>AP025040.1:23707017-23888760 GCA_036186865.1 Eustoma russellianum | reverse complement strand
TCTTTGTAAGTCTAATTTTAGTTTTTCACATTCTTTTCTAATTTCTTCATTTTCAAGAGCTACGGTTTTATGCATAGTAAGTATGATATCATGCTCTTGAAACATCAAAATATTTTTGTCATGCAAGCTCTTATTTTCTAAAATGCATTTCTTGAATTCTTTCTTCAAATGCTTATATTTTAAATTTAATTTTTCAAAGTCATCTTGCAAGTCTCCTATTTCATCATGCAAATTTGAAGGATTAGAACTTACCTCAAGGTCATCCTCAATTGCCATAAGACAAGTATGTTGAACCTTTGGATTTTCAATCATTGCTACAAGTCCAACACCTTGATCTTCACTCTCTTCTCCTTCCGATTCCGAAAGAAGATCATCCCACGTGGTTACCTCCGCATTGAGGGCTTTCTTCTTTTGAGGAAAGACCTTCTTTTCTTGCTTTTGCGGCTCTTTTACGTGGCAATCGGCAATGAAGTGACCGGGTCGACCACATCTATAGCAATTTTCACTTGCTTCTTTTTCTTTAGATGGTTTCTTGAAAAACTTTCTTGCTTGAGCTTTGTTTCTAGTTGCCATTCTTCTAAATTTTCTTACAAGAAGGGCAACTTCCTCATCCGAATCATCGGACTCTACCACCAATCCTTTGTGTGATGTTTGTGTAGGTTTGATGGGATTCATCCTATTTTGTTCATCAATAAGAATTTCATGAGTCAGAAGATTACCGGATAGCTCATCAAGAGTAAGGGTCTTGAGATTCTTTGATTCGGTGATGGCGGTGACTTTGGGTGTCCATTCTCTTGGCAAGGAGTTGAGGAGTTTTGAGACAAGGTCTTCGTTTGAGATTTTCTTGTCAACCATGGAGAGTTGATTCACTATTCATGTGAATCGATCGATTGTCTCCTCAATCTTCTCACCACTCTTCATTCCGAACATCTCATACTCTTTCATGAGCATGAGTCTTTTGGCCATTCTTACTTGCTCGGTTCCTTCATGTATCATTTCAAGCCTTTTCCATGCCTCGTGGGCTGTTTCAAGACCTTGGAGTCTAATGAGCTCGGTGGTGGTTAGAGCACTTGAGAGAATGTCAAAGGCTTTGCCATTGATGGCGAACTTTATCTTCTCTTCGTCGGTGTAGTCATCCTCATCTTTAAACATTGATTCTCCTTTTGAGTTGGTAATCATTGGAACTTCAATTCCTTTGACAACAGCTCTCCATATATCAAATCCACAGCCTTTCAAATGATTGATCATTCGAAATTTCCACAAAGAATAGTTTTGGGCATCAAACATAGGAGCTTTAGTGTTTGATCCAAAAAATAGTGCAGTAGGCTTAGAAGATGAAGAGGTTGAGGTTGAGGTTGCCATGATCTTTTAACCTTGCTACTTGCAAAGATTGGCCAAGCAATCAAGGTTAGGCTCTGATACCAATTGTAAGGTCCGAAATACACTCTAGAGGGGGGGTGAATAGAGTGTTTGGCTCTTTTGCGGAATTTTCTTGTTTTTCTCAACTCAAAAAGATATTCAAAATCAGAGCAAGAATTGGAGATGAGAGACAATGAAAGAGTACACCGGATATAGAGTGGTTCGAATCATAAATGATTCTACTCCACTACCACTTTGTTTCCAAAGTGGATTTTCAACAACTACTCTTCTTATTATGAACAATAAGAACAACCACAGCAACACTTACACTGACACTTTAGTGTAAGCAACAACAACAGCAACTTCTTGCACAACACACTTGTGCAACTACAACAACTACAGCTCTTAGCAAGAACACCTTCTTGCTTCCTCACAACTTCAACAAAAGTTCTCTCAAGAACTTCTCACAATGGGTTGAAGATATATAGTAAGGTTCACACTTTCTCACAAGTCTAAGCACAAGCTAGAGATCAACTATTTATGGTTCCTCTTGTGCTTGACTCTCTTTCTCTCAATATACAAACAATGAAGATCAAAGAAAGCTAGACAAGCTTTAAACAAATTTACAAGTATGAGAGAAATGTACAACAATGTAAAGTGAAGCTAGATGATGTTGAAAGTGTGTAATTGCTTCATCCAAGCCTCCTCCATTTATAGAAGAAGTTCACCACGTTTTTGAGGCCTTCCACCAAGTCTTCATCTTCAAAAATGTCAAGACAATGCCAAAATAGTCTCTAGCCACCCTAGGAAGTGATTTGATCTTGGATAGCCACCCTAGAGAATCTTAGACAAGCTTACAATAGTCAAGGAAGCATGTAAAAAGTTGGGTTAAAGTCCACAAGAAGTTTTAAGAAGATTGGAAAGAGAAAACCTTTAAAATCAACCTTGGATTTTATTCTAACGTTCAAAAAATTTAAATTCTGGAGGACATCGATCGATCTATGTCACTAGGTTTAGAGACTGAAGTACTCAGTCAGACATCGATCGATCGATGTCAGGGGCTGAAGTGACATCAATCGATCGATGTCACCAGGTTTAGAGACTGAAGTCCTCAGTTCAACATCAATCGATCGAAGTCAGGGGATGAAGTGACATCGATCGATCGATGTCCTTGTGGTTGAGGGTTCGATGTCTTTAGTCAGACATCGATCGATCGATGTCAGGGGCTGAAGTACATAGATCGATCGATGTCCCCTGTTTGAGAGATCGATGTCAACCAGTGACTTCCAATCTCAACCATCTTTGGACATAATGTGTTTTGCCTATCCTGCATCAAATATTAAACATAATTTTAACTCATTCAAAACATCTTTTCATCATCAAAACGTTTTACAACTTAACAGCACATCCTACATTATTAACTAAATTGCATTTAAGGTTGACTTTTAAGTATTGAAAGTCGTGCTAAAAAAGTCACGGGGTATGACACGTGCACTAGAAATGCATATTCCGACTATGAGTAGGACTCTTATTTTAGTATTTGTTTTGGATGATAAAGGTTATTCATTTTTAATTAAAAAATAAGAAGTGTTCTATTTTTGATAAAAATGGCTTGCTTTATGGTATTGCAAGTAGTTATAATGGCATGTATGTCCTTAATTTTGATAATTCCAATTACAGTAGTATTGATAACATACCTTCAAAGAGAACTAAGCCAAATGAATTAAACCTTGCATATTTGTGGCGTTGTTAATGGCTTATTGGGCTTGGACATACGGATGCATGCGGTCCACTTAACATTAGTGCCAGAGGAGGATTTTAGGTTTTGTAACTTTTACTAATGATTTCAGTACGTATGACTATGACTACCTAATGAAACTTAAGCATGAGTCTTTTCACATGTTTAGAATTTTTCAAAATGAAGTACAAGATCAACTTGATAAGACAATTAAATGATTCGATCAGATCGAGGTGGTGAATATTTGAGCCAAGAATGAACATATAAGAATATTTGGGGTTATATCTTGGAGACATCTATATTCATTTTGAACCGTGTACCATCTAAAGCGGTTGAAAAAACACCATATGAGATATAGACTGGTAAGACACCCAGTTTGTCTTTTCTTAAGATTTGGGGTTGTGAAGCTTATGTGAAAAGATCAGCGTCAGATAAGCTAGCTCCAAAGTCTATCAAATGTATTTTTGTGGGGTATCCTAGAGAAACTAAAAAGTACTATTTCTATATTCCTTCAGAGAACAAAGCGTTTGTTGCTTGAAATGGAATCTTTTTAGAAAAGGAGTTTCTCTCTAAGAGAACTAGGATGAGTATAGTACAACTTGAGGAAACTCATGTTCCACAAGATATCATTGAACCATCCTTAGAGCCTATTTCAGAACAACAAACAGTTGTGGAGCCTGAAAATGTAACACAAGTCCAACGTAGATCAGATAAGATACATCGTCAGCTAGAGAGATATGGATCTCTTGTAACTGATGATAGTGAAGTTATACTTATCGACCAAGATGAGCATACTATCTATCAAGAAGCTGTGTCAGGTCCAGATTTAGAAAAATGGCTTGGAGCCATGAATTCTGAGATACAATCCATGTTTGATAACTAAGTTTGGTCTTTAATTGATCCTCCAGACGGTATTAAGACAATCGTTTGCGAATGGGTTTTGAAGAAGAAAACTGACATGGATGAGAATGTGCAAACCTACAAAGTAATGCTTGTTGCTAAAGGTTTCAAGCAAACTCATGGTACAGACTATTATGAAACCTTTTTACCGGTTGTTTGCTTAAGTCTATTAGGATTATCCTTGCCATTGCAGCATACTATGATTATGAGATATGGCAAATATATGTCAAAACTGCTTTCTTTAATGGAAATTTACTTGAGGATGTGTACATGACACAACTTACGGATTTTATAAATTCCAAGAATTCAAAGAAGGTTTGTCAGCTTCAAAGATCCATTTATGGATTGAAACATGCATCTCAAAATCGGAATATTCGTTTTGATGAAAGAGTTAAGAACTTTGATTTCATCAAGAATGAAGATGAACCTTGTGTTTACAAGATGGTTAATGGGAGTGCAGTAGTGTTTTTAGTTTTATATATGGATGACATATTGCTTATTGAGAATGATATCCGTACCTTGCAAAAGGTTAAGACTTGGTTAGAGAATTCTTTCTCAATGAAAGATTTAGGCGAGGCTACCTATATCATAGGTATTAAGATCTATAGAGATAGATTTAAAAGTATAATAGGTTTAAGTCAAAGTACATACATAGATAAAATGTTGAAGAAGTTCAACATGCAAGAGTCCAAGAAAGGATTCTTGACTATGTCTTATGACATTCATCTCAGCAAGAATCAATGTCCTTAGACATCTGATGAGCAAGATCGAATAATAAAGGTCCTTATGCTTCTGCTATAGGATCGATTATGTATGCCATCTTATATACTACACCAGATGTCTCATATCCATTGAGCACAACAAGTAGATATCAAGCTAATTCTGGTGAAGGTCACTTGACAGCCGTCAAGAATATTCTTAAGTACCTTAGAAGGACTAAAGATGTATTCTTGGTTTGTGGAGGTTTGGATGACGAGTTAGTTGTAAATGGTTACGCAAATGCTAGTTTCTTAACCGACATAGATGATTTCAGATCGCAGTTAGGTTTTGTATTCACATTGAATGGTGGAGCTATTAGTTGGAAGAGTTCAAAACAAAGCACTGTGGTTGATTCTACAACATAGGCTGAGTACATAACAGCATCAGATGCAGCTACGGAAGTAGTTTGATTGAAGAAGTTCTTCAATCAGCTAGGAGTGGTACCTAGCATTGCAAATCTTGTGGACATTTATTGTGACAACAATGGTGCCATAGCATAAGCAAAAGAGCCTAGGTCCCATCAGAGATTTAAACATATACTTAGGCGCTATCACCTAAATATAGACATCATTGATAGAGATGTCAAGATATGCAAAGTTGACACAAATGATAACATAGCAGATCTATTGACTAAGCCTCTCTCACGGGTCAAGCATGATCAGCACACTAGATCTATGGGTCTCAGACATTTGTAGGCCTAGTGCAAGTGAGAGATTATTAGTGTATGTGTCCTTGGCCATTGATTTGGATCTGTATGTTATACATTTATTATTAATAAAGAGTTTTTATTATCATTATTGTTGGTTAGTATATTGCACAATTCTGATACATGTCACTGGTTCATTATTATTATTGAGAAAAATAATTTATAACCAGTATGAGTATTGACTTGATAATCATGAGATGATTATGTGTATAATGACAAAAATCAATTTCATAGATACTTGTTAAAGAACGATGTATTGGATAGACACGTCATGAGATTACTACATGGATTAGCGTTATAAATAAATCTCATGATAGTTATATTTTAATCCTTAAACTCGAGATTGTCATAATTTCCAACATAAGAACTATTATATTTTGACATGATCAAACATTATCCGTAACTGGATAATAATAAAGGTAATGATTGAATATGATAGAAATTATGTAGAGGATATTGAATAATCAAGATAAAATTTGTCCATCTCTTTTGAGAGAGATATCTTTTGGGCCCCTCGATAAGTGAGACTGTGAAATGCACGGCCGTGCCCAAAAGAATTGACAGTGTGATCAATATCATTTGTTTTATCAGTCTACTTGGAGATCGAGTAATCATATGTTGAACAATATATAAGTATGACGCTGACCATGACTTTGTTCAAACTAGATATCATGTGACAAAAGAATTAATACATGTACTATTATTAGGCTAGTTAGACTGTACTCGTATTAATTGGGTAATGCCTTGCTAGAGGCCAACTACGACTTGTTGGTTTATATAGATTTAACCGACTGCCAATTAATATGCGCCTATCGGGTCACACACAAGAATGCGTATGGGCTGAGATTAATATGATGAATATTGATAATATTAATATTAGATGATAATAATAATTATTATTATGTTCTGTTTTAAATATATTTATATATTATTGGATAATATCAACAAAATCCATATCTGACATGGATTTTAAATGGTCTTATCCAATCCTAACAGAATCCATATCTGATATGGGTTTTGATTGGCCTTAACTAATCCAATTTCTAATCGGATTTTAAGGTTTATATATATATATATATATATATATATATATATATATAGCTATATCACGTAATGGTGATTAGAAAGAAAAAAAAACTTAATTCGTTTTTGGAGAAAAACAATTTCTTTCAGCTGTGCTGTTCTAGAGAGCTAGCATTCCAGTGGAAGCATTTGTATGGATATCGACAGATTGTGATTGCAGTGGCGGACGCATCGGCTACTTTTTGGGGGGAGGGGCAAAATTCACACTATGAGATCACCGTCCACCTTTTCGGACTCAACAGACATTCCATCGAAAATCCGGCAAAAACTCCCTTACAATATAGATATACGCAAATACTATAACATAAAATCTAAACCAACACATCCACTAATCAAAATGCAACAATAATAAGCAACCATCAACAATATCCAACAAAAGTTATTCATAAGCAACATTAACAAGCAGCAATATCCAAAAAAAGTTATTAATTTGACGCTCGACATACCTTTTATTTACGAAATGAAGGACGAACAGCAGGAGGGATTATCGGTGGCCGCAACAAATTTTTTCGAGTTCCCAAATTCTGAAATTGTTGCATAATGTTTTCATTTGAAATGGTTCCAAAAACTTCCTTCTCGAAGTAACACAGTAAACAGTCCGATAGTAAGTCGTCTCCTAATCGGTTGCGCAAATCAGTCTTTATTATATTCATCGCAAAAAAACTTCTTTCCACACTTGCTGTTCCGACAGGTAAGATCAGTGCTAACTCGATGAGCCGATATACTAAAGGAAAGTAATTGTGATAATTCAACTCCACCATCTTCTTTGCAAGAACTCCAAGATTAGTAATATGAGAGAATACTTCATTTGCTTTCATATCACCAATGTAACTTTTAAGTTCATGGTTGAGCTCAATTCGATTCTTGGTAGTGAAATCGTCTGGATATAACTCAGCAAGGTGTAGCAATTGACTATGATCAAAATTTGCAAAAGAATTGGAAGGATCAAGGCACATCACACATCTAAGTAAATCTGTGCTGGCTTCGGTGAAGTGTTATATCCATTTCCGTAGCAATGATGTCAATTACCTAAGATTTTATATGAAAAAAAAATCAAGATATAGACAAATCAATGATCAATAGTGTACGTATTGCAATGAATAGAAATTAAGTACCTTTATGAAAATTTCTGCGCGAAAATGATGAAAATATGTCGTCGATTCTCCATCATTGAGCTTTTTTCTAGAACGACCTTTAACAATATCATCCATGTTAGGCACATCAACTTGATGTTCTTCACAAAACTCAACAACTTCTTTCAACAAAGAATCCCAACCACTTTGCCTATATTATTGTAATTCATTTTTTTGTCACATTGATCATATTAAGAGCACAACCTATATGTTGGTCTCTTATTTGTAGAATCTTTGAAAGAGTATTTGTCATTCCCAAAATTTGCAACATAAACCTTCCGATAAATACAAACTCAAAAGAGTCCATCTTATCAACTAATCCCGATGCTGTATTTCTGAGCTAGTTTTGGGATATATCACATATCATGAGATAGTTTTGAGATTAAAAAACAGATACCTTAAATTTAGATAATCAAAAATACAACTGCATCTACCTATGTGAACGCCCCTGGGTGATTGTATCATCGCACCTTCTTCATCTGCAGATTTCGAATCTACAAGATGTTAGTATTTGAATCTCTTTCATCGAATTAAACGAACAACACGAATCCTTAGTAGAAAATCAGAGATCGAGATTTTCTGTTGTGCGTTTTTTATAGCGGTGATCTCATTGATTTTCTAACAAACCATGCATGCACAAGGTTGGATCCTCACGTCCTAGAAGGCAGTGACAGATCTACCACATGACATGTGACGATAGAAGTGGCACGACTAAGTAAAAGGTAGGCCAACAAAAAGCGTAACGCTAGATGAGAAGACAGTACGGCTCACCGTATGATGCACAGATCCCCTTAGGCATCGGACGGTTGTTCCTGCTTAACTACTACATTTCTTTCTTATTCTTTAACGGTCTCAAGCTTTTGAGAAAAAAAATTCTTCAGCTAACACGTCATGCGGGTGAGGCTAACTTGTATCAAAAAGGCCCCTTAAGTGGCGCTAGATTTGTTCAACAAACCGAATAGTTTGCGAACTATTCGAGTTTGATTTGTATTCGTTCATTAATGGTCGGTACAAACCGAATTCAAACATATGTTTAGGTTCATTTACTAAAACGAGCAAAACTATTCGTGAACTGGTTGGCTTGTTTAAACAGTCACAAGGTTATCGAGCCAAACTCGAACCAATTTTAAAGTTCGTTTAGCGAAACAAACAGAACCGAACAGTTTGTTTAGCTAAACGAATCCGAATTCAAAAACCTAGTATTCGGTTAGGTTCGGTTCGGTTCGTTAACCGTGGCGCTTACCAAGGAATGTAAGTTCTAAGAAAGTTGGGATCCTTTTGTAATCTTTTTTTTGGGGTTATTGAAGTACTCCAATATTTCTAAAATGTGATCTAAAACTAGTATGAAATTAATGGAAATATTCAATAACATAGTCATTTAATCTTTCTTGCACACCCTTTAGCATTTATTTAAAGAATTTAAGAAATATCTTCATTCTTTAAAGACTTAATTTAATTTATTTAGTAACAATAACAAAAGGAAAAAATAGAAAAGAAAGGTTCGGTTAAAATTTTATTGAAGAGAATACTGTGATTTAAATATGACTTTAAGTAAACATAAGAAATCTTTTGGTAACGGGGATATTTTTGAGATTTGCCATTTTTCGCATTCACTAAGCTTCTTGTTTGCACATGTCTTTTGCTATTTTTGGGAGACAAATTGAGAGAGACACTTTTTTTTGAAAGTATTGAGAGATACACTTAAAGTGAACAAATGTATAAGATAAAATGTCTGTTAGATGACTCAGATACTGACCACCCTTCTTTTATCTTTTTTCTTTTTTCAAAATACTGACGGTCATCCTAATCTAGAAAAAGGGGGAAAAAACCACAAAAGGAGCTAATATATTCAAATCACCAAGCTTGAAAGTATCTAATATTATCATGAGCTTCCACACACCTACGGGGTCGAACTAGGGCTGCAAATGTCCAAGCCAAGTCAAGTGATCTTTTAACGAGCTGAATGTTTTTGAAGTTTTTTGAACTCGAGTTCTTCAGCATGATATTTATGTATCTTTCAATCTCAAGTTCGAATTCAAGAGTTTTTAAAATTGAGTCGAATTCAAACGAAATTTGAAATATCTCGAACATAAATATACTTTCTGAGAAGTGTATATATGTTTTAATTTTAGCTAATATTATGGAATTAGTATTACTTGTGTGCACAAAACTTACTGTCATAGTGGGTCGTAGGACTGGCTGAGTATGACATCACTTACCGATCCCAGACTTCTATTAAGGCACAAGTTTTGACAGATTTTATTGATGAAAGGATTTTTGCAGAAGATGAGCGACCTTATAAGGAGCAATGGACCATCTACGATAATGGTCTTCTTCCTGTGATGTCAGTGGAACATGCTTCCTAATAAGTCTAAAAAGAAAAGAATTCACATATGCACTTCTACTTCGATGACACAAACAATGAAGCTGAATACGAAGCCTTGATTGCCGGCTTAAGCCTCATAAGAAAATTGTAGGCTCAGAAAGTTAAATCGCACAGTGATTTTCAACTTATCGTGGCTCAGGTCAACGATGATTATAAAGCCAAAGAGGATCAAATAAAATGGTATCTATTAAAGGTTGAGAAACTCAAGGGAATATTTGAATCTTTCGAGATCAAACATATTTTGGCGGGCCTTATTAAGTACCAAGCTTATGATTAAACTGAGGTACTTGAAGCTGATTACTACGATACTTAGATGGACAAGATTGCTAACTTTTTAAAGCTTGGTAGATAAACATGCTCTAAAGAAGCTTCCCATCAAGACAAAAAGTTACATTCTTGTTAGCGAAGCCTTGTATAGGAAACCTTTCTTTCAATCATGATTGAATTGTGTCTTTGAAGACGAATGATGTTACATTCTCACAAATGAGAATCTGTGTCAACCATTCAGGTCTAAAATATCTCTGCAAGCATTATCAGGCAGCTATTATTGGTTGACCTTAGACCAAAATGCTATTAAATGGGCGAAGAAATTTAATTATTCTCACAACCCAACGAATCAAACATCGTACTAATTCAACATTGATTTGCTAATCTTATAGAGTGGAAGTAACGCACGGCAGCACACGGGATTCGCATAAGTATAGGTAAGCGAATTGTGATGTTTTCTCTTCTTTCTTTTTCTTTTTTTCTTTTTACCCTTCGATTTACTCCTCCTCTCAGCTTCATAACAGCCAAGCCTACAATTCCATGATTCCATCTCCTCCCCATAACATATAAAACCCACAAAACCTTCCACCTTCGCAATTCTCTCACCGGCGGCGTCTTAAATGGACACTCGTCGGACCTCTCGGGTTATCGACCCAAAGGTTCGGCATGTAGGCTTCTTCTTCTCCGGTCCTGCTCCTGACGGCTCACATACTCAAACCGGCGATCCCTCCGACTCCCCACCGGCTTCAAACAGGGCTGCCTCGAGTAACTCTTTGTCTCCTGTCATGATTCCTCCGCCGCTACATTCATCGGAGGTCGCCTCACGTGCTGTCGACGTGCCTGCGTCTACTACGCCGGGCCGTCTGCGTAGGAATTCTTTTGATAATGAGAGTACTAATGATGGTGAGGTGTTAATTATGGAGAGCTGTTATCCGTCCGGCTCCGTCATGGGGACCTCGCCGCCGATGAGTGGAATTGGTGATGAGCTCGGTGGTGGTGGAACTGAATTGTCCAATGAGTCGGGCGATTGCTCTTGGCATGGCGATGAGGAGAAGTTTTACTCGTCTGTATCTACCGAGGGGTTTAAGGAGTCAAAAAAGATTACTGGTAAGCTTCTCTTTAGAAAGGTTTCTGTTGAATTATGTGGATTCATGGTCCTTGATTTCATGATTAAATATTTCGCGCCTCTCAGGAACTTACAATTTTTGGCGCTGCCCTCCTGAAATGTTTGGTTATGTTGGTGAGGTCTATTAAAAGTTCGTCAGTTGATTGAAGGGCAATTAGAGGCAGAATTTTTTTAGAGTAGCCAAGATATATTTAGGGCAAGTGAATCACCTCTCTTTTCTTATATGATATCTGCTGCTACTATGTGCAGTAGATTAATGGCGTAGAGGCTTTAGGAAAATGAGCTATGAGAGAACTTAATTAAGGTTGTTTTCATGTGTCTGCCTTGAGATCTGGTGCAAAATTTTGAACCGCTATCGAGTGATCCAGTTATCTTCTTAAGGACAACCAATTAAGTACAGTTTTGTGTACTGTAGACTGTTAAACAATCCTGGAACAAAAAATTGGTTCGTTTAAAATTTTATTTTAAGGCTTTAAAACTTCTAATGAATAAAAAGCCAGTGACGATCCCCCCTTCTTCCTGATGATAAGATTTTCATGTCTCTTCTTTCCTTGAGTTTAGATGCATTTATTATAAACCATTTGTCTACCTCTCAAACGTTAACCTTTTGTCTGTGTAAGTAAAATAAAAACTAGCGTGTTGTTTAGATCACGATTAAATCGTCGGTTATGTATGGTTCTCGCTAAATTGGGGAACTATTTTTGGCTACAAAGTGATTTTTTTGCTTTGTTTTTCAGATTAGGTTTAGGTTAGTCTCTAGCCAGTTAGGCGAAGCTTTAAGAGCATGCATTCTCCAAACCCATGTATTGATAGAGCCAGGAAATGAGTGAGTGGTGCTAATTAAGAGTTCACTGTACATGTATAACTGTGTAATATACATGATCATTTAGAATGCGTCTTAAGTCTTGTTATATAACGATTGAAGAGCATATGGTCAGTGATAGAGGACAGTGGAGACAGTTGATTTATATAGCCGGTATAAAAATTAAGTGAGAATTTTAGGTAGTTAAGCCGGAATCACGGTTGAGATGATATGATATTATTAGAAAAGGTGTATTCTCAAGGCATACCTAAAATACATTAAAGAAGAGTAGGATTTAGGCTACGACTCAAAAAACAAAACAAAAACAAAAAACCAAAAATAAAAAAAAGTAAAACACAAGTGGAATGATTGATCGAAGCCGACTCCACAGGGTGGAACAAAAGGCTTGAGTGTTGTTGATTTAGAACGTGTGAGTAGTTCACAATTTCCATCTATATCAGTTGGCTCTAAGTACAATGCACGGGTAAATTTAGTGAATTGATGTCTGAGGTGGCAGGATGTTACTTTGAGAACTAGGAGGGGTTGCTCGCGAGACCTCATCAAAATTATAAGGTAAGACTATTTTTCAGGCTCCAAATACGAGGAGTAAATTTACCTTGTCCTTTTCTGAAAGCTAGTTCCTGCTTTGTGCTAGGAACGTTTTAGTTTTAAAATGAATTAAATGAAGTTTGTAAGTGTGTAGAAATAGTTACAAGAGAAAAATAATGACTGAATAGTTGAAGGGATGTGGGGACAAAAGCTCACTTTATCCAGGATGGTAATTCGTATTTTTGGTAGAGTTCCATTTCTTTTAAGTGTAATCCCTCTTTTTTTTTTTTGGTAACTAAAGTGTAATTCCTCAATATGTGTAACTGGAAAAATTGTTTATTTGATAATTACTATCCTACCCTACATAATGGAAATGACTCGAGTTATCCTACTATATTATCCACCTTTTCAATTTTCATTCTTTTGGAGCAAGTTAGAGATAATTTCGAATGACTTACTAGATTTGCACCTCTTTGAAGACATGGTCCAGGATAGGAGTTCATGGAGACATATGATTAAGGTTAACGAGGTGTAGGCAGGATATAAGTGCACCTTAGATTATATTTAGGGGATTAGATAGTCTCTATACTTTAGGTAACTTTGTAATTTTTTGTGTTTGTCTATGCCTTTTATTATTTGTCTACCTAGGTATATATAGAACCGGGGGTCTTGCTGGAAGCAAACTCCTTATTCTTTGGGATGGAGGTATTGTTTGTCTGTCTCTAACCTTCCTCAGACCCTAGCGATAGCTTTTGCTGTTGTTGGAATATACTGGGTATGTGTTGTTGTTGTTGTTGTAGAGATATTGTAGAAATGCTTGTTTTGTATGTTAATAATATGTTGATATTGAATTGTAAGAAACTCGAGTAGAGCAAACTAAACAGATATCGAGCAAAATTGCGAAACTAGAATTAGATTTAAATAGAACTTCATAAATAAATAAAGCTGCAGATTACCCATCAATGCAAATTCTTGAAAACGTCTTTTGTTGAATGCATCCACTACTCTAAGCGGCAACCTTTGCCAAAATTGCATTTGTATAAGATGTCTTTACCCAAGGTGGAGGGTTCAATTACATCTTGTGCTGGCCACCTTTGTGACAATTGCAGTTGTAAAAGGTTGTCTTTACCTGAGTTGAAGGTTTCAACTACCTCTTCAACACCAAGGTAGAGCCGTCGTTGGAACCATGTTCTCATGCCAATATTTACATGGTACCAAGTGAGCTAAAATTTAGGTTAGTCCTGTGTGTCATGTGTTAATGCCAATATTTACATGATACCAAGTGAGCTATAATTTAGGTTAGTCCTGTGCATCTTATGCATGAGTAGACATGAGGTTAATCTTCTGCTGTTGCATTTTTATCACAGGATAATTCTCAATATGGATTGAAATAGTGTCTGGTGTTCTAAACCTTGATTTTATTAAGGTGCCTTTGGTGCCTTACCTTGTATAGTAAGAAAGGAAAGCCTGTTGGTGAACAGCTTCCTACTTTTAGGGGATCGTCAGTGAATGGTCAGGTCATTTTTGGGCCTATTTTTGGCAGCCTTTTCTCTTATTTTTATGAGCAGTATTTTCCGGTATGAAGTGCAGTAACGTGGCTGTAGCTGTTACTACATGTCTTATGCTTATCATGTGTACATTTTTTATAGGAAAAGGTGGAGGACAAGTCTCCAAAGTGCAGAACGACTTTGAGCGAAGCTCAAAGACATCAAAAGAGAAGACCACAAAAGCTGAAAGACGCGCTTTGCAAGAAGCTCAACGTGCTGCAAAAGGTCTGATCATTCAAATGTCCCATTGTCAAAACTAAAAGAATGAATTATTGTTATTGATTATTCCTTTCTCTCTTCTGACCCACTCTTCCTACCCTTTCTCCCCCCTCTCTCAAAGAGCAAAATTCTGCTATTGCTAGGCCTAAACAAAAAATAATCATGTCAATTCGGAGCCTCTTGGGAGTTAAACTGCCATGTAACTATTGTTTGTTGAAGTATTATTATAGCTGTACTATGCCGCGCTTTGGACTAAACACTTACTCTCATTGACAATTTAACTTGCTAGTAAACTAAGGGGCGCCAGCTGACTCAATTGCTATTGGTTGTCATATAGCGAAACTGGTTAGCTGTTCTCATGGTATGATTTGGGAAGACCTGCAACCATTTTGTTCAACTGAGGACTTACCTAGTCTCTACTTAGATTTATTTAATTGCCTCAGCTAGCATCTTCACCCCCCCCCCCCCCCCTCTAAAAACCGTTTTATCCAAATAAAGATGGAAAGTATCTGCAATACCCATATCCAAATTATCAAGCTCAGCTACCCCGGAGAAAAAGGGGAAGAAGTTTCTTTCTTCCGTGTCCATGTGTCACGTAAAGTTTCCTCATATCGCCAAGACTGTTTCTTCCTAATATGAACTCTTTTTCTTTACACTAAAGTTATACTTGTATAGTTTCTTTTGTTGCTTCTGCTGGCTCCTGTCTGCTTACTTACTGTTATTTGAGTTCATCTCACATCTGCAATAACAGATTGTAACATTTTCCTCTCTCCCTGGCCTCTTCCTCTTTAAGGCCATAAGCCATTGAGGCTATATCTTTTTGCTTGCAACCGTATCACTCTTACGAAAATAATAGCCACTTATGTATTAATATATAATAACTCCTTCAGTATCATGCCTTTTAACAGCATAGTTATTCGTATGCCTGAAATTCTCTCTCTTTAGCTGGAGGTAAGAAGCCACCTGCAGCACCGGGGTTTCCTTCATCAGTGCATGAGCACGCTGATAAGAATACGAAGCAGCCACAAAAGAAAGATGGCACCCCTGTTACATCTGTTTCAGCTTCCGACAAGAAAAGTGGAGACCGATCATCTGACAAAGAAAGGAAAAAAGATGCACCTGCTCCACGCATGCAATTTGACGATAACAGCCGTGTTGAAAAGGCTAAAAAACGTGCCGTAGTCAAGCAAACTGAAGTTAGAAATAGGGTTGAACTCTTTCGTCATTTGCCTCAATATGAGCGTGGAACCCAACGTCCTGATCTTGAGGCAAAGTTCTTTCAACTGGATCCTATGCATCCTTCCGTTTACAAGGTTATTTTTCTGATCAGGCGAATTTTGTATTTTTTATATAGAATTTATCTGTTTGGTTTCTCTGCTCAAATCTCAGAAGTCTGAAACCATATATGAGTCGTGATGCAGTGTTGATGCTTCAGCTAGGGACTAATTTATTACTATTTTCTTATGCATACCTTTTGATGTTACTACTATTCAGATATTTCTTAACGAACATCGAATGGATTGGACTTTAGAATTATTCTCATTATTGTTGCTAGTTTCTTAATGAAGAATTTTTATTGAGATGTAGCAGTAAACTTACATTAACTGGAGACGGGACAAAAACCAGAACCCTAGGTTCCCAAAAAGAATGTAGTGCAAAACCACAACTTCTTTTGGTCTAACCTACAATTAACTGCAATCCCAGTTAAGCTTGGTTCTAACTTCTGTCCAAGAACCTGGATAAATTCTTTATGTTGTCTAACATTTTCTCAACCTTGGTGTTTTTTCTCTTGCTCTCGCTATTATGAAAACTCTGGTTCCTTTTCATCCTTGAACCATAAGCAATAGCTGCCAGAGCAAACCTAGCTTCCTCTTTCTGAAAATTGGTTTCTTAATCGTTCACTTTTAGCCACAAAATCACTTGCTGCCAACTGGGTGGGTTTGTGGCTACATTTATTGAAATTCCAGATGAACAACTAGATTCTTTTTGTGTAGGGGTGGTCTAGTATTAGTTTTTCAGTTCATAGTCACAATCTGTGTATGGCTAAAGCTGTTACAAAAGGAAATTGGTCTTTGCTCGTGTTTACTTTAAAAGGATTCCTCAGATGCATTGTCTGGTCTTTTTGATAAAACTGATTGCCTAAATGAAATAAAAGCATTCCTCACAGGCAGGACCCTGGGTGAGTTGGACCACCTTCCTTTCTTTTTTCCGTTCTTTTTTTTTGGTGATTTAGTATTTCATTTCATATATTTCAAGGCCCAAACTGAATTGAGACGAGCGGATTAGGCATGACCTACTAGATTTACACCTCTCTGAGGACATGGTCCAGAATAGGAGTTCATGGAGGAAGAGGATTAAGGTTAAGGAGGTTTAGACAGGATATACGGGCACCTTAGAGTATACTTAGGGGCTTAGTACTCTCTACACTTTAGGTTGACTTTGCACTTTTTTGCTTTTTGTTTTTGTCTATGTCTTTCATTATGTGTGCATAAACATGGTTATGTAGTTTAACAGCTTTTTATTTGTGCTCTATAAATTCATTCACTAGTATAATAGCACACCATATGCCTATTATTATATCATCTATGCAGGTACGTATAGAGCCGGGGGTCTCACTGGAAGCAAACTCTCTATTCCTTGGGATGGAGATACCGTTTGCCTGCCTTGGACCCTCCTCAGACTCTAGCGGTAGCTATTGCTATCGTTGGGATATACTGAGTATGCTTGTTGTTGTTGTTGTTATATTTCAAGGGTGCATCAAAATCTTTGTACAAAAGAGGTGGTGTAACCTCCAGATTTAGCCTGACTGGTCCTATTTCCTGTCACCCTATTCATGTTAAATAATGTCCATAGGAAGACTAGTTTGCAGCTCTATTCGAACTAGTCCTGCTAGGCCTAATTCTCTTTAAAGCGCTAAAATAAAAATTTTGATCGAGTCTGATCTCCTTCGCTCTTGCGTCAGCATCTCTACCCTCCTTCCGAAAAGGCCTTAGATTTTTTTTCCTTCCAAACTCTTTATGATACGTTAGGTTGACATCTAGTGTAATATTTTTATCAATAACATAATTATTGATCAAACAAGAAATTGCACTTATGTTAGGCTATTCCCTATAGGGGACGTATCGTATGGTACGAATGCGGTGACTTAGCAATGACCATTGCATCCAAGGGGCTTGAATGTAGTGTTAAATAAGCAAGACTCTCTGTCGCATGGTCTGAATACGGCGACAATTGAGGTAGGCCTGCTGCTATCTCCTAGAGAACGTGAATGCATTAAAAAATTAGCAAGAGTTCTTATGTAGTAAGTTAGATAATAAGAGAGAAAATACTAGGTTAGATAGGAGTATTAAACTAGGAAGATAGAATATTGAAACTCTAACGGGGAAGATAATGAAGATAGTAGACGCGGTGATAAAGAGAAAATCAAATATTTATGTTTTTGAGAGACAGAGTGGATAGAGAGCTCGGATGGTGGACAAGTCAGGATTTAAACCCTCTGGTACACAGGAAAGAATAAGACTAGAAATAGAGTTGGGATTATTATAGATGTCTAATTATGAGTCGAAGTAGTAGGTGTTATTAGGAAATAAGATAGAATTATAGCACTTAAGTTGGCGTTTGGAAAAGAAACAATCGATATTATTAGCACATATTCTCTTCAAGTGGTTTAGAAGAGGCTATAGAGATTAAAATTTGGGAAGATTTAAAAGACTTGTTGCATGAAAATCCAATATATGATAAAATCTTTATAAGAATAGATTTAAATGGACATGTAGGTAAAGAGAATAAGGATTACAATGAGGTACAAGGTGGATTTGGTTTTTAAAACAAAAACGATGAAGGAAGATCAATTTGGATTTCGGAATAGCGTATGTCCTTATAATGACTAACACTTTTTTTCAAAAAATAAATGAACATAAAAGCGGATTGGTTAACTTGGGACAGAAAATAACTTTCCTCTCTAACATTTTCTCTCTACCTTCTCTATAAAACCAACCCCCCCACGGAACCCTTGACACCCCAACGTCTCTCTTCTCTCCTCTCTCCCCCCTCAAAAACACTGTCTTCGTCTCTTTCCGTCTTCTTCCTCTGCCGTTAACGACTAACTCTCTACTTCATAAACGTTTGAAAAATCTCTCTCCTCGTAAACTACCCAGGCATTCGGAGCCTCTTCGGGCGTCGAAACAAGCGGTCGAAGTGCTTATCCTCTTCGATTTTGTTCGTGAAATGGCAGGGCTTTGAGGATCCTCAATGATCTTCAACATGCAGGCTGTGGTTATAGCAAAATCGGCTTGGACATCTTTACTCAATCCCGATTTTCAACACGAGATTTCTTCAACTCTTGCACGGATTCAGATTGAAAATGACCAAGGTAAGTCTTTATTTGCTATAAACAATGAGAGGCTAGCGAAATACAAACAGAAATGGAGCTCAACAATCATTGGCGAAGTGTTGGGTAACGCCTTTTCTTTACTAAACATGAAAAGTTTTGTTCAAAATCATTGGTTTTCCAAAGGTTTGCTAGAGGTTCAAAGGATGGGGAACGACTTGTCTTCTGTTTCCAGTTCGAGGAGTCGATGTAAAGCATCCTGGACTTTTCATCCATGCCTTCTGAAAATAGAGTGCTATTCCTTGGGCCTTGAGTTCCAAATAAACCCATCCAAAGACTGAAATTGAATGCTATCCCAATGTGGGTTCTCTTTTCAATCCTTTATCTTCATTATTTCAATTCGTACGTGCTAAGTGGCTTAGAAACCCTCATAGGTTAACCCATTTTCATGGACAGATTAATCATAGCCCGGTCTAGAATGACTTTTGGTAGAATCTGTGTGGAGATAAAAGCAGGTGTCTTCCAACCTAAGTTTGTAAATTTTTAAGATGAATTTGGACAAGATTGTACTCAGGAAGTAGTTTATGAATCGATTCCTGCTTAATGTCTAGTGTAAAACATTTGGGTATAAGTGTGAGGAGCTTAATTCACAGGATAAAGGGGCTGCACCAATAACACCCACTACTTCTACTGATGCAAACTAGCATAAACAGGTTAGACAAAGTGGTCAAAACGCTAATGGAAAAACACAAAGACAAAGGAGGCGACATTGGACCAGGGGAAAGTAAGTTGGTGGATAAAGGTAAGACCATAATGGGAGATGGGAGGAAAGGCCAAACCGACAATGTTGTGACCAATCTTAATGATACCTGAACAGAGTACTACACCAAAACCTGAGTACCTCAGTACTCCATGAGCCAAACGTTTTAGTATCAAACACCTAGTCCTATAAGGGATACTTCTGCCTCTGCTACACTATTAAGTCCATTAGTCCATACCTACAAGAAAAGGATAAGCAGCTTGGTAAGAACCAAGGCAAACATTATGAAGAAGAAAGCAGTGGAAACCCAAGTAGTGGTAACTCTACTGACCGAAGTAGTGAAGGTAATAACCAGAACACTTCAACCTCTAACGCAAAAGGTGGGGTACAAACCCAAGTAACTGCCAGGAGTAAGGAGCACAAGAAGGAGGGTTCAGGTAAGTCCCTGATTGAGGGACTCAAGGATAATTACCCTTAGCCCTAACAGATTCAGCCCTCTTTCTATGAATGTGGTGACTGATCCCCTAGGTCAGAATATAGCTAACCACCCAGTTAAACATAATGACCAGTAGACAGTCCATCCAGCCCTTGCTTCTGATGAGTCCTCTAAGGCCTTCTTAGATTAATGGTGGTCCTTGTGTGGCCCACAGGGAAAAACTAAGGTTAAAGGAAAGCGGACAAGAGTCCCAAAGCTGTCTTCCCACAGTGGTGCATAGATGTTTTATGAAAAGGAACAATCTGAGGAAGTCTATGTAGGAACAAATATGGACAAAATCATTTGGAAGGAGGGATAGAATATCAAAAGGACCAGAATATTGCTTTGGGAAAAGAGGACCATAAGGACCAGAAGGGGAATAGATTTAGGAGAATTATAGGTAACAAAGAGTCTGCTAGTCAACCAAACTCTGATTCCAATCTGGATATACTCATTGCCAAGCTTGTCTCTTCTGGACTAGTGCATAGGGAACCCATAGCAAAACCTAGGAAGGAAGTAACACGAGACACTGGAGAACCCTCAAATTCATTTGATGAGCTTGATGAGGGAGATGATACAGGCTTAAAATCAATAAAAGCTGAAGGTCAGTTGAATGAAGTAATCACCTCTTCCTCTGTCCAGTAGTATACTAGTACCAAAACTAGGGGAAGGTCTAGAGGGGCAAAGTCCAAAAGATGATTAGAATTGCATGTTGGAATATTAGAGGTTTAAACTTTCTCTTTAAATAAAAGGAAATGGAGAAGTACATAGAAGAAAAGGATATAGGTATCATAGGCCTAGTGGAAGTCAAAGTTTGATAGCATAACTTTCCAAGATTTAGTAACAGAGTATTCAGAGGCTGGGAGGTTACTCACAATATCCTCCTTAACACCGTTGCTAGGGTTTTGGTAGGCTGGAACCTGTACCTATTTAAAAGACAAGCCTTACACATAGAAGAACATTGTATAACATGTAGGATTACAACAAATAACCCTTCTCAAGATGATTTCATTCTTACAGTGGTTTATGGATTCAATAAAAGTAGGAGAAAAGATCTATGGCAGGTCTTGAGATACCATAACACCCTCTATGGACAACAACGTTGGGTCATAATGGGTGACTTCAATATCATACTGGGCAGTAGAGGGAAAACATGACATAAAGAGTAGACATAAATTCAGTAAAGGATTTTCATGAATGAATCTTGAAAATGGATATCCTTAACATTCCGTCAATGGGGTTTGAGTTCACATGGTCAAACGAAAAAGATGAAACCAACAGGGTATACACCATGATAGATCACATGTTTTGTTATGGCGAATGGAATAGTAAGTTCCCAATCTTCCATCTTGACTACGAAGGCTGAATTTAAGGAAACTTTAGTCTCAAGCTGGAATGAATCTGTACAGGGGAGCTTTCTGGTAAAACTAGTTAAAAAAGCTGAAGAGGTTAAATGATCTCTTAAAGAAACTGAACAAGAAGTATCTTGTAAAAATCTCTGAAAGAGTTATAAATGCTAGACAAACACTGGAAATTGCTCAACTGCAGACTATGGAAGATTGTTATAACACTCAAAAATAGCAAATGGATAAGAATGCCCTAGATGACTACATTAGACTGTTGGCTTTTGAGGAATCTTTCTTCAAAGAGAAAGAAAGAGTTAAATGAATGAAATAAGAAGATAGGAATACCCGGTTTTCCATCGAACAGTGAAGTCACATATGGCTAGGAATAAAATCCTGAGGCTTTAAGATGAGAATGACAACCTAGTAGAGGATTATGAGGCATCATAGGGTATACCTTAGATTCAAGTATGCGTTTGTAGGCAAACCTTCAAGTCCCTCCTAAACGGTCACTTCAATCCTTGGCAATCACCCTCAATTTGCTCAATATCGAGAAATATTAGCTTTGATTTTTAGTGCAAAATCAAGAAAACAAAAATTCGCTCTTTTGGAGCAAAACACAAAATTTTATTAATGTTGGCTGCCGAAAACTGGCGGCCTGTTAGGCTGTTTTATGCTGATTTTTACAACCTAAAATGGATAAAAACTTTACCCTAAAAATCTATCAAAAGTTTGAAATGAGATAAACTATAATTTAAACTAGTTTCTATCTTGAAAATGAAAATATCCTAACTTCCTAGCTGCAAACGGTTTTTGCCTTTGTTTGGTGACTTTGGAGATCAATTTTGATGGTTGGATAAGCTTGTGTTAATCTTCAAAAAGTTGGTTGGAACTTTATCTTGATTGGACTTGAAGTTGACTCCAACTCTTCTTCTTTTCTATCCTCAGCTGGCCATATCAATCCCTCATTCCTGAAAAAGATTCGTTCCGAATCTTAGCATGTATGCCATGAGGGAGAAAGATCCATGATAATGCAACAAATATGCCAAGGCGCACCCAAACATTTTGACAAGGCATGTACACACACTTTCACTTTGATATGTTTAGGGTGAATAGACAACCTAATTAAGAAACATGCACTTTCCAACATGCATAGCATGCATACACAATAGTGAAGTCCTTTTTCGTACGTGTTTAGGATGCATGAAGACGTGACTTTCATAATGCAACTCAATATACGCATGCTCACATCGTAGAAGTGGTGCTTGAAATGAAGTATTAAACAAGTGCTTCTTCCTAGTGTGCTTAGGATGCATAATCATTTAAAGGTTATATTTCTTATGCATGTAAACAACACGCAAGGAAAACACACAAATGTCATATGATGTGGCGTGATTTTGTGACATAAGTGGCGTAATTGGGATTTTAAGAAATATACCTTGAAGCCTTGAAATCAGGTTCTGAACAATTTGAGATAAACCCTTCCTTGTCATAGAAAGCAGTTTCATACTCATGGTTAAACATTTGATTGTCATATGCAATGTGATTTGAATGTAATTCAGGTATTTCAAATAACGTGGAATCATGTTCATCACATTCAAATAAGGATTGCTGACAACATGCTATTCATTCTTTACTAAGTTATCATGCTTAAGTGTACTATCAAAATCACTTAAAGCTCACTTAAATCATCACTCAAATCATCATGTATGACATATAGATCAGTACACAATAGATCATTGAAACATGGCAATTCATGAGACAAATCAGTTTGTATGGCATCTACTTCATGCTTAACATTATCAATGAATTCTAGCTCATCACACAAGGCAGAAGTAGTAACATCTAATTCATGTAAATCAGAACTGATCACATGCAAATCAAGCTCAACTACTTCATTATTGTCATTAACGTTCAGTTCATTAGAAGTAGGGTTAGATTCATGCAAATTTTCAGTTTCTTCAGCTTGTAATGCAAGTAAAATTGAATGACATTCTTTCAAGAGGTAGTATGTTTCGTCAGAACGTTTTTGCATCTTTTCTAGGATTTGATCAGTGGTACTCCACATTGTGAACCTGCAAAACAGAAACAACAAAGAAAACAATATACCAAAAAAATAATCCGAATGAGTAAATGGAAATAGAAATTTGTGCACTCTTCTAACTTTCTTTTCTCTCTCTCTTACCACCTTGTTTCTTGATCAATCCGAGGCTAGTAAATGTCAAAGAGAGCAATAAAGATAGATGAATGCCAAGTCTATTACAATATACTCGATACCGCAATTTAGTGCACATTTTTTATCCAAACTTGTCCAAGTCGAATCCAACCCACGATGGACCAAAACCGGCTGGTCTGACCGAAATTTGGCGTCAAAAGGACGCTGAAAACAGTTCAAAACAGATGCTGATATGCAGCTAAAACAGTCCCCAAAACGCGACAAAAACGCTCCAAAATGGTTTGGATTCCTCCCAACTTGGTGCTGTACCAAATCAACAATTTCCAGCACCTATATACCCTGAAAATAGTGGAAAAACAGCTCCAAATAGTAGAAAGTCAGCGGCAAAATCAGCAATTTAAATCGGGTGTCAAAACACGCAACTTGCACCAAAAATGATACCAAAGCACACCAAAATAGACTCCAACGATTAGGATACCAACTTGAACGACTCAACTATGATTCAAAGAGAAAATAAAACCAAATTGATGTAAAAGGCTGAATCAAAGAAAGACTAGGGGTTGCCGTGTGCAATCCTTAACCAAACTTAGACTTTATGCAATATAATTACAAAATTTTCAATGGTCTTAAATGCACAAAGTGTCCAAAGGTGTAGGCATATGTAGGGGTGTACATGCTATGTAAATGGGTAGGCTTTAAGGCTGAAAATTAGCTTTGCAGGCACTTCAAATCTGAACTCTTCAACCTTGGGCTTCACTTGTAATTCTATTGCTTAAAACAAACCTTTTTTTTGTACAATGTTTTCTTTTAGTAATATGCCTTTTTTTGACTTCTTTTTTTTGTATGATACTTTTTTTTCTAACTAGAAAAAAAATAAAGATCATGTGCAGCAACCCTAATTATCCAAAGTAACACCGGGGCAAAAGGATAATTCCGGCCCTTGAATGCCTTTGGCCATTACGTTCACTTCTTTGTTTTCACATCCCTTAGGTAGGTAGTCGGTGGGTAGGTTCGGGGATTAATGTGGAGGAGGAACTTTCTGTTGGGGTGGATGGATCGAAATCTTTAGGGGTACTGGGAATTAGTTGTATGAAATATGAAGGAATTTGAGTTTCGATGAAAAAAAAGGTCCGAGGCTTTTTTTTTCGTGTATTTAGTTTGCAAAACACACTTTGCACAATTAAAGCACACCAAAAATACTTGCAAATAAACTACACAAAGCTAAATAAGATTAAGAGCTTCGTTAGCAACAAGATTATAAGTGAAAAACGGAAGCTTTATAGCTAAAGTGGTTGATTTTTTTTGATGTGTAGGCTGAATTAAAACTCTAGATGCAATGGTTTTAGGTCCAAGTATGTGTACAATCTTCCAAAAGTTGTGTAATAAGATGGTATTCAATGTATACACACAAAGTTTCAATCAGAATTGAAGCAAAGATAAATCTTTGTTACAAAATTCAGCACATGTAATTTAAGAGGGTAACAAAGAAAACGTTTTTTTATCAAGACCTTGCGTTTTCAGTTAAGGAATAGGGTTTATGTCAACACACCTGAAGTAAAGTCTGAAAAGAATGAAACTTCCTTTTTTTTAATTGTTCAAATGTGCTGGAATTATGAGGAGACCGAACTACGTGTATGGGAATGATTTTTGGATGAAATTAAGAGGCGGGGCAAATTCATTCATTCAACTGGAATACAAGGAGTGAATAAAATAAATTTCCAGGAAGTGGGGGGGGGGGGTGACTGTCTTGTGACGAAGAATCAGATTTTTTTTAAAATAAAAGAATGAGGATGAGAAACGTGTATGATGTGGGTAAGGAGAAGAAGATATTCAGATTGGAAGTGAATGAAAAATGAAAAGAAAAATGCAGGATAGTTGGTGAAATTGAGTGACCTGTGCTCTGATACCAATTTGATGCAAGCTGAAAATAGTAGGATCCACTCTTCCACCTCCAACAACCTTTTCACAAGGGTTTAGGCACAAAGAAGTAAACTTCTCCTTGCTTCCATTGTGTAGAAATTGCCGGCTTAAGCAAACAACTTAGATTCAAGTGTGAGTTTGTAGGCAAACCTTCAAGGCCCTCCTAGACGGTCACTTCAACCCTTGACAATCACCCTCAATTTGCTTAAGATTGAGAAATATTAGCCTTGATTTTTAGTGCAAAATGAAGGAAACAAAAATTCACTATTTTGGAGAGGAAAAACACACAAAATTTTATTAATGCTGGCTGCCGAAAACTGGCGATCTGTTAGGCTGTTTTATGCTGATTTTTACAACCTAAAATGGATAAAAACTTTACCCTAAAAATCTATCAAAAGTTTGAAATGAGATAAACTATAATTTAAACTAGTTTCTATCTTGAAAATGAAAATATCCTAACTTCCTAGCTGCAGCCGGTTTTTGCCTTTGTTTGGTGACTTTGGAGATCAATTTTGATGGTTGGATAAGCTTGTGTTAATCTTCAAAAAGTTGGTTGGAACTTTATCTTGATTGGACTTGAAGTTGACTCTAACTCTTCTTCTTTTCTATCCTCAGCTGGTCGTATCACTGTTTCTTTGAATCACTATTTAAAGAGCCCAATACTATCCCACTTCCACCCATAACCTAGGCTGGCAGGTCCTTATCTATGGACCAATCCTCCGCACTAGATGCCCAAATCACTTGTAAGGAGATAAAAGAGACTTTGTTCTTTATGAAAAATGATATTGTCCCAGGCCCAGATGGCTTTACTGTGGGATATTTTAAGAAAAACTAGGACTTAATTGGAAAAGTGTTCTTAGAAGCTGTAAGCTTCTTCTTCTGCAGTAACTTCATCTACTATCCCATTAACTCTATATCCATTTTTCTTATTCCAAAGTTGGTGCACCAATTAAGATGAAAGACTTAAGCTCATTTCATGCTGTAATGTTTATTACAAAGTCATCTCTAAGGTTCTAGCTACTAAAATGAACTCACTACTAGCTTACCTAGTGGATAAAAATCAATCAGCTTTCATGCAAGGTTTTCTTTTTGTAATTAGAACTTTTATAGATTTACAATAAATATATAGCGGAGCTGTCAGCGGGTATTTGCTACTGAAGATAAGGACATCAAGAGGTGGTTTAGAACATTCCTTACAATCTAATGCCAACCTGTGCAAAAACTGTCAGATAGTGGTAGAGATGTCCTAGAACTGACCTAGAACCATCCAAAATATAGTGAAACTGTACAACCCAAGAGTAAATAGGAAAATAACTTGCTATCCGACAGATAAAAGGAAAAAAAGCCAAAATCATTCCAACTCCATAGGGGAAGCTAGAAATGATAATGCAGGCCACCTGCACCTCCACATTAGGCTGGACGAGAGACAGTGGAAAAAACCTTCGTAGACGTTCCCATGTTGAGTGATAGCTCCCAATTGAAGATAGATGGTTTGTAGTTCCTCCATGAGTCCACCGCATAGCAAATGCAATGTGAGATTCTGGTCGAAGTTCCATTCAGTGCATTTGAGCTGGTTCATAGTGTTGATCCAAACCCTAGCTGAGAAGGGTAAGTGGAAAAAAAATGCTCCTGGTTTTCTCAAAACATGTGGCATAAGAGCCAGATATTAGATTGTGATAACCTCCAATCGTGTAGCTTGTCCAGTGTATTCATTCTCTTCCAACATGCAAGCCAAGCAATGATTGCATAACGCGGAAGAAAATGATTGCACGATACTATCTAAAACCATTCAACATTTTGGGCGGGTGGTTGGAGAGCTAATGTGGCATTTTTTACGGAGAAATTGGGATTCAGTTTTCAAAACCACTTATCTTCTCTCTGGTTTAGCTGTATGGAGTTGCAAGCTTGGTAGAAATAAGCCTCATGCGGATCACACCTACGATCGAATGGGAGCCTCCAATTTCCGTCACTGAGGACACTGAAGACCTTAGCATTAGTATTTATGGCCAGTTTCTTCATGAGTTCTGGGTGTTTTACACTAAGAATGCCCCAGGGACCCCAAGGTTCAAACCAGAAGGAGGTATTATCTCTATTACCAAGTTTCTTGCCTAAGCAGTCCCTGAACTTATCTCTCACCCCCAAGAATTTCCTCTATAACCAAGAATCTGATGCTTTAGGTCTGGCAGCCCATAGAGTTTTACCCGTTAAAATCATAGTGTGTACCCATTTGACTCAAAGTTCCTCATTGTTTATGCATACGTTCCTGAGGATTTTCATTATATAAGCATCATTGACTGCTCCTAGATCATAAACATCCAACCCACCTTTCTCTTTTTGTTTCCAGATTAAGCCCCAGTTAGCCCTAGCTTTCCTAGCCCCTCCCCAGAGGAAGGACTTTAAGATCTTTTAGACCTCCTTAATCAACTTTCTTGGAAGAAAATATGGGGCTGTCCAATATTTGCATACAGCCATCAAGACTGAATTTATCAACTGAAGTTTGCCTCCATAGGAAAGTTGAACAATATTCTCCTAATGTATGACATTGTTAAGGGTTACAAATTTGATTGGTGAACCTAGTAGCTATTCAATTAAGATAGACATAATGAAGACATTTGATACTGTGAATTAAGGATTCATTAATCTCAATGGATCCTTAATTGACAACTCAAGTCCATCCAGAGGTCTTAGGTAAGGGAACCCACTTTCCTCTTCTGTGTTTATTCTAGTTATGGAGGGGTTTACCCAGTTACATAAAGCCAACATTCAAGCCTTTCCATTCAAATACCACCTAATATATGAAAGTATAAAACTGAGTTTGTTAGCTGTTGCATATGACTTGTTTATCTTAGTCACTACCGATGAACCCACTGTAAAAACAATAAAAACCACACTAGAAGAGTTTGAGGGCCCTTTGGGTGTGAAGCCAAATCTCCAAAAAAGTTAAATTTATGCTTCTGGAATAATCACTTCAATGAAACAAGCTCTATCTGATATACTTGAGATATCTATATATAATTTGCCTATCAAATATATGGGGCTCCCACTTTTGAATAGAAAACTTTCATATGCTCTTTGTAGCCCCCTTTTGGGAAAGCTAAATAGTAAAATTAGTAGTTAGGCTTCTTCTAGGCTCTCTTATAATGGTAGACTCTAGCTTATCAACTCAGTTTTGATTGCGATTGTGAGATACTGAAAAACAACATTCTTTATTCATAGAAAAGTCATTAGAGAGATTGAGAAAACCCTGAGAACATTCCTTTAGGGTGGTGCAAAGAAGACAAAGGTCAAATTGTCTTCAGAGTGTAAGCCAAAAGAGGTTGAGGGATTGGGTACCGATTTAGTTGAAATAAACAATGGCTACCTAATGAAAAATGTCTGGAATGTGTGTAAGGAGAAGGAAAACCTTTGGATGAAGTGGGTACACTCAGCCATTCTCAAAGGTAATTACCTATGGGAAGCTAAGCCTAAGCAGTTGGACTCTTAGATGTGGAAAAAGTTGCTTTAGATGAGACACCAATATGTCAATTGCATAAAGAGAGTAATTGGAAATAGACTAACTACTTCATTCTGGTATGGTTCTTGGCACCTTTGGAGGGGGGTGTTGGTGGAATTTTTTCTAGATAAAAAGAACAAACTTCATATTTAATTAGATGCTAAAGTAGCAGAGGTCATTGTGGAGGACCATTGGAGGTTACCAGACGGTAGAGGTTGGGATAACCAAGTAACTAACTTCTATAATGCTTGCAGGATCATTAACACTTTCCAAATAGAGGATTACTAGAAATGGTTGCCTTCTCTTAATTTTTCTGTTAAAAGTGCTACTCATCATGCTTGCATCCTTGTATCTCATTCTGTATTTTGGGCTAAGATTGTCTGGAGTAGGACATGGAGAGACACAATATAAAAGGCTATGAATTATATGAAAATTAAGAAGCATATGGTCAGTGATAGAGCATGCTGGAGACATTTAATTCATGTAGCCGATGTTACATAGAACGTATAAAATTCAAGTGGGAATTTTAGGTACGTAAGACGCAATCACGGTTGAGATAATATGATATTTTTAAAAGAGGCGTATTCTAAAGGTGCATATTATGCGTTAGGTATTATGAGATATACAAGGAGAGTAGGATTTAGATTACGACTCAAAAAAACAAAAAAAAAATTGCAAGATAAATGATTGATCCATATAACCGACTGCATATAGTGGGAAAAAGGTTTCAGTATTCTTATACTATGTAGTTTTGTTAGGAGGCTATGACCGTGACTCTTGTGACGTCAAGTAGTATGATGACAGCTTTACCTTAAGTAATTACGTCCAACAAAATTGAAATATCTTGCTGCGTGGTGTTTTCAGTCCACGAGATTATACTTTGTCCAACGTGGGGCTACAAAACAAATCAAAGTGAATCCAATATTTTTTATCGAGTTGAACATGTGACTAAATTCGGTATGCTCCAACTCGGCTCAAAACCACTCAAACATGAATTAAAATACGTGAGCTCAGTTTGTTTATGTTCGAATGATTTCAAACATGTTCAAACTTAAATACAATCTCAAGATACTCAATTGTGTGTGTGTGTGTCTATATATATATATATATATATATATATATATGACACACACACACGTGTATGTGCACACACACATACTCATCGATATTACTTGATAAGCATTTGAATCAAGCTATAATATGTACGAATTTGTCTTGTTTTCTTTAATGAGCTGTTCGAGTTTGGGGTGACCTCGTTTACTTCCTTTTGAGAAAGTCATTTGACGAGCTGATTACGAATAGCTCATGATCTGCATTGCTCATTTGCGGCCCTGATTCAATGTTATTAATTTTTTTTTTTCAGTGACCAGTTTTGAATGTTTGTGAGAATACATCATTTTGTGTGGTGTTAACATGTGCATCATATCATGTATTTCTGAGATTACGAGGCTGTAGAAAAAATAAAGGAGATTTTATTGATAGTGTGAAATTTTTGATAGGTCGGTCTCCAATTTCTTTCTGGAGATATATATGGGGGGAATGCACGGTGTACTGCCATGCTTGCTGCATTTCGGGAAGCAATTGGAGACTACTCTACGCCTCCACAGAAAACTCTTAGCAGGGACTTAACTTTAAAAATCAACAGCTTTGTTTCCTTTTTGATAGAGTGCAGGCCCCTCTCTATCAGCATGGGAAATGCTATTCGCTTCTTAAAGGCTCGTATCGGAAAGCTACCGTTGACCCTCTCTGAATCAGATGCAAAGACCTCCCTCTGTGCAGACATAGACCGTTTTATTAATGAGAAGATAGTTCTAGCTGATAAGGTTATTGTTGGACATGCAGTCACAAAAATCAGGGATGGTGATGTTCTCCTAACATATGGCTCATCTTCTGTGGTTGAAATGGTTCTATTACATGCTTACGAGCTTGGAAAAAAATTCCGTATTGTGGTGGTTGACTCTCGGCCTAGACTTGAAGGTCAAGCCCTACTCCATAGACTTTTGCGGAGGGGGATGAGTTGTACATATATACACATAAATGCTGTTTCTTATATCATGCATGAAGTGACAATCGCTTTTCTGGGGGCTGCATCTATCTTTTCTAATGGAACTGTATATTCAAGAGTTGGCACTTCATGTGTTGCCATGATTGCTCATGCATTCCGTGTTCCAGTGCTGGTTTGTTGTGAAGCATATAAATTTCAAGAGAGGGTGCTGCTTGACTCAATTTGTTGTAATGAACTTGGTATGCCTATCTCTCTAGTTATGTTGAAGAGTTCATCTTCTTACTATTCCTAAAAGTTTTTGTGTATAAGCTATACACTGGCCTTTTTTCTTTTTTATCATAGACTGACTTGCATTTGTCGTTCTTAAATACTTAGGTGATCCTGAAGCCATATCCAAGGTTCCTGGTAAAATAGATGGTAACATTTTGGATAACTTGGGCAACAAGGAGAATCTGCAGCTGTTAAATCTAATGTTAGTTTCTGAATTTTTTGCAGATGCAGAGGTTTTATTTTCACTAATTGCTATGTAGAAAGGAAAGTTTGTTATGCTCTGCCTAATTATTCTTGCCCATGTCTTTCAGGTATGATGCTACTCCCGGAGATTTTGTTTCAGTGGTAGTTACAGAGTATGGCATGGTAAGTGATGTTGTTTTGAAGCAGTGCTTGTGGAAATGGATTAATTTGTTATTCAATGCTCCTCGAATCCGAAAAATATTGTCTTCTTTGATTTTTCAATACGTGTAAATTATACATGTTGAAAGTCAAAGAGGAGAATATTTTTGGGTCGAAAGGAGTATTGTTTAAAGGAAAGTGGTTATGTGCATGAGTATTATTTCCAGCGGAGCCTATAACAACACGTAACTCTTTTTCCCACTATGTGGGGTCGACTATGTAGATCAATAATTTCATCCGCGTTTTATTTTTATTTTATTTTTTTGTTTTTGTTTTTGACTCATAACCTAAATCCTACCCTCATTGTGTCTCCTAATACCTAATACACGCCTTTAGAATACATATCTTTCAAAATTATCATACTGTTTTAACCATGATTCAGGCTTAAGTATCTAAAATTTTCACTTAAATCTTATATCATCTACATGACTTCAGCTATATGAATCAACTGTCTCCATTGTGCTCTATGACTAACCATATGCTTCCCAATTGTCACATAAGTCATATCCTTATTGTCTCTCTCCATGGCATCTTTGGTTTTCCTCTCACACGGTTAACATGCACCTCATTCATTATCCTACATCTACAAATTTCTAGCGGAGCATACACCTTCAAAATTTAGATGATCATACCCTTTTGAGATAATATGTTGGAAGTGAAAGCTAGGTGTTGAACAAGGATTTTGGCCTATAACTCTGGCTTCTGCTTGACCTTTGCTGATTCTGAGTATTGGATGTTCACAATCTCTTGCCTATACGATTTCTTGACTATACTTTCTCTAAACAGGTCTTATAGGCAAAATTAAGTATTCAAATTTTACTGTTTTGGGTTGTGAAAATGTTAGGGTAACGCTGGGTATTGGCATGCTTCGGGGATTGACTGGAAACTTTTGCCTGCAATAGGCACCTTCTCTTGCATAAGAAGTTAATAGGTAGTACTTAAACAAGATATATAAGGAATCTAAAGCTATCCTTGAACAGCGTGGAGTTAAAAACGGAACAAATCCAGAGTTTCAAGCTTCCAAGTTTTTATCCTACAGATCTGCTTCTCTTTCATATGTATTTGACCGAAAAACTAACAGAATAAAAAGTATTTGACCTAAAACAAGAATTTCATTTCATTTGTAAATCTACAGCGAAAGGTGAATTGCTGGGGGACCATAAAAGTCCATTTATATGTATCTTGAAACATTAGGTAAAAGCTTTTTTTTCTTGTAGGGCTTTTCGGTACTTGTTTATACCTTGACCTTTACATGTGATACCCGAGGCAGGGAGTGATTTGTTGCTTGTTGGATTATATGTTCTGGCCTGTAGGTTTTGCTTTGGTTGAATCCCCGTTTTGAGCTTGTGCCTTAAGACTTAGTTTTCCTCATGCTAATTGATCAAAACCGGTTATTTAATGTTCGCTATTCATTGTCTGTGCAGATTCCAACTACTAGTGTGCCTGTGATTGTCCGAGAGTATGGAAGAGAGCATATGTTCTTTTAAGTAAGGTGGCATGGTTAAACTGAAGAAAGCTATATGGAGAGTGGTTATCGATGTTATTATAGCAGGCATAGTATTGTCCGGGCAGTTAATACGCCATCTTTCTGTCTTCTCCTGAAGAGCAAATGGTGTAGTAGTTTGAATTGAAATCAGCTTCTGCTGCTGAAATTAGCTCATTATTTTTTGCCCAGTACATAATTGAGCTTTAGTGAAGGTGGTGCAAATCTTATTTTGCTGGATCTTCCAATTTGGCCAGGATTCATCCTAGGCTAGTACCAACATATACATAATATTTTTTGGATAGGAGCGATTTTTCCTCGATAAAAAGCATAGCATATTTTTAGTGTTAAGAGTTTTGTCAAATAACATGATCTCTATCATGTTGCACTCGTAACTTTTTGACGCAATAAGATATCAGTCAATTGGTGGCAGTACATGTATTTTTCGTCTAGTCTGGTATCATCATCTTTCCCCTACATTTTGATCGGTATTGGCGTGCTAGCATGTAGAGAGGGGACTTTCAGTTGATATCTGATTCAAGTCAAGCTATAGGAGGCTGGTGTATTTCCTGTATGAGATAGGTAAGAGTTGCAGTCTCTCTATTTACATCTCCATAAGTGTCTTAGAAAGTAATAGGGGCTTTATTGGTGGGATAGGTATGAGTCGGCATGTACATATTTCATAAAGGTCATACGGACAAGATAGTTGGGGTATTTAATGGTTGGCTCAGTTTGATTGGCGTCGTCATGACATGATATGTCATTTGAGGAATATCTCAGATTGTCGCATATTGGGAGGAGGCTTATCTTTTAAGTCCAGCTTTACAACAAGGAAGCTGACTGATAAACCCAAAAACTGATTGCTAATAACGACAAGTACTTTCACCTCGGCTAGTAATAGTCAACGTTGTTGGGTCCCGTTATGGGCACAGGTCAGTCACCTCGACCTGCTCAGCCCTACGTTAGCTCATCCCACGGAGCAAACCATTAAACAAGCTGGCCTCGGTTACCTCAGCTCAGCCAGATGGTAGCGCGACCTATGGAAACAGTCATTAGATCAGCGTACCATGGCTGGTTCAGCTCAGCTCGGCAAGCGACAAGGGGCTACGCCCTTCACCTCAGCTCAGGTGACCTTTGTAGTCAGTTCAGACAATGATACCCCCGCCTTGCCCCTTGTCCATGCTGCAAAGTGGGTGCACCTTAGATCGGCCATGTACGCTAGAGCAGACACCTGCCAGCAAGCATTCCTGCCCATGCACCGCTACACGTGGCGCCACATGGCCACCATGCAGACGAGGACCGCCAACAGGGAAAGCCAGATGTACTACACCTCTACATGCACTACTCGCCCCAACGCATAAAAAGAAAGAATCCCCTAGCGAAAAAAGGATCAAATCCAACACAATTGAAGCTGAAGTTACAGCTCTCGCTAACCACCAAAAACAACCACATCTCTAGTAGGGTAAAACCTAAACAAGTTACTCTATCCTTTCTTTTTATTCACCGTTGTGTATATGCCTGCAACTGACTTGAGCATCAGAAGTTATCCCCGAGGCAGTAGCCCTGGGATCTCTAACGTAGTCTTTTTCTCGCAGTTTCTCGGAATATTACCTCTGCATCCTCACGAGGGGTTTACGGGGGGTTATCACGTGGATCACCCTGGATCCTTTGGTGAAGATCCGACTTCGTCAAGTGGCGGTAGAAGGAGGGCCACGCCTTGAACCTCCATATCCATTCATTTGCGCAACTAGCCCGCATCCCATCTTTTCAAGATGGAGAAAAACGTTCAACGTCGGGGAAAGAAAACCCAGACCCCCCCAATGGCATGAAGATCCTTCCCGTTGTCCATCGAAGTAGGACTCCGGTGGCCAAGGGGAACCATCGAACGCTATAGCCAGATTAACTTACTAGGAACACATCAGGGCCATGCAGTACGTGACCCAAAACTCAACCGTATTCCATGATGTAGTGTAAGAAAATGAAGGGAAAGACCCCAGCGGCCCCATATAGCGAATCTGCCTTTTTTGATTCCCGCCAGAGGCGCAAACATCTGGAGTATTCTCCAACACGTCCAGAATATCTTCTCGAGGTACGAGGAGAATTTATAGCCGAGGCCAGGCGCCGTCAGTTGTCGTCAATCATAGAACCACTGGAAACCCTGACAAACCACCTAGAGCACGCACAGAAAGCAGATAAAATAAGAGAGAGAAGACTGAGATGACTTGAGCATGTCAAGAGGAGACAAACAACGGCATCTGTCAGATCAATTGAAAGCCTCACTGTAGAAGTGAAGAGAAGTAAAGGCAGACCCAAACTGATGTGGGATGAGCAGATTAGGCATGACTTACTAGAGTTGCACCTCTCTGAGGACATGGTCCAGGATAGGAGTTCATAGAGGCAGAGGATTAAGGTTAAGGAGGGGTATACTGGATATAGGGGCACCTTAGAGCATACTTAGAGGATTAGATAGTAGTTATACTATAGGTTGACTTTGCACTTTTTTTGTTTTGGTATTTGTCTTTTAACTATTTGTGCATATCCACTGTTATGACTATCTTAATATCGTAAGATTTTCGTTTATGTTTAATAAAATCCTTTCACTAGTACATATTCCTACTATTGTGATATCTATGCAGGTACATATAGAGCCGGGGGTCTCATTGGAAGCAAACTCTCTATCCCATGGATGGAGGTATTGTTTGCCTGCCGCTCACCCTCCCCACACCCTAGCGATAGCTTTAGCTGTCGTTGGGATATACTAGGCATGATTGTTGTTCTTGTTGTTGTCTTGGGTCGATTTGAGCAAAATAGAGAAAAACTTAAAAATTGTCCTTGAACTATGTTCGCCAAACCTCTAGAATGTTCTTCAAAGACCTAACAATTGGTATTAGAGCTTCATCTTGGTTGGTTGTCCAACTTTTACAAGTAGCAATGGTTAAAGTTCATTGAAGAAGTATGGAAACTACACCCTCCATCCCTAATAGCTTAACTTGCAAGCCTACTACATTGTTCATGGCTCCAAACACCAAAGTTCTCATGTTTGATGCTCAAAACTACTGCTTCAGAAATTAATAATGATAAGTCAGTTGAAGGGACGTCGGTTGGATATATGAAGAGCGGTTATCAAAGGAACTGAAGTTCCCATGGTTTCAAACTCAAAACGTGAAAAGATATCCAAATACAAAGATGATTGGACTGATGAAGAGAAACTCAAGTTTGCTATAACTGAAAAAAAATTTGATATTATTTCAAAGTGATCGAACCATTATTGAACTTGTTGGACTACAAAGACTTGAAACCAGACCACGAAGCTTGAAAAGATTGGAGATCATTCATGAAAGAACCAGGCAAATGAGAATGATATGTAGAGTGGAAAAAATATTGATCAATTTACTAGGATAGTAAATCAACTTTCCATTCTTGACAAGAAGATACCAAATGTAGGTCAAGTTCAAAGTTCCTTACTTATTTACCTAAAGAGTGGATACCGACAGGGGCGACCATCACCAAATCTATGAATATCAAGACATTGCCCCTTGTTGAATTTTTTGAAAATACCTTGACTCAGAAGATCCTTAGGAAAATAGGATAGACTCTATTAAACCTCAACAAACATCATGCAAAAGGTTGATAGTTGAATCTGAAGATTCGGATGAAAAAGGGGCACTCTTGGTTAAAAGAGTTAGAAGAGTTGTAACCAAGAACAAAGCTCAATTAATAAACTAAACTAGTTAATTAAGTGAAGTACTTAAGTTAATGAACTAACTACATCATTAAATGGAGATATATTTGGTGGAAGCTTTATGACAACAAATTTGGAAATAGAGTGTCTCCTCCCTATTTTTCTTCACACGCCATAATATATATATTATACATATATTTATATTTTTTAAAATGCACAATACACATATATTTCGACGTACTACCGACACATTACATATATCACAAATGTATGTCAACGTCATACCACTATATACACCTCATATTTATGAGTATATTCAGGTCTTATATCATATGATATAAGTCATGGTGATGACAAAATCATAATGACACGTTACAAGGTCATAAACCGAAAATTGTCATATCGGATGACTACCAAAACTTCACCGACGTGTCACGTACTTGCCATATAAAGATGGTCAGCCCATATACATCAAAAATAGCCAAAAATTTCGTGGCTCACATGTTCAAATCAGCCACTAAATCATTCTATGTTGGCACACACAAATCACCCACGATTTAGGCTAAAATTGTGGAGATTTTAAATTCAAATTCTTTTAAGCACATGGGGCGCCTTCTCCATCAGTCATATGAGCTGAATATCTACCTTATTTTATGATTATTATGTGTGACATAACATATATGACATGTGCAAGAAGTTTGAATTTAACCGGAGAAAAATCACGTAATCGACGAAAGTCAAAAATTCGGTTTTCTATGAACACAACACATGGAACGTTTTTTAGCATGAGATGTAACATGTATCTAGACACTTTTTACAAATTCAAGACATGTTAAAGTGTTCTAGAAAATTCAAATTAGGGCTGATTGCAATTTACCATATATGTGTAAATATTGTGCATTATTTGACAAAGCTTACTAAAATGAAATTCAGCACATGGCCAAGTCATAGTACACGCCTATTTCACTTTCAATGGAGCCTAGGTGGAGCTTAGTTGGCATCTAACTTAGTGGAGAATATGCCACACAAGGTTAGTGACATAAAAGAGGGCACCACACAAGGTAAGATTTCAAACTACAACACATGCCGAAAATTTTCAGCACATGTGTATAGTTGGCGATTTTGTGATGATAATGGTGCTTAATTTACATCCCAAAATTTAAGGGATTGAAGGTTGGTAGTATGACAATATTTTGACTACTTTTGAGAACATGTTTTATGAGTTTTTTTCCCCATATTTTACAGCTCATTAAAGGATGACAAGTTGGACCAATCGTTAAGTGACAAGTAAGCAAGGTAAAGTCATCCTTCCAATCATGTGGCACCAAGTAAGCAAGATGGTGTCATCTCTACACAAGGCAATCTTCCAAGGGCATTAAAGAGAATTCTCAAGAAAGGAAGAGGACCTAAGGGGGCGGCCAAACATGGATAAAAAAAAGAGAATAGTGCAAACAAGGCTAAGACAACTCTCACATTTCTCTCAAGTGCAAAAGGATCTACTACTCTCTTCTTCTACCTTTCTTTCTTTCTTTCTTCTTCTTCTTCTCTCAAACCTATTGTTCATTTATTCTAAATATTGTATAGGCTTTGAATATACCATCCACACTCATTCATTTTTGTAGAAGGTTGATCAATGTGTGATCAAACCTTTATTCAATCAGTGATGGTATCCGTGATTCATTTGCTCGATTGTATTATTTGTAAAAGGGTGGAGTTATTGTTTAAATCCAGTCACACTTGTGGTAAGGTATTTATTGTGTTTAGTGATAACCGAGGAAGGTGTCCTCGAAGACTGGAGTAGGTTGATTTAACCAAGCCAGTATAAAATCCTTGGTGTTCTTACTTTACTGCACTTTACTTTCAGGTTCCAGCATTTTGCATCAATTTCGTTACAACAGAAAAAAGTAGTAAATGATTTTCAAAAATTACAAAATTTGCAAAAACATATCCCCATATCCTAGCTTTCATTTGGCACAAGTTTCAACTCATTTGGATAAGTATAAATCAGTCAAATGTGAATAGTTCTGAGACTAGTACAATCTGATTTTTAGATTTGCAAAGGTTGAGAACATCAGCATGATTGACTTACTTCCCAAAGGAACTTTCAAAAACTGTTTCAACCCATTAAAATAAATACCTTGAGGGTCTTGTCATTAAATTTTCAGACCATTTGGAGTCACCAATTAATCGGAATAAAATTTTTAAGTCGGAGTACAGTTTCTGGCAGATTTGTGTAATCTGACCAAAAACGTATTTTCAAGGGGTTAGGAGTGGAATTTTAATTTGAAATGTTTATGAGATACTCAGAACATCTGAGAGTAGATTCTCACCAAATTTCATAATTTTTGGAGGTCTGTAACTAGAACTTTTAATTATTGCAAATCAGGATCTGAAAACAGAAAGTGTTTTCAGAAGTGAGGTTTTTGGTTCAAAAGTTTTTAAAAACCAAAATTTCCCCATCCACTATTCAACCCCCCTTCTAGTGTGCTATACAGGTCCTACACTAGTTTTTTACTTTGTAAGTTTTTCTTTGATTGTTGTTTCCTCCCAAAAAATAACAATCCTTAGTTCAAAAATCCTTCTTACAAAAAACCAAGAAGGTAGAGGAGTAGAGTCTTTGACTTGAACCTCTATACATCTCGTGTTCTTTACACTTCCGCAAGTTTATTTATTTTCAAAGAACACACCCAAGTATAGATTTGTTCTCACCATCGAAAAATATCCATACTTGGTGAGCACACTATTCAACCCCCTTCCAGTGTGTTTTAAGGGACCTAACAATTGATATCAGAGCTAAATCTTGAGTGCTTGAGTTCAAATAGCAAGATTTGATCTTTTGAAGTATGGATCCTTTTAGTTTTGAAGATGCTGCTTCTCCAAGTGGTGACGCTTCTAGAAGAAGAAGACAAGAGTCACTAATCCTTTCTATTTCAAATGTTCATGTCAAAGTACCTATGTTTGACCCTCTAAACTATCCATTATGGAAATTAAATATGGAAACATATCTTCGTTTTTTTGGGTATCGTATATGAAGAGAGGTGTCAAAAGGTTCAACCATTCCTTTTGATGTTGATGATCCTACTTTGGAAGAGAAGTTACAGTTCGCCATAAATAGCAAAGCTCTTGCTATTTTAAATAGCTCTCTATCACCAAATGAGAGAGCTCAAATGCAAGGTGTCCAATCCGCTCATGAGGCTTGGACAAAGTTGGAGATGATCCATGAGGGAATATCTCAAGTAAGGAAAGCAAAGAGGAAACAACTAATAAAACAATTTTACAATTTCAATGTCTCCAAAGGTGAAACGATTGAAGAGTCTATCCAAAGATTCACCAAACTTGCAACCTACTTACGGCGGTTGATAAGAAAATAAAGCAAGAGGATCTCAACCATTGCTTCCTAAATAGTTTAGGAAGAGATTGGAACATCAAAGGTCACAGCCATTGAGGAGTCGAAGGATATTGAAACTATCACTTTGGATGAGCTTTATGGGAATCCCATCACTTATGAGATTCACCTTGAAGCTCACGAGAAAATGGTCCTATTAGAAATTCGTCGAAGGCTCTTGCAGGCGAGTCAGAAGTATTGGACGTCAAAGTTGGACTTCTCGTTCGAAGATTCAAAAGATTCATGAGGAAGAACGAAGTGAAGCCAAGAGGTTCATCAAGGAAAAATTCTCTAAGGATAAAGACAAGGTGAAAGACCAAGATAATAAATGTTATAAATGTGGAAGATATGGTCACTTCATGAAGAATTGTCGAGCGAAAGACCCGCATCCAAAAGACAAGAAAGCCATCTACCAAAGAAAGAAGGCTTTACAGGCGGATGTAGCTCATTGGGAGAGTCTTTTATCCGTTTCCGAGAGCGAAAACAAGGATAATGAGAATCTAGCTCTCATGGGGTTTTTCAGTGATTATCTTGACAAGGAATTCTATTCACTCATGGCCATTGAAGACGACATGAAGGTATGCACTATATCCTCTCACTATAGATTGCAAGATAAAATGGATGATTTAGTGCAAGAAAATGATTTATTAGAAATGTAATAGAAACGTGTCAAAAAGGATTTCAAAGCATATATAAATGAATATAATGACACACTTGAGAGTCACATTGCATTGTAACTTGAACGTGACATTTTATTAACCATGCATGTGATAGCACTAGAGGAGAAGCATGATTTGATGAAATCAAGCACTCCTCATCAAAACCTTTTGAAAAAGAAAAATTTTCAAAAGGAAAGTGCAAATAAAATTAAGGTAGTTAAAGACCATCCATACCAAGCATGAAACCTAAGATTAAATCTAGTGTCATGTATGCGTCCAACAAGGGTAAATTAAATGAACTAGCATCATCCTTCAAGGAGTCTAAAACCTCCTTGAAGAAGCAAAGACACATGCCAAAGGGTAAGGCAAATTCAACAAAGGTGTCAAAACCTTTGGTTGAATCCATGAAAAACGCCTTTCCCTTGATTCCAAGGAATGTCATCCCTAACGGGAATCATGGAATGTGTCTTTGCACAAGCATGATAAACATTCTTACCCACACAAACACATTCCTACATGTTTTTATTGTAATAAAAAGGGTCATGTAGAAAGAGTGTGTAGAGCTAAGAATAATAAAAATCATGTGTGAGCACCAAAGGGGTAGTAAATATAACTAACCCTCAAGGACCCAAAATAAAAAGGGTACCAATGTCATATGGTTCTTTTGTAAGCCTTAACGCAAAATGGAGAAATCGAGGACAAGAAGGTCAAATAGGTCGTGGACAGTGGGTGTTGCAACCTATATGACGGGAGACAAAAGATTGTTTCAGAGGCTCACTATGCAAGATGGAGGAGTTGTCCACTCTGGAGGTAGAAAAGGTCAAATCAAAGGACATGGTATTGTGGGTAACGATTCCTTCTCTCTTAGTGATGTTCTATATATTGTTGGGCTAAAGTTTAACTTGATAAGTGTCAGTCAATTATGTGATGCTAATTATGAGGTTACGTTTTTGAAAACAAAGTGCATTGTGAAAAAGGACAACATTATTTTATTTGAAGCTTTGAGATTCAAAAACATTTACAAACTTAGCATCAATGATTTGGTTTACAAAACATATCTTGCCTAGTTGCCAAGAATAACTTGACACAACTATGGCATAGACGTCTCGGACACGTATGTTTCAAAACATTTAAATTTATTTATGAAAACAAAAAGGTCCGAGACCTTCCAAAAATGAGTTTCGAAAACCAAGACTTATGTGACACTTGTCAAAAGGCAAAGCTTGTGAAAACAAGCTTTAAACCAAAAACAAACATATCTACTTTCAAACCCCTACAATTACTATATATGGATTTGTGTGGGGATGTTGGAACAAAAAGTTTGGGTAGTAAACATTATACTTTCGTAGTAGTAAATGACTATACTCGTTATACATAGGTGATGTTTCTTGCAAAGAAAAATGATACATGTAGTGAATTTATCAACTTGAGTAGACGATTGGAAAATCACATGAGTGACACCATTAAAACTATACGAAGTGATCGTGGTGGTGAGTTTGATGGAGATTTTGAAAGGTTTTGTGAATCCAAAGGATACACTCATAACCTTTTGGCTCCTAGAACTCCGCAACAAAATGGTGTAGCCGAACGAAAGAATAGAACCCTACAAGAAATGTGTAGGGTAATGTTAAATGAGTTTGGTTTACCCAAGTATTTTTGAGCCGAAGCGGTAAATGCTGCTTGTCATGTGATCAATCGCGTATATTTGAGACCTTATGTAAATGTGACACCTTATGAGCTTTGGAATGGTAAAGTTTCCAATATTGGGTATTTCAAAGTGTTTGGGTGTAAGTGTTTCATACTTAACACTAAGGATATTTTGGACAAACTCGACCTCAAAGCGGATGAATGTATATTTTTAAGTTATGCCTCAAATAGTAAAGCAGTTCGTGTTTTCAACAAAAGGAGTCAAAAGGTGGAAGAATCAATCCACGTTAAGCTTAATGAGTCACTTAATGACGAACCTAAGCTTAATGAGGATTGTGAAGAAAATGAAGTTGATGCTCCTCAAGAAGAAATTCCTGATGACATTCCAACGGTTGCTTATCAACAAAAAATTGTTGATAAGTCTCCAAATGGAAATATCTTCATTGATTTGAGAATTGAGCCTATCGAAGGCACTTCTCCATCAAGTGTTCATAAACTTGTTGGACTGTGCACCTGCAATGAACACCACTAGAGGGGGATGAATAGTGGTTAGTGGAAATTACACTACTACCCTTGATTAAAACCTCTTTGAAAACAGAATCTGAGACCACCTCAAATTCAGAACCCGTTTTTGAAAATTCAAAACTCCTTGTACACAACTCCAAAAATTATGAAAATTTTCAGAACTTAACTTCAATGTGTTGGCAAGACTCTGTCCAAAAATTAGACAAAAATAAGATTGTCTGACCCTTCCAACAAATAAAAAGATTCAGATGGTAAATCAGGACAGAATTGGACATAGTGTTGCTGAAATTGGAAAACGTGTTTCTCTTTGAATACTTAACCAAAAAGGTTGAAATTTATGTTAAAACACTCCTTAGGATGTATAGTTTATGATTCCAAAAGGCCCTAGCCTAAAACAACTATTGGTTAAAACAGAATTCAAGTTTATTCAAAACTAGTCAGATTGCAGCCAGATTGATGCAGTTATCTTGCAACGACTGAAAGACTAACTTTCCCTTGCTCAAATCAATTGATTCTTATTGCAAATGAAAGCTAACAGTTTGAAGCATAACTCCACCAAAAATCATGAAATTTGAAAGTGTTTAGCGATTTTTTCAGAACGTGTGAAATTGTGTGAAATCTGCAATGAAAAAAGGCAGAATGCAGAAATGTAGAAGCAAGACAAGAACAGCAAGAATTTATCCTGGTTTGGTCAATGTGGCCTACTCCAGTCTCAAGGAACACCTTTCCTTGGATTTTACTATGGTATGAACCAAATTACAACAAGAACCAAGCTTGATCTTTGGGTTAAACACCAACCCTATTCAAGGCTTGGATGAACACCTTCTATGCAACACTTAGTTGCAACACCTCTACCACCTATTGACGTAGACTTATAGAATTGGATATTCAATCTTACAAATGAAGCTATAGAGGCTTGTAGCTCTCCAACAAATACAACAAAAACACCTTGGCTACAAAGAATGAAACAAGAATGACAAGAAGTAGATAGCTAGACAAATCAACTATTGCTTTCAAGTGTGTTCTTCTTCTTCACCTTTGCCTCCTGTTTATACTGTGAAATGGCTCTTGAAGAGTAAGAACTCCAATGTGTCAACATCTTCATCATCAAGTCCTAGTTGTCTTCACATCATTGGTTGGCCACATAATCATCTTGTGCACTTGGCAACATAGAGAAGAATGATTGGTCCACCTTAAACTTTCAGCATGGCAGAATTTTTATTACCAAAAATGACTTGGAATTTGCTTGTAAAATGAAGATAATGTTGAGAAAAAGAGTTTGAGTGATTCACAAAATGCATGATTTAAATAACGTGTGTTAAAGAAATGCATGGCAAAATTTATTACTTGACACGTTTTTGCAACAAACTTGCCTTATATACTTTATATATAATGTTGCCGTACTAACAAGCCATGAAGCTTTAAAGCTTACATCAAATGGCAAACATTTGTTGTGTTTGAACTATTTTCAGGTGCCACCATTAATGAACTAAACTAGTTCATTAAGTGAAGTACTTAAGTTAATGAACTAAGTAGTTCATTAAATGGAGATATATTTAGAAAAGGCATGATGGCAACAAATTGAAGAATGGAAAGTCTCCTTCTACATCCATTCAAACGTTTTTATATCTATATTATATATATATATATATATATATATTCAGATTTTTTTATAAAAATGCACAATACACATATATTCCGATGTACTACCGACACGTTACATGTATTACGAGCGTACGTCAACGTCACACCACTGTACTTACCTCATATTTATGAGTACATTCAGGTCTTATATCATATGATATAAGTCATGGTGATGACAAAACTATTACGACATGTTACAAGGTTATAAACCGAAAATTATCGTATCGGGTGACTACCGATACGATAATTTTACAAAAGTAAAATTCAGCACATGCTCAAGACATATCACATGCCTACTCAGCCTTGGTGGAGCTTATGTGAAGATTAGTTGGCATCTTGATTGGTGAAGAATAAGCCACACAATGTTAGTGACATAATGGAGGAAGCTACACAAGGTAACATTTCAAAATTTCTAGCAAAAGAAACACATGCTGAAAATTCAGCATGTGAGAACAAGAGCTGGCCGATTTTTGGCCTTAATGGAGATCAAAATTGATTCCAAATTTGAGGGGATTGATTATAGAATATTTGAAAATGTTTTGAACTTCAATTTGTCACATGTTTTTCATTTTATTCTCAGATTTTTTCAGCCGCTAAGTGATGACAAACTCATCCAATCAAGGAGTGTCAAGTAAGCAAGACCAAGACAATCATCCAATCAAGTTGTGCCAAGTAAGCAAGATGATGTCACATCTATACAAGACATTCTTCCAAGGACATAAAAGAGAATTCTCAAGATGAAGAAATGCCCTAGGGGGTGGCCAAGTCTTGATAAAAGGAAGAGAAGAGAGCCACTCAAATGCAAGACAAGTCTCATAATTTCCAAAGTGCAAAAAGTGTCTTCTGCTCTCTTCTTCTACATTTCTTTCTTCTCTTTCTCTCTCAAGCCTATTGTACTCATATTCGAACATATTGAATATGCTTTGTTCATACCCCCATACACACCTTATTTTTGTAAAAGGTTGATCAAGGTGTGATCAAACCTTCATCCGCTCGATGGTGGTGTTTGTGATAATTGTGATTGCTTGTATCGTTTGTTAAGGGTTAGAGTTGGTGTGTAACTCCAGCAACCCTTGTGGTAAGGTGTTAATTTTGTTTAGTGATAACCGAGGAAGATGTCCTTGAAGACTGGAGTAGGTTGTGTTAACCGAACCAGTATAAAATTCTCGGTGTTATTACTTTCAGCACTTTACTTTCAGTTTCATACACTTTGTATCGTTTTCTTTGCATTAGTAAAAATATCAAACGACTTTTAAAAATTACCAAAATTTGCATAAACATAGCCACACCTATTAAGTTTCATTTGGCGCAAGTTAATAGTTACGAGACTAGTGCAATCTGATTTTCAAACTTGCAAAGGTTGAGAACATCAACGTATTTGACATACTTCCCATAGAAATTTTTAAAAACTGTTTCAACCCATTTGAATACATATAGTAAGGGGTTTTTCATTAAATTTTTAGATCATTTGGAGTCTCGGATTAATCGGAATAAAAATTTCAAATCAGACTACTGTTTCTGGCAGATTTGCACAATCTGACCACAAACGATTTTTCAAAGGGTTATAGCTTGAATTTTGATCTAAAATTTTTAGGAGATACTCAAAACATCTGAGAGTAAAATCTCTCCAAATGTCAGAATTTTTGAAGATCTGTAACCTGGTTTTTTAAACGTTTCAAATCAGGATCTGAAAACAGAAATTGTTTTCAGAAGTTGGGTTTTTAGGTAAAAATATTTTGAAAACCAAATTTTCCGCACCCACTATTCAACCCCCTTTTAGTGGTGCCTTACAGGTCTTACAAGTGGTATCAGAGTGCAGGCACACTTGCAACAAGAAGATCCAACGATCTAAGTGAGATGACAACCACTAGCTTCAAAACCGAGCAAGAAGGTATGTCGAGTCAAATGCCTCCTCTTTTTGATGGTGAGTCATTTATCCAATGGAAACTTAGAATGAAACTCTTTCTTATGGCTATTGATATTGATCTATGGTCTATTATTGAAGACGGTCCATTCGTTCCCTCTAAATTATCTATTGTAGATGGTGTCACACTAGAGGTTGTAAAACCAAAACAAGAATACACTGGTGATGACAAAAAGAGACTAAGTATGAATGCTAGAGCCATGCAAATACTTTTAAATGGGCTAAGCAAAAGTGAATCCAGTTACATATCTAATTGTTCTAGTGCTCAAGAGATGTGGAGAATTCTTGAGATGAAACATAAAGGGACTAGCCAAGTAAAGGAGTCTAAGATTAATATGCGTATGTCCACACTTGAGTCTTTCAAATTATTGCCAAATAAGTCTATTGTTGATATGGATTTACGATTGACCAACATCTATAATACTCTTGAGTCTCTTGGCAAAGCTTTCTCAACGCAGGAAAATGTCCAAAAGGTATTAAGAAGCCTTCCATTCGAATGGGACCCTAAAGTCACAGCAATAGAGGAGATTAAAGAAACGAAATCAATAAAAATGGAGGAACTAATCGGATCGCTAAAGGTATACGAAAACAAACTTACATTAAGGAAATCGGAATCAACATCAAAACAAAGTAAGACTATTGCTTTTAAATCAAACGAATACGTCTTTACTTCTTCTGATCACATAGATGATAGTGATTCTGAATCAGACAATGATGATCTAATACTATTGGCTAAAGGTTTGAGAAAATTTATGAGAAAGTCATTTAGAAACAAACCTATGGCTACTTCGACTAAAAGAAATAAAAATAAAAGAAATGACAAGTATGTAAAGTGCTATGAATGCGGGAAACTTGGACACTTGTCATATGACTGCCCTAACAAGGACAAACAAACAAACAAACACCTTGACAAGGACCGGACCAAAAATAGACTCGTCTCAGAACCTAAACAAAGGAGAAGAGCTCTCAAGGCCTCCACTTGGAATGACACATCCGACTCTGAGACTGATACCGAAGATGAGACGGCACAAGTATGTTTGTATCCAAAGCATCAAACGAGGTATCTTCTGATTCTAACTCTGATTCTGAACCTTCATATGATGATCTATTTGGTCAATATTTAGAATTACATAAATTCACAAAGACTTTAGCAAAAGAAAAAACGGTTAATTGAAGACAAGAAGTTGTTAGAATCATCTAACACGAACCTTGTTTCTCGATTAAACGATTCAAAAGAAGAGTCGTCTCGCATCATCAATGCATTAAAATCAGAGATCTCATCATCAACGACACAAAATGATGAAATAAAATCCGAGATTTCAAACTTGAAATCAAAGAATATAGATCTAAAAAAATAGTAAAACAATTTGACACAGGTACAAACATGCTAGATCACATCATTTCTTCACAAAAGCATGATACGACAACCGGATTAGGATACGTTGAGAAAAAGAGACATTAAATAAATCAATCAAATTCATTCCGGCTAAGAAAATAGATGCACCCAAGATATATGTGGCACGTAAGAAGACGCCTGGATCCCCCGCTATGTCATCTCATCATGATTCTTCTTTATATCATACGAGATATAATTATTTGCCATATAGATATGAAAAGAAACCATTGATACATACACAACGATCATACAAAAAATGCATTTAGATCACGCACTATGCACACTAACACAATGGCATATCAAAAGCAAAGATCATACTATGTGCATGATGGGATTCTCGGCCAAAGGCCAAACGTATTTGTCCTTAATATATATTATATTGCGTCTTCATCTCTTGGAAGACCTAGAAAGGTCAACCAAATTTGGGTACCAAAAGGGACATTTGCAAAGGGTTGAATAAATAACCCTTAAGAAAGCACTTTTGAATTAATTGCACAATACACTTGAAATGCATGATACTAATTGCTATTTCTTTCTTACATGCACTTTTGATTTCATTTCCAAAATAAAGGGGGAGAGAGAGTGCATGATTTAAGGGGGAGTGAGAGTGATTTAAGGAGGTAAGAGAGTACGATTGCACAAATCAAGGGGGAGAGAATTCAAAATTCAAAATTTGAATTTGTGCACGAATGGAGGGAGAGCGATTAAATTTAAATCATGAACTAAGGTTATTTTGTAAATCATCATAAGGGGGCGATTGTTGAGAAAAAGAGTTTGAGTGATTCACAAAATGCATCATTTAAATAACGTGTGTTAAGAAAATGCATGGCACAATTTATTACTTGACACGTTTTTGCAACAAACTTGCCTTAAATACTTTATATATAATGTTGCCGTACTAACAAGCCATGAAGCTTTAAAGCTTACATCAAATGACAAACATTTGTTATGTTTGAACTATTTTCAGGTGCCACCATTAATGAACTAAACTAGTTCATTAAGTGAAGTACTTAAGTTAATGAACTAGGTAACAAATTGAAGAATGGAAAGTCTCCTTCTACATTCAAACGTTTTTATATATATTATATATATATATATTCAGATTTTTTATAAAAAGGCACAATAGACATATATTCCGATGTACTACCGACACGTTACATATATTACGAACGTACGTCAATATCACACCACTATACTTACCTCATATTTATGAGTACATTCAGGTCTTATATCATATGATATAAGCCATGGTGATGACAAAATAATTACGACACATTACAAGGTTATAAATCGAAAATTGTCGTATCGGGTGACTACTGAAACTTCGCTAACGTGTCACGTACTTGCCATATATAGATGGCCAGCCCCTATACTTCAAAAATATCCACAAATTTCGTGGCTCACATGGTATACTCAGCCATGAAACCATTCCATGTTGGCACACACAAATCATCCCCAATTAAGGCCAAATTGTGGAGATTTCAAATTCAACCTATTTTGTCACATATGGGCGCCTATGTCTCAGCCCTTATGAGCTAAATATTTAACTTATTTTATGTATATTATGTGTGGCATAATATATATAACATGTGCAAAAAGTTTGAATTTAATCGGAGAAAAATCGCGTAATCGACAAAAGTCGAAAATTCGGTTTTCTACGAACATAACACATGAAACGTTTTTGGCATGACATGTAACATGTATCTAGACACTTTTTACATATTCAATACATATTAAAGTGTTCTAGAATATTCAAAATAGGGCTGACTGGAATATACCATCTATGTGTAATTATTGTGCAATATTTGACAAAGTTTACAAAAGTAAAATTCAGCACATGCTCAAGACATATCACACGCCTACTCAGCCTTGGTGGAGATTATGTGGAGCTTAGTTGGCATCTTGATTGGTGAAGAATAAGCCACACAAGGTTAGTGACATAATGGAGGAAGCAACACAAGGTAACATTTCAAACTTTCTAGCAAATGAAACACATGCTGAAAATTCAGCATGTGAGAACAAGAGCTGGCCGATTTTCGGCTTTAATGGAGATCAAAATGGCTTCCAAATTTGAGGGGATTGATTATAGAATATTTGGCAATGTATTAAACTTATATTTGGCACATGTTTTTCATTTTATTCTCAGATTTTTTTCAGCCACTGAGTGATGACAAAACTCATTCAATCAAGGAGTTCCAAGTAAGCAAGGCCAAGACAATCATCGAATCAAGTTGTGCCAAGTAAGCAAGATGATGTCACATCTATACAAGGCATTCTTCTAAGGACATAAAAGAGAATTCTCAAGGTGAAGAAATGCCCTAGGGGGCGGCCAGGTCTTGATAAAAGGAAGAGAAGAGAGTCACTCAAATGCAAGATAAGTCTCATAATTTCCAAAGTGCAAAAAGTGTCTTCTACTTTCTTCTTCTACATTTTTTTCTTCTCTTTCTCTCTCAAGCCTATAGTACTCATATTCAAACATACTGAATAGACTTTGTTCATACCACCGTACACCCCTTATTGTTGTAAAAGGTTGATCAAGATGTGATCAAACCTTTATCCGCTCGGTGGTGGTGTTCGTGATCATTGTGATTGCTTGTATCGATTGTTAAGGGTTGGAGTTGCTTGTGGTAAGGTGTTAATTTTGTTTAGTGATAACCGAGGAAGGTGTCCACGAAGACTGGAGTAGGTTGTGTTAACCGAACCAGTATAAAATTCTCAATGTTATTACTTTCAGCACTTTACTTTCAGTTTCCAGCACTTTGTATCGTTTTCTTAGCATTAGTAAAAATATCAAACGACTTTCAAAAATTACCAAACTTTTCAGAAACATAGCCACACCTCTTAAGTTTCATTTGGCGCAAGTTTCACACCATTTGGATAAGTATAAATCTATCAAACGTTAATAGTTATGAAACTAGTGCAATCTGATTTTCAGACTTGCAAAGGTTGAGAACATCAACGTATTTGACATACTTCCCAAAATATTTTTTCAAAAATGTTTCAACCCATTTAAATAAATATAGTAAGGGATTTTTCATTAAATTTTCAGATCATTTAGAGTCTCGGATTAATCGGAATAAATTTTTCAAATCAGACTACTGTTTCTGGCAGATTTGCACAATCTGACCACAAACGATTTTTCAAAGGGTTAGTGGTTGAATTTTGATCTGAATTTTTTAGGCGATACTCAGAACATCTGAGAGTAGAATCTCTTCAAATTTCAGAATTTTTGAAGATCAGTAACCTGGTGTTTTAAACGTTTCAAATCAGGATCTGAAAACAGAAACTGTTTTCAGAAGTTAGGTTTTTGGGTAAAAATATTTTAAAAACCAAATTTTCCGCGTCCACTATTTAACCCCTCTTCTAGTGGTGCCTTACAGGTCCTACAGGTAATACTAAGGGATAATACCACCAAGATACCCTCAACTCCTTGAAAAAGAATAGGCATGTGGGAGCTGTATTTTGACTCAAAAAAATCTGCCAAGACTAGCCATAGCCGTTGGGTTCAAACTTTGAATTTTCATAGTTGGCAAAAGTTGCCAACTAGCTTCTTTTTGGTTGGTCCACTTGTCACCAAGCTATATAATAAATAACACATCATCTCCAACTTAATATACACATTTTTCATCACATATATATGTATATCAACTCAGATTTTTGAAGAAGAAATCAACAAATAATAGTTGACAAGATTATGTCAACATACAACACCAAAATTCCCACTATTTCTTCTTGTATGTAGTGATCATTTTCACACCTTGAACACCTTTAAATTCTCTGAAATGTGATGATAAATATACTCCAATAACGTATAGAAGAAGGTCTTCAAGAAAGAAATAGAATGTGACATCACAACCCGTCACATATCCCGCTACTGTCGATAATATCATGATTTAAGAAAAATAATATAAAACCACCATATAATCTTCAAGATAATAATAACTCAACTCCAGAATGAAGATAAGAATATGCTCAAGAGATTCCTTGAGCGAAAATACCAAAAAACCCTCAGGGATAAAATGACCAAAATGCCCTTGGTGTGAGAAAACTCCAGAAATGACCCTGATGGTCAGAAATGAATATAATAACATCTTTGTCATGATAAATAAGATGAGAATAAGTCTTTGAAGTATTTCCACCATATCATGTTCCTACAAAACTCAAAATACCAATTTTGCCCTTTTGGGTAAGTTGTAGAACTTCCAAAGCACATTAGTCACAATGCATTTATAATTATCAAAACCACATAATATCAACATAAAGAACATATATAAATCATGTAAAAATGAAAAGAACCACTTTATCACATTTTAGAAAAATATTTCTAAAACCCTAGACATAGATCAATCGAAGTGCCTCAGCTTCAGAGGTCGATGTCTCACAGTGAGTTTTAGAGTTTGTCTCTGACCTGCATCGATATATCGAAGTGAGGGTTCAATGTATAGATCGATCGATCGATGTGTCTCAGGTTTAGATATCGATGTCTCACTAAGGTCTTGAACTTTCTCTGATCGATCGATTTGAGGGATCAAAGTGCAACAACCTTGGAGATCGATGTCATTTTTCTCAGCTTTTTCAACTTTTAATCACTTATAACACCATATGTGACATTTTTAAGTATTCACCACTTAAAATTATGACCTTGAAAATTATCCAAGCATATTTCTCAACATTCTCCCCCTTTTGGATGATTTTCAAAATAACTTAACATGATTTTAATGTCACGACTTATAACCAAATGTTTGTAACATTTTTACCAATTGAATTTTTTTGAAAACCTCACCAATTACCAATTGTTTCACTAATTCTATACCAATTGTTTTCAAAATCTCAATTCTCTTATGTTTTTAACATATGTGTTCATGTGCTCCTCCTCAAATTATACTCTCGCCCTTAACCTATGCTCCAAAACTCATACCAATTGAAACTTAGCATACTATTCAACCAACCAATTTATGACTTACCAACTAAAATCATGTTCTTATTCTATCTTCCCCTTTATTTTGCAAATCATGCAAAAGATAGAACTATGCAATAGTATCGTAAGTCATCATACCTAACTTGGCTCGTAAGTTTTCAAAAGTGGTTTGATTAAGAGGTTTGGTGAAGATGTCAACTATTTGATGATCAGTTCTTACATGATCTATGGTTATATCCCCATTTTGAACATGATCTCGAAGGAAACGGTATCGTACCTCAATGTGTTTGGCCTTAGAACGAAGTACCGGATTCCGAGAAAGATTGATCGCACTCGTGCTATCGTGGAAAATTGGAATCTTATTTATTTTAATGTCAAAATCACTAAGTTGTTGTTTAAGCCAAAGTATTTGGGTAGTGCATAATCTTAAGGCTATATACTCGGCAAATAAGGTAGGGTTAGTTCAACCAAAGATAATATCGTCTACATATATTTGAACTACTAATAAGTCATTATCTTTTCTTCTTAGGAATAATATGTTGTCTATAGTCCCCCTTTAATAATTATTTGCAATAATAAAGTTTACGAATCTATCATACCAAGCTCTTGGAGCTTGTTTCAAACCATATAGAGCTTTCTTAAGCTTGTAAACATGGTTAGGATTCTTTGGATCTTCGAATCCAGGGGGTTGTTTTACAAACACCTCTTCTTGGATGTATCCATTCAACAACGCACTCTTGACATCCATTTGGAAGAGTTTAATATTGCTTAGACTTGCAATCGCAAGTAACAATCTAATTGCTTCTACTCGTGCAACGGGTGCAAAGGTTTCTTCATAATCTATTTCTTCCTGTTGATTATAACCTTGTGCGACTAGCCTAGCCTTATTTCGTGTGATGTTTACTTGTTCATCTATTTTATTCCTAAATACCCATTTAGTTCCTATTATAGACTTATTTTTGGGTTTAGGTACTAAGTCCCACAAGTTGTTCCTTATAAATTGATTTAACTCCTCATGCATGGCATCTATCCATGATATATCACCTAAGGCTTCCTTAACATTCTTAGGTTCTAAGTGTGAAATTAAGCTATGTCCTTCAAGTTGACTTATGTTTCTACGTGTTCTAACCCTAACACTTGGATCCCCAATGATTAACTCTTTAGGGTGTTTATGTTTATCTTTTATAAGCCACCAATTCCTAGGTTGACTAGGTTCACCTTCATCTTGTTCAAATGTTTTATTTGTATGAACATTATCGTATACAATTGGATCATCTGTTGTATTACCTTCTAATTGCAAATTTTCTTCATTTATTCCATCTAAGGGTTCGTGCATGTCTTGTTCAGGGGGAGTTGGTTCTAGATGATCAAGTACATGCTCAAGTAATATATCATCATCATCAAACATATTTTCAACATTATTTTCTTGTTTATGTTGAGTTTATTACTAACTTCAACACATGCATTTTCATTGAATTTCACATGTATAGATTCAATTATTTTTCTAGATGCGGGATTATAACACTTATATGCTCTTGAATTAGTTGAATAACCAACAAATATGCATTCAATAGACTTTTGTTCAAACTTTTCTAGATTATCATTAGTATTAAGTATAAAACATTTACATCCAAATACTCTAAGATAATCTACCTTAGGTTGTCTATTGTTTAATAATTTGTAAGGTGTTTTATTTAATTTCTTTCTAATAGAAAGCCTATTTATAATATAACATGCACAACTGACAGCTTCAGCCCATAAATATTTTGGTACATTGTTTTCACACAACATTGTTCTAGCAATTTCTTGAATTGTTATGTTTTTACGTTCAACAACTCCATTGAGTTGTGGTGTTCTAGGTGGTGAGAATTTGTATTTAATTCCATGTAATTCACAAAACTTGTTTACATCTTTGTCTTTAAATTCTCCACCTCTATCACTCCTAATTCTTTTAACATTTTCTTCGTAAATATTTTCGAGTTGCTTGATAAGAGTTTTGATTTCCAATGGAGCATCGTCTTTGTGTATTAAGAACAATGTCCATGTGTATCGTGAGTAATCATCTACTATGACACACACATAGTAGTGTCCACCTAGACTTCTTGTCCTACTTGGACCAAATAAGTCTAAGTGAAGCAATTCTAGTACATGACTAGTACTCACTTCATATTTCGGTTTTAATGTTTCTTTAGTATGTTTTCTTTTAATACAATTTTCACATAGTTGAAAATTATCTAAATCTAACTTAGGCATGCCTCTTATTAAATTCTTCTTAGATAACTTTTCAATAGTTGAAATTCCTATATGGCCTAGTTGTCTATGCCATAAGTTCACATCTAAGTCATGCGATGTCAAACACTGCATCTAACATGTTATTTAGTGATAGTGTGTAAATGTTACCATCTCTATTTTCTTTTAATACAGTTTCTGCTTTTTTATTTATTATATCACAAGAACTGGAAAGAAAAGAAACATTATATCCACAATCTATAAGTTAAGAAATACTTAATAAATTATAAGAAAGTGCACTTCTTGATGAAAAGTGGATCTTGGCAATGCAAGAAGAATTAAATCAATTTGAAAGAAGTGATGTTTGGGAGTTAGTTCCCAAACCACTTGATCATCCCATTATAGGTACGATGGGTATTTCGTAATAAAATGGATGATCAAAGAAATGTCACTAGAAATAAAGCTAGATTAGTTGCTCAAGGATATCATCACGAAGAAGGTATTGATTTTGATGAGACATTTGCACCCGTAGCACGTCTTGAAGCCATTAGAATGTTATTGGCATATGCTTGTTATAACGATTTTAAACTTTACCAAATGAATGTTAAATCAGCCCTTTTGAATGGTATTATCCAATAAGAGGTGTACGTTGCACAACTTCCCGGATTTGAATGTCATGACTAACCACATCATGTATTCAACTCAAAAAGGCTCTTTATGGCCTTAAACAAGCTCCAAGAGTTTGGTACGAGAGGTTAAGTACATTTCTTCTAAATAATGGATTTTCAAGGGGTAAAGTTGACACTAATTTGTTTATTAAAGAACAAAGCAAAAAATCAATTAATTGTACAAGTATATGTTGATGATATTATTTTCGGTGCTATTAACAATTGTCTTTGTGAGCAATTTGCTAACTTAATGCAAGGTGAATTTGAAAGGAGCATGATGGGCGATCTTACTTACTTTCTTGGACTTCAAATCAAGCAAACTCAAGAAGGTGTTTATATTTCTCAAACCAAATATACAAAGGATTTGCTCAAAAAGTACAACTTTGGTGAAGGAAGACAAGTAAACACTCCAATGAGCATAAGTGTGAAGATTGACAAAGATGAGAAAGGAAAGCACATTGAGGTAACCTTGTATCGTGACATTATAGGAAGTCTACTTTACTTGACGGCAAGTAGACCGGATATATTACATGCAGTGTGCTTATGTGCTAAATTTCAAAGTGATCCTAGGGAAATGCATTTAGTTGCGGTAAAACGTATTCTTAGACACCTTAGGTGTACTTTGAAATTTGGATTATTTTACCCTAAGAATACATGTTTTGATTTAAGAGGCTATTGTGACTCCGATTATGCGGTTAGTCTTGTTGATAGAAAGAGCACATCCATGACTTGTCAATTTCTCGGTGATTGTCTTGCCTCTTAGTTCTCCAAGAAACAAATAGTGTAGCTCTTTCTACTGCGGAATCCGAATATGTGTCGGCCGCCTCTTGTTGTGCACAATTATTATGGATGACCAACACATTAAATGATTATAAGATTCACTTCTCTAAAGTGCCTATTTTGTGTGATAACACTTCTGCTATCAATATTGCACAAAATCTGGTTCACCACAGTCGAACCAAGCACATTGAAGTGAGATATTATTTTATCTGTGACTGTGTAAAAAAAGATTTGGTTAGTGTTGAATTTGTTCCAACAAATGACCAATCAGCTGATATCTTTACAAAACCCTTGCCCAATGATGTATTTGCATCTATAAGAAGCAGGTTAGGGTTACTTAACATGGGTTAAAATTAACCCATCAGGAGTTGTAGCAAGAAAACATTCAAATTCTGAAGCTCAACTCACATAAAGCGCTTCATCTAAAAAGGTTCAGGCGTTCAATGTCGCATTAAGTGCCTGACTTCAAGAATGTCACTCGTTCAACATGACATCAAGCGCTTTATGACATAAGACGTCTAAACCCTTTTTCTTCCTTGTCAAACCAAGTGACCCTTCACTTTTTGCACGAATTGAAGGATTGGCCACTGCCGCCGCCATTTCTCTTTTCCACGTCTGTCAGCTTCCTTCCCACGTTTCCCCAATTCACTCCCACTTCCCCATTTCAACTTTATCTCCTTCCTTTCTCTTCATCTTCTTTTTCCTTCTTCAATTCCCATCTTCCCCATTACTTACCACGTTTCCCACTACCTCTTCTATTTATTGCATCCTTATACTCTTCCTCTTCTTCTTCTCTTTAAAATCCCATCTCCCTGCTGAAGCTCCATAGCTCTCACCCTTCTTCTTACTCTATTCCCTTTCTGCAAAAATCTCATAATTCTTTCCTCCTCAAAATCACGAATGGCTCCACTAGACCATCTAGAAATGTCCAAACATGACAGAGAAGAAAGAAATCTGCGGGAATTAGTGAACCCAATGAATTGAAGGCCATCCGGAAAGGTTTGACCAAGGAAAACTTTCCATGGTGAAAAGAAAGTTTGATAAGGACGCCACACAGTCTCCACACCACATTGCCTTAGGTATCCATCTCTCTTTACACTCTCATATGCTTTATGAAGAATGGAAAAGCAATAACAGGCCAGTGGTGCCACTGAAATTGGTTCAAATTAGTGACTTCATCGAAGCTCACAATGCAAACCAAGTGATTGCTCTTCTTAAAAAACAAGGTTGTACTCACTTTTGGTTAAGGTTAGACATGAAATCCTACTCCAAAAGTTTTACGCATAAGTTTTATGCAAACATGTGGGTTACCCCTACAATTGAGTCAGAAGAATTTTCTTTGCACAACGTGATCAATGGTACACCAATTATTTTTTCCATACAAGACATATGTGATACATTAGGAGTGAGGAATGAAGGATAAAGTGATTTCTCGGTATTCTATTAAAACAAGTATGGCATTAGTGAGCAAGATGTTAAATTTCATCTTCAATATTTTCCAACAAAAAAGACTCAAAACATGTCATTGATCAATCATATTCTACTTGTTGTTGTTACTTACTGTGTAAACGGAAAAGCAACTAAAAATCCAAGCAATATGGATTTCTATGTTACCTACCGCATTCTGCAAGATACACAGTTGAATTTAGGATGGGTTCTGGTAGAAGTGATGATGGCCGCTCTTAGAAAAGGATCAAAAGCCTTGCCCTTTGCGAACGCGGTGACAACTCTGATAAAATCAAATGGCATTGAAATTTTTGAAGGATCCTTGACAAGCGTGGCCAAAAAAGATTATTATGACAACTTCGACATTGCCCAAGCTGTTGACTCCCAACGACAAAAAGTACTATCCATCCTGACCTTGCAGACGAGGTCGACAAAGGATTTCGAGATGTCGAAGGTGGAAGCACTGATCCTGACTTGCTATCACGCATTCAGTCCGTGGAGCAAACTATTCAACAGTTGGAGCTTCGTGATGCAGAGCATGAAGCTCGACACGCTTGGAATGAATATCATATAGCAGTCTTCAAGTCTGCTTTCATCTTGGTTCCAATTTCACTCAAATTTTGATGATTTAGGGGGAGAAACTGGTGGTGCTGCACGTGGTGGTGATGGAGGATCAATGGGTGGATTTGCTTCTAGTGGTGCTGAAGGATCAATGGGTGGATTTGCTAATTTTGCAACTGGTGGAGGATTTGGCTTTGGAAGCTTTACTTCTGGAGGCGAAGATGCTGGCACTAGAAATGAGTAGATAATGATGATTTTTTGTCCAACTTTTAGTGAATGGATTTTTCTGTTTATGATGACATTAGTTTTTTTGTCTGTGATGATGTGAATATAACGAATTTGATCTTCTTTGTCTATTATATGTGATGATTTTGCTTATGGTTATATGTATCATGATACTTGATTCATCATATCTATTTAGACAAATTTTAGGCACAAAGTAAGGGGAGCATAAGTTAAGGGAGAGCAAATCCTAAAAGTTATGCAAATTGTGAAATCATCAAAAAGACGAAGAATGTTAGAATATGTTAAGTTTTGATGATTTACACAAATGACACTTGGACCGCTAGATAAGGCACCTCATTTGAAGTGTTTAGAGACCAGAACACTTCGAACTCCTGCATAAGGCGCTTCATGTGAAGTAGCTAGAGACCAGAACACTTTGAACGCCTAGACAAGGCATTTTATGTGAAGTGTTTTGAAACTAGAACACTTCGAATGTCTAGATAAGGTGCCTCATATGTCAAGCTGTGTAACAACAGACTTTGAACGCCTTAACTGACGCTTCATGTGGGTCTGCAAAGTCAAATGGACGGTTTCCTCCCGAATTGAGCATGAATATCAAGTTACTTTTGACAAAACTCAGAATTACTTCGAACAAGTATGAAGGCTGAGATCAGGTGCTTCATGTGACATCGAACAAGTTTTATTGTCCACAACAGGCACTTCATGTGACATTGAACAAATGTTCCTTATTCACTTAAGGCGCTTTATGTCACATTGAATGCCAGTTCAAACACACTTTAGGCACCCCATGTCACATTGAACGACTGTTCATAAATCACATAAGGCGTTTCATGTGACTCAACGTTACAAATGTTTTATGCTGTACTTTCTTATGATTACTTGACATTTGTACCCTCCCTTTTAGTGAAATATCACAGGTTCTTCTCTCACTTTGGAGAATGCTCTCTTTTCTTTTTGAGTTTTCAAGAAGAAGCTTCCTCAAGAAGTTTTTATTCAACCAAGAGAAGATCCCCATGGAAGAAGACTTGTCATCACAAGAGACAAAACCTCCCTTTCTCTCCTGCAAGGTTGACAACGGCTAGAAGGTGATAAAACAAGGATTTTCATCACTTTTCATTCTTCAACGTTCTACCTACGATCTCTCAAGTTTCTCCCAAGCTTTTACTATCAAAATACTTGTATTATTATGGATTTTACTTTATTTATGAGAGTGTGACTTGTAAAGAAGAAGAGTCTTCTTCTTGAGTGAAGATTGTGAAGAGCAAGGTGTAGATTGTTGGTCAAGAAACAAGGGTGCTTCTTGTTTGAAGAAATCCAAGTCTTGAAGGGTTAGTTGATAGTGTTGTGGTGCAGCATACTCCCAGAAATAATTCTTTGAGGAGCAAGGAAGTTCTTTGGAGGTTAGACTTCAAGGTCGTTGGTATTTCTTGGTTGTGATATAGGCGTGTGGCCTAGTTTCTTACTTTGTAAATTTTTCTTTGATTGTTGTTTTCCCCAAAAGAAATAACAATTTCCAGTTCAAAAACATTCTTGTGAAAAACCAAAAAGGTAGAGGAGTAGAGTCTTTGACTTGAACCTCTATACATCTCACGTTCTTTACGCTTCTGCAAGTTTATTTATTTTCAAAGAACACACCCAAGTATAGATTTGTTCTCACCATCGAAAAATATCCGAAAAATATCCATACTTGGTGAACACACTATTCAACCTCCCTTCTAGTGTGTTCTAAGGGACTTAACACTAAATGGATGTATCCAAATGCTTGGTCTCTCTATTTGAAAATTAAATAAGACAAAGCTTTTCGAAACTCAAGACTGAACTCAAATTTTGAGTTCACTCTGATGTAACACCGAATATTCGATGTCGAATTCGGTGTAGTGAATAGAGAGTTAAATTGAAATAGACCGAAGTCATAACCACAATCAGAATTGAGTTCCTTGTATGTAGCCAAACTTTCAGTCTCTTAGTTGAGTGTCCTGCAATATTATTATCAACGTCTTGAATACTATTTTGATGATATTTTCATGTCCTCCAAGTATCTAGGTCAAAATTATTCAACCCAAATAAAAAATAGAGATGTTGGAGACAATTGGATGAGTAAAAGAGCAATTAATGAAGAAAGAGACAGGGACAATGTAGTAAAACAAAAATGAAAGGGCTCTATATGCATACAAAGCGTTTAACACTTATTCTTTAAGAAAAAAAATATACTCGCTATCTCTAAAAGCTCAAAATTGTGTTAACTGTTGAAATTCTCTTTTCATCTATTGATTGTATTTATTGCTTCTACTGAGAGCATTCTATTTTGATCTTTTGCGTGTGTATTGACTTTCTCAAATGTGTAAACGCACTTCTTTTTCCAAAATCTATTTGGTAAATTTCTTTGGTAAAACTTTATGAAAATTTGAAGAGGCAAGTAGAAAATCTCTAGTGCTCTTGGTTGTAGATGTAATTATAGTATTTGTTGTTGCTAGTGTTTATTTATAAATTGTTGTAATACGATCTTGAAAACCTCTTTGAGGTCATTATATGAAGTTGTTGAAACTCTACTTTGGAAGAAAGAGTAATAAAATAGAATCAAAGAGATTCAAACAAGTATAAGTTGTGTCTATTGTCACTATCACTCATCTCATTCTTTCTTATTTTGGTTTGATATCTTAGATTGATTTGAACAAAATAAAGAAAAATCAAAAAATTATGATTGCATTCTATTCAACCCCTTCCCTTTCTAGAACGATATTCAAGTAACTAACAAGAATTTATATTGTTAAAGTTGTGCACGCAATTGAAGACATATTTATTTAGGATATTTAAGGGTACCATGTTTTTGGTTTAACAGGGACCGGAAAGAAATAGAGTTTTACTATCCTACCGTAGGAGCTGGCAAGAAAAGAAAAGAGGAAGGAGAGTTCTTTTTTCTTATAGAAAAAGACAGGAATGTTTCATGGGTATGTTACCTAAAATCAAAATTTTGTACAGTGTGTGTTCGTGTGAAATAAAGCAACAACAGGAAATCCCCAGCCAAGCTGGTCAGATCGGTCCGTCAGGTTAGATCAGTCCAAGCAGCGCAAATCAGTTCTGTTGAGAAATCGGGGTTTGAGTGATTTAAAAATGTATGATTTAAATGCTACGTGTTTACGAAATATATCAATAAATTGTTACTTGACATGCTTATGTGATAAATATGCTTTACATGCTTATATATATTGTTGTCATACTAACGTGCCATGAAGCGTTAAAGCTTACATCATATGGCAAATATTTGTTGTCTTTATACTATTTTCAGGTGCCATGATTAATGAACTAAACTAGTTCATTAAGTAAAGTGCTTAAGGAGATGAACTAACTAGTTTATGAAGACATACTTGGAGAGAGCTATTTGGCAACAAACTTGAAATGGAAAGTCTTCTCTCCATATCTTCACACACGCCATATATATATATATATATATTAATTTTTTTTTAAAAAAAATTAGGGAGGGAAATCGAACTCGAGACCTGGGAATAGGATAAATGATACTCAACCGCTAGACCTAAATGTTTTTCGCATATATATATACACACATATACACACACACACACACACATATGTATATATATATAGATCCTTCAGGACAATTCAATTAAAGTTTGTTTATAATTTGCTTTCTTCAGACTCATCTTTGTTTAATTGTTCTAAGTATATCTGGTGGCCGGGCTCTCCCTCGGAGGCACGTATATTTCTTTGGAAGCTTTGATGGCGATCTTTGCCCTTAGCCGATAACCCATGCGTCTGGCAGACAATATATCCATCTCAGTGCATTTTTTGCAGGACACAATCCGATCGACAAGATCACATGTTTCTTCTTTGCCCAGCGATTAAACCATTATGGCAAGAAATCTCCATTCTATTCTCTGGCCCGATGCCTCGTCAGTTGACCATTTGTGCGTATTTACTTCGCTAGTGGCGTATCTCGTCATCTTATTCCATGATTTGTCACTTGCAAGCGGTAGCTCCTTCATTGGTAACATGGGTTATTTAAAAGGAGTACACATCCATCAGATTTGGGGTAGTAGCTTTTCATATAGACATTTATTTAAGAGAGTGCGCGATCATATATACACTTGGTGTGCTTCTACGCTGGGTCGCAAATTCTCACAACCCATCCTGGATTTAATTGCGCTTTCTTCTCTTTGTCGTTACATGTTTGTCGCCATCGAGTGGTACGTTGGGAATTACTGCCATCGGGTAAGTTGAAATTAAATGCTGATGCATCGGTGGGACGTTTTAATGCAGCAGTAGGCGCGGTAATGCGTAATGATCATGGAGATTTTGTCTCAACTATTTTCTTTGCTTTGCTATCTACTACGCCACTCTGGGCTGAATTAATGGCGATATTATATGCATTACTTTTTTATGCGCTAGACCACGACCAGTTTATTGTCGAAAACGGATTGCCAATTGTTGCTTAGTTCTCTTTCTCATCCTGAACGTTATACGGGTTCATTATTGGTAGACTTACAGCACACAACGGATATCTTATGCCTCAACGCCTCTACGATATGTTATTGTCCTAGGGAGGCTAACATTGCAGCCCACACATTATACAGACATGGTCTACATGCGGCAGGTGTGACTGCTTATTCCACATTTATCAGCCTGCCATGTGAAGTACACAAAGCAATTTCCCTAGATACTTCGTTACCTCATCTGCGGCTCTAATATCTTTAGTCTCCCGATGGGTTGGTGCACATATACACGGGTTGCCTATGTCCTCAGTTGGCATAGGCAACGTTGGTATGTTTTGGCTTTTTGTCTCCTACGTGCTTTACTTATATTTTGCATTTCTATATATTGTGTCTGGGTAACACTGTTTCTTTTTCTGAGATTCATGAGGCATCTCTGCACCACCAGCTGGACAATAGCGCGCTCCCAGCCAACGCTGGATTTTATTGGGTCTACCGAATATATCGACTTATGCACACGGTTATACAATATATGCTCCTTATTGGGTTGGCGATCTCATTTGCTTGTTGCCTGCAGCCTCTTGGCTTCGGGCAACTTGGGTATGCGCTTACTTTCTAGCTTCGTGTTTTTGTTTACTACTACATTATTATATGTGTATTAATCTGTCTTTTCTGCCTGTTTTCCGAGGGCCACCTACATTGGACGCTATATGGGTTGAAGTCTCCCACATGGGTTGGTGAATTCATCTACATAGTTACCTTGGTCAGCTAGTGACCAAGGTAACGGCGGTACGTCTTATAACCTCTTTACTCTCCCACCCGCCTATTTTATTGGTCATTTACTATATTTTGATATTCCATATCACTATTTGCGATACTTGCGCCTGTTTGCCACATGGCGGAGATCCTGCCGCCTACACAGACCGTGTCAAGCTGCTTCACACGTCACGGGGATACAGTTTCTGTTATTGTTTCATATATTTGTTATTTTGTTCAGGTTCATTTTTCAGAATTGTAATCATTTACTTTCGGAATCATGTATTGATTTTATTTTATTATGGGAGAGTCTCCCATAAACATAGGGCTTCATATGCAACCACGGTATTCCTCCGCCACAAGTGAGGGTCTTTAATAAATAAAATACCAGACGGTACAGCCCGTCCTTATATATATATATATATATATATATATATATATATATATATATATATATATATATATATATATATATATATATATATATATATATATATATATATATATATATAATTTCTTTACAACGACGAATTATACGTTTCTATCCCAACGTTCCACCGACACGTCATACACATTATAAACGTATATCGACATCACACCACCATATATACATCATATTTATGAGTATATACAGGTCTCATATCATACATTACAAGTCATCTTGTTACAAAAATTATATCGACATGTCACGAGTCCATAAACCAAAAATTGTCGCATCGGGTGACTACTGAACCTTCACTGATATGTCACGTACTTACCATATAAAGATGGTCAGCCTATATAAACTCAAAATACCAAAATACTCAGAAATTTCGTGCACCACATGTCAAAATCAGCCCCAACGTCATACCATGTTTACACACATCAATCACCCACATTTTGGCTTGAATTGTTGAAAATTCAAACTCAAACTTTTTGTCACATGGCCGTTTTTTCCTCAGCCATTGGAGCTAAAAATAAATTTTATTTTATGTATATTATTTATGACATAACATATATTACATGTCTAAGAAGTTTGAGATTAGTCTGAGAAAAATCGTGTAATCGACGAAAGTCGAAAATTCAGTTTTCTATACTTATGCATATATGGAATGTTTTTGTCTTGACGTAACATGTATCTAGACATTTTTTACACATCAGAGACATATTAGAGTATTCTAGAAAAATCAATTAAGGGTTGATTGCAATTTAGTATGTGTGTAAAGATTATGCACCATTATTTGACAAAGTTTACTAAAAGATAATTCAGCACATGGTGCAGGTGGTATACATGCATCTTACACCTCATTTGGATCCTAGGTGTAGCTTGTTTGGCACTTTAATTGGTGGAGGATAAGCCGCATGTGATTGGTGACATTAAAGAAGGCTAGACACACATGGAAACATTTCAAAATCAAACAAGTGCTGAAGTTTCAAAACATGTTCATTGCTGGGCGATGTTTCGCCCTAATTTTGCACCAATTGTCTTCCAAAATTGTGGGTCAATCACATCTTAATTGATTGGTAATTAACATACTTGATTTTGAGCATGTGTTTCAGATTTTTGGTTGAATTTCCAGCTCATTTTATGGAGCGCTAAGGTGGATAAACGATGGACAACCATGAAGTGACAACTAGGCGAAGACAAGTCGTTTGTCCAATCATATTTTGCCAAGTAAGCATGGTTGTGTCACAATGTTATACAAGGCAATCTTCCAAGGTATTCAAGATAATTTTCAAGGAGAGAATTCAGCAATAGGGGGACGGCCACACACCTATAAATGGAGGCAAGATGATTCAAGACAAGGCTAAGTTAAAGTTCATATTCTTCCAAGATCAAGCAAGACTATTCTCTTCTTCTTTTATTCTTTTCTCTTGCTCTTAGCCTCAAGATCATCATACTAATCTTCCATATACTATATAGACTTTGTGTATATCATCTGCATACGTTCACTTCTTGTACAAGATTGATCAAGGTGTGATCAAACCTTCATTTGTTCGATGGTGGTGTTCGTGTTGTTATTTTTGTTTGTTTGATTGTAAAAGGGTGAAGTTGGTGTTTAACTCCAGTCACCTTGTGTCCAGGTGTTATTTGTGATTAGAGAATACCGAGGAAGGTGTCCTAAAAGACTGGAGTAGGTTGATTTAACCGAACCATTATAAAAAGCTTGGTGTTATTTACTTTCAGCACTTTTACTTTCAGTTTTCAGTTTTCTATATCATTTTCATACTCACGGAAAAATAGCAAACATTCTCCAAAAATCACAAAATTTTGCAGAAACATAGACACACGTCTTATCTTTCATTTGGGACAAGTTTCATTCAATTTGGATAAGTATAAGTCAGTCAAACGTTAATAGTTCTGAGACTAGTGCAATCTGATTTTCAGATCTGAAAAGGTTGAGAACAACAACGTGGTTGACATATTTACCAAGAGAATTTTGAAAAACTGTTTTAACCCATTAAAGTAGACATCCTAAGGGTCATACCATAAAAGTTTCAGGTCATCTAGAGTTGTCAATTAATAGGAATAAATTTTTCATTTTGAAGCACAGTTTCTGGCAGATTGACACAAATTGTGCAAAAACTGCTTTTCAAGGGGTTGCACTTAGAGTTTTAATCTGAAATTTTTGTGACACATGACAACATCTGAGAGCACATTGTCACCGAATTTTCACAATTTTTGGAGATCTACAACCTGGTCAACTAGTTAATTCAAATTAGGATCTGAAAATAGTTTCTGTTTTCAGAAGTGAGTTATTTGGTCTAAAAAGTTTTAAAAACCAATTTTTCCGCACTCACTATTCAACACCCTCTTCTAATGGTGCTATACAGGCCCTACAAGTTCAAGGCGTCCTGGACAGGTTGGCAGAACTTTGAACATCCAATCTGCTGAGTTAACGCAACAGCCGAGCTTTGCACAACAGTATTGCAGATCAGCAGTGCTGCGCTAACAACTTTGAATAGTCGATCTGCCGAGCTCAGCACAGCAGCACTGCAGATCAGCAGTGTTGCGCTCACAGCAGCTCAGCAGATCAGTCAAGCTTAGCACTGCATATCAGCAGTGCTTCGCTAACAGCAGCTCAAGCAAACCGAGGCGAGTCTAGGACTCTATCCTTAAGACGTATTGCTCCGGTATATTGTGTCCAACCAGAGGTAGCAACTGTCTCCCAAGATACAACGGATAACAGTTTAGACGAGCGGCATTGCAGCGTAAGAACTCAACAAACCTGTAGGGCATTTATGACTTCTGACAACTTGGAAAAATACAGAGATATGCAAAGAAGAAGTGGAGAAAACTGATGACCATAGAGGTCTGCTCAGCCTGGTATTTATAGGGAAAAACGATTCAGGGTGGTTAATTGTCAGTTAAACCACAACCGTCGGATCAGATGGTTTGAGATTGCCATCGTTAGATTAAAAAACCGCTGTCAGTTTAAACTGCAGCCGTTGGGTCAAATAACCGCTCAACCTGAGTCCTTAGATCACGATTCGCGTCAGATCTGCCCACTGTACGATTAAGCTTAACCGGTTTTTAAATTGCAGTATTAACCGTCTTTTCAAATTGCAGCCTTAACCGATTAAGTTACAACCACCTGGGAGAAATTTAAAATATTTAAATAAAATTTCTCCAAAAAGATAAGAACCAGTCCGGACCCGCAACCCGAGATTGAGCCCAGTTGAGTCGAGCCGAGCTGAGCCGGGCGATGGCGCGCGTGTGGCAATTTCGTTGGTCTTCCCTCTGGTCAAAACTTATCATGCCCTTAGGACACATCTAAAGTGACCATTCTTGCACTATATATGGTGGCTAACAAAATTCATTTGTCCAATGTGATATTTCCTCAAAGTGATGATGTGTCTCTCCCTAAGGAGGCCACATCATCACTTTTGCCAATTTCCATCCTATTTTACTCATACTTTGAGTATTAATTTCTCATTCTCCCGGTATCATAATTGAGTGATTCCAAAACCTAAAATCATCTATTCATTAGGTAGATAATTAAGGATTTCATTAATTTTTGCTTGTCATTAATGAAAACTAATTATAATTAGGTTCAAAGTATGTTGCTAAGCAAGTTTACAACTTGAACAAACCCATTTCCTTCAATTTTCTCCAACATGGTAGCATCTAAGATTAATAACTAGACTACTCAGAAAAGAATAGACAGGAAAAGTAGGCTCTTCCTTCAAGTGGTACAAAGCTTGACTTCGATAATTTTCTGAGATTGGTCACAGTGATTGCTGCATTTGTGAATCCTAAAATTAGTCCATATGTCAACTTGTGTATACACAGCAATTTCACTGCCTTGCTACTCGCCTATATTGACTCTACCCAACGCCTAGGTATCATATGTGCAAGATGCGTAGGACTCAAGTGTAGACCTTCCCGAACAGTTCATCATGAGTTTCGATATTCACAATTTTAATAACAGTAATAACATACGACTATTACAGTACATTATATCACTCGATATAGTGGATCAACATTATTGAATATCAGACATGTCGTGTGCACGAGTGAAATCTGCAAAACTAATCCAGAAAAAGTTTATGATCCAAAGTTGTTTAAGTCGCTTGCATAAACAATGATTTTGTGCAACCGTCTGTTTGGTTTCGGTTAGTCCAGGACAGTGTTTATGGACATTAATGTATTGAACTACATCAATTGAACATTTATTGTATCGAATACCTATATTGAATCAAGCTCCATGTTTGATCTCGTTATTCTTACCCGAATCCCTATATTACAAACTGTTGACAATCAAGGAAACAAATCATGGAGGATATAATCAAATCATACAGCCTAAGGAAAAGGAATATTTGTGTACTCCATGTATTTTGTTGTGATTGATTACATTTCATATTTAGCTAGGTTATAATCATATATATTTGAAGTTTCATTCAAAATCTAACATTTAATCAGCGCGTGTTTGATTCTTGAGGACTCAGAAACGAGATTGTTCCTCATCGTCCGGATCATACAACACCTACCCAAAAGAAACCGTACCCACCAGAAAAGCCAACCAAAGAAACAACTAGATCCTCCCAAAAACATGCCAAACTACAGCCGGCCAAGCAACCCAAAAACCCAAAAGATTGGGACTCAAATAAATTTTTGAGTCTCTAATTATACATCGCACGGCCAAGCCAAGATCAATAACGACAACAGCCACCTGCAATCAAAACCGTGAAACACTATCAAGTACTAGCAATAATCCCAACAATAATCAACCATAAGAAACTTCCCTGAAGAATTAACCCTTCAACTAGCAAATGTGCGTTCTTCACCCTTCAACTAGCAAATGTGCTACGCAACAGTCTTAGTGTGCAACCAATTCAAATGAATTCTGAAACATTAACGTTAAAGATCAAGCTCAGCAGGAAGAACTACTCCTTATGGGCTACCCTAATGAGGAAGGCAGTAGAGGGAGAGGCAGGAGCACCGACATCACTAAGGTTCCTCTATTACCCTTACCCACCGAACAAAACTAAATGCATTAGAAGCAAAACGATCAATGCGTCTTTACCTCGTCGATTCAAATTATTGAACCCTACCTAATAAATAACGAACATGAATATCCAACAACCAAGGCCTTATAGGCGGCTTTGCCATCATTGTACGAGTACAGCAACGATTCCCTACAGGTGTTTCACCTGCACAAACAAGCGAATTCAATTCGACAAGGACCAGATACGATAAAGGAATGCTGGAACAAGTTCCAAATCCGATGAGAGACCTTGAGGACGTCATCCTCTACAACTGAAAGGTAACGGAACATCGATTGTTCCAACTATTGACGTCCTTGGATCAAAATTTTGAAACGGTTAAGACAGACCTATTGAAACATGAGCCCCTGCCACCAGTGGAGGCAGCGTATGCTTGCGTGAGATGGGAAGAGACTCGTATGAGCATATTGAAGGCATTGTCAGTCGAATTCATTGCATTATTGGGGATTGGACACGATTTAGGGACAAAACAGCCAAGCCACACCGACGGGACACAAACTCCCAGACCATCTACATCCCGCTCATCAATATCTTCGTGAAACAGAGAAGACAAATCAAAACTTTGGTGTACCCACTATAGAAGAAAGAAAAACACGCGAGACACGTGCTTCTGATTAGTGGGTTACCTCGAATGGTGGAAATAACGAAACCTGAGTGACAAAGCAGGCAGTCGGACCACAACGGGACTTAGAGCCACTCCAGTGAGCGTCACCAGAGACACCAGCACTGGCGGCTCCCCAGGAGTCAGCAGCTGAAATGGCAGCCTTAGGGGTCATCACGGCGGAGGAAGGAGAAGTTAATTTCGGCAGAACAAACAAATCTAGAGAGAGACCGATTGAAAATGAAGGTATTAGGGTTAGGATTTTAAATCCCAACACGTTAATCTTTTAAAAATAGAAATTTACCCCCTACACTTTCTAGTTTGACGCATTCCCCCCTTGAACTTTTTAAATTTATAACTTTAACTCTGATGATCCTGTTCTCACAAAATTACACTATGAAAGTTCAAAAACTACAAAACTGCCCTCAAATGAGCGGGTAGATGAGCCACCGAGAAAGCCTCTCCCAACAAAGGAATGGCTGACGAGCCACTATTCTCCGATAAGTCTTCTTTAGTGAATGTCCATCAAAAGGTAAGTGAAACACATACTACTGAAGAATCCTGCTCTACATAATATAGTTAATACTGATGATACTGATGAATTGGTGTTATTTATGCTGTTTGAGAATTAATAAAACGACTAGATTTTTATGCGGAAAAAGAAATTACTCGAATAACATAGAAATAGATCACATAAATATTCTGTGTGTATGTAGTACGTTGTATTATTTGTATTGCAAAATGGTTATAATTTCACTTTCTTTCAATTATGTAACATGTTCAGTATAAAAGTTTATCAATTTATCTAGTTGTTTTATTTCACAGCCATTATTTATTATTAACCTACTTAGAGCGTTATCAATTTTCTTTTTTTGCTGTTTATTAATGCAGCAAGTTTTGGTTTTTTTTAAGGGAAAAAAAAAACAACCAAAATTAGAATGATCAATGATTGGTCCAGTACTATTTAAGGTTTGTCAAGTCTTAATTTATTTGTAGATAATTATCTTGGTTTTCAGTCTAAAAGTTTTCAAATATAAGAATAGGGCAAAATTCCTGAATAGAAAATTGTGAGATTCTAAACGGCCAGGGAAAGAAAAATAGAAGGAGGCCTGGTTTGGTTAAAAAAAAGTAATTAAAATAATATAATATTAATATTATTAGTAAATAAGTAATTTACTAACTTATTAAATTAAAATTAAAAATAATAATAAATACAATCGAAAAAAAAGGGGAGAGAGAAGTTAGTAGGCCGAAAGGGAAAAAAATAGAACATATAACAAAATAATAATAATGATATAATTAAAATAAAAGAGATAACGAGTATAAAAAATATAAAATAAAAGTATTAAAGAATAAATAAAAAAAGAAAGAAAAAAAGATACGACTGAGGAAAAGTAATAATAAATAAAACAAAGTGTAACAAGTGAACAAATAAATGGTAAATAATAATAATAATAATAATAATAATAATAATAATAATAATAATAATAATAAGTAAGAAATGAAAGAAAAAATAAAATAAAATATATATAAATAGTGGAATAATACCAATAAAAATCGTATTTAAATAAATAAAAATAATACTAATAAAATGGGGGTATTCCTACAAGTATATATGCACGTGTATGGGCGCGGATATATATATGAGTATGAATACACTGTAATAAAATGGGGGTATACATGTAAGTATATATGCACGTGTATGGGCGCGAGTATATATAGGAGCATGGATGCACCGGATTATGGATTATGTGTGTGGAGCATTCATGGCACGTGCATTGCATGCATCCCTTCGAGGCGCTGACTTCACGTTACGGAGCGATGTCCGCTGACTCCACGTTACGGAGCGTTGTCTGCTGACTCCACGTTACGGAGCGTTGTCCGCTGACTCCACGTTACGGAGCGATGCCCGCTGACTCCATGTTACGGAGCGTTGTCCGCTGACTCCACGTTACGGAGCGATGTCCGCTGACTCCACGTTACGGAGCGTTGTCCGCTGACTCCACGTTACGGAGCGAAGAGTAGGACCCGGGTCATGCATAGCATATCATAGGAAAAGAGAAGAACATTTTGCGTGTGATAGTGTTGTTGTTGCGTGTGACACGATGGGGAGAAGAAACATGCATCATGAAGTTGCGCATTGCATTCGATTGGACAAGTGAGTGTTTATTTTATGTTTCGGTGATTGTGGTTCTTTATTTCTTTATACGTTTATTGTTATTTTTTTCTTACGTGCTTATGTATTTTGTAAGTATGGTTCCTTTCTGGGATTAGACGGGTAACCTACGGGTGATTTTCCCAAATCACTCACCCCCCACTTATCCTCCCACAGGTGAGCCCGAGTACGAGTACACTTTTGTAGAAGACGAGTCTGACTGTGCAAGCTGGTGCAAGTGAGCTGGAGATATTTCTTTGGGGAATACTAGATGGTTTTCACATTTATTCCGTTTTATTAGACTTTTAGATTTTCATTTAACGCATTGGGTTTCGTCATCCCTAAACTCTGATTTATTTATATTTTTGGATTATTTATGAATTGAATTTGACTTTCAATTATCGTTTCCGCAGAAAAAAAAAATTTCTACGTTATTTCTGACGTGTAAGAAGTTTGAACGACGCCTTGTATTCTCCTCAGCGAGATACGGCGGGTGCACTGTTCCCGATGTTAGGGTGTGGGAGCGGGGCGCTACAGGTGGTATCAGAGCCGAGGCTCCAGATCCGCCTCGGAAACGCAGGATTAACTAGATCACTTAGACATAAGTTATGATCTTTTTCGAAAATGACGATTTTACCTCTAATAAATAAAGTAGACTTAAGAGATGATCTTATACTTAAGCTATGATTAGGTTAAGGGGATTGTGAGCGTTCTTTCGCTTTCTCTTATTTATTTACCATTTTACCCCTGAACCTCTGCATGTGACCCCTAAGTGATGAGAAATTCCAAGAATACCCATTATCTTAGTTTGAATTTAAATAAATATATTTTCAAATGTTCTCAATCCCAGGAAAAAAAAAGACGCCGACAAGATGTGAACAAGCCGGTAATAGAGGATATAGTGGTGAAAACCACTATAATCAGGGAATTATCTTCAAGCACTTGCAGATGTCATGGTCATCGTGACCAACATCCTAGCAAAGCAGCAGTAGGTGTTGAATCAGCTGACACCGCTAAACACTTGGACTCAATATCAGGATGAGTTCAAGAGTTAATACGTGCCGATAGAGCGATCTTCTGAGCATGGCTCCAGATCCACGGCGGAACATAGATTTAAGCTATGATCTTAGAGATTAAGTTACGATTTTGCCCCTAAGTCACAATCTTAGACATAAGTGATGATCTGAACATAGGTGATGATTTGAACATAAGCACTGATCTTAGTCATAAGCTGTGATTATATTCTAGGCATTAAACTTATAATAAGTAATGATTTTAGATGTAAGAAACGATGATATCAAGTATCGATTCTAGAAATAAGTCATGACATTAGACTTAAGTGATGATCGGGTAAGGGATATGCCCATATTTACCTAGGGCACTCCTTATGACTCTGGATTACTTGCCTTACCTTAGTGCTGGTTATAACAAATTGCGTAATTCCTTAGATCTGACCCCTGTAAACCCGGTATCATTATAACAAATAAAACGGGTTCACATCTCTATTTTGACAATAATGTAGAAACGTGACTAGGTCTAAGTTGGAATCGTAGTTCTTAAGAAATGACTATAGTAAAACGATTTTTTTTAAAAAAGAAGGATTTATTAGCGTTACGATCAGTAGAGTTTAGTAACAAAAAAAAATCGTACAAAGGGGTTATAGTTATAATTAAGATGTTGAATTTTAGAGTATCATGTAAGCCGAAAATATTAGTTCTATTAGAGATATTGATTGTTAGTGATAAGTGTAATAAGTATAGTAGAATGATAAAAACTAAGTAACGAGTTATAAGTAGAGTTTAGTGAATGATATTGTACGAAAGAACTTATAGTATACGGTTAAGATGTTGAATGTAATGTTATCAAAATAGGTCGACGATATTAGTTTCATTAGAGGTATTAATCGATAGCGACATGCGAGAATCGATTATAATATGTGCCTTGAAATGATATCATTACAAAATTGTGGGTTAAATGTTGACATTGGAATATTCGGCTTGATGTAGGCTTTATAGAGTAGGCATGAACAAGTAGCAGTTGCTTTTCATATGGGATTTAACTAGGCTAAAACTAGCGGTTGAAATAACCCAATAAAGAATTATGGTGGATCAGTATGGCGCGCGGAAGCATGGTGAATTAGAATACCTTAAGTCAGTCAATATTCAGTCGCCATGCTAGGATTAGACAATTTAAGTTAAAGATTTTATCATGAGTATACAAACGTTCGATTTAGAAGAACTTGAACAAAAGAGACCTTATTCGCGAATAAGGAAGATTTATAGAATTATACGAAATATTGGACTGAGATACTTTCCAAGCAGACAAATATTTTAAGTACTTACACCAAAATATATTTATATTTTGCAGCGACTTCAAAAAAAAATTCGAAAATACTTCATTGAGTCTCATTTTTTTTACTCTACTAAACTTTATGAGGCTAAATTCTTTTCCATACTTGCACAACAACATAATAAAATTTTCAATTACATTGACGACCTTAAAAAGGGGAAAAAAGACTTTTGTGATGTTGATATGAATATATATTTCTTATATTATTTCTCAACTTCCGTAGTTACAACTATTTTGTCAAAATTAATTTTGCTTGTCGACTATTGATATTGCAAGCATTTCAACATGAAAATGTTTTGAAGTTATTTATCCGCTTGTGATGAACTTACTCGACTTTTGTGAAGAAAATAATAATAATAATTAGAAAAATAGCTTTCAAAATATATACTTCTTTCAGAGAACTAAAAGTACCATATTCAAATTGATTTATTAAATCTTACATTATTAAGTTTTCAACTGTTTTAATGCAATTTCACCGAAATATTTTGCGAACAAGTTATATCATTATTTTAAGGTCATATTAGACACCGCTTTGCCAAAACAAGTATATATATTATTTTGGCTCTTGTGTTTACAAAATAGAATGATGGTATTTTAAACAATTAAAGTTATAATTTAAATTAAGGCCACATAAGTTAAACTTCTATTCGAAGAAAAATATGTCTATACACATATTTCGTATATTAGGCTGATCGATATCTCCGAAAAAATAAGGGCATAATCATAGAGCTAGGTTGTAAGTATAAAAGAACGGAATCTCGAGGACTTAGTCCTATGTCGAAGAATGCAATGATTACCATATTGGTTTACTCAATGGATACTTAGTTGATTAATTATCTAGGGGATGAATCATACATAATGAGTTTAAGAATCAAAAATCGTAGACTGCAATAAGTTGAATGATACACGTCAAGTGATATAATTGGAAGTTTATAAGTTGTAACTATAGAGAATTGAGTTAATGATTGAACTCTAAAAGGACTATATGATCTTGTGGGATGCTAGTGATGACTGAATTGAATCATACTAGAGTAAAATATATTCCAAAAATACATACGATTTGAGGGATGAGTCTGGCGAACAAGTACTTAAGTTAAAGATTGTAGTGTACGTAAGGATTGATTATATAGGATTAGTGATGAATGCAAATATAAGTACAATATAGACCGACGATTAAATTATAAAGCCAGTATGGTGACAATACCCTTAAGGCCGATTCGAGAACTATAGAAAGAATAGGTCACAATCTATGAAGCGGAGGACAATGAATTTAGAGATTACATTATATACAAATAATGATTTTGAGGCCTTCGTCCTACGTCGAGAAGGTGTAAGGGTCGGCATGTCGGAATATGCAATGGATGTTTAGAAGGACCAGTGTTTAGGTGAATGGACCGAGTAGAATGATATTAAGTTGTTGAATTACATAGTGTACAAGTTTCGAGGACGAAACTTATTGTAAGGGAGGATGAATGTTATGTACTTTTTTTTTAGCAAAAGGAAAAGGAATATATAAATATTGTTATAATTATCCTATTTACTTAATGAAATAGGAATTAAATGGAAATACAAATCATACGATAAGAGCTATCTTAAACAAATTGATTGAGATTAGGATAAATTTCTTAAAAAGTTAAATCCTAACTAACTAAGAATATACCTAAAACATATCTTTCCAATTAATTATCCTAAACTAAACCCTAATGTATTTATATAAATAAGGCCAACCACCCCCTTTTTCATTCAAAACCCCAGCCGACATCCCCCTGTTGCAACAAACAAAGAAGAATAAAAAAAGGGGGGGTTTGAGAGCCCCAAATCTCCCCAGCAGCCACTCCTCTCCTTCAATATAAAAATTATACAAATGGGCCAGCACACAGGAATTTGCCCTTCCCGTTGAATATTATTCCAAACCTCCACAAAGTCCAGTCGTTTCCTCCCGTCACAAGTGGCAGCCACATTCAAAAGGGGAAAAAAAGTTGATATATGTTTATATAAGTATATATGAAGAATATGCAAAACCCTATACACTCTACCCATACCCATGTACAAATCGGCAGCCCCTCTCCTACATGAGGAAGGATTTGTCCAGTCATAGGAGGAATAGAAGTGTGTAGAAAATCACTCGCCAAAAAGGTAGGTTACCTTCCCCTCTTCTCGGATTGCCCGCACTTCGTGTGTGAATCATGCTTGCTTTATTATTATTTTATTTTGTTTTCATATATGTGCTACTCTATGATATTTGTATGTACGTGAGTATTTTTATGTCCATTGGTGTTATTTCTGCTGTTTGAGAATTAATAAAACGACTCGATTTTTATGCGGAAAAAGAAATTACTCGAATAACATAGAAATAGATCACATAAATATTCTGTGTGTATGTAGTATGTTGTATTATTTGTATTGCAAAATGGTTATAATTTCACTTTCTTTCAATTATGTAACATGTTCAGTATAAAAGTTTATCAATTTATCTAGTTGTTTTATTTCACAGCCATTATTTATTATTAACCTACTTAGAGCGTTATCAATTTTCTTTTTTTGCTGTTTATTAATGCAGCAAGTTTTGGTTTTTTTTTAAGGGAAAAAAAACAACCAAAATTAGAATGATCAATGATTGGTCCAGTACTATTTAAGGTTTGTCAAGTCTTAATTTATTTGTAGATAATTATCTTGGTTTTCAGTCTAAAAGTTTTCAAATATAAGAATAGGGCAAAATTCCTGAATAGAAAATTGTGAGATTCTAAACGGCCAGGGAAAGAAAAATAGAAGGAGGCCTGGTTTGGTTAAAAAAAAGTAATTAAAATAATATAATATTAATATTATTAGTAAATAAGTAATTTACTAACTTATTAAATTAAAATTAAAAATAATAATAAATAAAATCGAAAAAAAAGGGGAGAGAGAAGTTAGTAGGCCGAAAGGGAAAAAAATAGAACATATAACAAAATAATAATAATGATATAATTAAAATAAAAGAGATAACGAGTATAAAAAATATAAAATAAAAGTATTAAAGAATAAATAAAAAAAGAAAGAAAAAAAAGATACGGCTGAGGAAAAGTAATAATAAATAAAACAAAGTGTAACAAGTGAACAAATAAATGGTAAATAATAATAATAATAATAATAATAATAATAATAATAATAATAATAATAAGTAAGAAATGAAAGAAAAAATAAAATAAAATATATATAAATAGTGGAATAATACCAATAAAAATCGTATTTAAATAAATAAAAATAATACTAATAAAATGGGGGTATTCCTACAAGTATATATGCACGTGTATGGGCGCGGATATATATATGAGTATGAATACACTGTAATAAAATGGGGGTATACATGTAAGTATATATGCACGTGTATGGGCGCGGGTATATATAGGAGCATGAATGCACCGGATTATGGATTATGTGTGTGGAGCATTCATGGCACGTGCATTGCATGCATCCCTTCGAGGCGCTGACTTCACGTTACGGAGCGATGTCCGCTGACTCCACGTTACGGAGCGTTGTCCACTGACTCCATGTTACGGAGCGTTGTCCGCTGACTCCACGTTACGGAGCGATGCCCGCTGACTCCATGTTACGGAGCGTTGTCCGCTGACTCCACGTTACGGAGCGATGTCCGCTGACTCCACGTTACGGAGCGTTGTCCGCTGACTCCACGTTACGGAGCGAAGAGTAGGACCCGGGTCATGCATAGCATATCATAGGAAAAGAGAAGAACATTTTGCGTGTGATAGTGTTGTTGTTGCGTGTGACACGATGGGGAGAAGAAACATGCATCATGAAGTTGCGCATTGCATTCGATTGGACAAGTGAGTGTTTATTTTATGTTTCGGTGATTGTGGTTCTTTATTTCTTTATACATTTATTGTTATTTTTTTTCTTACGTGCTTATGTATTTTGTAAGTATGGTTCTTTTCTGGGATTAGACGGGTAACCTACGGGTGATTTTCCCAAATCACTCACCCCCCCACTTATCCTCCCACAGGTGAGCCCGAGTACGAGTACACTTTTGTAGAAGACGAGTCTGACTGTGCAAGCTGGTGCAAGTGAGCTGGAGATATTTCTTTGGGGAATACTAGATGGTTTTCACATTTATTCCGTTTTATTAGACTTTTAGATTTTCATTTAACGCACTGGGTTTCGTCATCCCTAAACTCTGATTTATTTATATTTTTGGATTATTTATGAATTGAATTTGACTTTCAATTATCGTTTCCGCAGAAAAAAAAATTTCTACGTTATTTCTGACGTGTAAGAAGTTTGAACGACGCCTTGTATTCTCCTCAGCGAGATACGGCGGGTGCACTGTTCCCGATGTTAGGGTGTGGGAGCGGGGCGCTACAGAGTTAAAGCCAAACTAGTAGCCAAAAGATGCACACATATGTGTGGAATCGACTATTCTGAGATATTTTCTCCGGTTGCAAAGATTGACACGATCAGATATTATTCTCAGTGGCAGCAAATCATGAATAGCCAATCAGTTTGACGTCAAATAGCTATATATGGAACTCCCAGGCCAATGAAGTATGTAGACTCAGGAAGGCACTCCATGGTCTGAAACTGTCCCCTCGTGGGTTGGAGGTTCATAGTAGTGATGAAGAAGAATGGATACAGACAGAGCAATGCAAATCATACTCTGTTCTTCAAAAGGACATGAGACTTAGTCACATGTTTGATTATATATGTATATGATATGATCATCACATGAGATGACTAGCAGGAGATTATTCGACTTCAAAGAAATTTATTTACCACATTCAGAATGAAAGACTTAGGGAGTTGAAGTACTTTCTTGGGGTTGAAGTTCTCCGATCGATCAAAAGAATCTTCGTATCCCAACAAAATTACATTCTAGATTTACTGACTGAAGTAGAAATGATCGATTGCGAATCCAGTGACACAGTAATGTGTTTGAATCATAAATTAAACATAAAGGAAGGGGCACTCAGGCAAATCAGGAAGAGTACTAGAGAATTGTAGGGAAGCTAATCTGCCTCTCCCACACTAGACCAGATATAGCATATGCCGTGAGAGTCGTGAGCCAGTTTATGCATCAAACACAAGAAGAACACCTAGAAGCAGGAATGAGGATAGTTCGATATTTGAAGGTGACACCAGGCAGTGATATACTGTTTCAAAAGCATGGGCACTTAAACGTAGAAGTATATATTATTGCTGATTGGACAGGTAATTCTGATGATAGGAGGACCACTTCGGTGTACTTTGCTATGGTCTGGGAAAATCTAATCACATGGAGATGCAAAAAAACAGAAAATGATAGTGTTGTTGGTTGAAAAAGTTAATGCATGAGATTGGTTTCCGTCCGAGACTCTCCACTCAATTAATGTGTGACGACAAAGCGACGATAACTATTTCTGAACACCATGTGCAGCACGATCAAATCAAACATGTAGGTGGATAGACATTTCAGGAAAAAGAAACTCGAGGAAGGTATCATTGAGCTCCTATTTGTAAATTCTGAAGATTAACTAGCCGATATCCTCACAAAGACGGTCGCTGAGAAGGTCTTTTATGTAGTACTTTGAAAGTCAGACATCGGTGAACCTACTGCTCAACTTAAGAAAGAGTGTTGACAATAAAGGAAACAAGTCACGGAGACTACAATCGGATCACACAATTTAAGGAAAAGGAAGATTAGTGTACTTAATGTATTTTATTGTTACTGATTAAATTTCGTATTTAATGTATTTTATTGTGACTGATTACATTTCATTTTTAGCGATAGGAGTTGTACTATACATAAGTAAAATCATGTACATTTGAAGTTAGTGAAATACAACCTTTATTCAAAATCTAACACACCATGGACCTATATATTACTTAATGGGTGTATTCATGGTCGCATCGATAGACATTCTGAATCTTGTTGGTTAAATAAAATTCTTATATGTAATTTTAATATAAATGTACATAATAAAAGTACCTACAGGATGAACCAAAAACCTACAAAGTATCCGCATAACTTACAATTTATGGGTTGTCTCTTTACATGACACTCCATGTTTCTATTTTCTCAGGTAATAAACATATGGAAGACGTTACGATTCATGAGATGCGCCAGGCATATGATTAGCCCAAGGAAGTATTCACCTTATGTTGGTTTAATTTGATACGTAAACTAACCCAATCCAACATGATATAAATTTCCATTTAAGTCACTAATAGACGACTATATAAAGACCGCATACAATGTGCGTGCAAATTGTTTACTTCATTATCAATTTTTATCTAAATAGAAAGAAAGACGAAAACAAGAAATAGCATCACACATTCGAAAGAACAATTAGATGACCGAATCAAATGCTTGTTTTGTTTTCTTAGGTGGTATATTTATTGAAGACTTCTTTCAGGAAGAGACAACAAGATCTGCAGAATTTATGTTTTGTGAGGATAAAGTCTCACAGGAAGCCCTTTGACTAGCTTTGCTGTTGGATTTACAGTTATCCCTTCATCAGGAATCACTTTTTCCAATCTAAACCTCTTTACCAAGTTATGCATGAAAACAAGAATCCCAAATCTTGCATATTCTTTTCCAGGACACATCCTTGGACCTCCTCCAAATGGCACAAATGTAAAAGGAGCAGGACCATTCCCGTCGAATCTTGAAGGATCAAATTTCTTTGGTTCAGGAAAGTATTCTGGATTCCTATGTGTTGAATATGCATTCCAATATAACTGCATCATGGGGAGTTTATAAGAGATAAAGAAGTGTATCCGCGCTTTTCTCTCCAAGGTATAAAAAAGTGAAAGAAAAATGTTGAAAGAGAAAACTTGATAGTGCATTTTATGTTGGACAATTCTAGTTACCTTCCATCCCTTTGGAATTTCAGAACCATCATACATGAAATCGGTAAGGGCTTCCCGGAAAGTGCCTTGTATGGGTGGGAAAAGTCTCATGGATTCACATGCTACATTCCATGAATATTTCATTGTTTGAATGTCACCCCAGTTCAGTAACTCTCCCGGAGCTTTCCGTTTTGCAATCTCCATTTGTTCTATTGACAAATTGAGACACCGAAAAAACAAAACAAAAAAAAAAATCACTATATCAGATTGTAGAGAAAAAGGAGAAAGGGAAGACAAGACTTTGTTTCCCTTAGGTTACAGAAGTCACAAGAAAAGTAAATTAAGAGAAGCTGTTTTAAGTACACTCATTAACATGTGTTTGTCATGTTGTCATGCATATAAATTTATGATATTTTTCAATTTTCAGTATGCTAGGTGTTGGGAATAGATAAGAACATTTTTCAGTGCTGAATTTATTTTTATTTATATTCTTCTATGCTTCAAATGATTACATGAAGGGAATATTTATAATAATCTTGGTACATAGATAAACTGATGATTAAACAAAAAACTTCTTAGAGTACAAAAAAAGTCATCTATGAATACGTTAAGACACAACTTGGCTATTGCGTTAATTATTCCTAAAATTGTGCAATTCTCAAAGGTAGCACATTACGCAAAGAGAGTCGTACTCCTTAGGTAACTTGTCATTCTATGAAGATTCAATCATTTAGAACCCCAAATGAAGTTTACAATGTTATAATAGTTTGTAAAGGCAATGGAAAGAAGAATGGAGGTGAATTGGTGTTCAAATAAGTAAGAATAGCTTGACATATGACATGGATCGATGCATGTCTCAGTTGGATCGATCCATGTGACTTGAAAATGAAGCTGAGTATTCTGTTGGACATGGATCAATCACATCAATCAATCGGTAACACATAGATCGATGACTTCGACCGGTTGATGTACCCTGAGTGCAAATTTGAAATACACTATCCAACATAGATCGCTCACATGGATCGATCAATGTGACTTCGATCGATATATAGATCGATCGAAGTAGCTTGGTTGAAAAACTGGAGCATATTGTGAGACATCGATCCATACATTGATCGATCGATGTGACTTGGTTGAAAAGTTGGAGCTTACTATGAGACATCGATTGATTGATGTGACATCGATCGATGTGCTAAACAGTAGTGACTTTTCATCTAAAGTTGCAACTTTTGCACCAAGGAACATATCCAATTACCATTCAACGGCTAAAAACGTCTGATATGATGTTTAAGAGCCTATAAAAAGACAATTGCAACATATTTCAAGATATTTTTAGCACAAGTTCATTCTAGCAATTGAAATTCTTCTTCCTATTTTAAACATTCTCAAATTTGAAAGTTCATATGGTTTCTTTCCTTATTGCTGAGGTTAGAAACTTGTTAGCTTTTGTATCCTAATAGGAAATTTGTCGACAACCCTGCAGCAACTAGTGGGGGCAAATATTCCTTACAAAAAGTGTGACTACAAGCCTCAAGCCATCAACTAATTACTTATTCTACTCCTTGTTCTTGCATCCATTTCTTAACAATTGTAAGGAATATTTGAAGATGGATTCAAAGACATTTCTGAATTAGGAGAGTATGAAGCTAGACCTATTTGATGGAACGAATTTCCTACGGTGGAAGGAACAGATGATGTTCTTGCTCACTGCGTTGCAAATTGTGCATTGTTTGGACACAAACTAGAAGAAATTGCCAACCCCCCCCCCCCCAATGACGAGGATGATGAGGCGGTGAAGGCCGCCTGGAGGAAGAGGCAAGAGGATGAAGTTCAATGCCAGGGACACATCCTCAAAAATCTGTCGAATCGTATCTACGATCTATTTACGGCCACATCATCGAAGGAAATATGGAATGCCTCAGAGTTTAAGTACAACAACGAGAAACAAGGCGTAGAAAAATTCTATGTGATAAAATATTTTAATTTTAAGACGATTGAAAATTTTTCAATCATGGACCAAGTACACGAATTGCAGGTCATTGTTTTCAAACTCAAGGAGTTGGGTGTGGATGTTTCTGAAGCATTGGAACTAGGAGGAATGATTGCTAAGCTTCTCCGTAGTTGGAATGACTACATGGAAAAATTACGGCACTCAACAGAATCCTTTTCCCGTGAACAACTCCAAAAGCATTTGCGAATTGAAGAAGAGACTAGAAGTATCACCAAGAGACACGTTTCTGATGATACACCTAGAGTTCATTATATCAAAGGAAAATCAAGGAGTTGGAGTGGAAACAAGAGAAAGAACTCCGAATCTTCTGAACTTCCAGACAAGACAGAGAGTTCCAAGAAAGGAAAGAGATGTTATAATTGTGGCAAGAAGGGACACCTCAAAAAGGATTGTTGGTTTCAAAAAAAGCAAAAGCAGTATGGTAGTTCCCAAAATGTCAACAATGCAAATATGATAGATATTGGAACCGATCAACTGGTTGCAATGGTCTTTGGCTTGCATGTTGGCATGGTGACCGAGATGCATATGGCTACGAACGAAATCATAAATGATTGGTGGTTTGATTCGGGTGCTTGTGCATGTATGCAATAATAGGGATCTTTTCAAGACCTATCAAGTTCTGGACAATAGCCAACAAGTTCTCATGGGTAACTGTAGTGCCACAAAAGCCTTGGGTAAAGGTAGTGTAAAGTTAGACTTTACTTCTAAAAAGAAGTTGTTGTTAGTCAATGTTCTACATGCAACCGAGATTTCGAAGAATCTCGTTTCTAGAAACTTAGTCTGTAAAAATGGATTCAAGATTGTAATGGAGGGGGACAAAATTATAATGTCTAAAAATGGGATCTTTGTCGGCAAGGGTTATTCTCACAATGAGATGTTTAAGTTGATTATCAATAAAAATCATGCAGCATGTGCTTACTCTGTTGATTATTCTTTTCCGTTGTGGCATGAAAGACCTGCACATATTAGTAGTGCAACTATTAAGTTTATATCTAAGCATGCTTTAATTTCTTGTAAAGATGAAAATGAAAGAACATGTGACATTTGCATACAAGCAAAAATGACAAAAAAAATCATTTCCGAAAGTGGAAAGGAAAACATAACTCTTAGAACTTGTTCATTCGGATATTTGCAAACTGAATAGTATTTTAATCTAAGGTGGAAATCGATATTTCATAACTATCATTGATGATGCCTCCAGATATACATATGTATACTTGTTAAGGCAGAAAGATGGAGCTTTTGACATGTTCAAAGTTTACAAAGTGGAAGTGAAAAATCAATCGGGATTGAAATAAAAGTTCTAAGAAGTGATTATGGTAGTGAATACTTTCCTCTTGAATTTAATCAATTCTGTGAGGAGAATAGTATCAGGCACCAGAAAAGTGCTCCATATACACCCTAACAAAATGTTTTGGCTGAAAGGAAAAATAGAAGTTCAATTGACATGCTAAATGCAATTTTAATAAACTCTGGTTTGCCAAATAATTTGTGGAGAGAAGCCTTATTAACGGCTTGTCATAATTTCCTCTAAGAATTTTAAGGTTTCTCCATTGAAATATAGAAGAAACGAAGACCAAATATAAGTTATCTTAGATTTTTGGCCTGTCTAGCCCATTATAAAGTTCCAAATCTAAAAAGAACTAAGTTGGGGTCAAGAGCTCTCTAAGATGTTTTTATTGGATATGCTGAAAACTTTAAAGCATATAGGATTCTATATATAAAATCCAATGTGGTTGTTGAATCTAGAGATGTCGAATTTCTTGAGAATAAATTCTTAAGAATGGATTCAAAACAAGATTCAACAAGTGGAAATTTGAATGAACATATAACTGGAGATTTCTCTAATGATCCTTCTAGTGCTGATCAAAATCAAAGTACTCCAACTGAGGTTAGGAATGTTTCAAAAAAAAACTGAGGTTAGGAGAAGTCAACGAGCTAGAAAAGAAAAGTATTTATATCCTGATTTCATTTCTTCACAATCTATTACTTTCTTAGTTGAAGGTAATAGGAGAATGGTATTTAATCAAATACCAATTCTACTAAGTGTTGAAGATGATCATAAATCCTATAAGGAGGCGATGCAATCAAGAGATGCATCATTTTGGATAGACGGAATGATGATGAGATGAATTCGTTATTGTCTAACAATACGTGGATTCTCACTGATTTGCCTCCGAGTTCCAAAGCAATTGGATGTAAATGGGTATTTAGAAGAAAATATAATAATGATGGTTCAATTCAAACTTTCAAGGCTAGATTAGTGGCCAAAGGTTTTAGACAAAAAGAAGGGATAAACTATTTTGATACATATGCTCCGGTTGCGAGAATTATGTCTATTAGAGTGTTGATAGCTTTAGCATCCATAAATAATCTGTTTATTCATCAAATGGATGTTAAGACTGCATTTCTCAATGGTGATTTAGACAAAGAACTCTATATGGAACAACCGGAATGTTTTGTTCTACCAGGTAATGAGCACAAAATATGCAAGTTGGTAAGATCATTGTATGGATTGAAACAAATACCGAAACAATGGCATGAAAAGTTTGACACTACCATTTTAAGGAATGGATTTTGGCATAATAGTGCTGATAAGTGTGTATATTCCATGTTTATGGACAAGTATGGTGTCATTATTTGTTTGTACGTGGATGACATGCTGATTGTAAGCACTAATATAGAATGAGTAAATGAAACTAAGAAGTATTTAACTTCACCATTCCAAATGAAAGATTTGGGTGAGGTAGATACTATCTTAGGGATTAAAGTGTACAAACATATTGGGGGTTTTATCTTTTGTCATTCTCATTATATAAACAAAGTGTTTAATTAGTTCAAACACTTGAAGCTCATATAAGCAAACACACCATATGATGCCTCATACAAATTGATTGGACATACTGGTAGAGCGGTAGCTCAACTTGAATATGCTAGTGCAATTGGTAATTTAACGTATGCTACATATTGCACTAGACGGATATTGCCTTTGCGGTGTGCAAATTATCAAGGTATACTAGTAGTATGGATCATTGGAAGGCAATCGGACGAGTACTTGGGTACTTGAAAAGGACATTGAATTACGGAATGTTTTATAATAATTTTTCCTCCGTGTTGGAAGGTTATACTGATGCTAGTTGGATAACTAGTGCTGGTGATAACAAATCTACTACGGGTAGGGTGTTTACATTGGATGGTGGTGCAGTTTCTTAGGCTTCAAAGAAACAGACATGCATAACAAACTCCATAATGGAATCCCAATTCATAGTGTTGCGATCTGTAGGTAAGGAAGCCGAATGGCTGAGAAATTTACTATTGGATATAGAGTTGTAGCCATAACCAATGCCAGCCATTTCCTTACAATGTGATAGCAAAGAAACGATGTATAGAGCTTATAGTAAAATCTATAATGGAAAATCTAGACATGTCAGTCTTAGGCATGATTATGTAAGGCAATTAATAACGGATGGCGTAATTGCCATTGCATATGTCAAATCCTGAAATAATCTAGCGGATCCGTTGACAAATATTCTTTCAAAAGACTTGGTACAAAATACAACTTTAAGGATGAGATTGAGACATATAGTATAAGTTCACTTGTGATGGAAACCCAACCTTTCCTAGCATACCACTAGTCAAAGGTTCAATGGGTAACAACAAGTCACAAAGTGAGGGACTAAAGCATTAAGATTGATCTTTAAAGAATCAAACCACACTGTATTGATCTTTAAAGAATTAGAATATTAATGTTAAAGGAGGATGAGTGTTAAAGCACTCTTAATGAAAGATTAAGAGGAACTATCTTAATCTTCACCTATATGTACACGGGAAATGGTGCCGCTTCGACAAGAAATTTTCTTGAAAGGTTCGTGAATACTAGGGAAGCATAAGGCCATAAGTGAGGTTTAAGATGAACTTCCAGGGAGAATGTGGTTTCATGTATATACTATTTCCAGTTCTAGCACATAGAAATCTGATTCAAGGCTTTTAAGCTATCAAAATTTTGTTAGAACTTTGAAGTATTATACTTATAAGAGGTTCAAATCGAAAGATACTTCTTAGATGTATTGAATGTCATAAATTGCTGTACAAACTAAGTGGAGGATTGTTATAATAGTTTGCAAAGGCAATGAAAGAAGAATGAATGTGGATTGGTGTTTAAATAAGCAAGAATAGCTTGACACATGACAAGGATCGATCCATGTCTCAGTTGGATCGATCCATGTGGCTTGAAATGAAGCTGAGTATTCTGTTGGACATAGATCAATCACATCGATCAATCGATAACACATGGATCGATGACTTCGACCGATTGATGTACCCTGAGTGCAAATTTGAAGTACACTATCCAACATAGATCGATCACGTGGATCGATCAATGTGACTTCGATTGATACATAGATCGATCGAAGTAGCTTGGTTGAACAACTAGAGCACACTGTGAGACATCGATCAATACACATTGATCGATCGACGTGGCTTGGTTGAAAAGTTGGAGCTTACTATGAGACATCGATTGATGACATCGATCGATTGATACATCGATCAATCGATGTGCTCAACAGTAATGAATTTTCATCTAAAGTTGTAACTTTTGCACCAAGGGACATATTCAATCACCATTCAACGACTAAAAACGTCTGATATGATGTTCAAGAGCCTGTAAAAAGGCCATTACAACACATTTCAAAATATCTTTATCACAAGTTCATCCTAGTAATTGAAATTCTTCTTCCTACTTTAAACATTCTCAAATTTGAAAATTCATTTGGCTTCTTTCCTTATTGCTCAAGTTAGAAACTTGTTTGCTGTTGTATCCTAGGAGGAAATTTGTCTACAACCCTGCAGTAATTAGTGGAGGCAAATATTCATTACGGAAAGTGTGACTACACGCCTCAAGCCATCAACTATTACTTATTCTGCTTCTTGTTCTTGTATCCATTTTCTTAACAGACAAATGGCTTCGGAAAAATCCCATGCGGTGTTCGCGTGATCTTCATTTCACACAGAAAGAAATAACACAGTTATGATCTATGGTTTGCAAAACAATTCTACTCCTGTTGCTGGTCGAGGAAGTTTTCAAGATCCAACCTTTGCGTTCCAGATCCCCGTTCCAAGTTTCCGCAGAACGTGAAATTGCAAGATCCCTTATAGGAGGTATGTCAAAGCAAGTTCTTGTCCTATAGATCATTCAGTTTCTCATGATTTTACATAAGCCATATTGTGACCAGACTTACTTTCCTTTCTTTTGTTCTTACTGAGAAAGACTTATACACAATTATCAAATTAATTGGTACTCTAGTCTAGCATCGCATCACCAGAGGTTGATGTCCCAGACATGCCTCTTAATATACCGTGTATAATAATCACGGTGTGCTGGCGATGTATTTTAATTGGGTGCATTGGGCGCAGTGTCAAAGGTTATTGCACTTTTTAGCGTAAATCAGGGATAAATCCCTATCCTAGACGTCCTGTCTGCACGCACAAGTTTTGAATGCTTACCTTTGTAAACTCCTTCATAAACATCCGGCAACTCAGCAAGAAACTTGACGATGAAACCGCAGGCAGAGGTCAAAGAATCATGTCCTGCAAGAAGCAGAGAGATAATCTGGTTGGCAATGTCTATCTCATGGTTAAACTTCCCATCCTCATCAGTCGTCAGCAGTAAGTGCGATAAGACATCTTGACTCGTTGTTTCTTTTCCTTCTGCCAGACCAATCTTCTTCCTCTTGATGATATCTACAAGCATCCTCCTGATATGCCTTGCCGCCTTGATTGCGCGATTAAAAGGCGTTCCAGGGAAAGCTATGGGGACAGAAAAGAGCCCAGAAGACAAAATGGTGAATTGCTCACTGAACTTGGTGACTTCAGTCGGATCTTCAATGCTTACGAACAATTTACTTGCCACCTTGAATAAGTAATTTCTGCAGGCTGGAAAAGCTTCGATTTGATCCTTGTTTTCCCAATCAGAAACGAAGTGTGTACAGGCTATTTCGTCCATGATTCCAACGTATCGTTGCAATGCTTCTGGTTTGACGAAATTAGGCAGCATTTTCTTCACTTTAATCGTTTCCTCTTTGAATGAAGCGTTTTCTGATGACGACAAAATTTTGGCTGTTGAAATAGGCCAGCTGACTTGAACGAGCTTGTTCTCGTTAGAAAACAAGAATTTGTTACCACTAACACCGCAGAAGACTGCTGTGGGTTCGCCCAGAAGATGAGATCGGAAAACACTGGACGAGTGTATAGCCATCCTGTCAAAGATGAACTTTTCAGGAAAGCCTCGTAATCCAAAATAGAGGAATTGGAGAGTTTCTCCAACTATTGGCCATCCAGAACTACCAGGAGGGAGCGGTCCAAGAAAGCCTGATTTCTTCTTTCTAAAAGGAAAAAGAAACGAGACAGATATAACAATAACAAAAACAAAAAGAAAAAAGACGTGGAAAATATCCATGTCTTTGGGATTATATCAAAGAGGGATTAAGACGATGAGCTTTCGGTCCAGGTTTGGGATTTAGTAAGCCATATATATAGGGACTGAATCAAGTAAACAATATTATTCATGTGTTGTAATTCTTATTTGAATCATTCAAGTATAATCTAAAACAACAACAATCATATCCATTATATTCCAACGACAGCAAAAGCTGTCGTTAAGGTCTGAGGAGGATAAGAGACAGGCAAACAATACCTCCATCCCAAAGGATAAAGAGTTTGCTTCCAGTGATACCCCGACTCTATATGTACCTGCATAAATAGTACAATAATAGGAATATGTACTAGTGAATGGATTTTATTAAATATTAATCAAAAGCTTCCAATATTAAAATAGTCAACAGTGGATATGCATAAATAGTTGGAAGACAAAGATCACAACAAAAAAGTGCAAGTCAACCTAAAGTGTAAAGACTATCTAATCCTCTAAGTGTGCTCTAAGGTGCCCCTATATCATGTTTACCCCTCCTTAACATTAATCATCTGCCTCCATGAACGCCTATCCTGGACCATGTCCTCATAGAGGTACAACTCTAGTAAGTCATGTCTAATCTGCTCATCCCACGTCAGTTTGGACCTGCCTTTACTCCTCTTCCCTTCTACAGTGAGGCTTTCAATTGATCTAACAGACGCCGTTGTCTGTCTACTCTTGACATGCTCAAGTCATTTCATTCTTCCCTCTCTTATCTTATCTGCTATACTAGCCACACCTAACATTTCTATGTATACCTCATTTCTTATCCTATCTAGCTTTGTATGCTGCACTGCCACCCTATAAAATTTTTTAATTAATTTAGTTGAAAAATTCTTGTCATATAGCATCCCTGAGGCCACCCTCCACCTACACCAACCTGCCTGAACTTGGTGTGCTACGTCACTCTCTATGTCCCCATCTTGTTGTACAAATGACCCTAAGTGCTTGAAGTTACTTACCTGTGGGACCACTTCATCCTCGATGGTGAGTTGGATATTTTCATCGTCGGTTGCGCCGCTGAAGTCGCAGTGCAGATACTCAGTCTCAGAACGACTAATCCTTAGGCATTTTCTCTCTAAAGCACCTCGCCACTTTTCTAGTCTCCTACTCAGGTTGTCTTTTTTCTGCGACTAATACAATATTGTCATCAAAAAAGCATACATCATAGGGACTGTCTCTTAGATCGGCTCCGACAACTCACTTAGGACAACTACAAAAAGAAGTGGGCTCAAAGTGGACCCTTGATGGATGCCTACCTCCACTGAGAAGAAGTCTGTATTCCCTACAGGCGTATGAACAGTTGTTTTCGTCCTAGCATACATATCCTTCATTATGTATATATACTTCATAGGGACCCCTCTTGCAACCAGACTATCCCATATTAGTCTACGTGGCACACTATCATACGTTTTTTCAAGATCGATAAAAATCATATGTAGTGTGCGCTTCTTCTTCCTATACTTCTCCATCAATATCCTTAAAATGTGTATTGCTTCCGTAGTTGACCGTCCTCACATAAAACCAAATTGGTTTACCATAACTTGAGTTTCTCCCCTAATTCTAGTGTCGATTACTCTCTCCCATAACTTCATAGTATGACTTAGCAATTTAATCCCCCTGTAATTTCCACAATACTATGAATCTCCTTTTTTTTTCTTATATAGAGGGACCACTAAACTCCTCCATTCATCTGGCATTTTTCATGTTCTGAAAATACGGTTGAACAGAGTAGTTAGCCATTGAACCTCATCTTCTCCCAGACACTTCCACGCCTCAATGGGTATGTTATCCAGGCCAACTGTCTTAGCTTTTTCCATCTTCTTAAGTGTTATCTTTACCTCTCCTTGTGTGATGCTACGACAATCGCAGGTATTATGTTGTCATTTTTGGGCAGTGATGCCTTCTTTTTCTTTGTGGTCGACTCTTACGCTGTTAAAAAGATTGTGAAAGTATGTTTGCAATTGCCCCTTGATGTCTTGTTCTTTGACTAAAACATGTTCATCTTCTCCGTTTATAAACTTCACGACTCCTAGGTCTTGCCTCTTTCAATCTCTAGCTCTGGCAATGTTGACCATATCACGCTCTTCGTCTTTTGTTTCTAATCTTTCCTACATCCTTTTATAGGCTGCATTATTTGCCTCGGTTACTGTCTTCTTCGCCTTCTTCCTAGCGATTTTGTATTTCTCTCTCACTCTCACTTTCTCCTTCCCGTCTGTGCAGCTTAACACCTCTTTAAAACTCTTTTGCTTATTCTTTATTTTTCGTTCCACATCCTTGTTCCACTACCACGACTCTTTATGTATGGTTGTCTTTCCTGTTGTTACCCCAAGAGTTTCCCTTGCCGCGTGAGTAATGGTATTTGCCATAGCCTCCAACATCTGGTTTGTGTCCTCAACTAGTGGATCTGATGTCGCTGAGATCACCTTGTCTCTAAATATGTTAATTTTTTCGTCCTTCAAACTTCCCCATCGAATCCTGGATGGTAATTTTCTAACCCTCATACTCAGCTTTTGGCTCAAGGGTATAACTACGACTAGTAAACGGTATTGTGTCACTATCGTCTCCTCTGGTATAACCTTGCAGTCCCTCCACAACTGCCGGTCTTCACGTCTCATCAAAAAATAGTCGATCTGCGTGTTACGTCCTCCGCTGCTGAAAGTAATCAAATGTGATTCCTTTTTATTAAAGAATGAGTTTATAATACCGAGGTCGTGGGCCACCACAAGATCTAGCAGATCCGTACCCTGTTTGTTTTTATCTCCATAGCCAAACTCACCATGTGCCGACTGAAAACCATCGATATCCTTTCCAATATGGCTATTAAAATCACCTCTTATACAAATTCATTCCTCCATAGGTATTGTCCTCAACACTACATCTAAGCAATCCCAGAACTTTTTCTTTTCTTGTTCTCCTAGTCCCACTTGGGGTGCGTAGGCGCAAAACACTGCCAACGCCTCCTTGTTTAATACTAACTTCAGCACCATAAGTCTATCATTATATCTTATCACATCGATCACGTTCGTGTATAATTCTAACTTTACTAGAAATAATACCCCATTCTTGGTCCTATCGGACCCCGTGTAGAGCATCTTATGCACATTACACTCTTTACCTTTATTCCCCTTCTACCAAGTCTCTTGTAGGCATGCTACATCGATCCTACGCCTCTTAAGTATATCTACTACCTCTAACAATTTACCATGTAGAGTTCCTACACTGACATGGCGGTTACCCTTTCGATCTTTAAGAATCCTTTTTCCCTCTCCTACTTTAGGTTATGTCACGAAATGATCTATTCAGACACATCTATTAGGCGAAAATGAGAACGGAAAGAAAAATTCACATATGTATATATATATATATATATATGCATGTATATACATGCATACATATGTGTGTGTGTATATACACGTGTATGATCATTTGGATTTTTTTTTGTTGGTTTACTTTGACTAAGATGGCTTGCGATACACCATGTATGGTGTTCGTCAAAGGGTGAAAAATGTGTTCAGTTAACAGAATAGGTTACAAAAGACAATGAATAAATTATTATGCTCAGTAATGAAGTTGTTCACTAAACGCCAATCAGAGGGGGCAAAAAAACTATCATTGTCTTACGCAAAGATTAAGATTGATTACTTTGGTGTATGTGTTGTTATGTAGTTTTTTAAGCTAAATAATTTTGGACTCCAATACTGTCTCTGTCACAAAAATATTTTTGACAATAAGCTAGTGTCACTTTATTAAGAATGGAAATGCGATGAAAGATAAAATTCTCACAACACCCTTGTAACTGCCATTGTATTTAATACGAGACAAGAGAAGAATGACTTTAAGGTGACAATAAATAAGAATAGTATAGTTGAAAACATTGTATAAAGATGTTTTTAAACTACGTCTCAGCTTAATTATAAAAATATTTCTTAATTATGATAATATTTTTGTCTGTGGGAGTATAACATTTTTGCACCTCTTTACTGTCTTTCGTCAAAAGTTTCCACTTCACATCTATGGCGTTCATTTAATTCAACCTTCATATACCTTAACCCTTATAAAAGCTGAAATTTGGATTAAGGATTTCTAAGTTTCAAAAGTAAAAGATTAGGGTCCTATGACTAATTTTTTTACTATGAACCTTAGTGATCATTAACCCAATTTTTTTTCTTTTCAATTGAGGGTTAAAGTATATGAAGGTGGAATTAGGTTAACATTACAACTTGTCTAATATTATGTAAGTAAGAATCCAAATTGGGCCTAGTAGTAATAAGTACTTCACTTTTTTGTGAAATCCATGATCCGAAACTTCTCATGTGTGTATAGAGAAAAATTAGAAAAATTTTGGCCAATGATAAATGTACATTTTTTTCGATAATACACATATTTGTTATTTTTATAATACTAATTTTATAAATTATTTTTAAACATTGATAAGAAATGTATGTATTTATAAAAATTATATGTATTCATCATTGGCAAAACCTGTTATAGAAGTATTGAGATTATTAGAAATTTTGGAAAATGTCTTTCAGGAGATTTTGAATTGGAACCTCAAGATAATGTGTCCACGTCACCGCTTATTGGCCGTTTGATATAAAAATTAATTTTCTTCACAGCGCAATGGCTTGCTTTTCCTTTTAATAAAAGAAAAAGAGACTGAAATATCCAAACCAAAATTTTTGTTTACCTAACCGCTTCTCTTCCCATGCCAATTTTTACCCAAAAGCCAGATTTAGCTATATTTACGTTTTGGTTGCTGGGTTTCTCTCTCTTTAAATAGTTAAAACTGTCTACCTAATAAGGAATAATCTCTCCAACCAGTATAGTACAGAAGATGGAATATGAGCGAATGTCGATATTCTGCAGAGGCTGTAGGTAGCTCGGCCACAGTGTAGACTCTCATAAACAAGCTGGGCCCCAAAAAACTGCAGCCTCGCTGAGGCCGAGCTACACACAAATCAGCTCAGCTCGGCCACTACCACGTCAGCTCATCCGCAACTCATAACACTTGCTCCTATCCCTCCCACAAAAAAACCCTCCAGACCTGGATCCAGCTCAGCTCGACCAAAGCAGTCCAGCTCGGCCTAGCAACATATTGGCTCTGTCCCAGCCAAGGCACCACCAGAAACAGCTTGGTCATCCTCCAGCTCAGCCCGGCATGCCACCACCAGCTCAGCACGTCCTTTCACCTCAACCCATCCACCAACCTCTGATCAAATAATGGTGGGCATAAATGGCTTAGCTGAAATCAACCCAGATGAGCTACGCCAGGGTCAGCAACATAATGTCTGTGTGGAATACCATGTAGAGAGAATCAACTCTCTTCTCCAGGATGGGTTCACTGAGGTGGTGTCGAAATCAAAGGCGCTTGCACTGAAGAAAAAGCTCAAGGCACCTCAAGGCAAGGTCAAGGTACGACCAAACACCTAAGTCAATGATAATAAGTTTTTGGAATATTAGGAGATGTAATAAGCCCCTAAGGCACAACGGTGTCTATAAGTTTGTTAATAAGCACAAAATAGATATCATCGGATTATTAGAAACTAAATTGAATGATAAGATGTATATGTCTCTTAAGCAAAAGTTTGCAAAATGGGAGTTTGTAAATAATTTTGACTCTCATGCGGCCAAGCGAACTTTGGTCTGCTTGAATCCGTCCTCAGATGCTATCTAGGTTTTTTCAACTGATCCTCAGATTATGCAATATAGAATCACATCTCTGGTGACTGGTTTGAAATTGCAAGTCACATTTGTATATGAATTTAACACGCTTGTTGATAGGCGACCACTATGGAACTCTGTCATCACCCAGAGCCAAGCACTAAATGAACCTTGGATTGTCCTAGGCGATTTTAATTGCATTTTAAGTGAAGAAGAGAGAATAGGGGGTAGAGGGACTCTGAATTATGAACTTCAGGACCAGCTCAGCTGCTTTCTTCATAGCAGCTTAATGGAGCTTAGCTCGTCCGGTTGTTTCCACACATGGGATAACGACACTGACAAATCTCGACTAGACAGAGTTATGGTCAACATTGAATTCATAGAGGCAAAACCCATGGCTAAGGTACATTTCTACCACACTGGATACCTTTCTGACCATTCACCTGCTATACTCAGCCTTGACAGCTTCAGCCCAGCAGTTAAGTGTTCCTTCAAATTCTTCAATATGTGTACTGACCACGAGGAATTTCTTCCTCTAGTCAGCGCACTGTGGAATCAACGGATTGATGGCATTGCTATGTTTCAGATATGCAAGAAGCTGAAAATCTTGAAAGGTCCACTCCGAGAGCTGAACATGAAATCTTTCTCGCAGATCTCTACCAAAGCTGACCAAGCGGTGGAAGAGCGAGCACATGCATGAGTTCCCAAAAGGACAATGGGGCACACCAGACTGGAAGGACAAACTGCAGAAACAAAGGCACTTAGCCTTCAACCTTTTGCAAGCTGAAAGGAAATTCTTTGCTCATCTCGCCAAAGGTAATTATTTAATTTCGAATGGCAGAAACACAAAATTCTTCCACTCCATAATTAAAAAAAACAAGGCAAGGAATAGTATCATTGGAGCCCAGCTCGGAGATGGCACTATGTCTTTGTCTATTGAGCAAGCAGCTCAGCAGTTTGTATCCTACTACACCGACTTGCTTGGCTCAGTTCAGCCAGTCCATTCCACCAGACCAGAAGTCCTGAATAGAGGGCCAAGGCTATCTGAGCAGCAAGCTGGCTCACTAACAGCCCCAATACAGGAAGCCGAGATAAATGCAGCTCTGCACTCCATTGGGAAGGACAAAGCCCCTGGTCCTTATGGTCATTCCTCCTAGTTCTTCATCAAAGATTGGGAGATAGTAGGGGCCGATCTGATTTCTACAGTGCATTAGTTCTTCAGGAATGGTCTATTTCTTAAACAGGTCAACCACGCTACCATTGCTCTGGTCCCTAATGATGCTCATGTCACCAGAGTTGAGGATTATCGTCCAATCTCATGCTGCAACGTGATCTACAAGGTAATCTCCAAGATTCTTGTAATGCGAATGACATCAGTCATGGCTCCCCTCATGGGTCTTGTTCAGGCTGGATTTCTCAAAGGCGGATCCATGGAAAATATATTCTTAGTTCAAGAGCTGATCAGAGACTATGGAAGGAAAAGGATAACTCCAAAATGCATGCTTAAGGTGGACATCAGGAAAACATTTGACTCCATCACTTGGTCCTTCCTCAAAGAAATGCCTAATGGCTTGGATTCCCCCTATCTTCACAGACTGGATCATGGAGTGTGTGAGCATTATCAACTACTCTGTTTCTCTTAACGGCAGGCCTCATGGGTTCTTTTAGAGTAGACGAAGCTTGAGACAAGGGGACTCTATTTCCCCCTTCCTATTCGTAATTAGTATGGAATACCTATCAAGACTGCTACATAGACTGTCAATATAAGGAATTTCACTACCATGTTGGCTATGCTGAGCAGAAAATAACTCATCTCTGCTTAGCGGATGATCCTATTCTATTCTCCAGAGGTGATGTCAACTCAGTAAAGAAAATAATGAATACAGTGGCCGACTTTGGTGACTGTTCTGGGCTCAGAGCAAATCTGACAAAACCACAGTTCTTTCACGCTGGCATTGGTGAACCAACTAGCTGGTTGCAGGTCAGCACAGGGTTCTCGGAAGGAACCATGTCTTTCAGATATTTGGGTATACCTATAGTATGCCGGAAGTTGCGAAGCTCACATTACGCACCTTTCATCAAAAAACTGATGGACAAGGTAGGACTATAGAACGCATCAAGTCTCTCATACGCTTGCATGCTACAACTAATCAGGTCAGTTATGCAGAGAGTGAACTGTTTCTGGTTGAGCGCGTTACCTATTCCAGCAAAAGTTAGACTCTGGTAAACAGGATTTGTCTGCACTTGCTATGGTGGAGTTCCTCACTGGGCTCCAAAAAGGCCTGGGTTGCCTAGTCTCAGGTCATCTTACCCAAAGAAGAAGGGGTAAAGGCATGGAATATGGCGCTGCTATCCAAGCACCTGTGGGATCAGCACCACAAGAAAGATACACTCTGGGTGCAGTGGATGAATCATAAGTATATATTACAAGGCACATTATGGTCAAGGACGTGGCGCATCTTGGACTCACCCCTCTTAAAGATACTTATGGAGATCCCAGATCAATTGCTGGCTAGGAAGGCTCCTGCAGTTCGGCAGTAGATACAATCACCTCATGAACAGTGGAAGATGCCCTCAGACCTCGTTTGGCGTATGATTATTTCAAAGAAAAAGTTAGTAAGGTCAGCTGGAGCAGGATTGTTTGGGACACAGCAATTACTCCTAAACACTCCTTCACACTCTGGCTTGCTAGGCTGAACAAGCTGGCCACTAAGGATCGTCTGGTTTATATAGAGCACAGAAAATGTCACCTCTGCTCGGCGGAGCAGAAGACACTACAGAACCTCTTCTTCTCCTACTCAGCTATCAAACAAATTTTCTTGCTATCTCATCATGGCTGGCACTTCCAAGGAGATTTCACTCTATAAACAGGATACTGGCCTGGGGATCGAGAAGACTCAAAGGAAAAGCACTGAAAGCCAACACAATAAAAATTGTCTTGGCAGCGACGTTATATTTTATCTGGCAAGGACGACAGATACATTTTTTAATGAGAAGCATTTGTATCTAGGGATGTAAGACATAGAATATGCACTCATGTTTATAGAGTGATGTATAAGCTCTACACACATAAATTAGACATAGGATTTTCATATGTTTTAAGATTGCTATACATTACTACATAGAACATGTAAGTCGCCATGTGCACCTACAAGTAGGGCTATTGTATGGGTTGCATCCCTTTAATGCCTTGATTTTTTTTGGTTAATATTAACATTTTAACCCCAAAAAAGGATATAAATTGAAAAGGGAAAATCCGTGAGGTTACACTAATATATATATATTAACTAATCCAAATCTGTGTGATGAAGCCGGATCTTCACGAAGGGTCTAGACGACCTCAAATTAGCTCCGTTAGTTAACTTGAAGAGTTGTTAACTGGGATTGAAAGTGTGTAGCTGGAATAGCGCCAAATATCCTGCACAAGTAAGCACAAGTCAGAGGTCTCGGGGGGTTGGCCCCGGGAAAAACCCTCTGACGCTCAAGTCAGTTTGGGCCATATCTCACTGAGATAATAATTTAAGAGGTGAGTTAGGAATTTCTCACAGTATGTACCGAGGAGCAAAGGGTATGGTGCTCGCTTTAGAGTATGAATGTTTGAATTCTGGATTCAGATCTTGGTCCCTCTCTTTGTCTTGGTTGGCTTGCCTTTATAGACCTTTTCCCCGTTTTTGGCTTCTGATAGTAGATAGTGGATTGGATGCTTGCTTGGGGCAGAAAGCCTAGGACGTTGTAGGTCTGCTGATGTGATCAGTAGTCTGACTGATGTGACTAATAAGCCGGCCTGGTTGATGTAACTAGTAGGCCGACTGTTATGACCTTAGCGTGTTCAGGAAGAATACCCAGCTGTAATCACTATATTCGAATTCCACCTCCCGAGGGTCCCATAAGGTAATATCGTACTTGGTTCATTTGCTGTGGTACACAGCTGAACTCTGCCGAAGTGCATGACTAGGCCTTGCCGAAGTGCATAACTTGGCCTTATCCTGCTGAAGTGGTCAGAAGTGCGGCATTTGAACATAAACTGAAGTTGGTGCCGAGGTGCAAACCTTGGTATATTCTTCGATGTTATAAGGGCGTCATGATTCCCTGCTGAGGTGCAGCCGAGGCTGAACAGCCATGCTTGGACGCTGAACTGCTGAACTGCAGTACTTTGAGTGTTGAGCTACTGGAGTTGAACTGTTGACTGTCGTTGACTAACAGACGATTTAATTATGGTTTATCATTTGCCCCCAGATTTTGTATGGCTGAGCTGAACTGCAAAGGCATACAAATCTTATTCTTGTGACGTGGCAGACCTTCATTAATTGCGCAGTTATCCTTTTACTTGCGCAGTAATTCCCTCTTTTAATGTAAGCGCTAATTTCGATACCTTATCATTACTTTTTCGACAATTTCATTCCCCGAGGGAAGGAAATGCGTGAAACTCTGCCTTTTTGAATTTCAAACGAAAAGGTGCAACCTTTTTCTTTCTCTCACTTATAAATAGAGACGATTTCTTCAATTCATTCTGCATTCTCTATTTATCTTTTCCGTCTTTGAAGCCTGTCCTTGTCTTCTCCAATGTTCTTCCTTTCAATCTAATCCTTCATTTTTCTGTAAACATTCCCAAAACATGTATACTTTCTCTTACCCAGAGGATCTGGAGGGTAACCGTGAGATTCAATCCTTCCATGAAAAATTTGACTCTGATGGGGACAACCGTCTTTCAAGGAGGTCATGCCTTACTGGCGGACCCTCTTCGGTTACTGCCATATCCTTCGCCTTAGTACCCCTGCCATCTCTTGGTACGGGTTCTCCTTCAACACATCCCTTTCCAGCAAAGGATTCATTTTGTTGCACTTCAAACATGGATAGGTCAAATAAATCAGTCCTTTCTGCAAAACAAGCATTCCGATTCATGGTAACATGGCAGAGCAAAACTTTACTGCAGAAGTTAGGTTTCAAAGAATCACCCTCCGAAGGATGGTTGAAATCATTTTCCAAGTTTATATCTGCTGGAATTGCAGTGCTTAAAATTTGTTGCACTGGCGTTGAATCCAACATAGTCTTTGTCTGAGCTTTATTTATGCTAAGCCTTGCTTTTTTAAGTGGTTGACCAACTTTGCCGGAGTTTATTTCACTGCTACCATGTCTTGAAGATGGCATTGCAACTTGTAGACTGGATAAGGAGCATCCTGAGCTTGCTGATCTCCTTAATTCTGAGGCCGAAGCTGTGTTTGAAAAGCTCCTTGAATAATTCCAAGAAGGCATTGACCTCAGAGAAGATGAAGAAGTTGTAATGTAGAATAGGATTTTTCCTGTAGATAGTTGTAGTTGTAATAGATTTTGTACTCAATGAGAATCCATTTTTCTCAACTTTTGCTCTTCGGCTTCTGCCTTCGTCTTCAGTATGTGAAGTTTTATTTGCTTTGTCTGCAAATATTTGTCTTCGGCTCTGCGAAGTTTTACTTGCAAACCAATTTTATTCGCTTTATGCAAATATTTGTCTTCCGCTTTATCAAAAGCTTCACTTGCTTTATGCAAGTATTTGTTTTCAACTTGCTCTATGCTGATAGTTTGCAAGTATTTGTCTTCAACTTGCTCTATGCTGATAGTTTGCAAGTATTTGTCTTCAACTTACTCTATGCTGATAGTTTGCAAGTATTTGTCTTCAGCACTGCGAAGTTTCAATTTTATTCGCTTTATGAAAATATTTGTCTTAAGCTTTATCAAAAGCTTCACTTGCTTTATGCAAGTATTTGTCTTCAACTTGCTCTATGCTGATAGTTTGCAAGTATTTGTCTTCAACTTTATCAAAAGAGTATCTTTTGTATGCCGGTTCTTCGCCGAAGTATTAAGCTTCAGCTTTTATACTTGGCTCTTCAGCTCTGCTGTGCCTTGATGAATTTTAAGATGTGGTAAAACCTTTATCCCCTTTTCATCAACCCTTTCAGCTTTGCTGAGTTAGAATATAGGTAAACTTGTCTCATTGTTGAGACTTGCTGAATCCCTCAGTTCTGCTGAGGCGAAGTTATAGGGAACGTATCCCGCTGTTGAGACCTGCTCAACCTCTCAGTCCTGCTGAGGTGAAGATATAGGGGACTTATCCCGCTGTTGAGACCTGCTCAACCTCTCAGACCTGCTGAGGTGAAGACATATGGAACTTATCCCGCTGTTGATACCTGCTCAACCTCTCAGTCCTGCTAAGGTGAAGATATAGGGAACTTATCCCTCTATTGAGACCTGCTCAACCTCTCAGACCTGCTGATGTGAAGATATAGGGGACTTATCCCGCTGTTGAGACCTGCTCAACCTCTCAGTCCTGCTGAGGTGAAAATATAGGGAACTTATCCCGCTGTTGAGACCTGCTCAACCTCTCAGACCTGCTGAGGTGAAGATATAGGGAACTTATCCCGCTGTTGAGACCTGCTCAACCTCTCAGACCTGCTGAGGTAAAGATATTGTTGAGACCTGCTCAACCTCCCAGACCTGCTGGGTAAAGATATTGTTGAGACCTGCTCAACCTCCCAGACCTGCTGGGATAAAGATATTGTTGAGACCTGCTCAACCTCCTAGACCTGCTGGGGTGAAAATATATTGTTGAGACCTGCTCAACCTCCCAGACCTGCTGGGGTAAAGATATTGTTGAGACCTGCTCAACCTCCCAGACCTGCTGGGGTGAAAATATATTGTTGAGACCTGCTCAGCCTCCCAGACCTGCTGGGGTAAAGATATTATTGAGACCTGCTCAACCTCCCAGACCTGTTGGGGTAAGAATATCGGAAAACCTGTCCCATCCTGTTGAGACCTGCTCAACCTCCCAGACCTGCTGGGGTAAAGATATTGTTGAGACATGCTCAACCTCCCAGACCTGCTGGGGTAAAGATATTGTTGAGACCTGCTCAACCTCCCAGACCTGCTGAGGTAAGAATATCGGGAAACCTGTCCCATCCTGTTGAGACCTGCTCAACCTCCCAGACCTGCTGGGGTAAAGATATTGTTGAGACCTGCTCAACCTCCCAGACCTGCTGGGGTAAGAATATCGGGAAACATGTCCCATCCTGTTGAGACCTGCTCAACCTCCCTGACCTGCTGGGGTAAAGATATTGTTGAGACCTGCTCAACCTCCCAGACCTGCTAGGGTAAAGATATTGTTGAGACCTGCTCAACCTCCCAGACCTGCTGGGGTAAGAATATCGGGAAACCTATCCCATCCTGTTGAGACCTGCTCAACCTCCCAGACCTGCTGAGGTAAAGATATTGTTGAGACCTGCTCAACCTCCCAGACCTGCTGGGGTAAAAGATCGGGAAACCTGTCCCATCCTGTTGAGACCTGCTCAACCTCCCAGACTTGCTGGGGTAAAGATATATATGCCCCCACTTTCGTTGTGGGTGACAGATAGGCATAAATTATTGCTCCATGCACCATAAGGTGACTTAACTTTTCCTGGCTGAATGACAAATAAGAATATCCAGTTGAATATAAGAAACTGATCCCTTGATACATAAGGCTGAGCCAGAAGATACCGGATGAGCACAAGAAGAGATAAACCATGATTCGATTGAATCAGGGACTGTTGCCGTTATGTCAGCCTTATATGCTCAGGAACCCGTAACCCTCTTTCATCAGGACCTGAATCCTCATCAATTAGAAAACCTTAATGAGACCCAGGTTTACAACTCTCATCTGGAGGGGGTTTACCAAAGTCTAGCCTGTTGTGGAGCCTAGACCTCGGATTATAAAAACGCTGCAGGTGACCTAACTCGATAAGACGCCCAATCTCTTGTCCGAGCTGCCTACAATCTTCTATATCGTGCCCAATATCATGATGATAAAGGCAGTACAGTTGGTGGTTTCTTTTGTGGATTGGCCCAGCGAGGGGCTGGGGCTCTTTTGCCAGAGATTTTTTCCTCATGTAGGAAAGAATATGGGCTTTTGAAGCCAACAGAGAGTTCCTTTCCTTTCCTCGGCCTCCTAACCGAATCTTGACAGAGCACCTTTCCTGCAGCGGTGCTTTGCATTTATTGTCAACTTTTCTGCTATGTTTAAATGTCAAGGAGGCTTTCTGAGTATGTTTTAAACTCTGGTGGCTAGACTTTTGTTATGGCCGTCTTGCCTCGGCCATAAACTCAGCCTGACGCCTGGGACAATAACCAGACCGAGTGGGAGAATACTCCATGTGTTCCAGTGGGTGAGAGTTATTGGAATGGGACCCACTAGACTTTTGTTGCAGAGGCTTTCCCCTTCATCTCCCTCATTACTGCTTGGAAGACCTCTGGGTTCTGAGCCACATAGCGAATGGCTCGCATGTGCTCTTCATATGTGAAGGCAATGGGAGTTGAGGATTCTCCCGGCTCCGTAGAGCATTGATCATTTTGTTGTTGAGAAGACCTTTGACTCCTCCTGGATGTCATAGGTTGCTTGGACCCTTGACTATCTTTTTTACTCATCTTTCTCTCAATAGCTTCCAAGGGCAATTAGAAAAGCTCTGAGTAATCGTTAGAAAAGCTTTGAGTAGCTGTTTTCTGGGTTAAGGGACTAAGGAGCCCTTCCTCTAGTGCCAAATGATGAAGCCGGATCTTCACCAAGGGTCTATACCACCTCAAATTACCTCCGTCAGTTAACTTGAAGAGTTGTTAACTGTGATTGAAAGTGTGTAGCTGGAATAGCGCCAAATATCCTGCACAAGTAAGCACAGGTCAGAGGCCCCGAGGGGTTGGCCCCAGGAAAAACCCTCCGGCGCTCAAGTCAATTTGGGACATATCTCACTGAGATAATAATTTAAGAGGTGAGTTAGGAGTTTCTCATAGTATGTGCCGAGGAGCAAAGGGTATGGTGCTCGCTTTAGAGTATGAATGTTTGAATTCTGGATTCAGATCTTGGTCCCTCTCTTTGTCTTGGTTGGCTTGCCTTTATAGACCTTTTTCCCGCTTTTGGCTTCTGATAGTAGATAGTGGATTGGACGCTTGCTTGGGGCAGAAAGCTTAGGATGCTGTAGGTCTGCTGATGTGATCAGTAGTCTGATTGATGTGACTAATAGGCCGGCTTGGTTGATGTAACTAGTAGGCCGACTGTTATGACCTTAGCGTGTTCAGGAAGAATACCCAGCTGTAATCACTATATTCGAATTGCACCTCTGTCCGAGGGTCCCATAAGGTAATATCGTACTTGGTTCATTTGCTGTGGTACACAGCTGAACTCTGCCGAAGTGCATGACTAGGCCTTGCCGAAGTGCATGACTAGGCCTTGCCGAAGTGCATAACTTGGCCTTATCCCGCTGAAGTGGTCTGAAGTGCGGCATTTGAACATAAACTGAAGTTGGTGCCGAGGTGCAAACCTTGGCATATTCTTCGATGTTATAAGGGCGTCATGATGCCCTGCTGAGGTGCAGCCGAGGCTGAACAGCCATGCTTGGGCGCTGAACTGCTGAACTGCAGTACTTTGAGTGTTGAGCTACTGGAGTTGAACTGTTGACTGTCGTTGACTAACAGACGATTTAATTATTGTTTATCACTGTGCGTTTCATTTTTTAGTAAAATCAAAGCTTTGCATTTCTAAAAGGATCAGTTTCTACATAAGCTGCCAAGTAAGCTGCGACGGGAAAACATTAATTTGAGGTGGGAATCTAAATCCACTTTTAAGGGGCATTGAGCTCTTTTTTCAAATTCTTAATATTCCCTTAGACCGTTATATTAATTATTAAATTATAGCATTTTAATTTAAAATTTTTTTATTATCAGCAACCCCTAATCTAAATTTTTCAAAGAAAAAGCGAAAAAGTAAAATGCTACTGGGCAGGCTTGGGGTGAAACTCCAACCTTTGGTTAATTATAAATTAGACTCAGGGTTTTAATTCTTTTTCCCATTAATTAAAAGGCTAAAAGGTTTTAATGCTTTCAACTTCTCAGTTGATGTGACTCTTTCAAAATGCACCCAACTGTAGAAAAAAGCCATGACCATCAAGCAATTTAATAATTCAGGAAGTTCCATATACAAAAGGCAATATTGTCTCGAGTGTATAACATTTAGTAAACAGAATATTTTCTTTGCTTATTTGTTTTTCTTTGTTTTATTTATTCATTTATTTTTTCTAAGGGGAAAATATTTGGACTTTTCTCTTTCTAAAATGAGAGTGATCTAGCTGTACAAAAGCTCTTTATTATAGTTCGGAGACGAATTTCACTGTAGACATTAAACAATATCTCAGCTTCACTGCGTGACATGATTTGCTGCTGGCATTTGATTGCCACAACTAGAGTGCCACTTACCCGTTAGTATTGTCATACAAAGATAACACATAATGTTGTGCTAAGTATCCAGATATATGGATCAACAATTATTTTAATTTATTAAGTCTAATTTGCTATTTATATGAGTTATTGCTTTTGTTCGCAATTACCGAACGAATACGAACCGAACACGAACCAAACTCGAACAGTTCGCGAACTGTTTGGTTCGTTGAACGGCCCTATATTTGATGGTGGTTTAAGTGTGAATTGAAGTTAAGCATCCTACTATTTTATTTAATGAAAAAAGTGGCAAATTGTTTAGTGCATAAGTAGTATTGGGTAGATATGATCAACATGTCAATGGCATAAAGTCATGGGCGTTGCACATTCATTTTTTTTGTCGGGTCAAAGTTACAACTCAAAGAAATAATAGAATTAACAAAGTATTTGTGCTATCGATTCGATTGTTTTGCACGAATCTGAGGGATAATAGAATCACAACGACACTTGTGATGGTAGCTGAAGTGGTTACTGTGAGAATATTGACTTACCATAAGGAGAGAAAACAGTTTTAGGAAATAGTGTAAATGCCGGATTTGGTGCTAATTAGCATAATTGTGATTAGGCGTGATTTGTGGCATGATTTGTGCTCATTACCGTGTATAGCTCAGCCATTTGGCTATATAGGAACATGTACAATACTTGCTGAATATACAGAAATATACAAAGAAAATTCTCCCAAAACTTGTATGTTCTTCATACTTTGATTGTCTATATTTTTGATCATGGTATCAGAGCAGGAAAATTTCCTCTCTGTATGATTTTCGTATTTTTCTTGGCTCAGATTTAGCTCTCATCACAGCCAAGGTTCATATCCAATCCAAGAACTAAGCAGTTCTTACCTTTACCCTTTCTCTACCAAGTGTATACCTGCCCTTACCTCGTTCAACAAACTGATTTGTTGATCGACATACTCGTTCTCCATTCCTGAAAAATTACCATAATCATGTCAAACCCACCAGAAAATAGACCTGTCACTAATCCAGAAACATCAGAAAAAATACCGAAACTCCCTGATAACTTTGACATATCTGCAGAATTTGCAAAATTCCTGCAGAATCAAATAAACCCAGTTAGTCAGAATCCTATTCCACCAACTTCTGAAAATCTTGTGATTAAGGTGAAATTAAATCTAGGGAATTATCCCTTATGGTGCAACCTTATGCGACGTGCCCTTATAGGCAAGGGGAGGAGCACCCACATCATAGGGGTCCCTCCACCCCCCTGCCCACAGATCCGAGCTATGCAAAATGGGAACATGACGACCAACTCGTTTTCACATGGCTCATAGATAATATGGACGAAAGTCTAGTTAACACTGCCTCAAGTTACCCAACCGCAAAAGCCCTGTGGGATGGGCTGGCAATAACTTACGGTTCCGGAATTGACCCATTACAAACTTTCGATCTGCACAAGCAGGCGTGTACAATCAGGCAAGGGACCAGTACACTCGATGCATGCTGGGAGAAATTACAGAGTATTTGAAGGACCATAGACAATCGGACTCCCAACACCATGGAATGTCCAAAAGACATCCAGAAGTTCAATCAGTACATACAAGAGCATCGATTGTATCAACTTTTAATGGTTGTTGATGACAGATTTAGGGCCACAAAGAAAGAACTGTTAAAAAGAGATACAAGACCTACTGCAGAAGTAGCCTATGGAGAACTGCGTAGGTCTGACACAGAAAACTTACTGTTGAAAATCACCCCCTCAGCAACATCATCGGGGGTGGGTTTGGGACAAGGCTTAGCAGCGAAGGGACAGGGAGTTCAGGGCAGAGAAGCCACAGAACCACCGCGCAAAGGAGGAGCCCGCCAACCCCGCTCAGGGCCACCATCACGGCGGGGAGACAAGAAACATCTTCTAGAATGTACGCATTGCAAAAAGAAGGGACATTCTAGAGACAATTGCTTCAAAATTCATGGTTTCCCAGATTGGTGGGAGGATTTCAAAAAGAAGGCACAGGCACAGGCTGGCGCTACTCTAGCCACCAGTGACGGTGATGGTAACAGGCAAGGCAGTGATAACCCCGGCAAAGCACAGGGCAAGGACCAGCAGAACCAACCCTCTGCTGGCCTCGGAGAAGACGAAGCAATGGGAGCCGCCGGGAGGTATTTGGGTTAGGGGTGAAAACCCTAACCCTTGTATTTATACCCAGGCTTTTCATGAATTTACACCCCTGTCCCCTGTTGTTTCTCAAAATATAATTGTGAGTCTGTGACCCCTGGAAATTCAAAAACCCCCCAGTATACAAAATTACACCCACAGCCCCTCGTATTTCTCAAAATTCTCCTCACACACCTCCACTCCGAAATATTACCTCCCTGGTCCCTCACACATCCGAAAATGCCAATTATCCCCCAATCTCCTCAAAGTGCCATAATACTATATCTGCGGCTCCATGGATCTTAGACTGTGGAGCCACTGATACTATGTCCTACGACCCACATGACTTCTCTTCACATACCACTCCTAAGAAAACCCGAGTTGAGACCGCCAGTGGCACCTCCATCCCAGTATATGGTGGTGGCACTATTACCATTACGCCAAATATCACTCTTAAAAATTGTCTTTACGTACCTGCTTTGTCTACCAAATTATTGTCCGTTAGTCAGGTTACTAAAGAATTAGACTGTATTGTTCTGATGTATCCATCCTTTTGCCTCTTGCAGGACATTCATACAGGGGAGATCATTGGGCGTGGTACTGAACGCCATGGACTATACTTTGTCGATGCGGTCGCACAACAGGGACAGTCTAATCTTGCCACCGGGACAGTTACTCGACAGTTATGGTTGTGGCATCGTCGGTTAGGGCATCCATCATTTGCATATTTAAAACATTTATTTCCATCTTTATTTGTTTCCAAAGTTGAACCTTTACAGTGTGATACATGTCTCCGGACAAAACAAACTCGGGCGTCTTATTATCCAAATAATACTCGTGTCAGTCGTATGTTTTCCTTGATTCATTCTGATGTGTGGGGACCATCACCCTATAATACACCTCTGGGGTTCCGTTATTATGTGATTTTTGTAGATGATTTTTCTCGCATGACATGGTTGTACATCATGATAAATAAATCCGAAGTCAACCATAAATTTCTTACTTTTTACGACATGGTTAAAAATCAGTTCCATACCTCCATTCAAATACTCCGAACCGATAATGGAGGTGAATATCTACACGGGGACTTGGGACAGTTTCTTAATACCCATGGAATTATCCATCAAACAACATGTCCACACACTCCAGAACAAAACGGAGTGGCAGAAAGAAAAAATCGAGTACTCTTAGAAATGGCACGTGCAATGATGTTTGACTCTCATGTCCTGAGGAGTTTTTGGCCGGAGGCTGTATCCACTGCCGCCTATCTCACAAATCGCCTCCCTACAAAAATTCTTAATTTTCAAACACCACTTCAGACCCTCTCAACCCAACATCCTATTCCATCTATATGTACCCTTCCCCCAAAAGTCTTGGCTGCTCTGTTTTCGTCCACACCCCTACACCTGAACGCACAAAACTTGACCGTGCTCCGATAAATGTGTCTTTGTCGGTTATGCCACCACTCAGAAAGGTTACCGCTGTTATAATCCCAAAACCAACCGTGTTCACATCACCATGAATTGTATCTTTGTCGAAACCGAGTTTTACTACACCACCCAATCTCGGGTTCAGGGGGAGCCCGATGCTTATGATGGAACCCTAGATTGGCTGTCACATTATAACTGCTCAGCGATAGTTTCAACACGGCAAGTAGATGGCGCCGACTGTGCTTCTGCTCCCGGTAAAGTATCCTCCATGCCGTCAGTTCAACCCGATGACCAACCTGAGATGAATGAAGCGCTAGAGGTAAGAAATGATCACAGTAATGAGCAGTCTATTTCTTTAGTTCCTGATAACAACCCCGATAATACCCCCGATAATATATCTGACTCAGAAAACATTCTAGAATTCCTTGTGGGTCCCTCTGATATTTTACAGGAACAACAGTCGGTACGGGTCTTACCTCCCAGAACCAACCGTGGAGTACCTCCAGAACGTTATTCTCTTGACAAGATATCTAGAGCATCTCGGTATCCCTTGAGTAGTACCAGAAGCAGGGTTAGCCACACTGCCCAAGGATTCTTTACAACTTTATGCACTGAGGAGATTCCAAAAGATGTCACGGAAGCCTTGAGACGACCAGAGTGGAAGGATGCCATGGTAAGTGAGATGAGCGCTCTCCGGAAGAATGGAACGTGGAAAAAGTGTGTCTTACCTCCCGGAAAAAAACCAGTAGGGTGCAAGTGGGTGTTCACCGTCAAATATAAGGCAGATGGAACTGTGGAACGACATAAAGCAAGACTGGTGGCCAAGGGCTACACCCAAACATACGGCATCGATTATTCTGAGACTTTCTCTTCTGTAGCCCGAATCGATACCATTCGAGTCTCAGTCGCAGCCATAAGGCACTGGCCCCTTCATCAATTTGACGTCAAGAATGTATTCCTTCATGGTGACCTAGAAGAAGAAGTGTACATGGAACCCCCTCCTGGGTTCGCTACTGAGTATAAGAAGGGAGAAGTGTGCCACCTCAAGAAAGCTCTATATGGATTAAAATAGTCACCCCGAGCTTGGTTTGGAAGGTTCACGGAGGTAATGAAGCAAGATGGATATTCACAGAGCAATGCAGATCACACACTATTTGTAAAACGACAAAAAGGTTTGGTAACATGCTTAATTATCTATGTTGACGATATGATTATCACGGGTGATGATACAGGGGAGATGAGGCGGCTCCGGGACTACTTGTTTACGAAATTCGAAATGAAGGATCTAGGGGTTCTCAAGTACTTTCTCGGGATAGAAGTACTACGATCTAAGGCAGGTATTTACATTTCACAACGTAAGTATATTTTAGACCTCTTTACTGAAGTGGGCATGATTGATTGTAAACCGTGTGAGACACCTATGGCAGTAAACAGTAAACTACAGGTAATTGACGGCGCACCACCTGCGGATAAAGGACGATACCAGCGTTTGGTTGGTAAGTTGATTTATTTGTCTCATACCCGGCCTGACATTGTGTTTGCGGTTAGCTTGGTCAGCCAGTTCATGCATAGTCCTCAGACACATCACATGGATGCCGTCATACGAATTTTGAGATATCTAAAGTATACTCCTGGCAGAGGAATTGTATTTTGAGATAATGGACATCTTGATATACAGTCCTACACTGATGCGGATTGGGCAGGAAATCTAGCGGACCGAAAGTCTACATCTGGATACTTCACCCTCGTGGGAGGCAACCTAGTAACATGCAGAAGTAAAAAGCAGAAGGTGGTTGCACTTTCAAGTGCAGAGGCTGAGTTTCGGGGAGTTGTGAAAGGAATTTCCGAAGTTTTATGGGTACATAAGTTGTTTAAAGATCTTGGACTACCAGTTAATTATCCAACACCGTTATACTGTGATAATAAAGCTGCTATTAGTATATCTGAGAATCCGGTACAACACGATCGAACCAAGCATGTGGAGATAGATAGACACTTTATCAAAGAAAAGTTGGATACTGGACTTATTTCACTACCGTTTGTTCGCTCTGAAGACCAGTTGGCAGATATCTTGACAAAGGCTGTGAATGGTAGATCCTTCGAAGCAAATTTGTACAAGTTGAACATCGTTGACCCTACTGTTCAACTTGAGGGAGAGTGTGAGAATATTGACTTGCCATAAGGAGAGAAAACAGTTTTAGAAAATAGTGTAAATGCCGGATTTGGTGCTAATTAGCATAATTGTGATTAGGCGTGATTTGTGGCATGATTTGTGCTCATTACCGTGTATAGCTCAGCCATTTGGCTATATAGGAACATGTACAATACTTGTTGAATATACAGGAATATACAAAGAAAATTCTCCCAAAACTTGTATGTTCTTCATACTTTGATTGTCTATATTTTTGATCAGTTACAGAAACGACATAGTAATTTAGGCATACCAATACTGGAGTTCAGCCATCATATAGTACAATAGCTGAACGGTCTGAACCAAACTAGTCTCGACGTTCAGCCACTGATAGCACAATAAGCGAATGGTCCTAGATAGAATAGTCCGCGAGTTCAATCATTGTATAGTATAGCATATGAATGGTCATGGGAAAACTATTCTAGGAGTTCAGACGTCTCATATCATTGTAATTCAATGGTCATAGACATTACTAGTCTAAATGTTCAATCATCGCGTAGTGTAGCAATTGAATAGTTTTAAGCATACTAGTCTAAGAATTCATGCACCATAAAACTAGAGGTCATCCTGGGCAAACTAGTTTACAAATTCTGATCAGCATAAAAGAATAATTGAGCAATTCGAATAGTCATTGAAGTTGCAGTCAAAGATAATGGGGCATTGAGTTGGTTCAAATGTTGCATATTACAAGTCACGGGTCCAAAAAGTGGGGTTCACAGGCATTGGGCATTTGCATCTGTATGTGTACGTTCTTACTTGTAAAGTGTATGTGTGAAAAGTGGTAACCTTAAATTTTCACTAGCGCTCAGGGTTTGTTCATTCTTTTAACATTTCAGTGTGCACGCTGTCAAGAGCCGGTCAAAGTGATAAAGTGTGACGTGGCAGATCAATATATATTCTTTGTATATGATGAAAAACCTTAATTATGTTTTAGTTTTATAGACAGAGATAATTATGAAACCAAATTTTGTGTTTCTGAGAAAATTGAACACAACAAAAGCGTGACAGATCAATATAAAAAACGAGTTATACAGTCTCTGGGGGTAATTTCATGTCTTACAAATATCCTCTAGTTCTTTGCTGCAGAAGTCGTTCCTAAGGTGATCAACACTTGTTTCAGAATAACTGGAGATTTGTTGGTTTGTTGAAGGAGATCTTCGTATTTGATGAAAGGCTCTATCTTTATTTTTGAAGGAGATCCTCAAATATGTTGATGAAGAATGTCGATCTTTATGTTGGTGTACTTGTATATATTGACTACTTGAAGAATTTATCCTTGTGTTGATTTGTTGATGAAGATCTTTGTATATGATGAAAAACCTTAATCTTGAATTTGGTATATTGTAGATCTTCATAAATGGTGAAGAACCTCATCCTTGACTTGATTTGGTGAAAAATTTCGTACATGGTGAAAAACCTTGATCATTGACTTGATTTGTTGATGGAGATACACCGCATTTGGTGAAAGAATCTGGATCTTTGATTTTATTTGGTGAAGACTTCGACCTTTTACTTGATATGTTGAAGGTTTTGACATTTGGCTTGATTTGAGAGAGATGTTCGTGTATTGTGAAGAACTTCAATCATCGCCTTGATTTGGTGAAGACCCTTGTACATGATGAAGAACCTCGTCCTTTGACTTGATTTGATGAGCTTTATATATGGTGAAAAAACTTTTATTTTTGACTTGATTTGGTGAAGTACTTTGTATATGGTGAAGAATGTGTGTAGATGAAGATTTATTTGAAGGAAGACCCTTATTCTTCTTTGACTTAAAATCATGAAGAACTTGAGCTAAATTTCTTAGCCAACAACACTCCAATGCTTCTTTGATAGAGACGCTTCCTTGGTCCTGATGGAAAAGATTCCTTGATAATGGTGGAGACGCTTCTACGATGATGACCTTGATGGTGGAAACTTTTCCACCGTGAAGATTTTGGTGGTGGTGAAAATCTTCTTCCATGCTTGGACTCCTCTTTAATGTTGAATGTCTTCTTCCATTCTTGGACTCGGTCTTCCACCATATTTCGTCTCTTAAAACTTTGCATATTTGCATGTTGTTGTATCTCGTCTCTTAATACTTTACGGAGAAAAAATAAAGCTTTTGTTATATCTCGTCTCTGAAAACTTTACATATTATTATATCTCGTCTTTTAAAACTTTGCAGAGGGAAAGTAGAATACATCCTTTTTTTTTCCCCTTTCAACATCAATATTAAGTGCAATGTATTCACAACTATGATGGTTCATCAGAAAACATCTCTATGTTTCTAACACATGAGTATGGTCGTGCACATCCAACTCTCTTATACCTCGACATAGTTAGAAGCCTCTAACGCAATTGAGTAATGTTGTTGTTATTCACAACTATGAGAATGAACAATAAATTTACAAAGAATTAAACCTATCCCGGTGGTCTTGAACGACTTAACTTTTACTGTGGTCAAAATATGGTATACGAATTGTTCTGAAAATTCGTAAAACAAAACAAGAAAAATCAGGAAATGCGAGGGAATAAAAACTTCCATAATGGTGAAGACCATTACACCTAATAAGAACCAAAGACAGATCAAAATTTCATATCATATCATCTTCCCATGAAAGCGCGGAAAAACTTATAAGCACAAAAAATTAAAAAATCGTAGTGAAGGTTTCACTCGTCTTTGTGATAGTGGTGCTCGTTTCAACACATATAATACAACTTGACTCCAGAAGTAAATGCCTCATCAGGCTAACATCATATCATAATTACTCAACACAATTTTGTCATGTAAGAAAGGTGAAAGTGAAATCTCTCTTCCCGTGGGCTTTCTTTTCTATAGAGTTATAATTCTCAATTACCTTTGTTGTTTGTCCACTATATTACATCCAAAAAAAGCTAAGTACCAGTACATTACAATTTCAAATAAAGCAAGACATTGTCGGCAACTCTTGAAATGCAGAAACATTGAATGGTAACAAAATCCCCTAAACTACAAACTCTGCCTGCAACAGAGCAAAATTGATCTGGCAGTGTATATTATGCCCAGTTGCACCACAATCTCTAAGCGTTAGGCTAATATCTTACAAACTGTCTGGTGTCACCTTCACCTTTCTTTCCATATGGGTTGTTCTCATTGAACCCATGTCGGCTTCCTTCGGTTTTTCGCATTTTCTTCCGGAACTTCGATGCACTGCTGTCTAGATTTATGCTTACGTTTGGAGGAGTAGAAAAACAGAATGAAGCAGCCACGGACTGCGAAGTGAAAGAGAAAAGTTTAGTATCAATCAAGATCCAAAAGTCATTTTCTCCATTAGCAACTACAAGTTATATAGCATTATTAGAGTTCAGTCATGACAGCCAATATTCGGTAGGCAAGACACATGAACTCACTGAAGCAGGCAATCGAACAATTCAGATACAACAAAAGATATGGCAGGTCCAAACAATTTAAAAATATGGGTTTTACTGGCATAGTATAATGTATACGTACCAAGAAACGAAAAATTTCAGTCAATGCAAGGATACCTGGAGGTCAAGTCTGTGTACGTTGAATATATCTTTCATAGAATGTGAATTATAGGCAAGCAAGTAGGATCTGTATGCTTCTTTGGCAGACTTGTTCAAGTAATAGTTATTGGCAATCAACTTTTCCTGCATCAAAACAGCTCCCTTTCATGAGTTTGTTTCCATAAGCAAATGATGACTAGCAAGAATTTCACATGAAAATGGTAAAGCCAACTGAACTAAAATTACCAGGTGAGATTGCACATTTGCTAATTTCTTATCATCAAATTCATATTCTTTGCAAGGCACCTTAGCAGCCTGAGATTTACAGAAGAGAGACAATATGTACAATTATAATGATCAGAAAACCATAAAACTTACACTTCAACGTTGAAAGATGTAGAACACAGATTAGCACGGCAGATGCAAATTAACTCATAGCACGATGTCACCTCAAATATAACGACACTCAAGTATTTTTCCGTTATGTGAGGTCCTCTTTATGGATCAATCATTTCTCTTGTATTTTGTTTATATTCTTTAATTATTTTTTTGTTTTGAATCGTAGCTTAAATCATACCCTCCTCGTGTGTCTCCTAATACCTAATACATAATATGCGCCTTTAGAACACGCATCTTTCATAACTATCATATCATATCAACCGTTATTCAAGTCTAAGTACCTAAAATTTTCACTTAAACTTATAGCCTCTAAATGACATCGGATACATGAATCAATTGTTTCTGTTGTGTTCTATCACTGACCATATGCTCTCCAATTGTCATATAAGTCATATCCTTTCTTATTGTCTCTCTCCATGACTTCTTTGGTCTCCCTCTCCCACGTTTATTATGCACATCATTCATTATCTTGCGCCACCAAATAGGTACATCTGTAGGACGTCTTTGCATATATCCATATTATTTTAACCTTTTCTCCCTCATCTTCTTATCTATAGGAGACATCCAACATTTCTTCTTATATGTTCATTTCTTATTTTATTCTTCCTTGTATGTCCACACATCCATCACAACATTCTCATTTCCTCCACTTACATTCTTTGTTCATGCTCATAATTGACAACCAACATTCAGACCCATACATCAGTGCGATCTTCTATCACGATAGGCATTTTCCTATCACAAAGAAAATCTGACGCACTTCTTCACTTTAACCACCGCACTTGTATCCTGTGATTCACAACCTTATCAATTCCTCCATCTTTCTCTACTATATACCCTAAATATCTAAAACTCTCACTCAAATAAATCTCTTGGTCTACCAGTTTCACATAAGGTTTCAAGTTCACTGTTTTGTTGCTAAAATTAAATTTCATATGATCTATCTTCTTCGACTCAATTTGAAGTCGTTTTCCTATAGTGTCTCCTGTCAGCATTCAAGCTAAGTATTGACTCATTCACTACCCTCATCCATCAACACAATGTCATCTCCAAATAACATGTTTCATGGAACTCCATCTTGAAGACCTTATAGGCCACGCATATCTTAAGTTTATATTGTACACATCTTAAGTTTTAGATTATGCTTTAACAATATAATCAACAACAAAAAGCACTGATCCTCTTGCTACAATCGTCTGTCCTCTACTTGTACAGAAGGAAGGCCAAAATAAGCCGATGCCAACAAGCTACAACAAAGAGATGTATTAAAAGAAGTGGTGAATATGCATGCTTACCGAGTAAAAAAAGTCTCCAGTTCTCCCTAAAAAATATATGAATAAAAAAAAGGGTTAATGACCCAAAAAACCCCAACGTTTGCCGCATTTTAAACCCCCCTGTTGTTCAAAAACTACCAAAAACCCATATGAATGGGACTGACACGGCCAAACATGTGTTTCCGTTAGAATGGCTGCTAAATTTTTGCAGCTCCCGCTATACCCCTAACATCTTTTACTACAAATTAAAAAATTAGATTAAAAATATATTTCCTCCATCTTCTTCAACCCCCAAGATCCTTAGCCCCATCGTCAAGCGCACACCCCTCCGTCCCACCCTTTCCACCACCACGAAGCTCCCCCACATCCCCAACTGCGAAACAACTACACAGCCCCCACATCCCATCCAAATTACCCTGATTCAGACTCTCCCCGCTCCTGAGACGCAGACCCACAGAAAGATTCACACTATGGCCTTACCACCTCTACCACCACCACAAGCTCCGGCTTATGTGCCGCTATGGCGCAATGATAAGTCCCTCCTTATACAGGCGGACCAAATCAACAAGATCAATTCAACTCCAATGGCACACACAAGATTCACAATAATCCAAGAATTAAAGCAAGATAAATAATTGAATGTAATTTATCAATTTTCAGGTTGGGGGTGACAAGTTCGGGTTGTTGTCTCCACGATGGTGGCGGGAATAAGCAAAAATGTAGTTCAGGCCTTGATTGGCCAGAAGAGGGGAGAAGTGTTGGACAACTTTTGATGGGTTTTCAAGCGGATTAGCTAATCTCCACCTCAAAGTAGGCTTGATTTGAACAAGATTTGAACAAGAGCAACCGATATCTTCCATTTGATTCACTTGAAAACTCTATTTTTCTGACCTCTTCTTTCTTTTCAATCTCTCAGATTTCTATCTTCTCTCCCGTCCCCCCTATATTGCAATTTTGTCATAGTATAGATGTTCTTAGAATTGAAGAATGGAATAGAGTTGCTGCTGTTTGTTCCTTTGCATCATTGCAGAAGAATGGTGGAGGCGAAAAGAGATGGGGGGCCAATGGTGAAGGTTGGGGTTGGGAAAGAGTGGAGGGTTTGAATTCTCAAGTAGGGAGGAGGTGCGGTGGCGGAAATGGCTTTAGGGAGGAGAGGGCGGGGGATCTTGCAAGTGGCTGGAGTAAAGGCAGTAGATATGCAATTCTGGGTGGAGAGGCAGGTCAGCGGCTGTGGTGGTGGTGGTTGGGCAGCCAGTAGAGTAATGAAAGGGAGAAACTTTTTTGTTTCAAATAAAAGGGTACTTTTGTCATTTCATATTATAAAAAGGAGATGCAATTAGGACGCGCGTGTTACACATTCGACAGAATCCGTCTATTAGTCGCGTTAATCCCATTAATAAGGAAGTTTTTGGATCTTTTTGAACAATATGGAGTTATCGACAAATGGGACAAAAGTTTAGAGGGTTTCTGGCAATTAACCCAAAAAGAGAACACTAAAATGTTGTTTCTACTGGCTACAGAAAACATACCTTCAGATAGACAAGAAACTGAAGCTCTTCAGGAATCAGGAAAAGCAGGGCATTTCCTTTTGCACCTTCACCACGTGCTGTGCGACCAACTCGATGAATATAGTCCTAAGAGCAAAAGGAAAAGGGAACAAGGAAAGCAACACAGAGCACATAGAAATCAGCAATATTGAATAACAGAAAATCCCATGGAGAATCTTCAACAAAGAGAGGGAGGGAAAAGAAGAGATTTTTTTGCTTTTCTCTTTTGGTGGTGGGGGGACAGAAGGGGGGTGTTGGTTAAGAAGAGTATCACCTTCGGATCATCAGGAGGATCATACTGCACAATCCAATCCTGTGAAAGGACAAAACAACTGTGAATCTCTGATTTGAAAACATTGGGTCCTGCATAAATAATTACTCAAGATACACGCAACGCAAAAAGACAGGGCTTTCTCAGATAGGTGCAGAACGACCTATGGAAATGTTAACATACCACATCAGGAATATCAAGGCCTCGAGCGGCAACGTCTGTACATAATAAGATGCCTTTCTCTGCTTTGCAAAAACTGAAGAAAGTAGACGTCCGTTTCTGCTGCTTTTGCTTTCCATAAATATCCATGCAGTCTATGTGGATATATCTCAAAAGGTCGGCGTGAAATTTAACAGAATTGCATGAAGAAAAGAAAACCATCACTTTCTTTGATAAGTTTCTTTTCAAGAAAGAATAAAGAAGAATAAATCTCTTGGCACCAGGGACAACACAGTAGCCTTGTTGCAGACCTTCATTTGTCACCTTCAGCATAAAAAAATTTACAAAAATCAATACACCAACATGTATGTAAAATAAAATACAACCAACAGCTGCTATACCTTTTTCCTACCATCATCTACGTCAATGTAGACAGGAGTTTCATTGAAGGATACACGTGCAAGATCCTCAACCTGAAATGTAAAGACATAGATTCCTGTCAGTGTTGGTTGATCTAGACATAGGGGTAAATAAAATGTTTAACAGACAGAAATTTGTGCAACAGGAACCGTGCATCACCTTCTTAGTTTGCGTGGCGGAGAAAAGAGCTGTTTGTCTTTCCTGCATAACAAAAACACATCAATTAATTGGCGAGAAATACACATAAGAAACTTTCACTTGTAATGGCAGAGATGGCGAGATATTTAGATGTTGGCACCAACTGCTGGATTCAGCTCACCAACCATATATAGTGGAGAAGGTTCACAAGCTAGTTTGCACAAACAATCTGCAGTACGCTTTGGAAGAAACTTACTGCTCTAGATGATTTCTAGATAATATAGAGATGCTCTTAGCAAGAGAGCTACTTGAGAGATGCAATGGCAGGAGGTGACCCAAAAAAGTTCATACCTTCGGCAAAATTTTAAGAATTTGCCTCATTTCTTCTTCGAAATTTGCTTCCAGTATTCTATCTGCTTCATCGATCATGAGGCACTGCGTGTTCAATAAGCAACTTTCGAAGTGAAAACAGATGTAAATCAATTCCCAAATCATAACAATTCTCCAACATGAAGGTATTGTAAAAAGTTATTCCTTTCTAGAAATAGGATTTTGAAAATCATCTCGACATAATAAATGAGTTTATCGTTTTTAGAATCTGAGACTCAAATCTATATAAGAAAGAAATCCTTCTCCGAAATTATCAGCTCTATACAGCAGAGGAATAGTGTTCTCAATTGCTATGCAGTAGCTTCCATTATCAAAACAATTTTAGTACAATTTAATGTACTTCGTAACAATTATAAAAATATAAAAAAATTTCTTGAATTTATGCTACACACTAATTTGCAACAAGATACTAGCAGCCAACTACAGTATAAATAAGGATCCTGCAGGATCTGTGACGGAAAATTGACCAAAGAAGTCTTGATTCAAGCTCTCGATTCAAACACCTTCATTTATTGAACTTCCTAGAAAAAATTGCGTCAAAAAACACTTTCCAAGTATCAGTCTCGAGTCCTTGTCAGAAGCTTTTAGAAGGGATATTTGTTACCGACATAAATAAATGAGCAAAGCTAACAACATCAGGAATAGTAAAGTATGTTAAAAAACATATACATTAGACAGTGTAAAAGTTCCTGCCAAAGTGATAGCAACTAAGTTGAGGAAATACTAAAAAGAAAAACATGGAATGGAAGGGATCGAAGTCAATAACTGTAACTACCTTCAAATTCTTATATATAAAACCCTTCGTGTTCTGAAGATGGTCAAGGAGACGACCTGGGGTAGCGATCAATAGATTTACTCCTTTGACAATCCTCTCAGCCTCTCCTCGTCGGGCAGAACCACCAATAACCAAGCCAAGGGTTTGAGAGTGATACTTAAGAAGGTCTTTTGCAACAGCATGTGTCTATTGAAAAACAGAATGCTGTCAACTTTCAATAGTACAAACCACCTCTCTTTAAGGATACAAGATTGAGAAGAAATCAGGACAATTAAAAGGAAAAGCAGCAATATATCACCAAACAGAGTATTTAACATAACTATAATGCCCCGTTGTTGATTGCTTGAAGGCCTTTAACTTATTCAAATTGTGACACATCCAGAAGGAAGGAAACCGAAGAAAGAATTTACCTGTATGGCCAACTCCCTTGTAGGGCAGATAACAACCACGCCAGTACCATTCCGAGGAGTAAAATGAGTGTGATGTAACAACTCCACTGCTGGTATTAGAAAGGCAAGCGTTTTACCTGAACCTGTTCTTGCAGCTCCCAGAACACTTTTGCCTTCCAGGAGTGGAGGGATTGCTCTCGCTTGGATCTATAATCAGAAGCAACCAAATTACCCACAAAAATTGCAAATCTTAAAAATGCCAACTCGGCAATTTCGGGAGACAACCATAGGCACAGAGAGAGAGAGAGAGAGAGAGAGAGAGAGAGAGAGAGAGAGAGAGAGAAGGAACCAACTACAACAATAGATATTACTGTTAAAAGGGGAAAAAACTAAATCACCTATTCACACCTTAAACTTGACTCCTTGAATAAAGCAAAGTCTACTATTCGGCATCCCAAGATTACTACTGGGTCATTGATCAACGTACATAAAAATAAGGAGAATACAGACAATTAGCAAGATCAAAGGTAATTAGAAGCAGGTTTGCCAGGAAATTGTGTACTTGTTTTGCACTTCAGCTAATAGTATGCCAGAAGGTCAGTCCTTACCCAACATGTCCATCAAATCATATAAACTTGAAAAACAAATCCAATTATAACGTATTCAATATATCTACCATCAGATAAACTCCAACATGTCCATCTCCTAAAAAGCTGTTCCTTTTAGTTACCCTTTTTCCTAAATAACACAAAACAGAGGTTCAACCTTCGAAATTGAAACATTAGACAAGCAGTCATGCTAGACAGTGTCTCCAGAGCACAAAGTCTCCAGCCCAAAATCCAACAAAATGAACTCAAACTAAATGATACTATATACGGGTATTTCTATCCAAGCCACTGCAGGACGGCAATATGTTATAACAGACTTCTAATACAATCTGCATATCTAGTCTATTGTCAGACACCACCATTAGTTTATAATTTAGCCACTCTCCACAAAATTGAGAAGATTAGCAATTACTTCAAAACAAATCAATACTGTGAATTAACAAAGAAATGACTAGTTACCTGAGTCATATACTCAAAGCCGATATCTTTAATAGCATTAGCTGTGTTCGCAGAAACAGTCAACGATGCAAATGCATCGGTGCTCATAATCCCCGACCCTCCAGAAACTGGTTTCTTAAGCTCCTCGCCACCTCCTCCTCCTACTCCTACTTCTCTTTCTTCCTCTTCCCCTTTGCCAGCAGTTTCTTCATTCACGCGTTCTTCGTTCCCGTTCTCATTCTCATTCTGCCCTGTTTCCTTCTTCATTTTATCCTTATTCCTCTTCCTCTTTCTTTTTCCGTTCTCATTCTGCTCTTTTTTCCTCTCTATTTCATCCTTGCTCATCTTTCCTCTTCCTATATATCAGTGTTAACTCAGTTCCCCTCAGTGCCGCCGATTCCCGATTCAGTTCCCTTCTCCTTTTGCAGAAGCAATCAGCAATAGTCTGGATGATTGTTTCGCAGGCTTTTGGAGGAGCAAGAAAGGAAAAGCGTTTGAGTTGGGATGTGGCAACAACCGGCTTCAGAAAACCCTAGATAAAACCCTGGATCTTTTATTCCGTTTTCCTTCTTTGAAAAAGAAAAAAAAGACTACACAAATCGGAAAAATAAAAGGGGAGAATCATAGAAAAATTGTACTTTTAATATTTATTTACAAGTATACGGGGGAGTTTCATAAAGGGGATTACTAACTCTTTGATTTTTAGGATAACTGTCACTAAGTAACGGTTTAAAAATACACCTTTATCGTTCGAAAAAATCAACTATAGTTCTTTTGATTTAATAAAAAATATTATTTTTGAAATATATTGAATTTATGATAATATTATTAGAACACGAAATATTTCTTGAAGAAATTCTATTTCACTTGATTCGTTCATACATAGCCAGAGATTAAATAGCCAGACTAATTCTCTAAACTAGGAAAGTATATCAATTACTTTTACACAAAAATCAATCAACACTTATTACTAATCTTCTTGATTTGATTTGCTTTCTTGATTTCATTCGCTTTCCTTACAGTCCACCTCAAGTTGAGTCAGTGGATCGCCAATGCTCAACTTGCTTAATGCTGAGCGAAAAACACCTGCTAGTACTGCCTTGGTTAGAACATCAGCCAACTAATCTTCTGACCGCGTATGCCGAAGGAAAATCGCCCCTCCTTTAATCTTCTATTTGGTAAAGTGACGATCTACTTCTACATGTTTGGTACGGTCATGTTGCACTGGATTCTCGGAAATAATGATAGCCGCTTTATTATCACATTTATTTGACACGCCTCTTTAGAAGGGAACCCTATTTCTGTCAACAACTTCTTTATCCAAAGGACCTTAGTCAATCCTCGAGCAATCCCTCAGGACTCTGCTTCAGCACTAGATAACGCAACCACCTTTTGCTTTTTTGCTTTTCCATGTAACAAGATTTCCCCCGACCAAAGTAAAGTAGCCTAAGGTAGACCTCATATTATTTGGGTTCCCAGCCCAGTCAGCATCTGTGTATGCTTGGGTAGCTAAGTGGCCATGTTTTTGAAACAACAATCCTTGTCCTGCAGTTCCCTTCAAGTATCTGACTATCCTCAGTGCAGCTTCCATATGTTCCCTCTATGGGCAATGCATGAACTGACTGACCACTCCCACTGCATATGCTATGTCTGGTCTGGTATGTGGTAGGTATATAAGCTTGAGCTTGCCTACCAATCTCTGGTACTTATCTTGATCAACCCCAGCTTTTCCCTTGATTACTTGGAGCCCATGGTTCATAATCATCAGAGTAGCAACCGGCTTGCAATCGACTAAACTCATTTCTGTCTAAAGATCCAGTATATATGTTCGTTGGCAAATAAAAATCCCTATTTTGACCTGAACACTTCAATTCCCAGGAAGTATTTAAGTTTACCAAGGTCTTTCATTTCAAATTCTCGGAACAACTTAGCTCGCAGTCTAGTCATTTCCTCACGATCATTTCCAGTGACAATCATATCATCACATAAATAATAAGGCAAGTAACCAAGTCTCCTATTCTCTTCAGGAATAACGTGTGGTCTGAGTTACTTTGTTTGATAGCCACTTTCCTTCATAGCTTTGGTAAACCTCCCAAACCAAGTATCGTGGTGATTGTTTAGACCATACAGAGCTTTCCTCAACCTGCATCCTTTGCATTCTCCAAATCCTGATGTATACCCCGGTGGAGCCTCCATGTACACCTCCTCCTTTAGATCTCTGTGCAAAAAAAGCATTTTCTCCGTCGAACTGATATAGAGGTCAGTCTTGATTAGCTGCCACTGAGAAAAGAACTCGGATTGTGCCTATCTTGGCCAGAGGAGAAAAAGTCTCTAAATAGCCAACTCTGTACGTCTGAGTATATCCCTTGGCAATGAGTCTTGCTTTGTATCTTTCCACCGACCCATCTGATCAGTATTTTATGGTGAATACCCATCGATATCCAGCGGGCTTCTTCTCTAGCTGTAGCTTGCATTTCTCACATGTCCCATATTTTTTTCCAACGCATTCATTTCTTCCTGCATAGCAAGTCTCTATTTTGGACATTTCTACGCTTCCTCCACCGTTCTTGGGATGTCACCATTATATACTGATGTGGTGAAGGCATTGGTTGACGGCGACAATCTTCCTTTTACTACGTTAGTCACTGGATACCTCGAACTCCGTGGCTGATACTCGGGTTCATATCTCACTAGAGGTACTCCACGATTTCGTCTTGGTGGGAGGACATACCTGTCAATCACTGGTTCTTCTGAAACTGGTTGCTCAGATATCTCAAGAGACATAATTTGAATTTCAGGGGGTAGAGTACTAACCTCAGTAGGAGATTCGGTTGGAGTTGAATCTGGACATGGGATCGATAGTCGGGGTTGGCATATGTTTTATGATTGCGGTCCGGCGGTTTGGCCTACTTGCTCTGTTGAGACATTTGTAGGCAGCATAGGACTGAAGAGCCAATCTATGAGTCATCGCTGGATGGCTCTCCCTGACCGCTAGATTGGTGATGGAAATAGTACTCAGTTTCCAAGAAATCACAGTCCATGGTCGTATACATACATCTAGTCAGGGGATCGTAGCAGCGATAACCTTTTTCGTTGACACCGTATCCAAGAAAGACACACTTGACTACACACAGCTAGAATGTGTTTCGGTGGGTCTTTGGAATGTGAACATATACGGTACAACCAAAGATCCGTAGGGAAAGTGTAAGTATATCGGGTATAGTCATATGTTTGGTAAGTGTCGCAAGAGGGGTATGATAATCGAGGATTTTGGTTGGGAGTCGATTCATGAGATAGACGATGGTTGAAAGAGCTTCAGGCCAATATGACTGAGGCACACGGGATTCAAGCATAAGAGCCCGGGTAATTTTGAGAATGAAATGATTTTTTCGCTAAGCAACGCCGTTCTGTTGGGGTGTTTTTGGGCATGTAGTTTGGTGGACTAGGCCTTTTAACTGGAAGAATTGGTTCATTTTGGTGTTGACATATTCACCCCCATTACCGGAGCGAAGAATTTGTATCTGACTCTGGAAATGAGTTTGCACCAAGGTATAGAAGGTTGTAAATTTCTCAAACACTTCTGACTTGTGTTTAAGAAAATAAATCCATGTCATCTGAGTACAATCATTAATGAAAAGTAAGAAATAAACATAGCCATTGGGACTCGGTGTTGGGGATGGTCCCCAGAGATCAGAGAGTATTCGTGAAAAAGGAATAGAAGTTCTAGTATTATTTAAAAGAAATGTTTGTCGATGACTCTTTGCGAGTATGCAAGTATCATAAGTAAACTGACACTTTTTAGTAAATAATTTTGGAAATAGATGTCTCATATACCCTATGAAGGGATGGCCCAAACGGTGATGCCACAGTCATGCTTGCCTACTAATTGTCCTGTGAGCAAGTGTTGTTGCCCCATGTTGGTCTACGTCATCCACAAAGTACAATCCGCTCTGCTCAGAACTACACCCAATAATCTTTTCCGTCTGAATATCCTGCAAGAGGCAGAAAGACGGATATATGAGTACAGTACAATTTAACTCCTTGGTGACATGACCGATAGAAAGTACTTTGTGAGACATAGTAGGGACATAAAGGCAATTTGTAAGTCGAAGGGATGGTGAGATGTCAATAGTGCCAGATCTCTCAACTGGTGATTTACCCCTATTAGCCGTCTGAATTATAGATTTTTTTGAGTGTACTATACTGTGAAAATCCGACGGATCAAAAGACATCGTATCCGTGGCTCCGCAGTCAAATGCCCATCTCACAATTTTCCCTTTAAAATCTGTACCTGCACATGATAAATCTAATATTGCTCCTGCCTCTTTATTATTATGGTTGGGGGGTAGGAAGTCTTTATTTACTCCCCCACCCCTCCATTTACCTTCGGCCGCCTTCTTTCTCTCTCCTGCATCTCCTTCTGTGCTGCTTCCTGCGATGCCCACAAAGGGTTTCTCCCCTTCTGCTTTTGTGATGGTGGCCTCCTGGCCGCCCATGGTTGCTCCGGCCACCCCTTTGCATCCTCTCTTTCTACTATCAGGCCACCAGTCAGGGTAGCCTATTCTTTTGAAGCATCCCTCAGCTGTGTGCCTTGTCCCACCGCAGAAGGTGCATTTTAGATGAGATTTGTCTTCCTCCTTACGAAATGACTGAACCAGAGCCCCTGGCTGTGGTGGTTTTGATCGCGAAGCCCGTTTGTCAATTATCTCCCGATGATGGCCCTCCGTCCTTCATAATCCTCTTCTTGCAACCTCTCTGTGAATCTGGGAGTATGCCTCCTCAACTGTTGGCAGAGGGTAATGTTTGAGTAAATCCCTCTTTTCTGAGTTAAAGTCTTCGTTTACTGCCTGTAGAAATTGATACAGGCGGTTGTGCTGCTGGATTTGATTAAATTTTGTCATATCCGGTGGACATTCCATCGGATTGGGTTGTCTCCAGTTGATTTCTTTCCAAATGGCCTGCAATTGACTGTAAATCCGTTTAAGGGTTTGTGTACCTTGACGGATACTGTTTGCTTTTACAATCAAATTGTAGCTTTGGAGGGAGTTCCTCCCTGATCCGTATGTTGCCTCCACGCCTTTCCACAGATCCCATGCCGTTGGATAGTCAATGTATTGATTCACCAGGTCTCCATCTATATTTTCTAATATCCATGTGATGACGGTTGAATATGCTTGACGCCACTTGGTATATTTCGGATCAGTCACCGGTGGAGGGGGCTGTGATGCGCGTGAGCATACCCCTTCCATCCGGTGCTAAACTCATTTTCCTAGCCCATACTGTATAATTCTTGTCATTGAGTTTCTTAGCCAAATTGATTGACTGGCTAGAAAAGGTTTCGGCTGAATCAATTTCGGGTGGCAAGTTCTAGAGGAGTTCCAGGACTTGGGAGGCTGTATGTTTGGTTTGGGTTGACTGTGCCTCGGCTGTTCCAGAGTCGCCTGAGAATGTTGCCATGTAACTCATGGTTTCATGTAAGTGATGGTAAGTGGTGACAACAGCTTTTCATTTGAGCAACAGCTCGATGGCTGGCTCCGATACCATATCAGAACACGAAATATTTATTGAAGAAATCTATTTCACTTGATTTGTTCATACATAGTCAGAGATTAAGTAGCCGACTAATTCTTTAAACTAGGAAAGTATATCAATTACTTTTACACAAAAATCAATCAACACTTATTACTAATCTTCTTGATTGATTTGCTTTCTTGATTTGATTTGCTTTCCTTACAAATATTTATTTGAATACCATATTAATTTGCAATTATACCCTTACATAATAATTTTGTTTAAAAAATTAAAGATAAGGTCATCTTATTCCTTCCAACCCATCTGCCATCATAACACCAGCTCCCCACCACCCCTTGCCATGAGCAACCACCAACCCGCTACCCTCCTCCTTCTTCCTATTTTCTTCCATTCTTCAACCCCCACTCCAACAGCCTGTCATCTTCCTCCTCCCCATTCCAACTGCCCCTTCCTTTCTCCTCCATCGTCCCCAAGCCTACATCACCATAACAACCTCTTTCACTTTTGCTACTGTGAAAAGAAACCTCGTTATCTCTATATATTCGTCTTCCTCAATCACGCCACCATCACTCCTTTCATCACCCCTCCCCCACCACCCCTTGCCTACCATATAACAACAACACATATTCAGCATATCCCACCAACAACAAAAGTTATCGCTAGAGTCTGGGGAGGGTGAGAGACAGGCAAATATATACCTACATAGATATATAATGAATGAAAAATAATGAACGACAGCGACAAACACAAAAAGTATAAAGTCAACCTAACGTTGATAGAGTATCTAAGCCCCTTTATATACTCTAAGGTGCCTCTATATCCTATCTAAACCTTGCTAACCTTAATCCTCTGTCTTTATGGGCTCCTATCCTGGACCATGTCCTCAGAGAGGTGCAAATCTTGTAGGTCATATCTAATTCGTTTCTCCCAAGTCAGTTTGGACCTGCCTTTACTTCTTTTCCCCTCTACAATGAGGCTTTCAACTAATCTGATGGATGCCGTTGTCTGTCTTTGCTTGACATGCCCAAACCATCTTAGTTTTCCCTCCCTTATTATACAAGTCACCCCTAGCCTTTTCCTAAATACATCATTTCTGAGCCGAGCTAGCCTTGTATGGCCACACATCCACCTCAACATCCTCATCTCTGCCACTTTCATCTTCTGCGACTGTGTCCTCTTGATGGCCCAACAGTCTGTCCCCTATAACATTGCCGGTCGCACTGCCACCCTATAAAATTTTCTCTTTAATTTAGTTGGAAAATTCTTGTCACACAGCACCCCTGAGGCCGCTCTCCACTTACACCAGCCTGCTTGAACTCGGTGCGCTACATCACTATCTATGTCCCCATCCTGCTGTACAAATGATCCCAGGTACTTGAACTTACTTACCTATGGTACCACTTGACCCTCAACGGTGAGATGGCTATTCTCACCGTCAGCTGTGCCGCTGAAGTCGCAGTGCAGATATTTGGTCTTAGAATGACTAATCCTTAGGCTTTCTCTCTCTAAAGCCCCTCTCCACTGCTCTAGTCTCATACTCAGAGTATGTCTACTCTCGACGACTAATACAATATCGTCGACAAAAAGCATACACCACGAAACTGTCTCATGGATCGCCTTTGACAACTCGTCGAGGACAACTGCAAAAAGAAATGGGCTTAAAGTAGAGCTTTGATGAAGGCCTACCTCCATCGGAAAGAAGTCTGTATTCTTCAAAGGCGTACGGACGGTTGTTTCTGCCTTAACATACATATCCCTAATTATGTCTATATACTTTTTAGGAACTCTTCTTGCATCCAGACTATCCCAAATTAGTCTAGGGTGGCACAATATCATGGGCTTTTTCAAGATCGATGAAGACCATATGTAGATTGCGCTTCTTCTTCTTATACTTCTCCATCATTCTCCTTAGGATGTGTATTGCTTCCATAGATGACCATCCTGGCATGAAACCAAATTCGTTCACCGTATCCTGAGTTTGTCCCCTAATTCTAGTGTCGATTACTCTCTCCCATAACTTCATAGTATGGCTTAGCAACTTTATCCTCTGGTAATTCTCACAACACTGTGCGTCTCCTTTGTTCTTATATAGCAGGACCAGAACACTCCTTCTCCACTCATCTGACATTTTTCCTGTTTTGAAAATAAGGTTGCTTTATTATCATATAAACGACTTTATTCCTTATCATCATTCACCCCACCCACCCCCCTCCTGATACGATCTTAGGTCGTATTGTTTTGACGTGTCGCTTCTTTCAACTCTAATGACGCCTTCAAACAACCCTTGCATGGGACAATGGTGTGATAACCACCTTCTTGGACAAGAATTGATAGAACACGCCTATGATTGAGCAATTCAATCTCCCAATCCACCAAGTCATTGCTTTTCCTTGGATTGTGATTCCCCAACTAGGTTTGCTCAAACCTTGATCGGATCTAGCTTTGATTTGTTTATGTGAAATCAAAGAAAACACAAGGAAAACACCTCAATAGGTCGAATTCACACCCAATTTTATTAATTGTATCATTGGTGCTTACATCAACCTGGTCTTTTTGTTTATATAGACACAAAAGAACTGAAAAACTAGTCTAGAACAAAGAAGGGTCGGATTTAAGACTCCTAATACAAGTGGGACTCCAAAAACCTAAGTTACATAGGATTACAAAACTGCTCGAAACTTGAAACGATGTTTGTGCTACGATAGCGCCTGAAATAGCTCTTGGAGTCTTCATAAAAGTTATAGATCGTGAAACATCCTTGAATTTAGGCTCTAAGATCATCTCATTTGGATAAGTATTGAAAGAGATATAACTGTTTGAAGTTTAGGTGCATCAGGATACGAGTTTCAGCATCACTCAAATTTATCACGAATTCTAGATATCTTCGTCTTCGAATTTGGGAAAAGAAATAGAAATAAGAGTTGTAGCCATATCTCTTAGATTTCATATCCAATTAGAATCAGGAGAATTGGATTAACCGTTGAAAAGATATGACCAAAATACCGAAGCTATATCACGCTTAGGAAACCTTCGTTTTCAGCTTTGCTTCTTGCTCAAGCAAACGCCATTCCAAGGTCATACAAACCCTACAAACATTCAAACAACATAAATAGCTAACTATAAATAGGACTAAAGACTCCACGAATGACCTAAACCTAGTCTTGAGCAAATGACACTTAACTGATGCAAACTAAAAACTTGATGCAACACCTAATGCAATATGTGATTGTCCACCCCTCCCACCAACCCTTACTTCATTGTTATGACATTAAAACACAATGGATAATCACACTATGACATTACTCTTCACTTCTTGCCTTGTTATGACATTAAAACACAATGGATAATCACACTATGCCTAAACAAGAAACGCTTAAGTTCATGCTTTCTATTTTTGTATACATTTCTTGTTTGTGGAATATGTTTGAATATGGCTCCTTGAGCCTCATCATTCCCCCCCTCCTCAAAAGGATTTGACCTCGGCTTTAAACACTCAAATGGATAAGAGGGATATTCTACCAACGACTCAAAAACTATGCAAGACTCAAATCTAAACAAACAAAGTGTAATGATAATGCATAACTTGAGTCTAACATGCTTAGGATGAATGACTAACTCGATGTGAAAACATATACACAATGACATAGAAGCACTCAACTCTACATGAACATACGACAATGAACACCTCCTTCTAATGTGTTTAGGATGTACACACAAGATAGGCAGCAAATTCCTCACATAATACGTATCATGCATGAAAGCGTAAGTACGTAAAACACTAGGAATAAACAACGTACCTTGTATGCTCTTTAGCAATGCCAAATTAGATTTATTTGAACCAGCATGCTCAACAAAACGTAAATCATAACTAACATTCAGATTATCATCATTGAAATCGGTTTAAAGCCTAACATTAAGTGAAATTTCAGATTCGTGCTCATACCAATTAGACTTTTCAAGTGACGGAAGGTCACTGTCAAGCCTCTCAAACAAAGGATTATTATGAACAACTCATTCACACTTCTCAACGTTATCTTGTTCATGGCCTAAATTATCACTATTCTCACTTGAAATGTCACTTAAATCATCATGTAAATCATCATGTAAACCAAGAGAATCATGTGTAGCATAAACAACTTTAGATTCATGCTCATCATTTTCAGCACACAAGTCAGTCTCATGCATATAGACACAATAAATATCAACAAGTCTGCTACGGCCTTGTAATTTATTACGAAGGTCTAATCTATGCACCTTTTGTTCTTCTACTTCTGTAAGGATCTCAGAATGACGTTCCTTTTGTGCTACAAGTTTCTTTCGAATGTCAGAATTACGTTCTAAGAACTTCTTACAATCAAGATCGACTTCAATATCAGCATGCAAGAACTTATCATCAAATAAACTAGTATGCACATCAAGTGACCTATGTGTAGTCAACTCAATTTCAGCGAATAAGGATCGTAAATTAAATTTCTCATGCATCTCAAGATCAGTATATGTAACAACTTGCAAATCATCATGGGAACCAACATGCAATTTCTTATCAAGTTCATGCACTTCAGAATGCAAAACAACATCATTACTTGAATCAGATTCAACCAAACAAGATTCAAACAATTTAGGATTATACAAATCAAGGCGCTTATCATGCAATTCATATCCAATCCCATAATTGAAATATGCTTGACGTAAGCCTTCTATTGTTGCAAAATAAATGTCTCTTATGTCATCCTCCATGAAATCCTTGAATACCCTGAAGATAAACACTAAATGAAGAAAAAAAAACTAACACAAAGACAAAAGAAACATTGTTACGTTAGTTGAAATCCAAATCAATATGTATTTTCTCTCTCTCTCTCTCTCTCTCTCTCTCTCTTGTATCACTCAAAACTTGTGTTTTCCTTGGCCAATCTGGAGCTATAAATAACCAAAGAAAGCAAAACCTTTGATGGTAATGCCAAGTAACCAAGGATAATCCACAAACAGTTCCAAGCAAGCTTAAATCAAGCCCTTTTTGCGCATGAATTTACTTCAAATCTTCAGCATCCTTACCAACTTCAAAATAGTCCTCAACACGTCTTTATAAGTGTCCAAAACATTACCAAAAGAGGGTAAATCCGAGAACTCCAAACACAGCATTGTTTTGCACTACATTGCACCAAAACACACGAAAATAGATCCAAAAGAGACCAACACATACTTGAACGTTTTCACTGAGATTCAAAGAATATATGAGACTAAAATGATGTTAGGGGCTGAACCAAAGAAAACTAGGGATTGCCTTGGGCAATCTTTAGCTAATCTTAACCTTTTATGCTAATTGTTTACAATGATGTTTGATTAAGTCACAAATCAAATGTCCAAGGTACAAAAGGGTGACAATTAGGGTTTGTGTAGCTATGTATGTATACGGCCCTTTTTTTGTACGTGCAATGCCCTTTTTTTGTACGTGCAAGGCCCTGTCTTGTACAGCTATTTTTTTTAATCCTCAATCTGAAAACACAGAAAGAGGGTCTTTTGAATAAGACCCAAAAAATATTTTGACCAACTAAAATGAAGGGTTATTGTAACCTAAGCTGAAGACAGAAGTTCCAGTTTCAAACATGAAAAAGAAGAAGAATATCAATCTCAAACGATCAATAAAACAAAACCATTTCAAAGTTGACAACCTCTGTCAACCAATATTTGATATGTTAGGTTTAAATGCCCAACTTGTTGATTCACCGTTTGGGTAAAAAAGCAGAGGAAAAAGGAGAAAGCAAGAAGAGATATGCACGTTGATGCCGTCCCAAAAACATGGTTTATGAAATCGTGAATAGGTGGATGTCAAAATCTGATGGGGATGCTAGGCACCCTAGGGTTTGCAGACTATTCCTTTCTAGCCTCAAAACGCCTCACAACCGTCCTTGGAGCACAATATTTTGCAACCAAAATCAAACACAAAATGCAAACAATGTCACACAAAATCTAAAAATCAACTAATAGCTTCGTTAGCAACAAGATTATTGTGTGACACGGATAGTTATATTTTAGCCAATGGACTAGCTCTTTCTAAGGCAGGAGTTTTTTTTGTTCTAAATGCAAGATCCTATGCGTTCAAGTATGCAAAAGAGTAAGATAATTAAATGGCATGCAAGTTCAATGAAAAGTTTCAAACTTTTCTCTTTTTTTAAAACAAATCCGTAAAGTTTAATCCAAAACTAGCTTTGCTGCTACCTAAAAGGAATTTCTTTATACGGCAATAATAAATCAAAAGCCATCCATACAAGCTCAGGCTAGCTGCTTGGTATGCTAAGATCATTATCACGCAATTGATCCACAGCATGATTTCGTTCAGCGACCTCAACTGGCTAGAGAAAAAGAACTTCTAGTAAAGAGTTGAATCTATATTTTGAGAAAGAAAAAGACAATTTGATAAAGGTATTTGAAAGTCTGATTATGGAAAAAAGAAAGAGAAACCAAATAAGATTCTACACTCGAATCACTCTTTCTCACGCAGGGCGTCAATATATGATGATTATGCATTTCGAAAGTGTCAACCTACCTTGAGTACTGATAAACCATAATTAATCGTCTGTTAGTCAACAACAGTCAACTGTACAACTCCTGCAGTTCAGCACCCAAGCATTGCTGTTCTGCCTAGACCGCATTTCGGCTGTGCCTCATGGCATCCTTCTTATTATCGAAGAATAGGCCAAGGACTGCACCTCGGCACATAACTTCAACCTCAGCTTCAGCCTAAGTGTTACGCTCCAGATCACTTCGGCCAGATTCAACATTGCACTTCGGCAAAGCCTGGTTTTGCACTTCGGCGAAGGAGTCGAGCACAGCATCACATCGTGGAACCATCAGGCAGAAGTGCAGTTCAAAGGAGGAGTACACGTCTGGCTATTCAATCTGTACACGCCAAAGTCATTTCAGCCGACCTACTAGTCACATCAGCTGGCCTACCGGTCATATCAGCAGACCTACTGCATCATGTTGGAAAAAGTACGTTAAAGTACCTTTCCGTGTGCTCCAAACTTATATAGAATGTATATGAGGTTGTTTGGGAGATTGAAATGAGGGTTCTATGTTGATCTGAGGACGTCAATCTCTCATTGAGAGACTGACGTGAGAGATCTACGTTGATCTGAGGACGTCGATCTCTCAATGAGGGTTCGACGTGAGAGATCGACGTACGTCGATCGATCGACGTCAGGGTTCGACGTGGATCTGAGGCACGTCGATCTCTCAACGAGAGATCGACGTGAGAGATCGACGTACGTCGATCGATCGACGTGAGAGATCGACGTGCCAGCGGACAGAACCTTTCATTTTGGGTTGCAACTTTTGATCCAAGGATCATCTCTCTTCACCTATGAACGGTAAACAACTGCCATAACTGATAGAAAAACTGCTGAAATGAGTTTCAAACAAGGTTTTTAACACAATCCAAGGTCTATATATATGAGATCTTGCTATCTTCAACATACACAACATTCTTGCAAAAAACTATAGAATTTCAGCATTCTTCTTCTATCTTCCTCCATTATCTTTCTCTTCTCAATCAAGTTCATTCTTCTTCTCCTAGAGCAAAGGAAAAGAAGACAGCCGTTATATCTTGGGAAGCATTAGTCTTGTTGTCTACCTTGCTCGTTGGTAGAGACTAAATTGCTTTAAGGACAGAGTCATCTTGAGACTCGTCTCGGCTTTTGTTTGAACATCTTCTTGCTTGTTTGCTACAATTTCCCAACAATCTTAAAGCAATTTATGATGGCATCCAAGCAAGCTTTACCGGATATGTCAAAGATGGAGCCGTTTGACGGCAAGTTCTACAAGAGATGGGCAGCAAAAGTGCTGTTCTTTCTTGAGATGCTTTCGGTTTCATATGTACTCAAGACGGACAAACCAAAGGATGAAACCGAAGCACGTAAGTTTGATGCAGACGACACTACTTGCAGAGGCCACATACTACACTTCCTGGCCAACTCTCTATTTGACATTTATGTCAAATTCACCTCTGCAAAAGAGATTTGGTCAGCACTGGAGAACAAATATGGTGCTGAAGATGTTGGCAAACGCAAGTATGTGGTGAGTGAATTCTTGAAGTTCCAGATGGTTGATCATTCTCCAATCAATGATCAAATCCATCTGTTCCAGCAATTGGTGGACAATCTGGAACATGAAGGAATAAAGATTGATGAGACGTTCCAGGCGGCAGCGCTGTTAGAGAAACTTCCTCCTTCTTGGAGCAAATACAAGAAGAGAGGAAAGCATGACGACGCCAAGTTGTCTCTAGATGCGGTAATTAAACACATACGCATCGAAGAGAACAACAGGCTGGAGGACGAATCTCATCATGAGAATGGAGTCAAGGCCAACGTTGTGGAGCATGCTGCGAAGAAGCCTAAGTTCCACAACAACAATGGCGGTGGCGGCTACAACAGTGGAGGAAAAGGTAAGAAAGTTGCTGTGCAGGGCCAGTACAAGATGAAAGGAGTGTGCTGGGTGTGCGGGAAACCAGGACATCGAGCAGTCAACTGCAGGAAACGGAAGGGCCGACCAAGTAACCAGGCGAATCTGATAGAGGCCAAAGGAGCAACAGATGACATCATCGCAGCAGTCGTCTTAACGGAGGTAAACCTTGTTGGTGGCACTACGGAATGGGTGGTAGACACGGGTGCTACCAGACACATTGCTACCAGTAAAGACCTATTTTCTGAATACAAGGAAATAGGCAGTGATGAGCAAGTCTTCTTGGGAGATGCACATAGTACCCAAGTCCTCGGAAAGGGTAAGGTGCTTCTCAAGTTGACTTCTGGGAAGAAACTGGAGTTAAGCAATGTGTTGCACGTTCCTGCCATGCGTAGGAACTTGATCTCCGGAGTGCTGCTGAACAAGGCTAACATTAATCTTGTGTTAGAATCTGATAAACTTGTTTTGTCTAGAAATGGAGAGTTTATTGGTAAGGGATTTTGTAACGGGGGACTGCTTGTTCTTGATGCTACTTGCTGCGATAATACAAATGCATCTAGTTCTGTTTATATTGCTGAGTCTCTTGATATGTGGCATGCTAGACTAGGACATGCAAATATAGGAGCATTAAAGAAACTTAAGAATATGAATGTGATTTCTTATGATGATGATAACTTCAACAAATGTGAACATTGTGTTGAAGCGAAACATCATAAGAAACCTTTTAAGAAAGTTGATAGAGTCTCACAAAAACTTGGTCTAATTCATAGTGACTTAGGTGATTTCAAGAATCACATGAGTAAAGGTGGTAAAAGGTATTATGTTACTTTTATCGACGATTACTCTAGATACTCAAAAGTGTATTTGTTAAGTTATAAGGATGAGGCCGAGTCTAAGTTCATAAGTTATAAGAACGAGGTTGAGAATCAACTAGACTTAAAAATCAAAAGGCTTAGAACAGACAGAGGTGGTGAATATAGCACAGACTCTTTACAAAAGTTTTGTGAAGAGAATGGTATTATTCATGAAGTCACACCCCCGTACACACCCCAGTCTAATGGAGTAGCCGAAAGGAAAAATAGAACGTTGAAAAATATGATGAATGCGATGTTGGTTAGTTCAGGATTGCCGGACAATTTGTGGGGGGAGGCAATCTTGACTGCTTGTCATATTTTGAATAGGTTACCTCATAAGAAGTTAGATAAAACTCCTTATGAGTTGTGGAAAGGCTATGCTCCCAACTTAAATTACTTGAAAGTGTGGGGGTGTCTAGCCAAGGTCGGAATTCCAGATTTTAAGAAAAGTAAAATTGGATCCAAGACAAGAGATTGTGTATTCATTGGGTATGCTCAAAATAGTGCAGCATATAGATTCATGGCTTTAGACAACAGTTCTATATTGGAGTCTAAAGATGCTGAATTTTTTGAGCATATATTTCCCATGAATAGACAATCCGAGCATGTTTCTAAAATTGAGACAGGTGAGTCTAGTAAGTCCCTAGTTAATCAAGAAGTGAACCTAGGAGGAGTAAGAGACAAAGAACAGAGAAGTCATTTGGAAGTGACTTCATAACAGCCTTCATTTTAGAGGATGATCCCAAGACTTACGGAGAAGCGATTAGATCGATAGATTCTAAGTTTTGGAAGGAAGCCATAGATAGTGAACTTGAATCTATACTAAGTAATAATACTTGGGAGTTAGTGGACTTGCCTAGAGGGTGTAAACCTATCAGTTGTAAGTGGGTCTTTAGGAAGAAACTAAAGGCGGATGGAACAATTGATAAGTTTAAGGCTAGGCTTGTCGCAAAAGGGTTCACACAACAAGAAGGAATTGACTTCTTTGACACTTATTCACCGGTTGCTAGGATCACTACAATTAGAGTCCTAGTAGCACTTGCCTCCATTCACAAGCTTGTTATTCACCAAATGGATGTGAAAACAGCTTTTCTAAATGGAGACTTAGAAGAGGAGATTTATATGAAACAGCCGGAGGGTATGATTGTTAAAGGTCAAGAACACAAAGTGTGTAGGCTTAAGAAGTCTTTGTATGGTCTTAAGCAAGCACCTAAACAATGGCACGAGAAGTTTGATAACGCATTAGTGTCTAATGGTTATATAGTAAATGAAAGTGACCGTTGTGTGTATAGTAAGTTTAATGATTGTGATGGTGTCATTATTTGCCTTTATGTTGATGATATGTTGATATTTGGAACCAACATAAATGTTGTTAATGATACAAAATCCTTGTTGTCTTCTTTGTTTGATATGAAAGACATGGGGAAGGCGGACTTAATACTTGGTCTTAAGTTAATAGAGAAATGTGGGGGTTATTTACTTTCTCAAGAACATTATGTGGAGAAAATGTTGAGAAAGTTTAATCACTACGATGTAAAGCCAGTAAGTACGCCTTATGACTCGCATGTTATTTTGACTAAAAATAAATGTGAAAGTGTGTCTCAATGTGAATATGCTAGGATAATTGGTAGTGTAATGTATTTGATGAATTGCACTAGGCCTGACATTGCATATTCCGTGAATAGGCTTGCACGATACACTCATAATCCAAATGAGAGTCATTGGTGTGCATTAAGACGTTTGTTGAAATATCTTAAAGGAACAATGAATTTGGGACTAATGTTTACTGGGTCACCCGCTGTATTAGAAGGATATTGTGATGCTAATTGGGTGACCGATAATGATGAAATAAACTCTACTAGTGGATATGTTTTCACATTGGGTGGTGGAGCTATTTGTTGGAAATCATGTAAACAAACTTGTAGTGCAAAATCTACAATGGAGTCTGAATTTATTGCCTTAGAACTTGCTAGTACAGAAGCCGAGTGGTTAAGGAATTTACTTGTTGATATTCCTTTATGGTCTAAACCTATGCCTTATGTATCTATTCATTGTGATTCTCAGGCTGCGATTGCACGTGCAAGGAACAAGATATACAATGGGAAGAGCCGGCACATCCGTTTAAGGCACAACATTGTGCGTGAATTGATTAGTTCTGGGGTGGTAAACTTGGAGTTTGTAAGAACCAAGTTTAACCTTGCAGACCCCTTAACTAAAGGACTAAACAAGAAGTTAGTCTACGAAACATCGAGGGGGATGGGACTTATTCCATCTGTAGAGAATTCTTCATGATGGGAACCCAACCCACAATTAGTAGAGATCCTACGAACGGGGTTCAATGTGGTAAGAACAAGTCATGAAAGAATTCTATGTTGCACTATCTAAGTGTCCCTCCCTATGGTGTTGTTGTTGATAGTGCTCACTATAATGACTTGAGGGTGAGATTTTAAGAATCTCTTAATGAAAAATTCATAGCCATAATGTTTGGTGGTGTGAACAGTGCACACTTGATGAATTTCACCTATGTAAGCTTGGAAGTGGTGCCGCTTCCTGTGAGAGCCTGGAAAACTCTCTAGAGAGCTTATGAATCCTGAGATAGGTGCATGGCCGATATCGCACCAAAACCGCGAACTTGGAGAAGTAGATAATGATATGTCTTCTTGTTGTTCATATAAACAATAGTGGAGTAAGATTCAAGACGAAGTTCATCTTACTTCCGTTTATATAACTCAAGTTGTACTACCGGCGATTCAAGACCACAAGTCATCGTATCCGTTATGTGTCATTATCTTCGATTGATAATGGAGAGGTTAGTTGTTTAACGTTCGGAAGTTGTCTTTATATAAGTTTGGATCATGTGGGGGATTGTTGGAAAAAGTACGTTAAAGTACCTTTCCGTGTGCTCCAAACTTATATAGAATGTATATGAGGTTGTTTGGGAGATTGAAATGAGGGTTCTATGTTGATCTGAGGACGTCAATCTCTCATTGAGAGACTGACGTGAGAGATCTACGTTGATCTGAGGACGTCGATCTCTCAATGAGGGTTCGACGTGAGAGATCGACGTACGTCGATCGATCGACGTCAGGGTTCGACGTGGATCTGAGGCACGTCGATCTCTCAACGAGAGATCGACGTGAGAGGTCGACGTACGTCGATCGATCGACGTGAGAGATCGACGTGCCAGCGGACAGAACCTTTCATTTTGGGTTGCAACTTTTGATCCAAGGATCATCTCTCTTCACCTATGAACGGTAAACAACTGCCATAACTGATAGAAAAACTGCTGAAATGAGTTTCAAACAAGGTTTTTAACACAATCCAAGGTCTATATATATGAGATCTTGCTATCTTCAACATACACAACATTCTTGCAAAAAACTATAGAATTTCAGCATTCTTCTTCTATCTTCCTCCATTATCTTTCTCTTCTCAATCAAGTTCATTCTTCTTCTCCTAGAGCAAAGGAAAAGAAGACAGCCGTTATATCTTGGGAAGCATTAGTCTTGTTGTCTACCTTGCTCGTTGGTAGAGACTAAATTGCTTTAAGGACAGAGTCATCTTGAGACTCGTCTCGGCTTTTGTTTGAACATCTTCTTGCTTGTTTGCTACAATTTCCCAACACATCATAGGTCTTCTGCCCCAAGCAAACGTCCCATCCAGCGTCAGAAGCCGAGGACAAGGAAAAAACTAATAAAAGCAAGCTAACGCACACCAGAGGAGGGATCCGATCCATAAAAACATTTTTCTATCTCCTGGAGCTAATACATCGAACTTTCTCTTCAGCCAATACCTGTGAGAATTTTCTAACTCCACACAATAAACTATATTCTCAGTGAGAAATGGCCCAAACTGACTTGAGCGTCGGAGGGTTTTACCCGGGGTTATCCCCCCAGGACCTCTGATTTCTGCTTCTTTGTGCAGGACTTCAGGAAGCTATTCCAGCAAAATACCAACTAGCATCTGACGATGTTTATTTGAGGTCATCTTTGACCCTTGGTGAAGATCCGGCTTCATCATTTGGTGCTAGAAGGAGGACCCGAACCTCCGTTCCTTAAAATAGTTACTCAAGGCTTTCTTAATTTTGATCCAACCCAGCTATTGAGAGAAAGATGGATAAAAAGGATGAAAAAGGGTCCAAGCAACCTATAAGAGAAATCAGAGATCTTCTTAACAACAAACAGAACAGTGTTCTACGTAGCCGGGAGAATCCTCAACTCCTACCATTGCCTTCACATATGAAGAGCATATGCGAGCCATACGCTATGTGGCTCAAAACCCGGGTGTGTTCCAAGCTGTAGTGTGGGAAATGAAGGGGAAAGCTTCCGCAGCAAGGTCCAGTGGGTCTCACTCCAGTAACTCTCACCCACAGGAACATCTGTAGTACTCTCCAACTCGGCCTGACTATCACCCCAGGCGTCAGGCCGAATTTATGGCTAAGGCTGGACGTTCAGGACAAGGGTCTAGCCACCAGAGCTTAAAACGCACTCAAAAAGAATCTTTGCCATTCAAACATGGTAGAGAAGTTGACAATAAAGGCAAAACCCCGCTGCAGGAAAGGTGCTCTGTCACGATTCGGTTAGGAGGCCGAGGGAAAGAAAGGAACTTTCTGCTGGCTTTAAAAGCCCACATTCTTTCCTATATGAGGAAGAAGACTCTAACAAGGTAACCTCAGCCCCTGGCTGGACCGATCCACAAAAGAGATCACCGACTATATTGCCTTTATCATAATGATATTGGGCATGATACAGAAGACTGTAGGCAGCTTGGACAAGAAATTGGTAGCACAACAAGCTGGACTTTGGTAGCCCCCTCCAGATGAAAATTGCAGACCTGGACATCAGCATAGGTCGCCAAAGGATGTGGATTCGGATTCTGATGAAAAGGGGCTGCGGATTCCTGGGAAAACAAGGCTGACTTGACAGCAAGAGTTTGTGGTTCAAATGAATTAGAATTTATTTCCTCTTGTGTACATCCAAAATTTTTCAGCTCGGCATTGCATTATTAAAGGATCAATCTTTTGTTAGACTTCCGCACGGCTCTATTCAGCTTCACCATATGGTGAATGAAGAAACTCCTCTAAGACAAGAGGAATATTTTACGCTTACCCGGCATCCACTTTATAACCTGTAATAGAAGTGGGGGCATAACTCAGCAGGTCTGAGTAGGTTGAGCATGTCTCAACATATTGGGACAGGTTTTCCTATATTTCACCTCAGCAGGACTGAGTGAGTTGAGCAGGTCTCAACATAGTGGGACAGGTTTCCCTATATTATAACTCAGCAGGTCTGAGTAGGTTGAGCAGGTCTCAACATTTGGGACAGGTTTCCCTATATTTCACCTCAGCAGGACTGAGTGAGTTGAGCAGGTCTCAACATAGTGGGACAGGTTTCCCTATATTATAACTCAGCAGGTCTGAGTAGGTTGAGCAGGTCTCAACATTTGGGACATGTTTCCCTATATTTCACCTCAGCAGGACTGAGTGAGTTGAGCAGGTCTCAACATAGTGGGACATGTTTTCCTATATTTCACCTCAGCAGGGCTGAGTGAGTTGAGCAGGTCTCAACATTCGGGACAGGTTTCCCTATATTTCACCTCAGCAGGTCTGAGTAGGTTAAGCAGGTCTCAACATAGTGAGACATGTTTCCCTATATTTCACCTCAGTAGGTCTGAGTATGTTGAGCAGGTCTCAACATTTGGGAGAGGTTTCCTTATATTTTACCTCAGCAAGACTGAGTGAGTTGAGCAGGTCTCAACATAGTGGGACATGTTTTCCTATATTTCACCTCAGCAGGGCTGAGTGAGTTGAGCAGGTCTCAACATTCGGGACAGGTTTCCTTATATCCTACCTCAGCAGAACTGAGATGGCTGAGTAGCATTCGATTCAACAATGTTCGTGACAGAGTCAATATTTGACTCATTCATCAAGTAACATGTTTACTTATCTAAAATTTATCAAAACACGGCAGAGTTGTAGTTCAGTCAAGCAGCGTAACACTTGTGGCAAAGCCAAAGGTTGAGGCTGAAGCTCAGTAGTTGTGGAAAAAACAAACGTAAAAGCGACTAAAAAAGCTCTTTGGCAGAGCCGAAGACCAAAAGTGGATGCAGAGGATAATTTAAAGGACTTTGGAGCAGAAGAAAAATACTTGCATAAACTATAAAAGTAGAGCAATTAAGCAAAAGACGAAGTCAGGAGAATAGTAGCAAGCTGAAGAGCAAAAATTGAAGAAAGTGAAATTTTCATTGAAGATTGTATTTATTACTACTACAAGAATTGCAAAAAGAAAGGAAGATCCTATTCTACTCTTCGTCATCTTCATCACCCCTGAGATCGGCTCCATCCTTAAAAAGTTCTAGCTGGTTCTCAAGTAAGCTTCCAGCCTCAGGGTTATAGAGTTCAGCAATTTGGGGATGATTTTTATCCAGGTTTGGGTATACTTCAGAGCAAGTGTCAATTGCCCAAGTCTGCCCAATAGCTATAGCTGAACCTTGTATCTTCAAGAAATTACCAGTAAAGAACTCAGACTGCCTGAACTCAGCAACGACAGTTTTCTTAATCTCCTCAGCTTGAAGTTTAAATTGAAGGAGGAGATCAGCTTTACTTTTCCTTTCTGCTTCCAATTGCTGGTTCAGTTCAGCTTTGCTATTGGATAGCTCTTGCTCGCAAGTATTAAGTTCTCTCTGGTAAAACTCCAGCTCAGCCTGGGTTCTGGATGACATCAATTCAGCACTGGCTACCATCTCCTTCAGCTCAATCACTTGGGAATTTGCAGTGGCCAGCTTAATGTCTGAATCTTGTTTCTCTACTTGAAGTCTGGAATTTTCTTCAGTGAGGACAGCCACCTCAGACTTCAGATTGTTTACTTGAGCTTCCATCTGATTCAATCTCAAATTGCCGGGTCTTGCCACCTCTGTCAACCTGTCATAGGCGTTTCTTAGGCTGGCATTGATCTCAGAGAGTTAGGCAAATCTGGCACGCAGCTCTTCAGCCCGTCTGAGTATGTTATACTCTTGAACCCGGTACTGCAGTAATCAGGTTGGTTAGAGAAACATAAGTGATCAAGCTAAAAAAGGAGAATATCGGGAAATCTTACCATGGACATATTGGTTGCAAATGAATTCATGGCAGTGTCCCAGTCTAAACTGCCATAAAGTTGCCAATCGCTGGGTAATACTGACATTTCAGTTACTTTCAAAGCTACACTAGGATTTGCAGCAGTGTCAGCAAAAGAGAACTCCAACGTCCTTGTGCCTCGGCGGTTTCGTAGGGAAGACTCTTCCTCTGGCGCATTTACCCCAGAAGTTTCTCCTAAGAGCTCAGCGGAGGGAACAGCCTCATAAGAAACCCGCCTTGGTTGAGGCATAAGTTCCTCTTTAGCAACTGGAGAGGAAGAAATCAAGATGGGGGCATCAATTCCCCCACTTCCATCGTCTGGCTGAGCTGAAGCTGAGGCAAGGACTTGAGCTTCAGCCTGGATGGGATTATCAAGAGTTCCAGCTGAACAGAAAAAAGGTCAAGTGATTAAATGGAAACAAGGTATGTTCAAAAACAACATAAGGCAAAATTCTACCTGGAACTTCGTCTCAGCTGAGGCCAAATCAACAGGAGTCATCTGCACCTCAAAAGGAGTTATGGCAGAAGCCTGCCCCGAAGAGGAAGGTTGTCCTTCAGTTGTTTTCCTCTTTTTGGGGACCAAATTCTTTAGCCTTGCAAGGTCTCGGACACCATGACTCCTGTAGAATTCCATGAACAAATCAGTCAAAACATAAACGCAACATCGGAACCAGTCAGAGATGTTCAAAAGGTTTCTACGTACCCCGAACTATTTTTAAAGCAATGGGGATGAGGGGCCGGAATCTATGTTCTGGCCACAAGTGTTCCAGGTCGGCAATCTTCACAACCGACCTGTCCACTTTTTTCCAATCCACAACCACGAGCAAATGCAACAATTGGGAGGCTTCATTGCAAGATTGCTCGCTTGGCCTCATGTTATTTGCGCTACCAGATTTCCAAAGGGTTCTTTCGGGTAATCCTAAAGTCTTTACAAAGTAGAAACGCCTCATCCAATCTTTGGAAAAAGAGGGAATGTTTATGGCATGGAGGTTTTTACTATTTGGATGCCTCCTGCTAAAATAGTACCAACTATATTTTTGTTTGCATACAAACATTCCTCTAAAAACAGCAAGTGAAAAGGCTTTTTCAGCCGCTCTCAGGTAGAGTATATGACTGAGGATAACCCTATGGCCATTAGGCATTATTTGAGGAAGTCTGAGTTTGTAAACAAACAAGATTTGGAACAAAGTAGCTGGAATTGGAAGATTAAAACTAGATTTAAAATACTCTTCGTAGACTGCCTCATACCCTGCTGGAGGATCATAGGCAGTCTGGTGTGGCAAAGGAAGGATGGGGGTGAAGGTGCTCCTATCAACATTGTAATATTGACATAGTTCGGATAGTTCAGTGGCCTTCAATATGCACACTGAGCTCTGCACCATTGGAGATGGTGCATCTCTGTCTATTGACGTTGAGGGCACCATGGATTCCTGGGCAATCGAAGAAGAAGGAATAACGGAAGCCATGGAAGAAAAGGGAAGAAGAAAAGCTTACAGAGAGATTGAAGGGCTGAACTGGAAGAAAGCACCGTGACGAGAGTGTAGGCTTCGAAGATGAAAAACAAGAGAAAGACAGCAGAATACCAACGCGCAGAATAAAAGAAGAAGAAAAGAAAGAATTAGAACAATTGTCCCTATTTATAGGGAGGAAGGGCAAAAGTTGCAACTTTTCGTTTGAAATTCGAAAAGGCAACGGTTTGAGTATTTTCCCCCCTCGGGTAATGAAAACACTGAAAAGATAATGATGAGGCGTTGGAATTGACGCTTACATTAAAGCGGGAATTACGGCGCAGCTAAGAGGATAACTGCTCAATTAATGGAGACACGTCACAGACTCATTAGAATAGATTTGTCTGCCCTCACAGGTCAGCTCGGCCACACAAAATCTAGGGGCAAATGATAAACCATAATTAAGCGTCTGTTAGTCAACAAGAGTCAACGGTACAACTCCTGCAATTCAGCACCCAAGCATTGCTGTTCTGCCTAGACCGCACTTCGGCTGTGCCCCATGGCATCCTTCTTATTATCAAAGAATAGCCAAGGACTGCACCTCGGCACATAACTTCAACCTCAGCTTTAGCCTAAGTGTTACACTCCAGATCACTTTGGCCAGATTCAACATTGCACTTCGGCAAAGCCTGGTTTTGCACTTCAGCAAAGGAGTCGAGCACATCATCACATCGTGGAACCATCAGGCAGAAGTGTAGTTCAAAGGAAGAGTACACGTCTGGCTATTTAGCCTGTACACGCCAAAGTCACTTCAGCCGACCTATTAGTCACATCAGCCGGCCTACCGGTCATATCAGCAGACCTATTGCATCATAGGTCTTCTACCCCAAGCAAACGTCCCATCCGATGTCAGAAGCCGAGGACAAGGAAAAAACTAATAAAAGCAAGCTAACGCAGACCAGAGGAGGGATCCGATCCATAAAAACATTTTCCTATCTCCTGGAGCTTATACATCGAACTTTCTCTTCAGCCAATACCTGTGAGAATTTTCTAACTCCACACAATAAACTATATTCTCAGTGAGAAATGGCCCAAACTGACTTGAGCGTCGGAGGGTTTTACCCGGGGTCATCCCCCCGGGACCTCTGATTTCGGCTTCTTTGTGTAGGACTTCAGGAAGCTATTCCACCAAAATACCAACCAGCATCTGACGACGTTTATTTGAGGTCATCTTTGACCCTTGGTGAAGATCCGGCTTCATCAAGTACGCACTTTGAATTGTGAAGAATGCACCTAACTCTGGTTTTAGATATCATCAAAGCCTTTCCTGAAGCTATTTCAATGATCTCTTTTTCCTCTATTTTGGCCACCTTATTGACATAAAATCGAGCAAACGCTTCTCTGCATATCCAATGAGTTGAAATAAGAACCTTCACTCTGATACCAAGTTGATACGATCTTGGGTCACATTATTTTGATGGATCACTTTTTTTAACTCCAATAACGCCTTCAAACAACCCTTGCATGGGACAATGGTGTGATCACCACCTTCTTGGACAAGAATTGATAGAACACGCCTATGATTGAGCAATTCAAATCTTCCAATCCAACAACTCGTTCCTTTCCTTGGATTGTGATTCTCCAACTAGGTTTGCTTAAACCTTGATTGGATCTAGCTTTGATTTGTTTAGGTGAAACCAAAGAAAACACAAGGAAAACGCCTCAATAGGTCGAATTCCTACACAATTTTATTAATCATATCATTGGTGCTTACATCAACCTGGTCTTTTTGTTTATATAGACACAAAAGAACTGAAAACAAGTCTAGAACAAAGAAACGGTCGGATTTAAGGCTCCTAATACAAGTAGGACTCCAGAAACCTAAGTTACGTAGGATTAAAAAACTGCTCGAAACTTGAAACGATGTTTGCTCTATGATAGCGCCCGAATTAGCTCTTGGAGTCTTCATAAAAGTTGTAGATCATGAAACATGCTTGAATTTAGGCTCTGAGATCACCTCATTTAGATAAGTAATGAAAGAGATATAACCGTTTGAAGTTTAGGTGCATCAGCATACGAGTTTCAGCGTCACTCAAATTTAGCAGACTAGGCACCTGTCAGTGAGCAATTTAGCCATGCAACGTGACATATGGCGCACCTGTCGATCATACAGAAACAGCTCATCCACAGGACATGACACGTGTCACTTTCTCATAACTCCTGAACATGCATTTGATGGTTGTGTCATATAAAAGTGCAGAAAGTGTATCACGGAAAACCATGTTGAATCCATTGAGTAAAAAATCACAGCAAGATCACACAAAAAAGAAACATATTTCTCTAATATTTAGTATACAAACATAGTAAAACCCATAACTGACTTGAGCATCGGAGTGCTTTTCCTGCAACAATAGCTCAAGGACCTCTAACGTTGTTCAACCTCTGTAGGTTTCTGTGAACATTAGTTCTGGAAACAAACTACGTCTATGTAAGACTTTGACGGCTGTCTTTTCTTTTTTGGATCATCTTTGTCCTAGGCAAAGATCTGACTTCTTTATTTGCACCTGAAGGAGGGCCAACCAGGCAACCAGGCCTTAATTCATGTCTTTCTTAGTTAAAGTTCACATAACGCTCTGTGAAACTGGGTTAAATACCCAATATGAAGGTGGGAAATCTTCTCATCCCCGAAAGCAAAGAGGCGGTCCCAACCGTCCATTGGAGCAGGTCGATAGATAGGTTGGACGTCCAAACGTTGTTCAAGGAATCATCCAAGAGTAACATGAACGAGTCATATGTTATATTGCTGAATTTTGGGTACTCTTGAAGCTATGGTTAAAAAACTAAAGGGAAAGCCCGGAGACTACATACATGGATGAAGACCGTCTCTTACGACCATCAAAGGAGGGAAAGATCCCAGAAACAATCATTCAGCCTTAGAGAGGAGTTCATGGTAAATGCCAGAGGCAAAGGCATGAAACCTCACACTGAGCCTTTGCCAAATGCCAAAAAGCCTTTGAGAGCGAGATCCTGCCACGCCAAAAATAAGCAACGAGCACCACTGCCGCGTTACAGTCGAGGTAATCGGGACAATGAGTCATTATCTAGCATCCCAGAATACACACTAGCTATATGAGAGAGCCTTTTTCACAATAAATTGCATAGCATGTTGCTCGAGATAGTTTTAAGGTGCCCAAATTAGACACCTACAAATGGCACCTCTGACCCCATGAATCACCTAATTCAGTTTCAGACTGCTATGAGCTTACAAAATGTTCCTTACTTGCTGAGGTGCAAGACTTTCCCTTCATATTTGAGGGGTGAGGCCATGAGATAGATCCATGAGTTACCATCTCAGTCTGTATATTCTTTCTACTCGCAATTCATGTGTTACAAACCTTTTATCAAAAACTCTTCATATTTGATGACTCTGCGGCAGAAGACAAATGAGACGGTTTTTAATATATGCAGTGCTTCGTGGACGAGTCCATACAGGTCAGCGATCATAATGATGGAGTTACGGCTATAGCTTTCATCAACAGGCCGAGAGCTGGTCGTCTTTTCTCACAGCTGGCTGAGCAGAATCCCAAATCTCTTAGGAAATATCTAGAGAAGGTGCACCAATATCCCCGAGTTGAAGAGGCGAATAGGCTGAAACGAGAGACTGAACAAGTTTAACTGTTATACCCCATGACCTTTGGGTGTACAAAGGAAAAAAAGAAAAAGAAAATGAAAGGAAAATAATGTAATAGGGAAAAAGGAAAAATTATAATATATATAATATATACTTAATATTTACCATTAGTAAGGAAGTTATAAATATCAAGATATAGTAATAGCTATCCTAAGTAGCATTTGACCAGGAAAAGGAAAAGGAAATAGGGATATACTTTACTTACTATACCTAATAGGAAATATATATATACATATCTAAATATATACCTCCCTAAATCAAAAATTTTAAACCCAACATCCCCATCCCCACAACCGACCAGATTTTCCCCTTCCCTACACCCAAATCAGTCGACCACAATAAAGCTGAAAGGAGGATGTTATGTTGGCTACATAAACCCTAAGTATACAATACCTACATTTATATATATTTTTTCACACAACCAACCCTACGCCACACATATATGTCTAGCCACCCCATCACACGAGCATCCGACCCTTCACACCCCAAAAGTAAATTTTCGGCCAGCACCTATTGGAGGAAAATTGCATTGAAGACGTCCTTACATAAAGAGACGTGGTGGTGGAATGAGGATGTGCAACAATAAATAAAATACAAACAAAAGATTTTTAGAGAGCTGTTAAGCTGCACAAATGTGGAAGAGAAAGTGAGATTGAAGGAGAATTACAAAATCGCCAGGAAAGAGGAGAAGAAGGCAGTGACAGAGGCAAAGACTGCAGCTTATAAAAGGATGTATGAAAGACTAGAAACAAAAGACGGAGAGCATGATATGTTCAAGATTGCCAAAGCTAGGGATCGAAAGAGGAGTGACCTAGGAGGAGGGAAGTTTATAAAAGGAGAAGATGGACATGTGTTAGTCAAAGCACAAGACATGAAGTTAAAATGGCAAACATACTTTCACAATCTTTTCAACGGCGGTAGTGCCGACTACGAAGAACAAGAAAGCATCACTAACCAACAACGACAACATAATAACTCTGACTTTCAGAGCATCACATAAGGAGAGGTGATGATAGCACTGAAGAAGATGGGAAGAGCTAAAGCGGTTGGCCTAGATAACATACCCATTGAGGCGTGGAAGTAATTGGGAGGAGAAGGGGTTCAATGGCTAACTACCCTGTTCAATCGTATTCACAAAACAGGAAAGATGCCAGATGAGTGGAGAAAGAGTGTCGTGGTCCCCCTATATAAGAACAAAGGAGATGCACAGTGTTGTGGGAACTATAGAGGGATTAAGTTGCTAAGTCATACCATGAAGTTATGGGAGAGAGTAATCAACACTAGAATTAGGAGAGAAACTCAGGTTACGGTGAACCGTTTGGTTTTATGCCAGGAAGGTCAACTACAGAAGCAATACACATTATCAGGAGATTAATAGAAAAGTATAGGGAGAAGAAGCGTGATTTACATATGGTTTTCATCGATCTTGAAAAAGCGTATGATAGTGTGCCACGTAGCCTGATCTGGGATAGCCTGGATGTAAGAGGGATCCCTGTGAAGTATATAGACATAATTAAAGATATGTATGCTAGGACGAAAACAACCGTTCGTACGCCTATGGGGAATACAGACTTCTTTCCGGTGGAGGTAGGCTCCATCAAGGGTCTGCGTTGAGCCCATTTCTTTTTGCAGTTGTTCTTGATGAGTTGTCAAAGCCGATACATGAGGCAGTTCTGTGGTGTATGCTTTTTGCTGACGATATTGTATTAGTCGCAGAGAGTAGACATACCCTGAGTATGAGACTAGAGCAGTGGAGAAGTGTTTTAGAGGGAAAAGGCTTAAGGATTAGTCGTTCTAAGACCAAGTATCTGCACTGCGACTTCAGCGGTGTAGCCGACAGGGAGAATAGCCAGTTCACCATCGATGGTCAAGTGGTACCACAGGTAATTAAGTTCAAGTACCTAGGATCATTTGTGCAGCAGAATGGGGACATAGATAGTGATGTAGCATATCGAGTTCAAGCAGGCTGGTGTAGATAGAGGGCGACCTCAGGGGTGTTGTGTGACAAGAATTTCCCAAATAAATTAAAAGAAAAATTTTATAGGGTGGCAGTACGACCGTCAATGCTATATGGGACATACTGCTGTGCCATCAAAAAGTCACAATTGCAGAAGATGGAAGTGGCAGAGATGAGGATGTTAAGGTGGATGTGCGGGCATACAAGGCTAGACCGAATCAGAAACGAGGTGTTCCGAGAAAGGTTAGGTGTGGCTAGTATAGCAGATAAGATAAGGGAGGGAAGAATGAGATGGTTTGGGCATGCCAAGCGGAGACAGATAACGGCGTTGGTAAGAGCAATTGAAAGCCTCATTGTAGAGGGGAACAGAAGTAAAGGCATGCCCAAACTGACTTGGGATGATCAGATTAGGCACGACCTACTAGATTTGCACCTCTCTGAGGACATGGCCCAGGATAGGAATTCATGGAGGCATAAGATTAAGGTTAACGAGGTATAGCTCATATATAGGGACACCTTAGAGTGTATTTAGAGCCATAGATAGACGTAGACACTATCTACGCTTTAGGTTGACTTTGCACTTGTTTGTTTATGTTTTCCCGTTGTTTTGCATTACATATACATATACACGTTATGTTTATTTTAATATCGAAAGCCTATTTTTTGTATTTCCTGAATTCTCCCACTAACATACTAGCACATTATATCTCTATTATTATATCATTTATGCAGGTACATATAGAGTCGGGGGTCTCACTGGAAGTAGACTCTCTATCCTTTGGGACAGAGGTATTGTCTGCCTACCAATTACCCTCCCCAGACCCTAGCGATAGCGTTTGCTATCGTTGGGATATACTTGGTACGGATGATGATGGATGATGATGAGAAATTACGAATCGAAGTAAGTACCCTTTCTGTACTTATTATGAGTTTGTGAAATCCGTATTTATATTTTGATATCAAATCATGGATCATACATAAGTATATTTGAATGCATAGATGATTGTATATACATGTCGTATGTAGCCGAATATATATATATATATATATATATATATATATATATATATATATATATATATATATATATATATGTGTGTGTGTGTGTGTGTGTGTGTATGTGCGTGTGTGTTTGTTATATATATATGTGTGTGTGTGTGAGAGATAAAAATCAAAAGAGAAGTATTGTTTTGCAAGGCTGGCCGAAAAATTAAGATTAAGTTTGACATTGTAATTTATATATATATATATATACATACATACATACATACATATGTTGTAATATATATATATATATATTATGTTGTATATATAAATATATGATTATGTTTCATAATTGTTTGTGTTTATTAGACGAAAAATATGTTGGAGATGTGGGGAATTGCTGTTCGAGCAGAGAATTGGCATGAATATGAAGCAATTTGCGTAAGTATATGAATGGATTGCGTATAATTTTATGTGGGATAAATCGGCGTATTGATATCGATTTTGGTGGAATTTGATAGCGGTTTAAGTTGGGATTTTGGATGATTTGATAGTGGGAATATGTTGGATATGAGAAAAAGAGAATTCTGGTGGCCGACGCCAGACTTTAATATCGACGGGCTCTTCTTTGTATTCCCTGAATTCCCTCACTAACACACTAGCATATCATATCCCTATTATTGTGGCATTTATGCAGGTACATATAGAGCCGGAGGTCTCACTGAAAGCAAACTCTCTATCCCTTGGGATAGAGGTATTGTTTGCCTGCCGCTTACCCTTCCCAGACCCTAGCGATAGCTTTTGCTGTCGTTGGGATATACTGAGTATGATGGATGATTGATGATGATGATGGTGGTCGGCGCTAGCGGCAGGGGCACATGTGCCGGTGAGTGGTCGCGCGTGGGAAATCTTTTGGAGGCGCGTGTGAGCGTGTGGCAGGGTCTTTGGCCGTGATTTTTGCGGCAATGTGTTAGGCGTGAACTGTACTTGCTGTATATGGGTTAGTTGTGAGAAAATACAAGTGGTGTGATAAATGTGTTAGAGTCGAGTTGGTGAAGGTGAGGGGGAGTGAAATTAGGGTTTGTGTGGGGAATGGAGGGGATGGGGTGAGGAGAAGTACTAAGCCGAGGGCAGTGAGGGGGGCCGAGGGGTAAAGGTTGAAGGTGAGGTAAGTTGGGTAGTGGGTTGGAAGAAAGTGGATCGAGGGAGATGCATGTATGTATATGCACATGTATAGGCGTGAGCGTGTATATGTATATACATATACGTGAATGGTGATGGTTATGACATTGTAATTATAAAAGGAATATGTGATGGGATATGATATTTGTACTGTAGTCGAAATTGATTGAGGAAATTATCGAATATTGGAAATCGTTTTTGAAAATCAGAATCTTTTTAGATATCGAACATTACATATTTTGAAAGTCACCCTTACAAATGAAATATATTATGAAGCTGGACTGGCTCCGAACAAATGGACCATCTGAGCACATATGACTGTAGTGAGATAGGCCGCTCGGACATATATGACCGCCATTTGGGTCGTCCAGGCACATACGACTATATTAAGATAGGTCGCCTGGACACATTGACCATTAGGGGACCAAGTTCCTAAGTTTTGTTATATAAGTCACTTGTAAGGTAAGAGCCATGACCATTGAATTGCATTGAGATCGTATCGGAAATTGTATCGGGAATTGTATCGGAATTGGTATAGAATGGGAATATCGTATCGTGTCGAATAGAAATATCGTATCATATCGAATGGAAATATCGTATCAAAATACCGTGTCGTTTTGCATCGCATTGATTTGAAAGGTTGCATCATTGTTTTTTGGTTGTACTACTTGTGTGTTGTTGACTTAGTTGCCTGTGGCTTTGTTGCTTGATTGCTATAGGAGTAATAAGGTAAATTTTATTTGCAAAGAGAAGCATGTTATTTTCTATTTTGCTATTTTATTACACTTGCTTCTCCGAGTATGATCCCATGATATATATAATGAGGCGAATGGTAAATACTATGGTCCGAATGGTCCTATCCCCATAGCTTATGAAAACACACGCTTCATGATTGACCTTTTTATTAACCTTGCATCCAACAACACGATGGCAGTTTATCGAGTTTATGTTGATACTAGCACATCAACTGACATAATGTACTACAACATTTTCCAACAGCTCGGGCTACAGGACAGTCAATTGTGCCCAGTATCAACTCTCTTATTTGGATTTTCTGGTGTAGCCATACATGCAGTAAGCGGGTTACATAGTCTGTTACCTTTGGCATACACCCAAAGTGTTGTCTCTTATGGGTAGATTTCGTCATATTAAAAGAAAGGCTGGACTACAATATTCTCCTCGTTGGGCCGGCCTTGATGAGTTTGGAGGCAGTCGTTTCGCCATTGCACGTCAGCATAAAGTTTCTGTGCCAAGCCGAGGTGGTGAACATACATGAAAATCTGCAGGTGGCTCAAAGATGTTATGCTATTTCAACAGAGGGTAAGTTATCTGTACAGCAAGTCAACCTCGACCGGATTGCCACATCAACTGAGGAGAAACTTTAGACGACACGGTCCAAGACTTCATTCTACATCCTAAACAACCAGAGAACTTGATCAAGATTGGAACTTGGATGTCTTCCGAGTTGTTGAGCCAATTCTAGAATTTATTGAGGGAATTTACGATTATCTTTTCTTTGACAGCCAAGGACATGACAGGCATCCCGATCCCTTTTGTTAAGAGAAATTTCACTTCGAAAAGATCAAGGTAATCTTGGAAGAGGTTGGCAAACTACTTGATGTAAGTTTATAACAGAAGTCCTCTATCCTGTATGGCTAGTCAATCCTGTGGTGGTGCCAAAACCTGACTAATCTTAGAGAATGTATATTGATTACACTGATTTGAGTAAAGCTTGCCCGAAAGATTGTTATGCCTTACAAAAGATTGACAAGTTAGTAGATTGATTAATTGGACATGAGGTCCTTGATTTCCTTGACACTTTTAAAGGCTATCATCAAATAGCCATGGCTAAGAATGTAGCGCCCTGTCTCGAACCCTAGCATCGGAAACAGTGTACATGCCGTTGTCTACTACAAGAACTACAAGACGTCGATTTAAATTCCTTACACATTAGCATGACACATGGAATTTATTTGCACAACATCATAAAAATTAAAACTTCAATAAAAATCTCCCAATGTAAATATCAAACTGCAATGTCAAGGCTGACCAAGCCCGAGCAAGGTCACTGAAAAGTCTAAATCAACTTACAAAACACTATAAACTAGAAATAACCAATAATATGAACTCCATGAATGTATCCCAAAATTCAATACTGTAGGACCTGTATAGCACCACTAGAAGAGGGGAGGGGTTGAAGAGTGGGTGTGGAAAATTTGGTTTTTAAAAACTTTTGAACCAAAAACCTCACTTCTGAAAACAGCTTCTGTTTTTAGATTCTGATTTGAAATAATTAAAATACCTAGTTACATGCCTCCAAAAATTATGCAATTTAGTGAGAATTTACTCTCAGATGTCCTGAGTATGTCATAAAAATTTCAAATTAAAATTCTACTCCTAACCCTTGAAAATACGTTTTTAAACAGATTGCGTAAATCTCCCAGAAGTACTCTTACTTGAAAACTTTATTCCGATTAATTGGTGACTCCAAATAGTCTGCAAATTTAATGACAAGACCCAAAAGATATGCATTTTAATGGGTTGAAACAGTTTTTGAAAATTCCTTTGGGAAGTTAGTCAACCACGTTGATGTTCTCAACCTTTGCAAATCTGAAAATCAGATTGCACTAGTCTCAGATCTATTCACGTTTGACTGACTTATACTTATCCAAATGAGTTGAAACTTGTGCCAAATGAAAACTAGAATATGTGGCTATGCTTCTTTAAAGTTTTGTAATTTTTAAAAATCATTTACTATTTTTTATGTTACAACAAAATTGATACAGAATGCTGGAAACTGAAAGTAAAGTGCAGTAAAGTAAGAACAACGAAGGATCTTATACTTGTTTGGTTAAATCAACCCGCTCCAGTCTTTGAGAACACCTTCCTCGGTTATCAATAAACACCAAAAACACCTTATCACAAGGGTGACTGGAGTTAAACACTAACTCCACCCTTTTACAAACAATATAATCGAGCAAACGAATCACGGACATCACCACCGATTGAATGAAGGTTTGATCACACCTTGATCAACCTTTTACAACAATGAATGAGTATGGGTGGTATATTCAAAGCCTATACAATATGTAGAATATATGAACAATAGGCTTGAGAGAAGAAGAAGAAGAAAGAAAAGGAGAAGAAGAAAGTAGTATAGCTTCTTGCAGTTGAGAGAATGTGAGTTGTATCCTTAGACTTGTTTGCACTATTCTCTTCTTTTTATCCATGCTTGGCCGCCCCCTTAGGGCCTCTTCCTTTCTTGAGAATTCTCTTTAATGCCATTGGAAGATTGCCTTGTGTAGAGATGACACCATCTTGCTTACTTGTCACCACATGATTGGAAGGATGACTTGACCTCACTTACTTGTCACTTGATGATTGATCCACCTTGGCACCCTTGTAATGAGCTGTAAATTCTAAAGAAAAACTGAAAACATGTGCTCAAATTCTACTCAAATAATTACCATACAATCACACATTAATCCCCTTCAATTTTAGAATAAAATTGAAGACAAAAGTGCACTAAAATTCGTCTATAACAAACAACATGTGATGAAATTTTAGCATGTGTTGTATTTTGAATTGTTTCCTTGTGTGTTGCCTTCTTCAATATCACCAATCATGTGTGGCTTATTTTCCACCAATTAAAGTGCCAAACAAGCTCCACCTAGGCTCCAACAAAGCTGAAAATGGCGTGTGAAATTCCTGCACATGTGCTGAATTTTCTTTTGGTAAATTTTGTCAAATGATGCACGATATTGACATATATATGGTTACTTATAATCAACCTTAATTTGAATTTTCTATAATACTTTAACATGTCTTGAATGTTTAAAAAGTGTCTAGATACATGTTACATCTATGCCAAAAACGTTCCATGTGAGTACGTTCGTAGAAAACCAAATTTTCAACTTTCGTCGATTACGCAATTTTTCTCCGATTAATTTCAAACTTCTTACACATGTAATATATATTATGTCACACATAACATACATAAAATGAAGTGTATATTCAGCTCTAATGGCTGATAAGAAACATAACATGTGTAAAAATGAAATTGAGTTTGAATTCTTCACAAATCTAGGCTAAATTATGGGTGATTTGTGTGTGCCAACATGGAATGATTTAGTGGCTGATTTGAGCACGTGAGCCACGAAATTTTTGGCTATTTTTGAAGTATATGAGTTGGCCATCTTTATATGACAAGTATGTGACACGTCGGTGAATTTTTGGCAGTCACCCGATACGACAATTTTCGGTTTATGACCTTGTAACGTGTCGTTATAATTTTGTCATCGCCATGACTTATATCATATGATATAAGACCTGAATATACTCATAAATATGAGGTGTGTATAGTGGTGTGACGTCGACATACGTTTGTAATATATGTAACATGTCGGTAGTACGTTGGAATATATGTGTATTGTGCCTTTTTAACAAAAATATGAATATATGTATAATACATATATATGTAGGCATGTATATTGAATGAATGAGGCGTTTATATGGAATGAATAAGGAGACTTTCCATTTCTAAATTTGTCGCCATGTTGTTTCCACCAAATATATCTCCATTTAATGAACTAGTTAGTGCATTTACTTAAGCATTCCACTTAATGAACTAGTTTAGTTCATTAATTGTGGCACTTGAAAATAGTACAAAGACAAGAAATGTTTGCCATATGATGTAAGCTTTAGCGTTTCATGGCTTGTTAGTATGACAATAATATATATAAGCATATGAAGCATGTATATCACATAAACGTGTCAAGTAATAACTTATTTATGCATTTCATAAACTCGTACCATTTAAATCATGCATTGTAAATCACTCAAACCCTTTTTTCCAACAATCTCCCCCTTTTGATGATTTACAAAATAACATTGGTTCATGATTTAAATGTGGCCGCTCCCCCTACAATTATGCACAAATATAAAATTTGAATTTAGAAAATTTGAATTTCTGTGCTCCCCCTTAAATCATGCTTCTCTCTCCCCCTTAAATCATGCTTTTCTCTTTCCCTTTATTTTTTAAATGTCATCAAAAGTACATGTTAGAATGGAAAGAAATAGCAGTTTATAGTATATCAAAAATTATGCATTTCAAGTGCATTCTTAAAAGTTATTTATTTAACCTTTTGCAAATGTCCCTTCGGTATCCAAACTTGGGTAACCTTCCTAGGTCTTCCAAAAGGTGAGAAAAGAGATGAAGACGCAATATAATATACGTTAGGTGCAAATCCGTTTGGCCTTTGGCCGAGAATACCATCATGCATATGGTATGATTTTCGTTTTTGATATGCCTTTGTGTTAGTGTGCATGGTAGGTGATCTAGATGCATTTATGTTATATGAATGTTGTGTATGCATCAATGGTTTCCTTTCATATTTATACGTCACATAGTTATACCTTGCACGTGATGAAAAATCAGCAGTGCGATAAGATATAATGTGTGGTGTACTAGAAATCTCTTTAGGTTTACACTTGTCTTGAACACATCCTGTTTCTTAGATGAGGATAAAATAAATTTGGTTGACTTATTTTGTGTTTCGTTTTCCTCAACATATCCTAATCCGGTTTTGTCACTTTCATTCTTTTGTGAGGAAATGAGGCGATCTAACATGCAAGTTCCTCTATCGAATTGTTATACCGTCTTTTCTAGATCTTTGTTTCTTGATCTCAAATCTGAGATCTCGGCTTTCATTACCACATTTTCGGATGTCAAAGATTGAATTTCAGATCTCAATGAGACAATCAAATTAGACGACTCCTCTTTTGAATCGTTTAATTGAGATACAAGATTTGTGTTAGAGGATTCTAACAATTTCTTGTCTTCAGTTAAGCGTTTCTTTTCTTTTGCAAGAGTCTTAGCAAATTTATGCAATTTGAGATATTGAACATACAAATCATGATACGATGGTTCAGAATCAGAATCAGAATCGGAATTTACCTCACTATCAAAATGTAGAGGCCTTTGGTTTGACATACCTTCTTGTTCAGTTTTGTGGCTAGTGGATTCTATCTCACAAAGATTGTTATATCTTCTTGTCGTGAGTGTGCCTGCGCTCTGATACCACTTGTAGGACCTGTATAGCACCACTAGAAGGGGAGGGGGTTGAATAGTGGGTGCGGAAAATTTGTTTTTTAAAAACTTTTGAACCAAAAAACTCACTTCTGAAAACAGTTTCTATTTTTAGATTCTGATTTGAAATAACTAAAAGACCTAGTTACAGACCTAAAAAAATTATGAAATTTGGTGAGTATTTACTCTCAGATGTTCTGAGTATCTCATAGAAATTTCAAATTAAAATTCTCCTCCTAACCTCTTGAAAATACATTTTTAAACAGATTGGGCAAATCTGCTAGAAACATTACTCCGACTTGAAAACTTTATTTCGATTAATTGGTGATTCCAAATGGTCTACAAATTTAATGACAAGACCCTCAAGTTATGTATTGTAATGGGTTGAAACAGTTTTTTAAAATTTCTTTGGGAAGTAAGTCAACCACGTTAATGTTCTCAACCTTTGCAAATCTGAAAATCAGATTGCACTAGTCTCAGAACTATTCACGTTTGACTAACTTATACTTATCCAAATGGGTTGAATCTTGCGCCAAATGAAAGCTAGAATACGTGGCTATGTTTTTGAAATTTTTTGTAATTTTTAAAAATCGTTTACTTTTTTTCCGTTACAATGAAATTGATGCAGAATGCTAAAAACTGAAAGTAAAGTGCAGTAAAGTAAGAACACCAATGATTTTATACTGGTTCGGTTAAATCAACCTACTCCAGTCTTTGAGGACACCTTCCTCGGTTATCACTAAACACCAAAAACACCATACCACAAGGATGACTGGAGTTAAAACTAACTCCACCCTTTTACAAACAATACAATCGAGCAAACGAATCACAGACACCACCACTGATTGAATGAAGGTTTGATCACACCTTGATCAACCTTTTACAGCAATGAATGAGTGTGGGTTGAATACCAACGCCTATACAATATGTAGAATATATGAACAATAGGCTTGAGAGAAGAAGAAGAAGAAAGAAAAGGAGAAGAAGAAAGTAGTATATCTTCTTGCACTTAAGAGAATGCGAGTTGTAGCCTTAGCCTTGTTTGCACTATTCTTCTTTTTATCCATGCTTGGCCGCCCCTGTTAGGGTCTCTTTGTTGTACCCAACGAGGAACCACCTTGTACTTGAGACTTATCTAAGAGAATTTATGAAAAGTTATATATTCAAGTACAATTTATTTAGTTTGATGATTACTTCTCTAGTTAGACTTACAATAAGGAAAAATATTGTGTAGTAATCCAAGCATGAATTATGGATTATGTGAAGTGACCAATATACCCCTAAGGGCCTAGGAGATTTCTGCCACAAGGATAAAAAGGGCCTTAGAAGGTTTTCCTTCAAATCAAAAGAAGGACAATTATAAGGGCCACCTTTAATTGAGCCCAAATGGCAATTAAACAATTTTAAGTAGTGGGCAAAGTTTTCCCAACACTTACATAAATCTCGGCCCTTAGCCCAAAAGAACTCAAGATTTTCCCTAGTTTCATATTTTTTTTTAAAAAAAGGGGAAAATAATTAAGTAAAAAGGGAGGCAACCACCACATGATTGTTTTAATAAAGAGAATTAGGCATGGCTAGGGTCATTAAGACCCCAACCGCCGAGTACCCTCAAGTGGGCAACCAAGGAGAATTTTGAATCCTACCATGGTTACTTTCATTAACCCCAAGGTTAAAGTAACCAAGGTTAGCCTAAAAGTAACTACGATTGGAATAAAGTAACCCAAGTTAATCATAAAGTAACCTTCATTAACTAAAGTAACCAAGGTTAATTGCCATAACCTTACCATGGTAATCCCTTACTCCCCTCTCTTACCCTCCCAACGGCTAACACCTTAGCCTAAGAAGGAAAATTCATTCCAAGAGCAATCTATAATCCTCTCATACTTCCAACCCTCAAAGAACCACCAAGAGCAAGAAATTTTTCCTCTTCTCCCTTCCAAAACACACGGCCAAAGAGAATCAAGGGAACTCAAGATTCACCCAAGTGCAAACTTGGTCTAGGTAAGTAAACACTCAACTCTTCAAGGGATTTTTACATTTTACATAGATTGAAGCTCATGTTACCCCTTTTCTTGCTCATAAACCGTGACCTCCATAGTCACTAGGTCCAAGTTTTCAAAGCTTTTAGGAGGGGTTAGTTGCTTAAGAGGTTTGAGCAACGTCCAAGTTCCATCTTGGTAAGTTAATCTAAGCCTCTATTTGGTTTTATCCTTGCCTAGAATAAAAGCTAATGTTTATTCTTTTTCTTTTCCCCAAACCATGGGGGTATATAGTGAAGAGGAGAAGGATTTCACTCATCTTCCAAGCCAAGGAAAGGAGTAAGTTTGAAAAAGGCAAGTACACTATACATACTCATGACTTGGGTGTGAAAGTGCATGCTTGAATGTCTAGATGCTATTAAGTTTTAATCTTAAATATGAAATGCTAAGTTTATTGCATAAAACTTTCCGATCCTTAAGTAAAGTGGCTTGCATGTGTGAGATTTGTTCCAAAGGTGGATTCTTTGTTGTTTTTAATTATGGCTATGAGGTAAATCTAAGATGAATGTGACAAAGATCTCTTCTTTGACATGTATGGGGGACGGTTGGATGAAGGAGGGGGAAATAAAGGTAGTTCTTGTAATAAATTGCCACTTGTGGGGGTAAAAGTGTGAACAAGATGTGTGCTTTTTGTGTTAAGCTTAATATGTTCATCATGGAGATATGATTTTTGCCCTTGCATGCATATAGACGGGCTGTTTTGGGGGTAGGGTACGTATACAACCATCTATACCAAGAATGGATTCTAGTACAAACATGATGTGCAAGGCCAAAGGAATGAAATGTGTATCATTCAAACTGTTTTGAAGTGATATGTAGATGACTTTTAGAATGTGTTAGAACCTGCAAAATCACATGCTCAAGGTGTACTTGATGTTTAAATAAGGTGTTTAAGTCTAACAACTGAAGTTGGGACATTATAGTAAGGAAATGGGACAAAAATTAGAATTACTGGAACATGGCAGATTATTGTGACGTGTTGTAAGACCGGAAAACGGACTTTAGAAGCATTCAATTAAGCTAATTTTTGGTGTAACACTAACCCTATGTGTGTAGTAAATATGAGAATTGGAATTTCGTAAAAAGGAGTTACGGTTTATTTTTAACGGAATTTTTAGTAAAACTGGTCAAGCTGGAAATTACTGGACTGAACAGATTTTATGTGACATAATGAATAACCCGAAAATGGACCTTAGAAATATGCAATTGGGCTGAGTTTTGGTAGGATGCTAGCATTATGTGTTTGCTAAGTTTGTGAGTTAGAATTTTTGGAAAAAGACTTACGGTTGGGTCACAATAAAATTCAAAGTAAAATTGGTCATTCCAGAATTCAGCCTGTACCCGTTTTGGGAAAAAGAATAAATGACCCCTTTAAAGTTATTATAATGCTGCAAAATTTTTATGACAATTACTTAAGACATATGTGAGTGTTTTTTCATGTAAACCACTTAGCTTAGAATTATTATTTTAAGGGTAATCACCAAAGCTAAGTTGGTATTACTAATCTGGAATTTTGGGCAGAATTGAGCAACTTGCTGTGGGCCTTTGTTTTGATGGGCTTAGACTTAATTGTATAGTTTGGGCTTATGACCATTAATTATTGGTATGTCTACAGCATTTTCCAAGGTTGGCCCAAATTAGATGAAGCTTAATGGGCTTAAAGGAAAAGTAAAAGAAAGGACACTGCACTGCTGAAATTCAGCAGTACCTTGTTTCGTAATTAAATAAATCAAGTGTCTTACACGTCTCGTAGTGTTGCGAAAATTATATTACGAATAGAAAAGACACTCATATGCATATGTATGACAAGAACTCATGATAATGGGCCTAAAACACGAGGTTTTGAGGCCGTGCATATGGAACGGGAATTCTGGAAATTTTTCCAGCCTAAAGAATAAGTTGTTCTTGTGTGTATATGTAACGCATCATGCCATGGATTGCATAGTGCATGTCATACATTGCATCATCGTCATCACATGATTTATGGAAATGATTTTATGAGAAAGAAAGATGAAAAAAGCGTTTTTAAAGAAAAGGTTCTGTTTTTAAAAGAACGCTTCCCACCGGTACCGTGTGTTTTCTGGCCAGTAGGACCCGCTCCAGATCCGGGGTTAACTGATCTGATGGTATTGACCGTTTAGGCCCAGAGAGAATAGACATGATTATGATGATATTGACCATACATGCCCGGAGAGAATAGACCTGGTAATTGATGACGTTACCGCTCCGAATCCGGGAATAATAGATTCGAAGAGAAATAAGTGACCGCCTCAGATCCGGGAGAATAGATCTAAATACTCTCTTGTTTTCTCGACGATGATGTTTTGAATGAAAGAACGAAAGAACTTATCTTCATTTTTATCATGATGTGTCACACGTACATACTCATGCATGTTGCATTTAAGGAGTCATTGAATATGGGTACGTAATACTTAGGCTAAGAGGTTATGACTTGTTAGCTCCTAAATAATGATCTTTATTGTAGAGAAAAAGGGGTTTGAGTGATTTCAAAATATGTGATTTAAATGAGCATGACAAAAAACGTGTGCATGATATAAACGTGTGCATGATATAAACGTGTGCATGATATATTGCTTATTACTTGCCTTATTTAGGTCATATATAATGTTGCCGTACTAACGAGCCATGAAGCGTTAAAGCTTACATCATATGGCAAACATTTGTTGTGTTTATACTATTTTCAGGTGCCACCATTAATGAACTAAACTAGTTCATTAAGTGAAGTACTTAGTTAATTAAACTAAGTAGTTCATTAAAGGAAGCTACAATTGGACAAGGCACAAAGGCAACAAGACTAAGAAAGGAAAGTCTCCTCCTCCCCATTTACTACATATGGCACGCCTACACATATATATAAATATATATTTCTGATTTTTGAAAAAGGCACATACACATGTATTCTAACGTACTACCGACACGTTATATATTTTACGTACATACGCTAACGTCACACCATCATACTTAACTCATATTTATGAGTATATTCAGGTCTTATATCATATGATATAAGTCATGGTGATGACAAATTAAATACGACACGTTAAAAGGTTCTAAACCAAAAATTGTCGTATCGGGCGAATACCGAAACTTCGCCAACGTGTCACGTACTTGCCATAAATAGATGGCCAGCCCCTACACCTAAAAAATCATTATTAATTTCGTGCATATGATGATAATTCCAGCCATAAAATCATTCCATGTTGGCACACACAAATCACCCCACATTAAGGCCAAATTATGGAGATTCCAATTTCAATTTTGTCACATGTTAATGGCGCCACTTTAGACCATCTAAGTGCTGAGAATTAAAGTTTGTATTATATATATTATCTGTAACATAATATATATAACATGTGCAAAAAGTTGGAATTTAATTAGAGAAAAATCGGGTAATCGATAAATATCGAAAATTCGGTTTTCTACGTACACAACACATGGAACATTTTTGGCACATCATACGACACGTATCTAGACACTTTTTACATATGTCATACATCTTAAAGTGCTCTAGAAAATTAAATTAAGGGCTGATTGGAATATAACATGTGTGTATCATTAAATGTACACTATTTTACAAAGTTAGGAAAAATAAAATTCAGCACATGCCTAAACATGTTAATACACACCTAACACACTTGATGGAGCCTATGTGGAGCCTTGTTGGCATATTGATTAGTCAAGAATCAAGTTTACAAGATTGGTGACTTGGAGAAGGAAGCTACAAAAGGTAATATTTTAAACTTTATCTCATTCTGAAAATTTCAGCATGTGCGCTATATGGTGGCCGATTTTAATCTCTAAAATAGACATATTTTATGTCTTGAATTATGTGGTTAATTGGAAGAAGAAATGGAAGTAATTTGAATAAGATACAAAGCCATAAATTGTGATATCTTGAATATCACACATGCTGAAATTTTTCAGCATGTGTGGCAATGTATCTTGAACGTTTTTATGGCCTTATTATTGTCCAAATTTCATTTCCAAAATGATGAGAATATTTGCAACTAATTTGTGATTTATTTTAAAAGAAAAATAAATGAAAATTTGGAAGTAATTTGAAATGGAGCATCATGTATCACATGCTGAAATTTTCAGCATGTCAACTACTCTTAATGGCCGATTTTTATCTCCTTGTGTGGAGAAATTTTGTCTTGCTTGATTTGGATGATAATCTTATGAATTATGGCAATTATTCTATGATGATTTTGGCACATGTTTTTAGTGAAATGTTCAGATTTTCCAAGTCATCAAATGATGACAACATTCAACCAATCATGAAGTGCCAAGTAAGCAAAGGTTAAATGATCATCCAATGAGAAGGTGCCAAGTAAGCAAGATCATGTCACAATGATGCCACACATTCTCCCAAGGACTTAGAAGACAATTTTCAAGAAGGGAAAGCACCTAAGGGGGGACGGCCATAAGCATAAATGGAAAGGAGAAGAGCAAAACAAAAGACAAGAACAAGCATTACAATCTTGAGATCAAAAAAACGCCAAGCACCTCTCTTCTTCTACACTTTCTTTCTTTCTTCTTCTTGAAAGCGTATTGTACTTATATTCTTATTCTTGAATAGGCTTGTAATATACCACCACATATTCTATATCTTTGTAAAAGATTGATCAAGGTGTGATCAATCTTCAATCTTGCTAGGTGGTGGTGTTCGTGCGAATTGTATTCATCGTACAAGGTTTGTAAAGGGTTGGAGTTGGTGTGTAACTCCATCAACCCTGTGGTAAGGTGTACTTGCGTGTGTGACTAGTGTGAACCGAGGAAGGTGTTCCTCGAAGACTGGAGTAGGTTGTTTATAACCGAACCAGTATAAAATTCTCGGTGTCATTTACTTTCTGCACTTATATTCTGTTTCTGCACTGTTTACTCTTTTTGTTTACGTTTGTAAAAATAGTAAACGACTTTCAAAAATTACGAACATTTCCAGAAACATAGCCACATGTCTTAGGGATAATTTGGCACAAGTTTCAACCCTTTTGGATAAGTATAAGTCACTCAAACATCCAAAGTTCTGAGACTAGTGCAGTCTGATTTTAGACTTGCAAAGGTTGAGACTTTGAGTGTATTTGACTAACTTTCCGAAAGAATTTTTCAAAACTGTTTTAAAACATTTAAATAAAACATATAAGGGGTTAGTGGTTAAAATTTCAGAGCAATTGGAGTTAAGAACAAATAGAAATAAATTTTTCAAAACAGTCTACCGTTTCTGGCAAATTCGTGCAATCTTACTACCAACAATTTTTGAAGGGGTTAAAGGTTGAATTTAAGTCTGAAATTTTTAGGACACACTCATAACATCTGAGGCTAAGGTTGTTGAAAAATATGTTTGGATAATTTTCAAAGTCATGATTTTAAGTGTTACATGTCACATATGGTGTTATAAATGAAAAAGATGAATAAGTGAAGAAAAATGATATTGATGTTTAGTTTTTTTTGAAATAATTTTCTAAAATGTGATGAATTGGTTGTTTTCATTTGTGTATGATTTATACATGTTCATTATGTGAATATTATGTGTTTTTGGTGATTATTATTGTCCTGTGACTAACATGCCTTGGAAGTTTCTACAACTTACCAAAAAGGGCAAAATTGGTATTTTGAGTTTTGTAGGAACATGATATGGTGGAAATATTTCAAGAGCATATTCTTATACTATTTATCATGACAAAGTTGATATCATGATTATTTATGACCATCCGGGTCATTTCTTGAGTTTTCTTACACCAGGGGTATTTTGGTCATTTTACCCCCAAGGGTATTTTTGGTATTTTCACTCAAGGAATCTCTTGAGTATATTATTATCTTCATTCTGGAGCTGTGTTATTATTATTTTGAAGATAATATGGTGATCTTATATCTTATTCTCTCAACCGATGATATTATTGACTATAGCTGGATATGTGACGATTTGAGATGTCACATTCTATTTTTTCTCGAAGACCCTCTTATATATGTTATAAGAGAACATTTATCATCATTATTCAGAGATATTAAAGGTGTCAAAGGTGTGGAAATGATCTCAACATATAAGAAGAAATATTGGGAAATTTCGGTGTTACACGTTGACATAATCTTGTCAAGTGTTATCTATTTATTTCTTCTTCAAAAATCTGAGTTGCTACACTTATATATATGTGGAAAAACGTGACTAATCAGGTAGACATGATGTGGTATTCATTTTATGAGTTGGAGACAAGTGGACCAACCAAAAAGGAGCTAGTTGGCAAAATTGCCAACTTGGATTTTTTCTAAATATAGCCAACGGCTATATGGTTTCTTGGAGTATTTTTCAGCAGATTTTTTGAAGTCAAATGGAGCTCTCACATGCCCTATTATGTTGCTTGAAGTTGAGGATAATTTGGTGGTATTATCATTTCTTATTTAATTAAGAAAAAGAAAAGAAAAAAAAACACTTTTGAAATGTAGCCAACGGCTACATCCTTCTTGGAGCTGAATTTTTCAAATTAAAATGGTCTCCTACATGCCTATTCTTGTGCCAAAGAGATGAGAAGATAAAGGAGTTGTTATGGTGCTATTATCTTCACAATTTCAAGATAATTCCAAGTCATTTTTTAGTTGAAAATTTCAGCCACATAAAGTTGCCAAGGTGGACCAATCATTGTGTTTTATTTTGCCAAGTGTACAAAGCCAACCAATGATGAGAAGACATTTGGAGTTGATGATGAAGATGATGACACATTGGCATTCTTATCTTCAAGGCTCAAATCACACTATAAATAGAGGCATTGGTGAAGAAGATGAAACACACTTGAAGCTCACAAGCATTCTATAGCTTTCATATTCATCTTCTTGTTCTTGTTGTTGTATTTTGTTGTAGCAAAGTTGTTCTTAATATTTTGGTGAGCTACAAGCCTCTTGAGCTTCATTTGTAAGATTGATTAGCCATCTTTATAAGGCTACATCAATAGGTGTTGGAGGTATTGCAACTAAGTGTTGCTTAGAAGGTGATTATCCAAGTCTTGAGTAGGGTTGGTGTATAACCCAAGGATCAAGCTTGGCTCTTGTTGTAAGGTGTTCATTTCATAGTGAAATCCAAGGAAAGGTGTTCCTTGGGACTGGAGTAGGTCACATTGACCGAACCAGGATAAATCCTCGGTGTTCTTCTCTTGTTTCTTTATTTCTGTTTTCTGCCCGTTTTTGACTGCAGTTTTCACCCAACTTCACACAATTTGAAAAAATAGCTAAACATTTTCAAAATTCGTGATTTTTGGTGGAGTTATACTTCAGACTGTTAGCTTTCATTTGCAACAAGAATCACTTGATTTGAGCAAGTAAAAGTTAGTCTTTCAGTCTTTGCAAGATAATTGCTCCAATCTGGCTGCAATCTGACCAGTTTTGAGAAAAGTTAAATTCTGTATTTTTCAAGAATTTTTTGAGGTCAGGGCCTTTTGGAAACTTCATCTACACATCCTAAGGAGTGTTTTGATATAAAGATCAACCTTTTTGGTTGAGTATTCAAAGAGAAACACTATTTTCAAAATCAGCAACATTCTGTCCAATTCTGTCCAGATTGACCATCTAAATCTTTTAATTTGTTTGAAGGGTCAAACGATCTTATTTTTGTCTGATTTTTGGACAGAGTCTTGTTAACTCATTGAAGTTTAATTCTGGAAAGTTTCATAATTTTTGGAGTTGTGTACAATTATTTGTGAATTTTTGAAAAACGGGTTCTGAATCTGAGTTGGTCTCAGATTCTGTTTTCAAGGGGATTTTAACAAAGGGTTGTAGTGTAATTTCCGCTAACCACTATTCACCCCCCCCTCTAGTGGTGTTCATTGCAGGTGCACGGTCCAACATTTGGTATCAGAGCCAGACCAACACCACTCAAAAGAAGCAAGATTCAACACCGTACGAACAATACAAGGCCAAGAAACAACAATTCATAATATATTGCTTTTCTCAAATCAAAGGTACATACTATGGCTATTGTTTCTCACAAAGGTGAGTTGGAAGGTATGTCCACACAACGCCCTCCTCTTTTTGATGGCAATAATTTTGTTCATTGGAAACTAAGAATGAGGCTATTCTTAATGGCTATAGACATCGATTTATGGTCTATAGTTGAAGATGGGCCGTACATTCCAATGAAAGTTGTACAAGTTAGTGGAGTAACTCAAGAGGTTGAAAACTACAAAAGTGAATGGTCATCAGATGATAAAAAGAAAATGTCCATGAATGCTAAAGCTATGCAATTACTTTTGAATGGACTTACAACTTCTGAAGCAGGATATGTGTCAAATTGCACAAGTGCACACGACATGTGGAAATCACTTGTATTAAAGCATGAAGGTACTAGTGGTGTTAAAGAGTCAAAAATAAACATGCTTATGACTGAATTAGAGACTTTCAAAATGTTGCCAAACGAATCCATAACATCTATGGATTTGAGGATTACTAATATTTTCAATGCCCTTGAAGCTTTAGGGAAGTCATTTTCGAACAATGAAAAGGTTCAAAAGGTGCTACGAAGTCTCCCTGCAGAATGGGATCCAAAGGTGACTGCAATCGAGGAGACAAAGTCAATCACCAAGATGGATGAATTGATCGGGTCTCTTAAAGTCTATGAGGTAAAACTGAACCAACGAAAGTCTGAATCGTCTAAGTCATCCAGTAAGTCAATAGCCTTCAAAACAACTGAAACACATGCTAATAACGATGATAGTAATAGTGATACTGAATTAGACGATGACTTGATATTGATTGCTAGAAAACTTAGAAAGTTTTTCAAACGGCCAAATAGGAATAGACAACATAATTCTTCTTCTTCTTCTTTTTCTCAATCTAAGAAAAATAACACAAACAAATGGTATAATAAAGAATTAAAGTGTTATGAATGCGGTCAAAAAGGACATATTTCATACGATTGTCCAACAAAGAAAAATAATAATAAAAACAACAATAATAAACAAGCCAAGGACAAGGAAGGCAAGAAAAGGGAAACGAGCAATGAAGGTGAGCACATGGAGCGACTCATCCGACTCAGAGTCCGAAACTGAGGAAGCTCAAGTGTGCTTCGTATCCAACAAGGTATGTTCTTCTTCTGATAGTGATTCTGATAGTGACATGACATTTGATGAAATGTATGAAGAATTCCTACGAATGCATGCTCACTGTAAGAGGCTCTCTAAAGAAAAGAAGAAACTAGTTGAAGAAAATGACAAGTTGAAGACGTCCAACTTGGAATTTTCCGATCAACTAGAATCTCTTAAACAAGAGTCTACTAATACTCTTGATTCTTTAGAGAACAAAATTGAATCATATAGGAAAGATGAACAAAAGTTACAAATGGAAAATAAAATGTTGAAATCCAAGTTAGAAAGTTGTGAAAATGAAATAGTGCAACTTAAGTCTTCTAAATTTACCTTAGAAAAAATGATAGAACAATTTAAATCGGGTGCAAATATGTTAGATACACTTATCTCATCACAAAAGTATGGCAATGATAAAACTGGCCTAGGCTATAAAGAAGAAAACAAAAAAGTAAATGAAAAGACTAAGTTTGTTTCATCTAGTACAAAATTGCCATATAATACAAAATCAACTTTGCCTGCTACATCTTCTTCTACACCTTCTTCTACTCATATCAAGGCAAAAATACAACACAAACCCACCAATATGCACACGCATAAACATACATCTAGGCCAAATTTTGCATCTAGACAACCTAGAAATCATGCCTACATGTATACAAATGCAACTAGACCAAATAAAATGCATCCAACTTTTTATGAACCTATGCATAAGCAAATCTCATACAAGTCTTATAGAAATACACATGAATATACATATAGAGCACCATATAAGAAACAAAATCGCATGCCTTATACACATTATAAGATTCGGTCATCCTATAATGAATATCAACCATGGCGCAACATGTATAACAAAGCATCCTCACTTATGTGGAATAATCATCTATATGCTTATCCTTCTTACTTTAACCATGCTAAAATTGTGCCTAGAAAGTATATTCAAGTTTGGATACCTAAGGGTTATCTAAACAAGAATAATGCCCCTAACATTCAAGGACCCAAATAAAGGGTACCTAAAACTTTGTCTCCATTGTAGGAAAAATGCAAGGAATGCAAGAAAGAGGCAAAGTCAAAGAATCTAAAAACCAAATGGTTTTTAGATAGTGGATGTTCGAGGCATATGACGGGCAACCCCAATCTATTCACCGAACTTGAACATATTGATGGTGGAAAGGTAACATTCGGTGACAACAACAAAGGAAAAGTTGTTGGAAAAGGAACAATCGGGGACCCAAACACATTTCAAATACGAAATGTGTTGCTAGTAAGCAATCTCTCTTATAATTTACTTAGTATTTCTCAACTTATAGATTGTGGTTATAATGTCTCCTTTCTTCCCAACTCTTGTGATATAATAAATGAAAAAGGAGAAACGGTTTTAAAAGGAAATAGAGATGGAAATATTTATACCCTTACCTTAGATAACATGTTAAATGCTAAGGTTAAGTGTCTAATATCACATGACTTAGATGTGAATTTATGGCATAGAAGATTAGGCCATATAGGAATTTCAACCATTAGGAAATTATCTAAAAAGAATTTAATTAGAGGTATGCCTAAGTTAGACTTAGATAATTTTCAAATGTGTGAAACATGTATTAAGGGAAAACACATTAAAGAAACCTTAAAACCGAAACATGAAGTGAGTACTAGTCATGTACTAGAATTGCTTCACTTAGACTTATTTGGTCCAAGTAGGACAAGAAGTCTAGGTGGACACTACTATGTGTGTGTCATAGTAGACGATTACTCACGCTACACATGGACATTGTTCTTAACACACAAAGACGATGCTCCATTAGCAATCGAAACCCTTATCAAGCAACTTGAAAACATTTACGAAGAAAATGTCAAAAGAATTAGAAGTGATAGAGGTGGAGAATTTAAAAATAAAGACGTAATCAAATTTTGTGAACTTTATGGAATAAAACATGAATTCTCACCACCTAGAACACCACAACTCAATGGAGTTGTTGAACGTAAAAATAGAACGATTCAAGAAGTTGCAAGGACAATGCTGTGTGAAAATAAATTACCTAAGTATTTATGGGCTGAAGCTGTTAACTGTGCATGTTATATTATAAATAGGCTCACTATTAGAAAGAAATTAAATAAAACGCCTTATGAATTGCTAAACAATAGACAACCTAAAATAGATTATCTTAAAGTATTTGGATGTAAATGTTTTGTGCTAAACACTAAGGATAATCTAGATAAATTTGAACAAAAGTCTATTGAATGTATATTTGTTGGATATTCAACTAACTCAAGAGCATATAGGTGTTATAATCCTGCATCTAGAAAAATAATTGAATCCATACATGTGAAATTCAATGAAAATGCATGCTTTGAAGTTAGTGATAAACATCAACATAAACAAGAAACAAATGTTGAAAATATGTTTGATGATGAAGTATTACTTGAGCCTGTACTTGATCATCTAGAACCAACTCCCCCTGAACAAGACATGCATGAACCCTTAGATGAAATGAATCAAGAAAATTTGCAATTGGAAGATGATACAACTAATGATCCAATTACATATGATAACATTCACACTAATGAAACTTTTGAACAAGATGAGGGTGAACCTAGTCAATCTAGGAATTGGTGGAACCCTAGAGAATTAATCATTGGGGATCCAAGTGTTGGGGTTAGAACACGTAGAAACATAAGTCAACTTGAAGGACATAGCTTAGTCTCACACATAGAACCTAAGAATGTTAAGGAAGCCTTAGGTGAAATATCATGGATAGATGCTATGCATGAGGAATTAAATCAATTCACAAGGAACAACGTATGGGACTTAGTACCTAAACCTGAAGACAAGTCTATCATAGGAACTAAATGGGTCTTTAGGAATAAAATGGATGAACAAGGAAATATTACAAGAAATAAGGCTAGACTAGTCGCACAAGGTTATAATCAACAAGAAGGAATAGATTATGAGGAAACCTTTGCACCCGTTGCACGACTAGAAGCAATTAGATTGTTACTTGCGATTGCAAGTCTAAGTAACATTAAACTCTTCCAAATGGATGTCAAGAGTGCATTCTTAAATGGATACATCCAAGAAGAAGTGTTTGTCAAACAACCCCCTGGATTTGAAGATCCAAAGAATCCTAACCATGTTTACAAGCTTAAGAAAGCTTTATATGGTTTGAAACAAGCTCCAAGAGCTTGGTATGATAGATTTGCAAACTTTCTTATTGCGAATAATTATGAAAGGGGAACCATAGACAAAACATTATTCCTAAGAAGAAAAGGTAATGATTTGTTAATAGTTCAAATATACGTAGACGATATTATCTTTGGTTCAACTAACCCTACCTTAGTAAAAGACTTCGAAGAATGTATGAAGTCAGAGTTTGAAATGTCAATGGTAGGAGAGTTGAATTATTTCTTAGGACTCCAAATCAAACAAACCCCTCAAGGAATTCACATTAGCCAACTTAAGTATGTCAATGATATGATTAAGAAGTTTGGCTTTGAAGATTTGAAACCTACAACTACCCCCATGAGTGTTAGTACCAAACTCGATAAGGATGAAAATGGTAAACCTTTTGATGACACACTCTATAGGTCTATGATTGGCTCATTGTTATACTTAACTGCATCAAGACCTGATATCATGTTTAGTGTGTGTATGTGTGCTAGGTTTCAATCTTGTCCTAAGGTATCACATTACAATGCAGTGAAAAAGATATTTAGATATCTTAAGCATACACCTCACTTAGGACTATGGTATGATAAAAATGCTAAGTTGGAATTACACGCATATAGTGATGCTGATTATGGTGGTTGCAGGTTAGATAGAAAATCCACTAGCGGCACATGTCAATTCATAGGAACCAATTTGATCTCTTGGTTTTCTAAAAAGCAAGCTAGTGTAGCTCTTTCTACCACTGAAGCCGAGTATATTGCTTTGAGTTTATGTACTACCCAAATACTTTGGCTTAAACAGCAACTTAGTGATTTGGCATTAAAATGAAAAAGATTCCAATTTTCTGCGATAGCACAAGTGCAATCAATCTTTCCCGGAATCCGGTGCTTCATTCTAAGGCCAAACACATTGAGGTGCGATACCACTTTCTTCGCGATCATGTTCAAACTGAGGACATAGTGATAAACCATATAAGAACTGATCACCAAATCGCTGATATCTTTACCAAACCCCTTAATCAAGCCACGTTTGAAAACTTACGAGCCAAGTTAGGTATGATGACTTACGATACCATTGTATAGTTCTATCTTTTGCATGATTTGCAAAATAAAGGGGGAGATAGCATAAGCACATGATTTTAGATTTTAGTTGCTAAGTCATCATTTGGTATGAAATGATAAGTTTCAAATATAAGTTAAGAGTTAAGTATAGGTTAAGGGGGAGAGTATGAGTTGAGGGGGAGCAACATACTATTTAAAAGTTGAAAACATTTGGTTAAACTTTTTAAATTTTTGGTTATAAGTTGTGACATTAAAATCATGTTAGGTTATTTTGAAAATCATCCAAAAGGGGGAGAATGTTGAAAAATATGTTTGGATAATTTTCAAAGTCATGATTTTAAGTGTTACATGTCACATATGGTGTTATAAATGAAAAAGATGAATAAGTGAAGAAAAATGATATTGATGTTTAGTTTTTTTTGAAATAATTTTCTAAAATGTGATGAATTGGTTGTTTTCATTTGTGTATGATTTATACATGTTCATTATGTGAATATTATGTGTTTTTGGTGATTATTATTGTCCTGTGACTAACATGCCTTGGAAGTTTCTACAACTTACCAAAAAGGGCAAAATTGGTATTTTGAGTTTTGTAGGAACATGATATGGTGGAAATATTTCAAGAGCATATTCTTATACTATTTATCATGACAAAGTTGATATCATGATTATTTATGACCATCCGGGTCATTTCTTGAGTTTTCTTACACCAGGGGTATTTTGGTCATTTTACCCCCAAGGGTATTTTTGGTATTTTCACTCAAGGAATCTCTTGAGTATATTATTATCTTCATTCTGGAGCTGTGTTATTATTATTTTGAAGATAATATGGTGATCTTATATCTTATTCTCTCAACCGATGATATTATTGACTATAGCTGGATATGTGACGATTTGAGATGTCACATTCTATTTTTTCTCGAAGACCCTCTTATATATGTTATAAGAGAACATTTATCATCATTATTCAGAGATATTAAAGGTGTCAAAGGTGTGGAAATGATCTCAACATATAAGAAGAAATATTGGGAAATTTCGGTGTTACACGTTGACATAATCTTGTCAAGTGTTATCTATTTATTTCTTCTTCAAAAATCTGAGTTGCTACACTTATATATATGTGGAAAAACGTGACTAATCAGGTAGACATGATGTGGTATTCATTTTATGAGTTGGAGACAAGTGGACCAACCAAAAAGGAGCTAGTTGGCAAAATTGCCAACTTGGATTTTTTCTAAATATAGCCAACGGCTATATGGTTTCTTGGAGTATTTTTCAGCAGATTTTTTGAAGTCAAATGGAGCTCTCACATGCCCTATTATGTTGCTTGAAGTTGAGGATAATTTGGTGGTATTATCATTTCTTATTTAATTAAGAAAAAGAAAAGAAAAAAAAACACTTTTGAAATGTAGCCAACGGCTACATCCTTCTTGGAGCTGAATTTTTCAAATTAAAATGGTCTCCTACATGCCTATTCTTGTGCCAAAGAGATGAGAAGATAAAGGAGTTGTTATGGTGCTATTATCTTCACAATTTCAAGATAATTCCAAGTCATTTTTTAGTTGAAAATTTCAGCCACATAAAGTTGCCAAGGTGGACCAATCATTGTGTTTTATTTTGCCAAGTGTACAAAGCCAACCAATGATGAGAAGACATTTGGAGTTGATGATGAAGATGATGACACATTGGCATTCTTATCTTCAAGGCTCAAATCACACTATAAATAGAGGCATTGGTGAAGAAGATGAAACACACTTGAAGCTCACAAGCATTCTATAGCTTTCATATTCATCTTCTTGTTCTTGTTGTTGTATTTTGTTGTAGCAAAGTTGTTCTTAATATTTTGGTGAGCTACAAGCCTCTTGAGCTTCATTTGTAAGATTGATTAGCCATCTTTATAAGGCTACATCAATAGGTGTTGGAGGTATTGCAACTAAGTGTTGCTTAGAAGGTGATTATCCAAGTCTTGAGTAGGGTTGGTGTATAACCCAAGGATCAAGCTTGGCTCTTGTTGTAAGGTGTTCATTTCATAGTGAAATCCAAGGAAAGGTGTTCCTTGGGACTGGAGTAGGTCACATTGACCGAACCAGGATAAATCCTCGGTGTTCTTCTCTTGTTTCTTTATTTCTGTTTTCTGCCCGTTTTTGACTGCAGTTTTCACCCAACTTCACACAATTTGAAAAAATAGCTAAACATTTTCAAAATTCGTGATTTTTGGTAGAGTTATACTTCAGACTGTTAGCTTTCATTTGCAACAAGAATCACTTGATTTGAGCAAGTAAAAGTTAGTCTTTCAGTCTTTGCAAGATAATTGCTCCAATCTGGCTGCAATCTGACCAGTTTTGAGAAAAGTTAAATTCTGTATTTTTCAAGAATTTTTTGAGGTCAGGGCCTTTTGGAAACTTCATCTACACATCCTAAGGAGTGTTTTGATATAAAGATCAACCTTTTTGGTTGAGTATTCAAAGAGAAACACTATTTTCAAAATCAGCAACATTCTGTCCAATTCTGTCCAGATTGACCATCTAAATCTTTTAATTTGTTTGAAGGGTCAAACGATCTTATTTTTGTCTGATTTTTGGACAGAGTCTTGTTAACTCATTGAAGTTTAATTCTGGAAAGTTTCATAATTTTTGGAGTTGTGTACAATTATTTGTGAATTTTTGAAAAACGGGTTCTGAATCTGAGTTGGTCTCAGATTCTGTTTTCAAGGGGATTTTAACAAAGGGTTGTAGTGTAATTTCCGCTAACCACTATTCACCCCCCCTCTAGTGGTGTTCATTGCAGGTGCACGGTCCAACAAAGGTCTCTCAAAATTTCAGAATTTTTGAAGACCTACAACCTAGTTTTAAAAACGTTTTAAAACTGGTCCTGAAAACAGAATCTGTTTTCAGAAGTTGAGTTGTTTTGTTTTAAACAAATTTTAAAAACCACACTTTCCGCACCAACTATTCAACCCCCCTTCTAGTGGTGCCTTGCAGATCCTACAAGTGGTATCAGAGCGCAGGAACACTCACTATAAAGGATCCAACGATTCAGTGAGATGGCAACCACAAATCTCAAAACCGAGCAAGAAGGTATGTCAAGCCAAAGGCCTCCTCTTTTTGACGGTGAGTCGTTTATTCAATGGAAACTAAGAATGAAGCTTTTTCTTATGGCTATAGATATTGATCTTTGGTCGATTATAGAAGATGGTCCTTTTGTTCCATCTAAGTTATCCACCGTAGACGGAGTCACACTAGAAGTTGTCAAACCTAGACAAGAATATACAAGTGATGATAAAAAGAAACTTAGCATGAATGCTAGGGCTATGCAATTGCTCTTGAATGGTTTAAGTAAAAGTGAGTCTAGTTATGTCTCAAACTGTTCGAGTGCACAAGAAATGTGGAGGATACTAGAAATGAAACACGAAGGCACGAGTCAAGTAAAAGAGTCAAAGATAAACATGCTTATGTCCACACTTGAGTCGTTTAAACTATTGCCTAATGAATCTATTGTTGATATGGATCTTCGTTTGACTAACATCTATAATTCTCTTGAGTCTCTTGGTAAAGCTTTTACCATGCAGGAAAAAGTACAGAAAGTCTTACGAAGCCTTCCATCAGAGTGGGACCCTAAAGTAACCGCAATAGAAGAAAGCAAAGAAACGAACTCAATAAAGATGGAAGAGTTAATTGGATCACTTAAGGTGTATGAAAATAAACTCATCATACGGAAATCGGAATCATCTAAACAAGGTAAAGCCATTGCTTTTAAATCAAATGAATAAGTCTCTACTTCTTCCGATCACGTAGATGATAGTGATTCTGAATTGGATAACGATGACCTAATTCTATTGGCTAAAGGCTTAAGAAAATTTATGAGAAGGTCATTTAGAAACAAAAATAAGGGTACTACAACTAAAAGAAATAAGAACAAGTCAAATGATAAAGATGTTAAATGTTATGAATGTGGCAAACTTGGACATTTATCATATGATTGCCCCAATAAAGAAAAGCAAACAAATAAATACCTTGACAAGGAGCGGAACAAGAATAGACTCGTCTCAGAATCCAAGCAAAGGAAACGTGCTCTAAAGGCCTCCACCTGGAGTGATACATTGGATTCCGAGACTGAAACCGAAAAAGAGACTGCACAAGTATGCTTTGTGTCCAAAGCATCTAATGAGGTATCATCTGATTCTGATTCTGACTCTGAGCCTTCTTATGATGATCTTTTTAGTCAGTATTTAGAATTGCATAAATTCACTAAGACTCTCGCTAAGGAAAAGAAGCGATTAATTGAAGACAAGAAACTGTTAGAATCTTCTAACGAGAATCTTGTCGCTCAATTAAACGATTCAAAGAAAGAGTCATCATGCATCATTACTACATTAAAGACAGAGATTTCATTATTAACCACTCAAAATAACGAAATGAAATCCGAGATTTCAAATTTGAAATCAAGGAATATAGACCTAGAGAAAATGATAAAACAGTTTGATACGGGTCAAACATGCTGCATCGTATTATCTTATCACAAAAACATGATAGTGATAAAACGGGTTTGGGATACGTTGATACTAATGAAGTATCCACCAAACCAACTAAGTTTGTTGTGTCCAAGAAAGTAGACACCCCAAAGCCTCAAATGGCATCTAAGATGACGCAAAAACCGCCTCTTCCCTCATCACGCCCCACTTCCTCTTCATATCATGTGAAATACAATTTTGTACCATATAGATATGAAAAGAAAAGAGTGATGCATACACGGCATTCATTTCATCCACGCACTACGCACACACACACACAAGGACATATCAAAAACGTCCTTCATACAATGAGCATAAAGGAGTTCTTGGGCAAAGGCCCAAAGTGCATTCACCACATGTCTACTATATCGCACATTCATCTACATTCTTGCCATTTTCTAGACCGAGAAAGATCACCCAAGTATGGGTACCGAAAGGTACTTTTACCAAGAGGTGATTAACTAACTCGAAAGGACCCAAAGTTAAAAGGGTACCTAAATCATTTTTGCACATTGCAGGGAGCCCACACATCAAAAGATACAACTATAAAGTGGTTCCTTGACAGTGGCTGCTCGAGGCACATGACGGGTGACCCGAGCTTGTTCACAAAATTAAAGAAGGTCACAAAAGGCAGATCTACGACCTTTGGAGACAACAACGAAGACAAGATCATCGGAAAAGGTACGATAGGAAATCCAAGCACTCTTCAAATCTCCAACGTCTATTTGGTAAGCAACTTATCTTACAATCTTCTTAGCATTTCTCAATTTGTTGACAATGGCTTTGATGTGTGTTTCACTCACCCTTATTGCAATATAATAAATAAAAATGGAAAAAACCGTTTTAAAAGGAAAACGAGAAGGTAACATCTTTACGCTTTCTATGAATGATATGGTAGACGCTAAAGTTAAGTGCTTTATGTCAAACGAACCCAATGTAAATTTATGGCATAGACGTTTAGGACACATTGGTATTTCCACACTAGAAAAACTCCAACGAAAGAACCTAGTACGAGGATTGCCTACAATTGATTTAGACAACTTTCAGTTGTGTGAATCTTGCATAAAAGGCAAACAAACACGTGAGTCACTTAAGCCTAAGAATGAAATAAGCATGACTAGAGTCTTAGAACTACTACACATTGATTTGTTTGGTCCTAGTCGCACTACAAGCCTTGGTGGGCACCACTATGCATGCGTGATTGTTGATGATTTTTCTCGTTATACTTGGACTTTATTTCTTGCACATAAGGATGATAGTACCATTGAAATTGCGAAATTAATCAAACAACTTGAAAATCAATACGGTGTCAATGTGAAAAAGATAAGAAGCGATAGAGGCGGTGAATTTAAAACAAAGATATGATTTTATTTTGCGAAGAAAAAAGGAATCAAGCATGTGTTTTCGCCACCTAGAACTCCACAATTAAATGGAGTAGTAGAAAGAAAGAATCGAACACTACAAGAAATTGCTAGGACTATGTTGTGCGAAAATAAATTGCCTAGATTTCTGTGGGCGGAAGCCGTAAACTATGCATGCTACATAGTAAATCGCTTATCTATTAGAAAGAAAATAAACAAGACGCCTTATGAGATATTGAATGATCGCATGCCTAAGATTGACTATTTTCGTGTGTTTGGATGCAAATGTTTTGTCTTAAATACAAAAGATAATTTAGATAAATTTGAATCCAAATCAATTGAGTGCATTTTTGTTGTATATTCTATAAACTCAAAAGCATATAGATGTTATGATCCTCTCACTAGACAAATCATAGAATCTATTCATGTGAAGTTTAATGAATTTGGTGAGATTGATAAAGATAAAGAATATGATGATGACTTTGAATTGAAACCCGTGTTGAATGAAGATGATGGTACATTTGATATGCATGACATGAATGGCACACTATAAATGCATGATCACTTAGAAATGAATGATAACATAGAAAATAATAAACCAAGATGGCATACAGATCACCCACATGATCTCATCATAGGCGACATCACTCACGGTGTGCAACCACGTAGAAGAATAACTTCGGATGAAATAAATCAATTCCATGCTATGATTTTCGAAATTGAACCCAAAAATGTGCATGATGTTTTGAGTGATTCTTCTTGGACTGATGCTATGCATGATGAGCTTAATCAATTTGTTAGAAATGATGTATGGGATTTAGTGCCACGACCACAAGATAAGACCATAATAGGCACAAAGTGGGTGTTTAGGAATAAAATGAATGAAGAAGGAAAGGTCGTTAGAAATAAAGCCAGACTTGTCGCACAAGGCTATAATCAAGAAGAAGGAATTGACTACGATGAAACATTTGCACCCGTAGCACGTTTAGAAGCTATACGACTCTTACTTGCGATTGCTTGCATGAAAGATTTCAAATTGTATCAAATGGACGTAAAAAGTGCATTCCTAAATGGATTTATACAAGAAGAGGTATATGTGAAGCAACCACCCGGTTTTGAAGATTTGAAACATCCCGATCACGTGTACAAACTAAAGAAGGCACTTTACGGACTAAAGCAAGCACCGAGAGCATGGTATGATCGTTTTGCTACTT
>AP025040.1:23571115-23707007 GCA_036186865.1 Eustoma russellianum | reverse complement strand
ATGGTATGATCGTTTTGCTACTTTCCTTTTAGAAAATGATTTAAACGAGGTACTATAGATAGCACACTATTTTTGAGACAAGATAAATCGGATTTACTTATTATTCAAGTCTACGTTGATGACATTATTTTCGGTTCTATCTCACATAGACTTGTTGAAGATTTTGAAAATTGCATGAAATCCGAATTTGAAATGTCTATGTTGGTGAACTTAATTATTTTCTTGGCTTGCAAATTAAGCAAACGAGTAAAGGTATTCACATAAGTCAAGCTAAATATATAAATGATATGATTAAAAAGTTCAACTTTGAAAATTTGAAACCATCCCCCACCCCTATGAGTGTCACCACCAAATTGGATAAGGATGAACATGGTAAAGATTTTGACAATGCTTTATATCGGTCTATGATTGGTTCTTTGCTATATTTGACTGCTAGTAGGCCTGATATCATGTTCAGTGTATGCATGTGTGCACGTTTTCAGAGTCAACCTAAGGTGTCTCACTACAATGCGGTAAAAAGAATATTCCGTTATATTAAGCACACGCCCACCTTAGGAATTTGGTATGATAAAGATTCCGAATTTAACTTACATGCTTATACTGATGCAGATTATGGTGGCTGTAAAATAGATAGGAAGAGCACGAGTGGCACTTGCCAATTTATAGGAAACTCACTCATTTCATGGTTTTCCAAAAAGCAAGCAAGCGTTGCTTTGTCCACTACTGAGGCTGAGTACATGGCACTTAGCCTTTGTTGCACAGACTTGTTGTGGATAAAACAACAACTTTCGGACTTTGGAATTACCGTAAATAGAATTCCTATATACTGTGATAGTATGAGTGCCATTAATCTGTCTAAGAATCACGTGTTACACTCTAAGGCTAAGCATATAGAAGTACATCACTTTCTTCGTGATCACGTAAACAATGGTGATATCGTCATAGATCTCGTACGCACAGAAGCACAAGTAGCGGATATCTTTACAAAAGCCTTAAATCAAGCCACGTATGAATCTCTTTGTTCTAAATAAGGCATGATTTCAGCTGATATGATTTGACTTGATTTGATTTGATTCTCTTTCCTTATTTACATGCATCTTTTGATTTACTTTCCAAAATAAAGGGGGAGAGAAAACATGATTTAAGGAGGAGAGAGATACTGATTGCATAAATCAAGCATAAATCAAGGGGGAGCGGTTTGAAATTTAAAAATTCGAATTTTGAATTTTATGCATGATTGAAGGGGGAGCGATAGGATTTAAATCATGTGCATAAGTTATTTTGAAAATCATCAAAAGGGGGAGATTGTAGAGAAAAAGGGGTTTGAGTGATTTCAAAATATGTGATTTAAATGAGCATGACAAAAAACGTGTGCATGATATAAACGTGTGCATGATATATTGCTTATTACTTGCCTTATTTAGGTCATATATAATGTTGCCGTACTAACGAGCCATGAAGCGTTAAAGCTTACATCATATGGCAAACATTTGTTGTGTTTATACTATTTTCAGGTGCCACCATTAATGAACTAAACTAGTTCATTAAGTGAAGTACTTAGTTAATTAAACTAAGTAGTTCATTAAAGGAAGCTACATTTGGACAAGGCACAAAGGCAACAAGACTAAGAAAGGAAAGTCTCCTCCTCCCCATTTACTACATATGGCAAGCCTACACATATATATAAATATATATTTCTGATTTTTTGAAAAAGGCACATACACATGTATTCCAACGTACTACCGACACGTTATATATTTTACGTACGTACGTTAACGTCACACCATCATACTTAACTCATATTTATGAGTATATTCAGGTCTTATATCATATGATATAAGTCATGGTGATGACAAATTAAATACGACACGTTAAAAGGTTCTAAACCAAAAATTGTCGTATCGGGCGAATACCGAAACTTCGCCAACGTGTCACGTACTTGCCATAAATAGATGGCCAGCCCCTACACCTCAAAAATCATTATTAATTTCGTGCATATGATGATAATTCCAGCCATAAAATCATTCCATGTTGGCACACACAAATCACCAGGCCAAATTGTGGAGATTCCAATTTCAATTTTGTCACATGTTAATGGCGCCACTTTAGACCAGCTAAGTGCTAAGAATTAAAGTTTATATTATATATATTATGCGTAACATAATATATATAACATGTGCAAAAAGTTGGAATTTAATTAGAGAAAAATCAGGTAATCGATAAATACCGAAAATTCGGTTTTCTACGTACACAACACATGGAACATTTTTGGCACATAATACGACACGTATCTAGACACTTTTTACATATGTCATACATCTTAAAGTGCTCTAGAAAATTAAATTAAGGGCTGATTGGAATATAACATGTGTGTATTATTAAATGTGCACTATTTTACAAAGTTAGCAAAAATAAAATTCAGCACATGCCTAAACATGTTAATACACGCCTAACACACTTGATGGAGCCTATGTGGAGCCTTGTTGGCATATTGATTAGTCAAGAATCAAGTTTACAAGATTGGTGACTTGGAGAAGGAAGCTACAAAAGGTAATATTTTAAACTTTATCTCATTCTGAAAATTTCAGCATGTACACTATATGGTGGCCGATTTTAATCTCTAAAATAGACATATTTTATGTCTTGAATTATGTGGTTAATTGGAAGAAGAAATGGAAGTAATTTGAATAAGATACAAAGCCATACAGTGTGATATCTTGAATATCACACATGCTGAAATTTTTCAGCATGTGTGGGAATGTATCTTGAACGTTTTTATGGCCTTATTATTATCCAAATTTCATTTCCAAACTGATGAGAATATTTGCAACTAATTTGTGATTTATTTTAAATGAAAAATAAATGAAAATTTGGAAGTAATTTGAAATGGAGCATCATGTATCACATGCTGAAATTTTCAGCATGTCAACTACTCTTAATGGCCGATTTTATCTCCTTGTGTGGAGAAATTTTGTCTTGCTTGATTTGGATGATAATCTTATGAATTATGGCAATTATTCTATGATGATTTTGGCACATGTTTTTAGTGAAATATTCAGATTTTCCAAGTCATCAAATGATGACAACATTCAACCAATCATGAAGTGCCAAGTAAGCAAAGGTTAAATGATCATCCAATGAGAAGGTGCCAAGTAAGCAAGATCATGTCACAATGATGCCACACATTCTCCCAAGGACTTAGAAGACAATTTTCAAGAAGGGAAAGCACCTAAGGGGGGACGGCCATAAGCATAAATAGAAAGGAGAAGAGCAAAACAAAAGACAAGAACAAGCATTACAATCTTGAGATCAAACAAACGCCAAGCACCTCTCTTCTTCTACATTTTCTTTCTTTCTTCTTCTTGAAAGCCTATTGTACTTATATTCTTATTCTTGAATAGGCTTGTAATATACCACCACATATTCTATATCTTCGTAAAAGATTGATCAAGGTGTGATCAATCTTCAATCTTGCTAGGTGGTAGTGTTCGTGCGAATTGTATTCATCGTACAAGGTTTGTAAAGGGTTGGAGTTGGTGTGTAACTCCATCAACCCTGTGGTAAGGTGTACTTGCGTGTGTGACTAGTGTGAACCGAGGAAGGTGTTCCTCGAAGACTGGAGGAGGTTGTTTATAACCGAACCAGTATAAAATTCTCGGTGTCATTTACTTTCTGCACTTATATTCTGTTTCTGCACTGTTTACTCTTTTTGTTTACGTTCGTAAAAATAGTAAACGACTTTCAAAAATTACGAAAATTTCCAGAAACATAGCGACATGTCTTAGGGATAATTTGGCACAAGTTTCAACCCTTTTGGATAAGTATAAGTCACTCAAACATCCAAAGTTCTGAGACTAGTGCAGTCTGATTTTCAGGCTTGCAAAGGTTGAGACTTTGAGTGTATTTGACTAACTTCCCGAAAGAATTTTTCAAAACTGTTTAACCCATTTAAATACAACATATAAGGGGTTAGTGGTTAAAATTTCAGAGCAATTGGAGTTAAGAACAAATAGAAATAAATTTTTCAAAACAGTCTACCGTTTCTGGCAAATTCGTGCAATCTTACTACCAACAATTTTGAAGGGGTTAAAGGTTGAATTTAAGTCTGAAATTTTTAGGACACACTCACAACATCTGAGGCTAAGGTCTCTCAAAATTTCAGAATTTTTGAAGACCTACAACCTAGTTTTAAAAACGTTTTAAAACTGGTCCTGAAAACAGAATCTGTTTTTAGAAGTTGAGTTGTTTGGTTTTAAACAAATTTTAAAAACCACACTTTCCGCACCAACTATTCAACCCCCCTTCTAGTGGTGCCTTGCAGATCCTACATTTATTGAGTGACGATCTTTATTAAGTTATGAACTGATATCAGTTATGAACTTTTATAAGTTATGCTCTCTGATAAGTTATGATCTCTGATAAGTTATGAGTTGATTACTTACGGGATTTGGACGGAAGGTCAGGTATGTTCTAAACCGAATTTTTGGGGTTCGGTTCTCGTATGTACTTTCCATTTAATTCACGATTATTTATAGTTTACTTGCTGGTGACGTTGTCACTCACCCTTTATTTTTCCTCCCAGAACCCGCAGGAAATAAAATTGAATGGATCGAAGATGAACCTAGGGTTCCTTACCCGTAGAAGCGCGAGAGGTGGACGACTTAGGAGATTTGACGAGATGGTTGTGATCGATGATCTTTTTATAAAATTGTGATGGAAACAATTACTTTAGGAAGTTCCGTACTTTACGATCGGGTTGTAAAACTAATGATGGTTTCTTAGTCATTTTTATTTTAAAAGTTTTTATTCTGCCTCGGTTTTGCTTACTTGTTGACGTGTAAGCATGAAAGTCCACATATTTTATTCTGGAATTTGTTATGTTATGGGTTGACGCCTGGTACTCTCCGTAGTGAAGTACGGTGGGCGCACCGTATCCGACTGGGCCGGGGTGCGGGCGCTACAGGTGGTATCAGAACCGAGGCTCCAGATCCGGACAGAATATAGAATTAAGTTATGATCCTAGTCAACTAAGTTTGATCTTAGATCTAAGTTATGATCCTAGATGAGGGTTGACCTTAGACTAGGATAACTTAGACTGGAAAATTAGGGTTCGACCTAATGATAAAACCCCAATCGACGACAATTTATAGAATTTTATTCATAACGTATCTACTTGCGTGCCACTCAGAAATGCTATTGGAATAGATTAAATTCTGCCACTTATTATGACACTCCCACATTGAACAAAACCCCGACACTGCATAATGCAGATGGTGCGACCAAGAGGCAGACCAGCAAGAGCTAAACCAGAGGTGCAGGAGCCTATTCCTCCTCCACCTGCTCAGATGCCTCCACCCCCACCACAAGACCAAAATCCGCCGCCAGCGCAAAATATTCCCCAACCCCAGGGGCCTTTACCCCAAGTGATCCCAGATATTAATGCCTTCTAGAATTTCTGCCAGACCGTAACCCAAATCGGGCAAGTAATGCTACAATAGAATGTTCCTCAGCCTCATGAGCCGGTCAGGGATGCCCAATACTACTTTGAAAAGTTGAAAAGAGCAAATGTTCCACCTTTCGAAGGAAAGTCAGACTCAGACGCCTCTGAGAAGTGGCTGGACGAAGTAGAAAATTGTTTTGAATTGATTAGAGCTCCCGAAGAAGTGAAGACCCAAGCTGTCAGACCATTTCTACTTGGAGAGGCCAACCAATGGTGGAAGGCCAATATGCAAGCTCTACCAAGGTCGATTCCATGTGATGCGTGCAAGACGTGGGCTCCAATAGTTCCACCTTCCAAACGTCCTTCACAAAGGGTTAGGCACAAGGAAGAAGACTTCCCCTTGCTTCCTTAGTGATTAAAAAGGTGTGGATTAAGAATGAGCAAGACCAACACTTCAAGATGGTCGTTGATGCGTGCAACTCGTGGGCTCCAACAATTCCACCTTCCAAACTGTTAGTGTATGTGCCCTAGGCCATGATTTGGATATTTATGTTATGCATTTATTATTAATAAAATAGGTTTTATTATCATTATTGTTGGTTAGTATGTTACACAATTTTGATATATGTCCCTGATTTATTATTTTTATGGAGATAAAATAATTTATAATCAGTATGAGTATTGATTTGATAATCATGAGATGATTATGTGTATGGTGATACGAATCAATCTCATAGATACTTGTTAGAGAACAGTGTATTGGATAGACCCATCATGAGATTGCTACATGGATTAGCGTCATAAGTAAATCTCATGATAGTCATGTTTTAATCCTTTGACTTGAGATTGTCATAGTTTCCAACATAAGGACTATTATATTTTGACATGATCAAACGTTATCCGTAACTGGATAATAATAAAGGTCATGATTGAATGTGATAGAAATTATGTAGAGGATATTGAACAATCAAGATAGAATTTGTCCCTCTCTTTTGAGAGAGATATCTTTGGGCCCCTCGATTAGTGAGACTGTGAAATACATGGCCGTGCTCAAATGAATTGATAGTGTGATCAATATCATTTGTTTTATCAGTCTACTTAGAGATCGAGTAATCATATGTTTGAACTATATAAGTATGACGCTGACCATGACTTATGTTCAAACTAGATATCGTGTGACAAAGGGATTAATGCATGTACTATTATTAGGCTAGTTGGACTTTACTCGTATTAATTGGGTAGTCGTAATGCCTTGCTAGAGGCCAATTACGACTTGTTGGTTTAATAGCGATTTAATCAACTGCCAATTAATATGGGCCTATCGGGTCACACACAAGAATGCGTATGGCTGAGATTAATAATATTAATAATATTAATATTGGATATTAATTATTATTATTATTATTATTATCGTTTTTAATATTAATAATATTAATATTGGATATTAATTATTATTATTATTATTAATTTCGTTTTTTATGTATATATTTATATCATCGGATAATAACAGAGAATCCATATTTGATATGGATTTTGATTGGTTTTATCTAATCCTAACAGAATCCGTATCTGGTACGGATTTTGATAGCGTTAACAAATCCGATCAGGAATCGGATTTTGATATCTATATATATGTACGGAGCATGGTGTATCTTGTACACCACACAACCAGTAGAAAACGAAAGGGCAAGAATCGTTTTTGTGAAAACCGAATTCTTCAGCCGCGCAGTTTGAAGAGCTAGCACTCCGGGCGGAAGCGTTCGTGTGGATACCGACAGAGGGTGATCGTATTTTCGCACCTCTTCCATCTGCAGATTTCGAATCTACGGAGGTACTTTTTGATTTCTTTTGTCGAATTAAACGAACAACATGGATCCTTGGTAGGAAATCAGAGATCAAGTTTTGTTTTCCGCTGCGCGTTTTTGCAGTGATCTCGGTTGATTTCCTAACACAAACGTCCTTCACAAAGGGTTTGGCACAAAGAAGTAAACTTCCCCTTGCTTCCTTAGTGATAAAAACGTGTGGACAAACGAGCAAGACCAACACTACAAGATGGTCGTTGATCAGGCAAACCAAAATGGCCCTCCTGGACGGCACCTTTTAGCAATGGCAATACCTTCAAAACGCTCAACTTTGAAGGATCTTAACTTAGGTTTTTAATGCAAAACCAAGAAAACAAAGTCTCACACAAAGTGAAAGAAATATCAAGAATTCTTATTCATCAAAAGGTTTTTCCTAACATTCGGCCAAAAGGCCCTATTTATAGACTAGAAAACGTGCTCCTCAAGCCTTAGAATGTCTAGAAATTATTTCAAATAATGCTAGCTACCAAATGTTTAAATTTAAAATCTGGTTGAAATTCAAACCAAGATAAATTCTAGCTAAAACTTGAATTTGCTTGTAGAATGCCAACTTCTCTCTTCCAGCCATGTATGATGACTAAATGGAGGTGTTTGAGACCTGATTTGATGATGATAAGGTGGTTGGATTTGAATTCAAAGGTTGGTTCAAATTTGAATTCGAATTGAGTTTGAATTTGAATTCAAATTTGGGTTTAACTTTGAATTGTGACCTCATCTCCTCCTTGCTTCAAGAATGGCGTGTAGATGGCTTCAAGGTGGCTAAGATGTTGAATTCAAATGTTGGTTGAAGTTTGAATTCAAATTGAGTTTGAATTTGAATTCAAATTTGGGTTCAACTTTGAATTGTAGACTCATCTTCCTCTTAACCTCCAAGATGGCGTGTGGAATGGACCAAGATAAGGCTGAGAATTTATTGAAATGTAAATCTCAAATTAGATGAAACTTGAATTCAAATAATGGTTGAATTTAAATTTAAGTTTGTCTTCAAGTTTGAATGCGATTTAATCTCCATCTTTGAACTTCAAGTTGGGCGCCACTATGGAGATAATTTGAGCTGGATTTTGAAAATGGAATTCCATCTTGGACACATTTGAATTTGTCTTTGTGGAGACAAACATTCTTCTCAAGACAACATTCATTTTATCTCCCTTTTTGAAGCACACGCCTGTAATGCCCTTTTGAGCTTCCATTAGGCTTGGAAATTTCATGTACCTAATTTACCTGCAAAGCAAACACAAGGAAGCAAGGATCCCAAGAAAACAAGACATACATTTGGTTATTTTATTGAAAGACGCCTATATGCATGAAAAGTGATGCATGGAATGCAACCCAAGACTAAGACAAACTTTGTCTTGTATTTTGCACACCTTGGACCGCATCATTCCCTCCTTCCTAAAAAAGATTCGTCCCGAATCTTAGCATGTATGTCATGCGGGAGAAAGATCCTCAATAATGCAACAAAGATACAAGACACACGTATGCACACTTTCATCCTAAGATGTTTAGGGTGAATGAGTAATGCAATGACAAAACATGTTCTTCGCGACTCATAAAAGCTGATTCGGTCATGCATCAACAATAAGTAAGTCCTCTTCCTCACATGTTTTGGATGCATTAGGATCTGATTTTCAAATTTTAGTTGATAATACGCATCATCAAATCCTATAGGGGGTGCATGACAAGAGGTGTTCAACAGAGGTTTCTTTATAGTGTTTTTAAGATGTATAACCAATAAAAGCTCATAGTTATCGTGCATTTGATCCTCACACAAGGTCATCACATGAATGTCAAATGATGTATCATGATGTGGTGACAAAAATAGCGTGTTTGGAGTTGTGATATTCATGTCGCCATTATTGTCATTGACGCTCCTTAAAACTTCCAAATCCGATGAATTTAAACTATCATGCTCATTAAAGCACAGATCAGTACTAACTTCCAGATTATTATCCTCAAAATCAGTTTTCAATGTAACGTCAAGTGGAATTCCATAGTCATACTCATGTAAATTGGAATTTTCATGGGGTGGAATGTCACTATCAAAACACTCAAACAAATGATTATTATAGACAACCCATTCATGCTTCTCAATATTATCATGTTTGTCACCTAAGACATCATTATTCTCACTTGAAATGTCACTCCAATCATCTTGTAAATCAGCATGTAAATCAAGCAAATCACGTGAATGATGCGAAGCACAAACAACATTAGATTCATGCTCATCACTTTCAGTACGCAAGTCAGTCTCATGCATATAAACACTATGAACATCGACAAGTCTCCTAAGACCTTGCAATTTATTAAGGAGGTCTAATCTGTGTACCTTTTGTTCTTCTACTTCTAAAAGGATTTCAGAGTTGCGTTCTTTTTGTGCTAGAAATTTCTTACGAATGTCAGCATTACGTTCTAAGAACTTCACAGAGTTATGTTCATTCAGCACATCAGCTTTAGCATCATGAACGACATGTTTATCAATCGAAATTTCAGCATCATCATCATAAGAATCATGCTCATTACCAACACTAAAATCAAGCGAATCAATTTCGTAATAAGCTTGATTGAGGCCTTTTACCATTACGTGATAGAGGTCTCTAATGTCATCTTCCATGGAATCCATGAGTAATCTGAAATTAATCGAGCAACAAAGAAAGGAAAAACTAACACAAAGACGAAAGAGATTTCGTTACGTTAGTGGGAAGAAAAACAAAATTCGGGCACTCTACTTTCTTTTCTTTCCACTCTCTTACCACTTTGCTTCTTGGATAACCTGAAGTTAATAAGATTCAAAGCGATCAATTAAGAAAGTGTTTTGCCAATGCTTCATCCAAATCACAACGGTCTACACTTGTTTCTCCCTTTTGCGTTCAAGTTGCACCAAATAGTATCAAAATAGAATCAAGTGAAATGGAAACTAAATTGAACTTTCTACTAAGATTCGAAGAAGATAAGCAACCAAAATTGATGTATAAGGCTGAACCAAAGATGAACTAAGGGTTGCCGTGGACAATCTTTAGTTAGTTTTTGATTCTATGCACTTACTATCCACAAAATGGTTCAAGTCATGCAATAATCGAGCAACCAAGTGTGTGATTTGTTCAAGAAGAGCAATGGAAGGAAAATAAAGGTGTAAGGGCGGTTGGGGTTTAATAAAATAAGAGATGGTATCCAAGGTTGCCAAATTGTACCAAAAATTTTAAATAATGCACAAATGCTTTCTTCCTTTTTTCTTTTCACCTTTTTTTTGTCTTTCTTTCTCTTCTTGCTGTTTTCAACTCGCGCAAGTTTCAGATTCTCTTTTTTTTGTTCAAGGCAAGAAAACGTAACTTCTCTGCTTTTGTTCAAACGTTGTTCTTGACAAACCCTGGCAAGGAACTTTTGATTTCAGCCAAAGGTAATCTCAAATATGCAATATTGTGTAGGGGAATGTGAATGAGGATAAATCTCAGTTAGGGTTTTGTGGGTAACCGAGATGAGGGTTTTCGAAGAATTAGGAATTTGAGTGGCGGGTTTTCAGCTTTCATGTTTGTTGTGGAAGTGGTTTTCACACGTATGATCAGCACGATTGGAGCATGAAATCAATCACAATATGAATCATAAGAGGCATACAATCATCACCAACTAAAAGCTTCGGTAGCAACAAGATGATTTGAAACCGAGGTAGCTTTATAGGCTGATGGTTGGAATATTTAAAAGAAGGCTGAATGTAACCTAAAATGCAACAAACCCTAATTTGTTCAAGTTTGAACGAATCAAAATCAGATTGTGATGCGAAAAGGAAATAAAGGAAATGACACTTGAATGATGAAAAGCAAAATGCAGCAACGTGCAGAGACTCAAAGCAAATGAATTGGACGTCTTTTTGTATGAAATGTAAGACAATGGCGTGTAGAGTGAGGGGTAGAAGAAGGACTCAACTGAAATTGAAATGACTAGACTCAAACGGAAAGGAAATGATAGATGGTGGAATAGAGTAACCTGAGCTCTGATACCAATTTGATGCGTGCAACTCGTGGGCTCCAACAATTCCACCTTCCAAACGTCCTTCACAAAGGTTTGGCACAAAGAAGTAAACTTCCCCTTGCTTCCCTAGTGATAAAAACGTGTGGACAAACGAGCAAGACCAACACTACAAGATGGTCGTTGATCAGGCAAACCAAAATGGCCCTCCTGGACGGCACCTTTTAGCAATGGCAATACCTTCAAAACGCTCAACTTTGAAGGATCTTAACTTAGGTTTTTAATGCAAAACCAAGAAAACAAAGTCTCACACAAAGTGAAAGAAATATCAAGAATTCTTATTCATCAAAAGGTTTTTCCTAACATTCGGCCAAAAGGCCCTATTTATAGACTAGAAAACGTGCTCCTCAAGCCTTAGAATGGCTAGAAATTATTTCAAATAATGCTAGCTACCAAATGTTTAAATTTAAAATCTGGTTGAAATTCAAACCAAGATAAATTCTAGCTAAAACTTGAATTTGCTTGTAGAATGCCAACTTCTCTCTTCCAGCCGTGTATGATGACTAAATGGAGGTGTTTGAGACCTGATTTGATGATGATAAGGTGGTTGGATTTGAATTCAAAGGTTGGTTCAAATTTGAATTCGAATTGAGTTTGAATTTGAATTCAAATTTGGGTTTAACTTTGAATTGTGACCTCATCTCCTCCTTGCTTCAAGAATGGCGTGTAGATGGCTTCAAGGTGGCTAAGATGTTGAATTCAAATGTTGGTTGAAGTTTGAATTCAAATTGAGTTTGAATTTGAATTCAAATTTGGGCTCAACTTTGAATTGTAGACTCATCTTCCTCTTAACCTCCAAGATGGCGTGTGGAATGGACCAAGATAAGGCTGAGAATTTATTGAAATGTAAATCTCAAATTAGATGAAACTTGAATTCAAATAATGGTTGAATTTAAATTTAAGTTTGTCTTCAAGTTTGAATGCGATTTAATCTCCATCTTTGAACTTCAAGTTGGGCGCCACTATGGAGATAATTTGAGCTGGATTTTGAAAATGGAATTCCATCTTGGACACATTTGAATTTGTCTTTGTGGAGACAAACATTCTTCTCAAGACAACATTCATTTTGTCTCCCTTTTTGAAGCACACGCCTGTAATGCCCTTTTGAGCTTCCATTAGGCTTGGAAATTTCATGTACCTAATTTACCTGCAAAGCAAACACAAGGAAGCAAGGATCCCAAGAAAACAAGACATACATTTGGTTATTTTATTGAAAGACGCCTATATGCATGAAAAGTGATGCATGGAATGCAACCCAAGACTAAGACAAACTTTGTCTTGTATTTTGCACACCTTGGACCGCATCACCATGGGAGAGGTTTCTTCAATAATTCAATAAATTCTGCATACCACCCTCCGTTAAGCTACAGAAGAAGCACTGGTTTGAATCACTGGTACAAGAACAAGGAATGACTGTCGCTGAATATGCTAACAAGTTCATAGCCCTCGGAAGATTCCAACCATCTACCATGAATGATGAAGAAACTAAGATGTTGAAGTTTGAATGAGGGTTAAACCCTAGGATCCAGACCTGCTTGGGCAATGCGAACCCGACAAATTTTGGTGCACTTTTGGACGCTTGTTACAGAATAGAAAGAGATATCATTCGTTGTGATGAGATCGGACAGAAACGAGGAAGGGAAACATTCGGGAGCGGAGGGTCCCGCAAAGCTTCTAAGAAAAACTCAAGGGGCCCAGGACGCCAAGGAAAGAATCGATTCCAACGCCGTTCCCAAAAGAACCAGTCAAAGAACCAAGGCCAACAATCTGCCATTCCGAGCTGCCCTCACTGCAATAAGCGTCATGTGAGAGAGTGCTACTTCCAGGCAAGAAAGTGTTTCGGATGCGGCAAGGTGAGCCACATCCTCAAAGACTGTCCGGATAAAGGAACTACCTGCTTTGGATGTGGAAAGACAGGACACATGGTCAAGGATTGCCCAGAAAAGGGGCCCAGCAAAAGCAACCACCTAAGAACCAGCGCCAGCGTACTAATGCGAGAGTCCATGCTATGACTGATGCAGCTGCTGAAGAGGCCAATGATGTGGTGGCAGGTATATTCTAAAATCTATGCAATGCTTAAATTTTTACAAATACTGTTGCCCTACTGCTGCTTAGAAAATCTTGAATGATTCAGGAGCTATTTTAGTATGTTCAGTACCTGCCAATGTGCTATTTGATAGTGGTGCTAGCCACTCCTTTATTTCCAAGAAATTCGCAAAGAATATTGAGCATAACCCAATCTATAGTGATGCACCCTATAGAATCCAAGCAGCTGGGGATCAGGTGCTTGTGTCTCACCATGTTTTCAGAAACTGCGAACTTGAGTCCGATAATCACCGGTTTGACGCCGACTTAATTCCCATACCCATGACGGATTTCGATGTGATTCTCGAGATGGATTGTCTCTCCAAGAATTTTGCCAACATCGATTGTAATGAAAAGCAAGTTACTTTTAAGGACCCCACACGAAAGGAAGTAACCTTTCAAGGAGGATCAAAGTTAAGAAAGTGCCCCAAGAACGTTTATGTAAATATGATTCGCGCCAGTAAGGCATTGAAGAAAGGACATGAAGGGTTTCTCGTTTATGCAATAAATGCCGAATCAAGCACCCTCCGACCTCTCCCAAGTCCCAGTGGTCCAAGAATATCCAGATGTTTTTCCGGAAGAATTACCGGGTCTTCCTCCGGACCGCGAGATATCTTTTGAAATTAACCTAGTTCCTGGAGCTGAGCCAATATCAAAGGCTCCCTATCGAATGGCACCTGCAGAACTAAAAGAGTTGAAGGAACAATTACGCGAATTGCTAGAGAAGAAACTTATTCGCCCAAGTGTTTCGCTTTAGGTCGCCCCCGTACTGTTTGTCAAGAAAAAGGACGGAAGTATGCGGTTATGTATAGATTACCGCGAACTCAACAAGATCACTATAAAGAACAAGTACATGTTGCCTAGGATCGACGATCTGTTTGATCAGCTCCAGGTAAGCAAATTAAAATTTTATTTTAATGATAAGTCTATTACAAACCCTACCTAAAAATATCGTAATGCAGGGGGCACGGATTTTCAGTAAGATTGATCTTCGTTCGGGATATTTCCAATTGAAGATCAAAGCTGAGGACGTCCCGAAAACTGCATTCAGAATCCGTTATGGACATTACAAATTTCTTGTAATGCCATTCGGACTGACCAACGCCCCCGCGGTGTTTATAGATCTAATGAATCGAGTATTTCAAGAACAACTAGGCAAGTTTGTTGTAGTCTTCATCGACGATATTTTAATCTACTCACCTGATGAAGAGACCCACATAAACCATTTAAGGATCGTACTTGACATTCTACGGAGAAAACAACTGTACGCTAAATTTAGTAAATGTGAATTCTGGCTACGCAGTGTAGCATTTCTGGGACACGTGATATCTGAGGATGATATATCTGTAGATCCCAAGAAAATCGAGGCAATCACAGAGTGGCCAAGGCCGACCAACGTTACAGAGGTGCAAAGTTTTCTCGGTCTCGCCGGCTACTATCGTAAGTTTGTTGAAGGATTTTCTCGAATTGCTATGCCTCTTACCCGGTTGACACAAAAGAAAACCAAGTTCGAATGGACCTCAGATTGTGAAAAGAGTTCTACTGAATTAAAGGAGAAGCTAACCTCTGCCCCAGTTTTTGCACAATCTGTTCCGGGTGAAAATTTTGTGGTATATAGTGATGCCTCTAAGAATGGACTCGGATGTGTACTGATGCAGAAAGATCGAGTGAGTGTGTACGCGTCCAGACAGCTAAAACCATTTGAACAAAATTACCCGGTACACGATCTTGAATTAGCAGCCGTAGTCTTTGCCCTAAAAATATGGAGGCACTATCTGTACGGTGAGAAGTGCGAAATTTTCACAGATCACAAGAGCCTTAAGCATCTTTTCACCCAAAAAGAATTAAACATGCGTCAACGCAGATGGCTAGAGTTAATGAAGGATTACGACCTATTGATTCAGTATCATCCGGGAAAAGCCAACAAGGTATCCGACGCACTGAGTAGAAAGACAAGCCATCCGCGTCAACCACCTCTGCAGCGTGATATGAAAGAATTTGATCTTGAAGAGGTTGATTCTATTGAAGGCATGCTCGCAAAGTTGGTATTGATCCCTTCGCTGATAGACAAGATTAAGGAAGGTCAAGAAAAGGATCAAACTTTAAAGAAAATAAAGGACATGTTGAGAATGAAACCATCTGAAGAGTTTAAGGTCAGAAATGATAATAGCTTGTGGTTTCGGGAAAGACTGTGTGTACCCAATGATGAAGCTATAAAGAATGAAGTTCTTCGTAAAGCCCACAACTCTCGTTTGTCTATCCACCCTGGAGCCAATAAGATGTATCAAGACTTGAAACAAAGATTCTGGTGGCACGGCATGAAAGGACAAATTGCGGAGTTCGTAGAAAAATGCCTTGTTTGCTAGAAGGTGAAAGCGGAACATCAGAGACCCGCTGGGTTACTACAACCTCTTGAAGTTCCCGAGTGGAAGTAGGACCACATTACTATGGATTTTGTCACAGACCTACCAAGAACGAAGAACGGACATGATACCATTTGGGTAGTCGTCGATCGTTTAACAAAATCTGCCCACTTCATGGCTATGACAATCAAGGCTCCGATGGAGAAGTTGGCTACAATGTATGTTGATCAAATTGTGAGCCTTCATGGAGTACCCCTAAGCATTGTTTGCGACCGCGACCCTCGCTTCACATCACGATTTTGGACAGCTTTTCAAAAAGCGATGGGCACTGAAATACGAATGAGCTCAGCATTTCATCCCCAAACGGATGGTCAATCGGAAAGAACCATCCAGACGCTGGAAGACATGCTGCGTGCTTGTATACTCGACTTTGGGGGAAGTTGGGATCGGAGTCTCAAACTAGTGGAATTCTCTTATAACAATAGTTATCATCGATCTATAGGGATGGCTCCGTATAAAGCACTTTATGGAAGGAAGTGCCGTTCTCCGCTCTACTGAGATGAAATCGGAGATAAGATTCTTACTAGACCTGATCTAGTAGAACAGACTCGAGAGAAGATAAGGATTATAAAGCAAAGGTTACAAGCGGCCCAAGATAGAAGCAAGGTTTGGGCAGATGAGAAGCAACGACCGTTGGAATTTCAAGTTGGGAAAAAGGTATTCTCGAAGGTATTGTCGTCCAAAGGAGTTAAAAGATTCGGTATCAAAGGGAAATTAAGCCCAAGGTTTATGGGACCCTATGAGGTTCTTGAAAGAATTGGGGAAGCTGCTTATCGACTAGCACTACCGCCATCACTATCTCAATTACATGATGTGTTTCATGTATCTCAGCTTCGTCGGTATGTGCACGAGCCTAGCCATATTATAGAGGAACAGCCTTTGAAAATTGAAGCCGACGCGACATAAGTGGAAGAACCGGAAAAGATAATTGATCGTAAGGAAAAGGCATTAAGGAGACGATCTATACCTATGGTCAAGGTGCAATGGAAGCACCATTCAATTGATGAAGCTACTTGGGAGGTGGAAGAGAACATGAAGAACTTGTACCCTCACCTCTTTGACTAACACTTTTAAGTTTCGTGGACGAAACTTGTAATAAGGGGGGAGGATGTTGTGCCCAACGAGGAACCACCTTGTACTTGAGACTTATCTAAGAGAATTTATAAAAAGTTGTATCTTCAAGTACAATTTACTTAGTTTGATGATTACTTCTCTAGTTAGACTTACAATAAGGAAAAATATTGTGTAGTAATTCAAGCATGAATTATGGATTATGTGAAGTGACCAATATACCCCTAAGGGCCTAGGAGATTTCGGCTACAAGGATAAAAAGGGCCTTAGAAGGTTTTCCTTCAAAGCAAAAGAAGGACAATTATAAGGGCCACCTTTAATTGAGCCCAAATGGCGATTAAACAATTTTAAGTAGTGGGCAAATTTTTCCCAACACTTACATAAATCTCGGCCCTTAGCCCAAAAGAACTCAAGATTTTCCCTAGTTTCATATTTTTTTTAAAAAAAGGGGGAAAATAATTAAGTAAAAAGGGAGGCAACCACCACATGATTGTTTTAATAAAGAGAATTAGGCATGGTTAGGGTCATTAAGACCCCAACCACCGGGTACCCTCAAGTGGGCAACCAAGGAGAATTTTGAATCCTACCATGGTTACTTTCATTAACCCCAAGGTTAAAGTAACCAAGGTTAGCCTAAAAGTAACTACGATTGGAATAAAGTAACCCAAGGTAATCATAAAGTAACCTTGATTAACTAAAGTAACCAAGGTTAATTGTCATAACCTTACCATGGTAATCCCTTACTCCCCTCTCTTACCCTCCCAACGGCTAACACCTTAGCCTAAGAAGGAAAATTCATTCCAAGAGCAATCTAGAATCCTCTCATACTTCCAACCCTCAAAGAACCACCAAGAGCAAGAAAGTTTTCCTCTTATCCCTTCCAAAACACACGGCCAAGGAGAATCAAGATTCACCCAAGTGCAAACTTGGTCTGGGTAAGTAAATACTCAACTCTTCAAGGGATTTTTACATTTTACATAGCTTGAAGCTCATGTTACCCCTTTTTCTTGCTCATAAACTGTGACCTCCATGGTCACTAGGTTCAAGTTTTCAAAGCTTTTAGGAGGGGTTAGTTGCTTAAGAGGTTTGAGCAACGTCCAAGTTCCATCTTGGTAAGTTAATCTAAGCCTCCATTTGGTTTTATCCTTGCCTAGAATAAAAGCTAATGTTTATTCTTTTTCTTTTCCCCAAACCATGGGGGTATATAGTGAAGAGGAGAAGGATTTCACTCATCTTCCAAGCCAAGGAAAGGAGTTAGTTTGAAAAAGGCAAGTACACTATACATACTCATGACTTGGGTGTGAAAGTGCATGCTTGAATGTCTAGATGCTATTAAGTTTTAATCTTAGATGTGAAATGCTAAGTTTATTGCATAGAACTTTCGGATCCTTAAGTAAAGTGGCTTGCATGTGTGAGATTTGCTCCAAAGGTGGATTCTTTGTTGTTTTTAAGTATGGCTATGAGGTAAATCTAAGATGAATGTGACAAAGATCTCTTCTTTGACATGTATGGGGGACGGTTGGATGAAGGAGGGGGAAATAAAGATAGTTCTTATAATAAATTGCCACTTGTGGGTTAAAGGTGTGAACAAGATGTGTGCTTTTTGTGTTAAGATTAATATGTTCATCATGGATATATGATTTTTCCCTTGCATGCGTATAGACGGGTTGTTTTGGGGGTAGGGTACGTATACACCCATCTATACCAATAATGGATTCTAGTATGAACATGATGTGCAAGGCCAAAGGAATGAAATGTGTATCATTCAAAATGTTTTGAGGTGATGTGTAGATGACTTTTAGAATGTGTTAGAACCTGCAAAATCACATGCTCAAGGTGTACTTGATGTTTAAATAAGGTGTTTAAGTCTAACAACTCAAGTTGGGACATTATAGTAAGGAAATGGGACAAAAATTAGAATTACTGGAACAGGGCATATTATTGTGACGTGTTGTAAGACCAGAAAAGGGACTTTAGAAGTATTCAATTAAGCTAATTTTTGGTGTAGCACTTACCCTATGTGCGTAGTAAATATGAGAATTGTAATTTCACAAAAATGAGTTACGGTTTATTTTTAACGGAATTTTTAGTAAAACTGGTCAAGCTGGAAATTACTGGACTGAACAGATTTTATGTGACATATTGAATAACCCGGAAACGGACCTTAGAAATATGCAATTGGGCTGATTTTTGGTAAGATGATAGCCTTATGTGTTTGCTAAGTTTGTGAGTTGGAATTTTTGGAAAAAGACTTACGGTTGGGTCACAATAAAAATCATAGTAAAATTGGTCATTCCAGAATTCAGCCTGTACCCGTTTTGGGAAAAAGAATAAATGACCCCTTTAAAGTTATTATAATGCTGCAAAATTTTTATGACAATTACTTAAGACATATATGAGGGTTTTCATGTAAACCACTTAGCTTAGAAATATTATTTTAAAGGTAACCACCAAAGCTAAGTTGGTATTACTAATCTGGAATTTTGGGCAGAATTGAGGAACTTGTTGTGGGGCTTTGTTTTGATGGGCTTAGACTTAATTGTATAGTTTGGGCTTATGACCATTAATTATTGGTATGTCTACAGCATTTTCCAAGGTTGGCCCAAATTAGATGAAGCTTAACGGGCTTAAAGGAAAAGTAAAAGAAAGGACACTGCACTGCTGAAATTCAGCAGTACCCTGTTTCGTAATTAAATAAATCAAGTGTCTTACACGTCTCGTAGCGTTGCGAAAATTATATTACGAATAGAAAAGACACTCATATGCATATGTATGACAAGAACTCATGATAATGGGCCTAAAACACGAGGTTTTGAGGCCGTGCATATGGAATGGGAATTCTGGAAATTTTTCCAGCAAAGAATAAGTTGTTCTTGTGTGTATATGTAACGCATCATGCCATGGATTGCATAGTGCATGTCATACATTGCATCATAGTTATTCACATGATTTATGGAAATGATTTTATGAGAAATAAAGATGAAAAAAGCGTTTTTAAAGAAAAGATTCTGTTTTTAAAAGAACGCTTCCCACCGGTACCGTGTGTTTTCTGGCCAGTAGGACCCGCTCCAGATCCGGGGTTAACCGATCTGATGGTATTGACCGTTCAGGCCTGGAGAGAATAGACCTGATTATGATGATATTGACCGTACAGGCCTGGAGAGAATAGACCTGGTAATTGATGACGTGACCGCTCCGAATCCGGGAATAATAGATTCGAAGAGAAATAAGTGACCGCCTCAGATCCGGGAGAATAGATCTGAATACACTCTTGTTTTCTCGACGATGATGTATTGAATCAAAGAACGAAAGAACTTATCTTCATTTTTATCATGATGCATCACACGTAGATACTCATGCATGTTGCATTTAATGAGTCATTGAATATGGGTACGTAATACTTAGGCTAAGAGGTTATGACTTGTTAGCTCCTAAGTTATGATCCTTATTGAGTGACGATCTTTAATAAGTTATGAACTGATATCAGTTATGAACTTTTATAACTTATGCTCTCTGATAAGTTATGATCTCTGAAAAGTTATGAGTTGATTACTTACGGGTTTTGGACGGAAGGTCAGGTATGTTCTAAACCGAATTTTTGGGGTTCGGTTCTCGTATGTACTTTCTATTTAATTCACGATTATTTATAGTTTACTAGCTGGTGACGTTGTCACTCACCCTTTATTTTTCCTCCCAGAACCCGCAAGAAATAAAATTGAATGGATCGAAGATGAACCTAGGGTTCCTTACCCGTAGAAGCGCGAGAGGTGGACGACTTAGGAGATTTGACGAGATGGTTGTGATCGATGATCTTTTTATGAAATTGTGATGGTAACAATTACTTTTGGAAGTTCCGTACTTTATGACCGGGTTGTAAAACTAATGATGGTTTCTTAGTCATTTTTATTTTAAAAGTTTTTATTCTGCCTCGGTTTTGCTTACTTGTTGACGTGTAAGCACGAAAGTCCACATATTTTATTCTGGACTTTGTTATGTTATGGACTGACGCCTTCTACTCTCCGTAGTGAAGTACGGCGACGCACCGTATCCGGCTGGGCTGGGGTGCGGGGCGCTGCACTCTTCCTTTCTTGAGAATTCTCTTTAATGCCCTTGGAAGATTGCCTTTATATGACACCATCTTGCTTACTTGTCGTCACATGATTGGAAGGATGACTTGACCTCACTTACTTGTCACTTGATGATTGATCCACCTTGGCACCCTTGTAATGAGCTGTAAATTCTAAAGAAAAACTGAAAACATGTGCTCAAATTCTAGTTAAATAATTACCATACAAATCACACATTAATCCCCTTCAATTTTGGAATAAAATTGAAGACAAAAATGCACTAAAATTCGTCCATAACAAACAACATGTGCTGAAATTTCAGTATGTGTTGTATTTTGAATTGTTTCCTTGTGTGTTGCCTTCTTCAATGTTACCAATCATGTGTGGCTTATTTTCCACCAATTGAAATGCCAAACAAGTTCCACCTAGGCTCCAACAAAGCTGAAAATGGCGTGTGAAATTTCTGCACATGTGCTGAATTTTCTTTTGGTAAACTTTGTCAAATAATGCACAATATTCACACATTTATGGTTAATTATAATCAACCTTAATTTGAATTTTCTATAACACTTTAACATGTCTTGAATGTTTCAAAAGAGTCTAGATACATGTTACATCTATGCCAAAAACATTCCATGTGTGTACGTTCGTAGAAAACCGAATTTTCGACTTTCGTCGATTACACGATTTTTCTCCGATTAATTTCAAACTTCTTATTTATGTAATATATGTTATGTCACACATAATATACATAAAATGAAGTGTATATTCAGCTCTAATGGTGATAAAAAACATCACATGTGTAAAAATGAAATTGAGTTTGAATTCTCCACAAATCTAGGCTAATTTGTGGGTGATTTGTGTGTGCCAACATGGAATGATTTAGTGGCTGATTTGAGCATGTGAGCCACGAAATTTTTGGCTATTTTTGAAGTATATGAGCTGACCATCTTTATATGACAAGTATGTGACACGTCGGTGAATTTTCAGTAGTCATGTAATACGACAATTTTCGGTTTATGACCTTGTAACGTGTCGTTATAATTTTGTCATCACCATGAATTATATCATATGATATAAGAACTGAATATACTCATAAATATGAGGTGTATATAGTGGTGTGAGTCGACGTACGTTTTTAATATATGTAACGTGTTGGTAGTACGTCGGAATATATGTGTATTGTACCTTTTTAACAAAAATATGAATATATGTATAATATATATATGTAGGCGTGTATACTGAATGAATGAGGCGTGTATATGGAATGAATGAGGAGACTTTCTATTTCCAAATTTGTTGCCATGTAGCTTCCACCAAATATATCTCCATTTAATGAACTAGTTAGTTCATTTACTTCCATTTAATGAACTAGTTTATTTCATTAATTGTGGCACCTAAAAATAGTACGAATACTCAAATTTGCCATATGATGTAAGCTTTAACGCTTCATGGCTTGTTAGTACGGCAACAATATATATAAGCATATGAAGCATATATATCACATAAACGTGTCAAGTAATAACTTATTTATGCATTTCGTAAACTCGTACCATTTAAATCATGCATTTGTAAATCACTCAAACCCTTTTTCTCAACAAATGCGTCTACCACTATAGATCTCATTGTTCTCACTCGGCATCATTCTCTATGAATATCATATCATAATCTGGATCCTCTACAAAGAAAAATAGAAACAACGACTTATGAGCGTTTTGCGTCGCCCGTAAGTACCTACCTGTACCTGCTATAGGATCATATACAAGAGGACAGGGTAAATGCATAATAAAATAAATTAAATAAAACATACCGGTCCTCATTCACAAATAAAGTTAAAATAAATAACTTCCACAATCAAAAAACAATATAAACCGAATAGACATAATCACACAAACGAATATAAATTAAACATTCATTCAACTCATTTCTTAACGCCACATTTGTATGATGCATGTCTTCTTTTAAAATCATGGCACATGCAATTAAGGTCACACAAATGTTATGCATCTATTTTAAAACCATGATATGCTATACATGTCCCAGGTCCTAATGGTAATATAGTCTATCAACCCGACACCTATGTCCATGTTAGACACAGCCTGTCGTTGTAGGCACCCATGCCCATGTTAGACCCGGCATGTCTCGGTACCTATGCCCATGTAAGACCCAGTCTACCATCCGACACCTGTGTCCATGTTAGGTCCGGCCTGCCGTCCTCGACACTTGCGCCCATGTTAGACACAGCCTGTCGTCCTCGGCACCTACGCCTATGTTAGACACAGCCTGCCATCCATAAGTATCCATCATATTCGTGCCCATGTTAGGCACAACCTGTCAAATGCAATGCAATGCTCGTGCCATGAATGCAAATGCAAAATCCCGCACAGTTCAGTGCACACATGCTTATTCATGTATTTTTATTTCCTCCACCTATACATCCAACAATCTTATAATTATTTCCAAAACATATTTAATCCACCTAATAACATTTAGCCAAAAATAAGTAATTCTCAGTAAACACATTTTTTTTCTATTTCCAAGAATAATATATGTTTCTTTTTTACTCCAACTTTGGTTTACACACCTAATTTATATATACCTTCTTTACTGTCGCTAGCCACATTTTTATTTCCATTAAAAACCAGTTTATAGAGTTTATATTCCACTATATTTTAAAGTTTAAACTAATTCCATTTACAAAAACAGTAGCTATTATTAAAATTTGCCTCCCAAAGCTTTCTGAGATTATTTGTGAAGACTAAACAAAAAATATATATATTTAGGGACTCCAATCTGACGGTATGCAAATATTCGTACATAATAAAAAACAGTTTATATATAATCAAGATAAAAGCTCCAAAATCAATAGTTAAATATAAGTAAATAGTTCCAAAATATGGAATTTCCCCTAAGAGTAAATATATATACATAGTTTTGAAAAAATACCAAGTATATACTCTTATATATATATATATATATATATATATATATATATAAGTATATAAATTCCAAAACCAGTAAATATGGTAAATACATAATGTCGAAAACCGTAAGTATGTGTGTGTGTATACATATGATTCGAATGTAGCATATCTGTATTTACATATATGTGATCAATTTTGAAAAAAGTAACAAGTTATCTATAATCTCTGGAAATACACCATATAAATATATATACTTGTACAAATTTCTGAAAACAACAAGTATATATATGTATATTATCCAAATAACAGTTTTCATATACATAAACATAATAAATCTGAAAGCAATAAATAATTATATATATAATTCCAGAATAACACAATATACATATATATACTTGTACAAATTTTCGAAACAACAAATCTTATACATTAAGTTCAGTTAAACAATTTAAACACCCCTAAGTACATATACATATGTTTATGGGACAGTACGCATAATTTTTTAAAATAAAGGAGCACGTGTCTCCAGATTTATTAGAAAATAAAACCCTCACTTATGGCGGAGGAATACCGTTGTTACAAACAAAAGCGAAACAAAGCTGAAGATAATTACTTAAAGGCCGACAGATATTCCACCATAATACATTATAAGGGCAGGGAAAACGTTCAAACGTGGTATGATATGCCTCATTAAAACCTTGGCAAGCAAAACCACCCTTGTGGATAAAATCTTGCACGAAGGAAAAAGAGTACATATTTACCACGTTTGAAACATGCAATACATAAAGAAAGAACCGGCCCGGCGTCTGAGTTGGTGTTTGCAATGGAATGACTCTCGCCGCAACATCATCCATGAATGCCCATGCAAAGATAGAGACAAAGTTATTAGTAAGAATCACAGACCAAAAGCCGGATGATCACATGAGATGGTAAAAACAAATAACCATACCATGTCTGCCTACATCCCATAGAATATAGGCAGGATGTCAAAAAATAGGCCAATCCATATGGAAGACAAAAAGTAGAAAGTGGAGGCTGCTCCAAATCAAAGATGGCGAATGGCGCCTAAGGAATGATCCAGCCGAACACAACTGCGTACCAGTGGCGGTAATGTATGACGAGTATAATAACCCGGCGTAGGGGTCATTAAGCCGTATTGAGCCAAATAGTGTGCTGCCATATTTGCTTCTCTATATATATGTTGTACATCATAATGTGTTTGCACCTGCAAGAACCGGATCAACCGTAGATGATAACCTGCGGAAGCCGTGCCTCGTTGATAAGTGGCATGGAGCAGCTGCTGACAATCTGTCTCCAATATAATATTACGGTAGAATGGCAGGAAATATAACAAAGAAAATAATGCCGCTTGCATCTCCGCCATGTATGGTGATGGGACAGTACGCATATATATGTATATATGTATATGTATGTATGTTTGTGTGTATGTATGTATGTATGTATATACCTTAGGAAAGGCATCGATGGCTAGCGGCGGCTTTGGCGATTTTAGCTTGCGATCATGAATTCCATTTGCATTGCTGATTTTGCCTGCAATTACTCTCGTTTTTGGATTACAAACGATCATCATCCCGAAAGTTCTAATCTTTTCTTTTTAATTTGATTATGGAACTGCATGATCCGCTGCCGGATCATGCAAGAAAAACATCTTTTCTTCAGGCTTTATACAAAAATCTTGAGCCGCCTTCCTTCTTTTCGAGGCCAGTTCAGCGATACAAGGGATTGCCCTCTATACAATTCATTGCAGAAGAGGTATCTTGGTATTCAATTCCTTATCAGCATATATTCATAGGCTCTTTTTGGCACGGTTGACCAAACATGAAGCAATTAGCTAATTGCATGGAACGCATTGGCTTTAAAGCAACTCTAAAATTAGGGTTGTTAGATGAGAAACATGTTCTGATAACCTTTTCAAATGTGGAGGATTATCAACGTTGTTTTTTACGACGTACATGGATGTTGAGTGGGTATTTGATGAGAGTAACTAAGTGGACACCCGACTTTGATCCACAGGTTGATAAACCTATTGTTCCAATATGGGTTTCTATTCGAGGATTGCCTTTGTATCTACACAACAAATCTGCATTGTGGGATATTGCGCACATGATTGTATATCCTTTAAAGATGGATTCTGCTACATCGCAAGGTTTGAGGCCATTAGTTGTAAGACTATGTCTGGAGTTGGATATTTCAAAACCGTTGCCGCCTAAATTGCATATCCAGGGAGGAGACAACGAATTCTATCCTACAGTTGAATATGAAAACGTTCCACTCTTTTGTGTTGCTTGAAAAACATTAGGACATAAGCAAAAGACTTGTCCATCGCTAACAACTACCAAGGCTTCAGATGTTCCAGAGGATCCATTGCCTAAGTCTAATACATCAGTTTCTAAGCGATGGACGCCAAAAAAATCAACCACACAATTGTTGAAGAAGGATCAGAGGATTACGCTCAATTCACTAATACAAAATGAGGGTACTCTTCTTCAAGAGAATCCGAATTCTCTAGACACAAGTTTTCCCACTTTGAACTCTCAGGAATTAGACATTAGTAACGAAAAACCCAGAAAGGAATCAGAGGATCCAAATTGTTTAGCAACAGATGTGCCCCCTTTATCTTCACAGGATTTGGATATACAACATACAACAAATAGCGCAAAGGAAGTCCAGGAGACCACATGTATTGAAGCTCTGGTTGAGAATATTATGGAGGCAGCACTGCCAAATGTGGGAACCTCTGTGGACAGGATAGTGGATGAACAAGACACTCTGTTGTGTGCCACAGTTTCTGATACAGAGATTATTCGAGAATCAGGACACAAGGAAAATTCACCTAGGATGTCCACAGATGGGATGCAATCTGCAGATTTTCATGAAACAACAGGGACAACAGCATGGAAGGCGGGACTAAAAGCATCATCAGAGGAATTTGAGCGAATAATGGATTCACGTGACCAAATTCCTCGTCCCTTAGAAGAGTTGCTTAACATTGAATTAGATTCGCGTCATCCCAAACCAAGACGTTGTCGCACAAAACAAGAGATGTTACGATCGTATCAACCGTCTGCAGGAAGGATAACCCGTTCTTTACACACACTCTCAATCTACTCAATGAATTGCTTAGTATGGAATGTTGGTGGCTTGTCCACCTTGTTAGTGAGATTGAAACGTTTGCTTAAGTCCTATAAGATTCAGTTGGTGGCAATTATTGAACCAAAGAAGTCAGTCACACACTTAGGACGATTTAGACTAAAATTGTCTTACTCTAATGCGGAGGCAGTATGTGAAGGTAAGATCTGGGTGTTCTGGAATGCTTCCTCTCTTCGGCTACTAGAGTCAACGCATGTGGAGCAATGTTCTTTCTATCGATTTCATCTGAGTGAATCAGATTTCACAGCTTGGTTCACTCCAGTATATGGATTGCATACAATCATGGATCATAGGCGTTTATGGACAGCTCTTCAACATCATCATGATGCACATTTGGAGCCTTAGTTAATAGGGGGAGACTTTAATGCTTTTCGTTATGTTGATGAGCATATTGGTTTATCGACTCTGGTAATTTCTTCACTGGAGGAATTTAATGACTGTGTCGCTAATTGTTCTCTCATTGATTTACCATTTGATGGGCCTATGTATACATGGTTAAATGGACGAGGATTAGGTGTGGTTAGAAGAAGATTGGATTGTTTTTTATGTACAGAATCATTCAATAGTCATTTTTAGTCTTTGCGAGTGCGACATCTGCCGCGTCTCACGTCTGATCATGCCCCTTTACTATTGAGATGTGTACAACAGCAACAGCAGGGTCCAAGATCATTTCGTTTTCTGAATGTTTGGCTTGATCACCCTGATTTTCTTCCTTTTGTGCAAGCAACCTGGGAATCATATTCCCCACGAGGAGGTATGAGAGGATTGTATGATAAGTCGCATTCCTTAAAAAGAGACCTGCGTACATGGAATTCATCATTTTTTGGGAATATTTTTGATAAGCTACAAGAAGCAGAACAAGTCTAGAGAGATTATATGATCAGAATCCCACTCCAGAAAATCACCAAGACTATCAGCAGGCCCAGGCGCAGTACAAAATCGCTGCAAGGCGGGAGTTATTGTTCTGGGAGCAACGTGCTAGGCTAAAGTGGATAAGTGCTGGGGGTGCAAACACCTTCTATTTTCATAACATAGGGAATGATATGCATCATAGGCAGACCATTACTTCTATTTATACAGAAGAGGGAACTTTGTGCGATATTGCAGCTTCTATAAAGCAAGAAGCGGTTTCCTTCTACACAAATCTCTTTACTGCAGAACATATTCAAGATGAGGAATTGCTTTGAATGTAATCCCTCCTTTGGTCACTCAAGAAGATAATGAGAGACTGATTGCATTGCCAAAACTATCAGAGGTGAAGGATGCAGTATGGTCGTTAGATCCAAAAAGTGCTCCAGGGCCCGATGGATATAATGGTCAGTTCTTTCGTGCATGCTGGCATTTTGTAAAGGGCGATGTATTAAAAGCTATGTAAGAATTTTTTTGGGCCTTCCGCTGCCACGGGCTATGAGCAGCACTCTGCTAACACTAATTCCTAAAATACTCGCACCCCGTAACTTTTCGGATTTTCGCCCAATTAGCTTGGCTAATTTTGTTTCTAAGGTGGCAACAAGAATTCTGGCAACCAGATTACAGCCAGTATTGCTCAAGGTGATATCAGCAGAACAAGTAGGATTTCTAAAGGGAAGGGATATCTCGGATTATATATTAATGGCAAAGGAGATGGTTCATCTCTTAGACAAAAAAGTACATGGGTCAAACGTTATGATCAAACTAGATATGATAAAGGCATTTGACAGAGTTAATTGGCAATTTTTAACAAAACTCCTTCAACTATTTGGATTCTCTGCGCGGTTGATCACGTTGATTTTTAATCATTTGCAAGGGACTTACATTTCTATTCTCATAAATGGCGTAACCGCTGGTTTCTTTCAGCCATCTCGTGGGGTCAAGCAAGGGGATCCATTGTCACCCCTTTTATTTATTCTTGCTTCAAAAGGTTTTTCAAGGGGTTTAAATCATTTGATAACGCAAGGAGCTATTCAGTCTTATAATGTTGGCAGAGCACGTCCATGTTTATCTCATCTTGCTTTCACAGACGACTTGTTGATTTTTATCAATGGCAGTTTGCAAAATCTTAAGCGTTTTCGAGAGTTTCTGCAGTTATACCAGCATGCTACAGGACAGTCTGTTAATTATCAAAAGAGCCAACTTGTAGCTCCCTTGTATCTTCAGACAGCGCAGATTCGGAGAATGGAAAGCGCAATTCAGATGCACACAGTCTCCCTGCCAATTAAGTATTTAGGGATATTTCTTTTTAAAGGAAAGGCTAGTACTTCACATTACCTTCCATTGATTTCTACCTTTCAGGCAAAGTTAAACATGTGGCAGAATAAATTTTTGAGCCATGCAGGAAGATTAATTTTGATTAAGCATGTCCTGGCTGCCATTCCACTATATATCCTTGCGGTTTCGTTACTTCCTTCTGGTACAATAAATATTTTACATCGTATGATGACCAAATTCTTTTGGGGTGTCACCTTTGGTACACAACGGTATTCATGGGATTCTATGGACAAATTATTTCACCCTTCAGATGAAGGTGGATTGGGTCGTAGGAGATTGGATGACTTGCAAACGATATATTCATGTCGGTTGTGGTGGCGTTATCAAATGCAAACCTCGTTCATTCGCTCTTTTTTACACTCCAAGTATTTGGGACGAAATGATTTTTCGCAGAGAATCACAGATTCTCCGATTTGGAAGCGAATCTGTCGTATACATTCTATATGTGTCTCTCATACGACTACAGTTTCCAATTCTCTCATATGGACAGGTATGCCAAATGAAGATTTTAATTTAAAGGTTGCTTATTCTCAGCTGAGGAGTCCTAGAGTTCGCCTATTCTCCCATAAATTTGTTTGGCATAAGTTGATGTATCCAAAGCAGCGGATCTTTCTCTAGAGGTTTTATTACGGTGCATTGCCCATCCCCAAGAACTTAACAAGATTTGCAATGGTGTATCCAACCCGATGTCCTTTTTGTTTGGTGGAGACAGTTACAAGTGATCATATATTCCTAACATGTCATGAGATATTACCTATATGGAGATATTATATTTCTTGTCTTGATGGTCCTTTGGGCGGCTCAGTACACATTCGTTCTTTTTAATGCATGGTGGATATCCACCCAGGGAAAATCGTTGACGGGACAGCTTCGCATATCATACCAGGTTTTATCATGTGGGAAATATAGAAATCTTACACATCTATCATATTTGTAGATGGTCATTGGTCTCGCAGATTGGTGTTTGAGCAAATTAGAAGATTAGTATATGAATGGACGATGGATCACAAAGGGAAGAAATATATCAAGCCTGATACTTATTTGGTTCAGATTGGACTAATTCCAGTTTTGCCATCCCCAAGATGTAGAGTGGTTCGCTGGATGCTTCCACCTTCTGGCAGACATAAGCTAAATGTAGATGCTGCACATGGGAGATATACAGCAGCGGCAGGTGATATCTTGCGAGATAGCAATGGTGAGTTTACTAGAGCTATCTCTTTTCCCTTGCCCATTTCATCTCCGGATCAGGCAGAATTACAAGCTACCGCGTTAGCAGTATTGTACTTTGTCCGCTTTGTTTATCATATGGACATTGAGCTGGATGTGCAGAGTGTTTTGGCACATGTTCAGGGACACTAGACTACTTTAGCACGTATACTGCATGATCTTATGGCTTCACAGTCTTTCACATTGGAATATATACCGAAGGAGATTAATATGGCTGCTCATTACTTGGCTCAGCATAGTCAGACTCATCAGACTCTTCCCTATTCGCCAATCTTCGAGATCTTCCACCTCTAGTTCGTGCTACTGTAAAGACTGATCTAGTTCCAAATCTGCGACATGGATGACAACTATTTCATTGTTTATTGCCCATATCTTTGTTTGATATGGGCAACCCGGGTATGTACACTTATTATGAATTTCTATACATGTCATGTTGGATGGTTGTCTGTATCTATGCAATACAGACAACATGGGTAGTACATTTTCATCCCACAGATTTTTCCTCTCTACCATCTTATATACTCTACCACTTATTATGATTTTTATCACTGGCATGATCTTGCACTGGTCTCGCTGGAGGAGAACATACTATCAATGGCATGCAGTAGACTTAGGACCAGAAACAAGTGATGACCGCAGAAGCAATCTTGGGAGACATATATTAAATTCTTCTTATGGTGCATTCAGTGGCTGGACCTATAGATTACATCGTTTTTCTCTTTGTACATATGTGCTTCACCCAGATTCTCCTCATATAAATATGCACGTTTTTTCCTTCGCCAAGGTTTTATCCACAAGGGTGGTTTTACTTGGCAATATTTTAATGAGACATATCATATATGATTGGAGATTACATATTCTTAGGGCATTATACTCGCATTTTGCATATGATGATGGCCTCTTGTAAAATGTAATATGGTATTCCTCCGCCACAAGTGAGAGTTACATTAATAAAACTGATCTTTTTTGGTTAAAAAAATATACCTTAGAAAATAAAACAGGATATCTATGCATACAAGCCAAAAATCTATACATAAATATAGATATATAATCCTGAAATTTTAAAAAAATCCATATAGGAATTTATCTCGGCAACCATGTATAGTTGTACACATATATGTATGTTACAGTAAAAGAAACCTGGAAATAATTTATATATATATAAGTTTGAAATGGACGGAACATATATATATATCTAGTATATATTCGAAAAAAAGTAAATATACACATAGGTATAATTTTGAAAATTAATACATAGCCATGTATAAGTTGAGTATGCAGCAAAATGTATATGTACACAATCCACATTCTGTCTGTTGAGAAATATGTTTGGATAATTTTCAAAGTCATGATTTTAAGTGTTGAATACATAAAAAGGTCACAAATTTGAAATAAAATTGAAACAAATGAAAAATGACATCGATCTCTACATAGATCTCTCAGCCAGAGATCGGCATAATCAGTCAGAGATCGATGTACATAGATCTCTATATCAATCGATCGATGTCACACAGAATCAAAAACTCAATCTCACTGTGAGGCATCGATCTCTCAACCAAAGGTACATCGATCAATCGATGTATACATCAATCTCTAAAATTGAGACATAGATCGATCGATGCCCAGTGTTTTTGGATAAATTTTTCTAAAAAGTGATAAAATGATTGTTTTCATTTACATATGTTTCATATATGTATATTGTGATTTTATTACTTGTTTTTGATGATAATAATAGTGTTTTGTCACTAATGTGCCTTGGAAGTTTCTACAACTTACCAAAAAGAGCAAAATTGGTATTTTGAGTTTGTGTAGGTACTTGGCATGGTGAAAATATTTCAAGGACACATTCATCTCTTATTTATCATCACAAAGGTGTTATTATATCTATTTCTGACCATCGGGGTCATTTCTGGAGTTTTCTCTCACCGGAGGTATTTGGCTCATTTTATCCCCAAGGGCAGTTTCTGTATTTTTACTCAAGGAATCTCTTGAGTATATTATTATCTTTATTCTGGAGTTCATTTATTATATCCTTGAAGATTATTTGGTTGCTTTCTATTGTTTCTTTCATTTGATGATATTATTTACGGTAGCGGGATATGTGACGCGTTGGGATGTCAAATTCTATTTTTTTCTTGAAGACCTTCTTATATATGATATTGGAGAGTCTTATTCATCATCTTGCAGAGATTTTAAAGGTGTTAATGGTGTGTAATTCATTACAACATATAATGAGAAATTATGGGAATTTTGGATTATAAGTTGACATAATCTTGTAAACTATTATTTATTGATTTTCTCTTCAAAAATCTGAGTTGGTATACATATATATGGCCTCAAAAACGTGTATATTCAGGTGGAGAAGGTGCCTTATTCATTTTATGACTTTATGCCAAGTGGACCAACCAAAAACAAGTTAGTTGGCAAAGTTGCCAACTTGGAAAATTTGAATGGTAGCCAACGGCTACCAGGCAAAAAATGGGGCTGAATTGTTCAAAATTTGCAGCCATTCGCATGTCCTATTATGTTGCAAAGGAGTTGAGGTATTTTTGGAGGAATATGTCATTCTATCTTCTCCATATTATCTTCATTTTTCAAGACATTCCAAGGTGGAATTTTCGGCCAACATTATGAATCAAAGGTGGACCAATCATGTTTTTCTATGTTGCCAAGTGTGCAAGTTGTTTATGTGGCCAACCAATGATGTGAAGACTACTTGGACTTGATGATAAAGATGGTGACACATTGGAGGTCTTATCTTCAAGGCCTATTTCACACTATAAATAGGAGGCAAAGGTGAAGAAGAAGAACACACACTTGAAAGCAAAAAAAAGTTGAAGCTCATTGTCTTGCTATCTTCTGCTCTTCATTCTTGTTTGATTCTTTGTGTAGCCAAGGTGTTCTTGTGATATTATTTGAGTAGCTACACGCCTCTTGGCTTGATTTTGTAAGATCTGTTAGCCAAGTTTATAAGGCTACACCAATAGATGATAGAGGTATTGCAACCAAGAGTTGCATAGAGCTGTTCATCCAAGTCTTGAATAGGGTTGGCGTTTAACCTAAGGATCAAGCTTGGTTATTGTTTTATTTATATTTATACCATAGTGAAATCCAAGAAAAGGTGTTTCCTGGGACTGGAGTAGGTCACATTGACCAAACCAGGATAAATCTTTGGTGTTCTTGTCTTCTTTTCACTTTTCTGTTTTTCTGCCCCTTTTCACTCCAGATTTTACACAATTTCTCATGTTTTGAAAAAAATAGCAAAACACTTTCCAAATTTGTGATTTTTGGTTTAGTTATATTTCAGACAATTAGCTTTCATTTGCAACAAGAATCACTTGATTCGAGCAAAGAAAAGTTAGTCTTTCAGTCTTTGCAAGATAACTACTCCATTTTGGCTGCAATCCGACTAGTTTTAAGAAAACTTGAATTCTGTTCTCATCGAGGATATTTTAAGGTCAGAGCCTTTTGTAAACATAAACTAGACATCCTAAGGAGTGTTTCGATATAAAGATCAACCTTTTTGGTTGAGTATTCAAAGAGAAACACGTTTTCAAAGTTCAGCATTATTATGTCCAATTCTGTCCAGATTCACCATCTGAATTTTTTATTTGGTTGAAGGGCCAAACGATCTTATTTTTGTCTCCGTTTTGGATAGAGTATATTCAAGACATTGAAGTTAATTTCTGGAAAGTTCCATAATTTTTGGAGTTGTGTACACTGAGTTTTAAATTTCTCAAATACGGGTATTGAATCTGAGGAAGTCTCATATTCTGTTTTCAAAGGGGATTTTAACCAAGGGTAGTAGCGTAATTTCTGGTAACCACTATTCAACCCCCAATCTAGTGGTGTTTACTGCAGTTGCACGGTCAAACACGGCCAGCACTGATTTTATGCCTAAATATTTACAAGTGTGTATAAATATATATGTCTTATACATATAAAAGAAATATCATATCATACGATTTATAAATCACCACTATAACACTCAATGTATAAATTTACACATAACAATTTATGTATACAGTGGGCGCCAAACAAAATTCATCTTCCACAAGTATATACATAACCCAATTACACACACACACACACACACACACACATATATATATATATATATGTATATTTACACCAATAACATATTCATATACACACATCTATAACAACCAAATATACCAATATATGATCCAAATTGTATAAGAAAATATAGCCAATTAAGAAAAATACATAGAAAGTATAGACGGATACTTACCTTTTTTCTCTTTCTTTCTTCTTCTCTTTTTCTTCTTCTTCTTTTTCTTCTCTCTTTTCTCTCCCTCTCACCACTCTTGGCTGCAGTATATTTTTACTTCCTGTGATGGCCGGCTGAGGCTTTTGGTGGGGAGGGAATGGAATAAAGTTTGTGCGTTTAAGTAGAGGAGTTAAGGGAATAGTTGGGGTTAATGGGAGTAATGGTGGGGGTTATGGAAGATTAAGGGGTAGTGGGGGAAGTGGGAGTTATTGTAATTTAATTTATTTTTATTTTTATTTTTTAATAACCAAAGCACACATACATACTAGTATATATATGTATTTCATATACTCATTTTGAAGACTCGGGTTGTAACAAAGAAAGCTAAGACAAAACCTCCTTCATCATCGAGAAAAGTATTTATTGGTATGTCATCATGCCTTTTGGCTTGAAAATGTGGGAGCCACCTATCAGAGGCTAGTTAATTCTTTGTTTAAGGACTGATTGACCTCATCATGGAAGTCTCCATTGTCCTCAGAGACTATGATGAGGTTAAACCCTAAAAATGCACATTTAGGGTTTGAAGTAGAAAATTCTTAGAATAAATGGTCTCCAAAGACGGTGTTCAGGCTAGTCCTAGCAAAATTGAAGTTTTGAGAGCTATCCATCCACCTCGCAATATTAAAGATGTGTAAAGGTTAACTTGAAGGATCACGGAGCTGAACAAATATCTGTCCAAGTTGGTAGAAAGATCATCTCATTCTTTCAGATTTTAAAGAAAAGAACCATGTTTAAATGGGATGACAAGTGTCAATAGGCTTTGATGACTTGAAATCCTACTTGGCGAAGGTGCCAAACTACCTGGCGAAGTACTGTATATACACTTGGCTATCTACCATGAAGCTATCAGCACAGTTTTGCTCAAAGAGGAAGATAACGTGCAGAAGTCAATATAATTTGTGAGAAAAGCATTGCATGGACCTGAGGTAAGATATACTAACGCCGAAAGATAGTTTTGGCATTGGTCATAGCTGCACAGAAGCTCAGACCCTACCTTCAAGCTCATCCCATTATTGTTGTCACTAATCAACCATTGAAGAAAATCATGTCTATGTTTGAGACATCGGGCAGAGGATCCAAGTGGTTGTAGAGTTGGCCGAGTAAGACATCGACTATCGGCCACATACTTCTATCAAGGCCCAAACCTTGGCAGATTTTATTGCTTAATGGATCTTTATAGAGGATAAGCAGCCCCAAGAGGAACGATGGACCATCTACGTTGATAAATCCTCTTCCCATAATGGCAGTGAGGCATGTATCTGAATTATAAGTCCAACTGGAGAAGAATTTGAGTATGCACTTCGTTCCGACTTCAACACCACAAACAATGAACCCAAGCAAGAAGCCTTGATTGTTAGCCTAAGCCTCGCCGCAAGTTGGGGGCTTAGAAAATTAAATTGTATGATGATTTTCACCTTATCGTGGCACAAGTCAATGGTGATTACGAAGCCAAAGAAGATCAAATGAAGTTATATTTGTTAAAAAAATCGAGCAACTGGAACGTTTGAATCTTTTGAGATCGAGCATATCACCATGTCGGCCAATAAAAAGGTCGACGCACTATCTTATACTACATCATCGACTCCTACAGCATTAGGCAAAAAGATTGTGATAGAGCTTATTAAGCATTGAGCTTATGATCAGGTCGAGATGCTTCAAGCCTCCTAACGGTGCACATGGATGGAGGAGATTGTCAGCTTTTGAAAGTATGTCGTTCAGCTGCAAGATAAATCGGCAACTAATAAACTACAGTTCAAAGCAGCCAGGTTTGCTCTTTTTAATGAAGTTGTACAGGAGATCTTTCTCTCTACCGTGGCTGAAGTTTATTTCTCAGGACGAAAGAGATTATATTCTTCGTAAAATTCACATAGGAATCTTACCAATCATTCTGGCTTAAGGTCTCTCGCTCGCATGTGTCTCTAGCCAGCTATTATTGATCGACCTTATACCAGGATGCTAATAGATTGGTGAAAAAAATGTCAAGCCTGCCCAGGTGCATGTCCATTATCTCATATCCTCAATCAAGAAATGATTCATGTTATCAGCCGTTAGCCTTTTCTTCAATGGGGATCTATCTCGCTGGGCCTCTGCCACGTGCTCCAAGATCTGTCTAGTATCTCCTCATCCTCGTGGGCTACTTTACAAAGTGAATCAAAGTAGAGCATTTGGCAGCAATGACGAGAAATCATTTGAAAAAAATTCTCTGATAGCACATTGTTTGCTGTTTCGGATTGCCAAGAGTTTTGGTTTCTTACAACAAAATGCAATTTGCTAAGGATATAGTTAAAAGCTGGTTTTCCGAGCTGGAAATTTGACAACAGTCACTTTTGTGGCTCATCCTCAAGCTGGCATTTTGCTGAGCCTGCCAACTGTAGTCTAAAGGAAGTTTTAAAGAAGTGACTTGATAAAGCCAGGGCAGGCGGGTAAACGAGCTGCCCAGCATCATGTGGGCTTATCAACAACTCCTTCCACTTCGACCAAAGAAACACATTTGCCTTGGTGTACGGCTCTGAAGTTGTCATTCCAGCTAAGATTGGCTCCATGTCAGTCATATTAGAAAATTATTTCGACCAGAATAAAAAATCAAAGTCTGCTATTAAATCTCGATAGCCTGGAAGAAAAAAGAGAGCAATCTCATATTCGAACATCACAATACAAAAACTTGATCTCTCAATAGAGTGCGGCACAAGTTCTTCAAAGAATGCTGCAAGTCACGTCGACCCCTCAGGCATTCATGACTCAAAATATGAAGGGTCGCACCGCGTCATCAATGCTTCTCCTACTTTAGCATACAAGTAGAAAACTCTAACTGGTAGAACTTTGCCACAATGTTGGAATGTAACTAACTTGAATCCATTTCATTTACTATACTTGTAAATTTTCCTTTAAGAGGCATCAAGTACACTTTGTTCATTCATTGTTTTTTATAATATTTTAAAGTAGAAATAGCTTAGACATAATGTAATATACTCGAGACAAGGCCTCAACTATTTGACCTTGGCAGGTCTGACTATCCAATAACTTGGATAAGATCTGACCATTTAAACTCATTTTCAGCCTATATTTGATCTCATCTAGCTACCATTTGTGCCACCTAGACTGTCATGTTGACATTTCTTAGTCACCTTGATGATTTGACATAATTCGATTGGTCCACGTAGTGTAATCTTGCATACATGTCAAAATATAGTTGCAACACCATACACACATTATTCTACACATTTCACCATAAAAATGCATATACAATTAGATTATATCACCAAAAAATCATAGGTAAGAGATATGGTTGTTAGAATAGTAAATATCACAACTTGATCCGAGCTTCAAACCACCTAATTTTTTGTCCAAAATCATCACCAAAATCATAAACAATGATAATAAGGATAACTGGACTGAATAATATCCAATAGAAATCAAGAATACCAAAATATTCTAAACTGTGTAACAACTTTCTGGAGACTTTTTCTTCTCCTTTTTATGACCTTATGGCTAATTTTTGGAGCTTAAATCTTCACATATATTATTCCAATTTGATGAAAACAAGTCCTATAATAATAATAATAATAATAATAATAATAATAATAATAATAATAATAATAATAATAATAATAATAATAATAATAATAATAATAATAATGATGATGATGATGATGATGATGATGATGATGATGATGATGATGATGATGATGATGAAAAAAACCAAAAAAAATAATATGAAAGAGAAAGATTATTCCAAAATGTGTAACAAATATATGGAGACTTTTTTTCCTATTTATTCACTTTGTGGCTGATTTTTTGAGCTTAAATATGAACATATAAGAAAGTATAATGTGAAAGAGAATATATGTGTGGGGGTTTGAACCCTTATTCTCACTTTAAAGTATGAACATGTCACCTGCATATCAACCACAAAGGCATAAGTTATTTGGTGAAGAAACTCCAAAAAAATCCATAAAATCTATATAGCATGACAAAATAAATGCCACATTTCAATAATTCCAAGAATGGCAAAAATCGTCTAATATATTGTTTGATAAAAAGTCCATGAAATCCATATTGTATATATGGTAAAATCATGAATATCATATACATGAAGACCGTATAATAAACAAAATAAATTCATGTAAATGATTAAAATGCCTTTCTACCCGAAATGCCAAAAATGCTCCCAAAAACCAAACATATAAAATTATGACAGATGAATTGGTAACAATGATATGAACAATGCCGCACAATCAAAATCGTCAAATAATGTGTAAGACCTAGCTTACGCGGGCTTCAAGCTGACATTAATACAAAAAAGTTTGTTGGTAGTTGATAACAACCAACTTGTCTTAATGTCCTTACGTTTTTTGTCTCAATGTTTCTTTTTAAGAGACAACTCTACAAAAAGCTCAAAAAGTCTCTGTTGCCCTTATTAGTAAGTTATAATACATTCTACGACAAGTTAGTAACATGATAAAATATACAGTTTCATGCACAAAAACATTATTTCATGTATAAACATCATATATGTTTATGTATTCATCCAGAATGTCACACTATGCATACATACTTATCACACATCTTATGTATAAAAATGTTACGACCCGCATTTCTGGGTCGGTAGAAAAAGAAATAAAATAAAAAAAAGGAAATAAAAGGTCAACATCGATAAAATTTCAGTGGAATTAAAATTTTGATTAGGGATTTAATAGAACGTCGGTAGTAAATATTGGGGCTAGAAACGCTCGGGAAAATAATCGAACGATAAGGGAACAAATATATCGAATATACGACGAAACTAGGTAACGGACATTTTCGAACATACGATAGCATTTAAATAAATTTCGTTATAACAACTTACGTATGAAACGAAATTAATACATGACACAATAATTATTACCACTTAAAATAAAAGAAAAGGAATGTAGGACATAATAAATATTTTGGAAAAAAAGAAAAAGAAAATGAATATACATATACACACATATACACACACACACACACACACACTATATGTGGTGCCAAGTAGGAGAAAAAGGAAGAATCAATTGTAGTTAGAAAAATACCCCAACAAAATTCCAAGTGTAGAAAATTTTGTATAAACCAAGTGATAAAATTTTGTCCCATTCTACCCACTCAAGAAATTCGGCCAAGGCATAAGACAAGGATGAATAAGATTTTTCTTCCACGTTAAACACATAATTCCATTCACCAAAAAGTCTTACACCTTCTTACACTTTCTTACACCCCTCTTACACCATTCAACAAACCAAACCTACCCCTCCCACTCCCTCTCCAACCAGCCACATAATCAACCAAAGGGGGAAAGGTTTATTTTGTCTTACACTCCACCTTTTTCCTTACATTTTTCAACCAAGCAACCATCCCATATTTCTCCAACTCCTTCCAACCCTCATGATGTCTTCTTCCCACTCCCATTTCCACCTCAAAACCGTCCCTCCTCTATTCCAAGAAGAAGAAGATATTTTCTTCTCCTTCACCATCCTTTCACTCTATTGTCTTACAAGTTAACAAGGCAACTAACAACTCCATCTTCTTCCATCAACTCCACTTCATGATGAAGCTTTCTTTCTCTAGGGCTGAACAAAAATTTTAAAAACCGGACCAAATAACCGAACCGTACCGATCCAAACCGTTTAAAACCGAACCATGGTTTAACAGTCGGTTTATATGTTAAGGAAAAACCAGACTGTGTTTGTCGGTTTGGTTTCGGTTCTAAACATTTAAAACCGTCAAACCGGACCGGACCGGTTTACTATAATTATATATTAAAATTTTAAATATTATATATATTATATACCAAAAACAAAAAACATTAGAATCTTCTAGGCTCCTCCCTTTCCATTTTCCTACCGAATTAGCCATTCTCAATTTCCCTTTAGCCCTAACTCTGCACGCCTCTTTCATTTTCTCCGTCTTTTTTCTCTGCACGCTTCGTCCATTCGTCGTCTGCCAGCAATCCTTTTTGCTAAGAAGCCTGGAAGGAGGAAGCTAAGTATCAATTAGCGGCAGTGAAGCCTTTCGATTGTGTGGTGTTTGCTCGCATTTCATGATCGCCTCAGAAAGATAATTCTGTACTTATCGGTGGAGGCTACTCTTTGGGAAACGTAGAAAAAAGAGGGAAAAACATTAGTTTTTAGGCTTTAGCATCTATTTATTCGAGTCTTTGCATTTGCTTGCTTCTCAACTGTTACATGTTATTTTGTCATTCAGGATCCTGAAAATGTGGTATGGTATCTAAACACCCCAGCCGTTTTGAAGTTATTTCTTTCTTTTTGGTGGCCTTGATTTTTTGGCTAATAAATTATTCTACTTCTCTTTGGCTTGAGTAATAGCTGTAGATTTGTTGTGCAGTGAGTGCCGCTCAAAAAGGGAGATGCCGTCTCTTTACCCTCAGGCAAAAGGTATCATTTATGTGCTCAAGGAAAAGGGCGTTGACATGGCTATTGCTTCAAGATCACCAACAGCTGATATAGCTAACACCTTCGTCAGTAAATTGGGAATAATCAATGTTGCAAAGGTGAGTTCTATTAGCTCGTGCTGTCGGGTAAAAGAAGTTAGGCAGTGGTGAAGTGTGGGAAATGCCTGAATGTTCTTAGTGGAAATGTCGTAAGAATGGAAATGTGCAACTTTACTGCTTGTTATGATGCCTCGTTTCTGTTGGCAGAGATTCTCTTAACCCGCTGCACTAGATTATGAGTGCATTCCCTGTCTTTATTTACTCACATATTGCCGAATTTGGATTTGGTGTTCTATATGTTTTCCCTAACTTTCTTTTGCGTGGGCTTGAGTCGATTAAATGATATGGACATTCAGTAAAACAGTGGTGACAGGTGTGGACTAATGGGTAAATGAGTATCTTTGCACACTTTCTAATTTCCTTATTGGTTTAGTCATCATTCAAATATCTTACTTTTATGATATAATTTCACTATGCATTTCAAAGCATTAGTTGAAATTGACTGGGCTTTGTGGGTGTTGTTTGTTTGGGAGATTGATTAGATTAAAGTTGGGATTGAATTGTCCTTGGAAAGTGCAGAAGAAGGGATAATGTGGTGTGCTAATGGAGCATGAAATTACAGTATTCATTTTGGGATTGCCAAACCGGAAACAAACTGGAACCAAACCGAACCAAACTGGACCGGTCAAACAGTTTGTTGACCAGTTCTGGTTCGGTTTCGGTTTGATAAATGTCAAACCGTTGCAAAAAGTTCGGTTTTTTATTATGTCTAAAAACCGGCCGGACCGGACCATGTACACCCCTATCTTTCTCCCACTTCCCTCTCCTTCCCAACCTTCCCCTTAGCTTAAGAGAGAAGGTTTCTTCTCAATTTCATTCTTCACTTTTCTCTCTCATTCCACTCAAGACAACCCTCTCTTCATCTTCAAGAAAGAAACAAGTCCTCCAAACTCTTTTCTTCTCCTCCATGGCCGAAAGTTTCAAGAAGACAAGAACCAAGAAAAAATTTCTTCCTCTTCTTATTTTATACTTAGTAAACTGCCATCTCCAAGACAACTTTCTTTCCTCTACATGAAAAGAAAAAAAGTCTTCCAACCTCCATTTTCTTTATATGGCCGAGATTTACAAGAGGGGAACAAAGAGTAGTTTTCTTCTCTTTATCTCATACACACATCCAAAACAATAACTACAACATCCTCTTTCATTTCAAGCAACGTGACCGAATTTTGAGAGGTTGAGAACCAAGGTGTAGCAAGGTAAGAACATCATCTAAGATAGGTTTATATTTCTCCATTTATCCATTTCCATAAGTTGCTCACTAACTCTTCATTTTTGGGCATCCAAACCGTGGCCATGAACAAGGATGAAGGAGAAGGATTTCTTCAAGCCAAGTGAAGAAATCTTCACTTTCATACTAAAGTTAAGTGATAAAGGCAAGTATTCTTCCTAGATCTTTCATGGATTTTCAAAGGTTGAGTATACATGTTTATATCAAAGTTTGATCATTCATGTAATATGTTCAAGTTTTGACAACAAGAATATGTAAAATATATGTTTCTATGTGATATATATGTGTGGTATATTCAAAAATATATATCGGAATATACACATATATACAAGCGGCCATGAGGCCTCTTTTTAGGGTTTATAATTTATTATATGTGATGAGTACATATATGTATAATGTATGAAAATATAATTATGTTGATATATATATATACACGACCATAAATTCTATTTTATAATAAAAATGACTATATTATATGTTACGAATACATATACGTAAGATGCATGACAATATATTATGTTGGTATACATACACATAACACACGACCTAAGGCCTCTTTTTAAGGTTTTTAATGATGTATTATAAGTTAGGAATACAAATATGTAAAAAGTATTAAAATAGATATATGTAGATATACATATATATACAAACGGCCATGAGGCCCTTTTTATGACAAAAATAGCTTTATTATATATTATGAACACTTATATGTATAATTTATAAAAATATATACATGTAGGTATACATATACATATACACTGCCTAAACCAATTTTTGTGACATAACTGACTTTATTTTATGTTATTTATATCGATATGTATAATATGTAACAAGATGTAAATTATGATATATGTTGTGTATTTTTAGGTGACATATCAAGAAATTAGAAAATAATTGATATGAATACTTAAGTGTTGAAATATGGTATGTATATGGAAAAATAAAATTTAAGAAAGTGTTTTTGGGTGAAAATGACAAAAAGGGGGAATGGCCGAATGGTACTCTTAGAGCGAAAGTGGTATTTTTCTTAAGTTATTAAATGTAGAATATATATAAATGATGTATGTTGATAATTGAATTATAGGATGACCAAATTACCTTTTTTGGCCGAAAGTTAGGATGGCACGTAATAAAAGTTTAGAAAAAAATAATAAAGTATAATATAAGTTATGCATTTTAGGTGACATGTCAAAGAAGATAGGAAATAAGCAATAGAAATAGCTTTGTACATGGTTATGGTTATAAACATGCATAAGATAAAGTATGATAGCAAATAAGATTACTTTATGTATATTCTTATGGAATATAAAAGCTTATGAAAAGGAAGATTAAATTAGGGTTTTTGATCCTTTTGAATAGGTATAAGATGTATATTGTAGTGAAATGTTGATGGATAAATTTATGTAAAGAAAAGATTGTTTGACCGAGAATAAGAAAGTGGAAAAGAAGATGGAATTTTTCATGGTTAGGCCATAGATTAAGTGCATATATAGTAAGTTTAAGTACATGATGATGTGAGGATATTTAAGTACTTATAAATGTTAAATGGATTAGAAAGGGAGGCATTTGCATACATATTTGCATTTCACAGTATGTTTTTAAATTTTTCATACGTAATGAACCATACCGACGAGACGATTGATTCCATCGACACATGCTTATGATATGTTTTGGAGCGCCGTCCTGATACCGATCGACGTTGGTGGTGTTCAGAGGGTATACAATATGTTATCGATTACTAGAGTACCACATGACACTGGAACTTAGGAGAGGTTGGTATCACGGACACACAACACCTTACCTTACAGTTACAGTTACAGTTACAGTTATAATTTGGCCGAGTGTGACACCTTGTCCAATACAAGGGATCTCCGCCCCATTGACGTCACCATCAGATGCCATGTACATATGATGTAACATCATGTGGACTTATCGGGATTCATATTTGTACATGATGACTATATGGGGAATCATTCAGAATGTCGTGCGATATCGTTCTTACGTATGATAAGTGCTATAGCCATCAGATGAAATGACATGTTTTAAATGTTTTATGGATATGATATGTACAGACAGATTATAGAAAATGGACATGGGCATGATGTTTTAACGTATAGTGCAGGGACATTTTATGACACCGATTTTATCGTTCATCGTACAGAAATTTTTATAACGTTGTTTTAAAGACATCGCATCGTAAAAATATAGCATATACATGACTCATATAGGGACTAGATGCATTTAGATGATACGATTAAGTATGATGACATAGTAGACTTGGATTGAGATCCTAAGTGTGGATATACATGATAGTGGCGTTTATTATATATATGATCGTATAGAATGTTTACTTGTTATAGATATACACGTTACATGTCATTTATTTATCTTTTTGTTATGCACTTTATTTATTAAATTGGAGATGCAATTCGTTATGTTCTTATTTATGCAGTATTATTTTCTTACCATGTCTCCTCATGCATGATCCACATGACGTATCTGGTAAGACTATTTACTGGGTGATTACGCTTATCGCTCATTATCACTATATGTAGAGAAAATGTACCACTGTACAAGTTATTGAAGATGAGTCCACATATATTACCGGTATCAACGCAGTATGATGAGAGATTAGCTTTGAAGATGTTAGTTAGTCGATTATGATGTACACAGAGGATTTTAGGACTTAGCACATCATGATTTGTACAGAATTTTAATGTAATATAATGCATGTCGATTGTATTTTGTTTATGTTTATATTGCTTCCGTTATATCGTACCATGATTTTGTTGACATGCACATGTATGGTATGGACGTCTTATATTTCTTGTAGCAAAGTACGACGGGTACACCAGGCCGAAACCCTAGTTTCGGACGGGGCGCTACAAAAAGTGTTGTACATATATATACTCAAAACGACGCACACATACTTTAGATCCGGATTTGAAGGCCCGGCGAGGAGTGGTGGGGCTAACTGGTAAGGATGGAAAAGGAGATACATGGAGAGAGGGACGGTTGTAGCTGGGAATTCATAAGGGCTGAGAGCACTGGAGTTCTATAGAAAAGCAAAACTCTGGAACAATGTCTTAACTCGAATAACATCTGAACTATGTATTAGAGGGAAAAAAGAACTTTTTTATTTTGAATTCAGGCTGATTTTTTAATTTTTGTTTTTTTATTATAAAAAAAAACCTACACAAAACGACTTTGCTATCTGTTGCAGCGCTGCAGCAACATTACATTGCAGCATATCCGAATTAAGACTCAGCGTACATGACTATTTCTTATATCTTAATATGACTCAAAAAGGGAAAAAAGAAAGAAGCTAATAGAAAGATTAGATTGTAGAACTGGATATAAAATTCAAGCCCTTAGATCACACAATTTAAAAACAGAAGCTTGCACATGTAAAAAGGTCAATATTCGCTTAACATTAAAAAATTGATTACTTAAATTTTGTTATGAATATTCAGAATTAAAATGACATTTATTTAGAAATGTTGTGTAACAAAGTTCTCATCCATCTTTCTCCACCAACCAACAGAAAAGACAAAAACAGAAAAAGAATAGGTAGCAATTTCGTCGAATAAAAAAATATACAGTAGAACTTTTATAAGTTAATACTCTCGGAATTATGAAATATTTTTAATTTAGAGAGGCATTAATTTCTCGATAAATTAGTAATCATTAATTCAAGTGGTCGTCTAGATTCAACAAACTTATTAGGATATTCTTTAAATATTTCTATATTATTCTCATTTATGTGTAAAAAATGTTATATCTTTGTAATTTCTTTGTAAATAGTCTAGTATCTTTGTAATTTCATTTTCTATATTATGGATATTCTAAATGAAAATCCAGTTGAGAGTGAAGCAGAGGATGTTACAGTACCATTAGAACTGATTATACGGATGGAAACAAAAATAGCATAAAAAATCCTTCATAATTTTTTGTTGCAGTTCGAGAAGGCAACACTGGAGCTTTTGGATGCGGTGAGAAAAGTTAGAAATAAATTTTTTTTTATCTAAATTTCAATAAAAGTAAACAATAATAAGTTCATATTATACTAAATTATGCTAGCTCTTTATGTAAACTTTAGGATATTATTAAGTTATCTATTTGATTGACTATAAATTTATATAAGAGTCTTTAGTATTATAAACTCGAGCGATGATATAATGAGAATAAAAAGAAGAAGATTATATGATATATGTTCTTCCCTGGTATCAAAATTCTTACAATGAGTTGTCCTATTTATAGGGTATAACAAGTATAACATCTTCCTAAGATTAATGCCTACTACTCCACTATCCTTAGTGGGTGTTAATGTTTGAACATCCACTAACCCCACTAACATACATAATAATACACAATACTCCCCTTTGGATGTCCAAATTTTATAGAATATGCCGCATTAAAACCTTGCCAAGAAAAATTCAATGGGATAAAAACTTGGTCGAAGAAAAAAGAGTACGTATTCATAAAAATTGGTAAGTGTGATACACTACCTCGTTAAAACCTTGCCAAGAAAAACCCTGTGGGATAAAAACTTGGACGAAAGGAAAAGAGTACAGTGTGTATAGTAATCACACTCCCCCTGAATCTGACAAGAGGTCTTTGAGTTGATGTATTGCAATGCTGTAGATCATCTTTCCAAATGTAGTTGTTGGTAGTGCTTTGGTGACAAATCAGCAAAATTCTTATTTGATTGTATCTGCTGGATATCAATGTCGACATTCTTCTCAAGATCATGAGTGTACAAAATTTTTGGTGACATATGATTCGTTCTTTCTCCTTTGATGTAGTCATTCTTAATTTGAGCTATACATACAGCATTATCTTCAAACAATATCGTCGGAGTCTTTCTTAGTAAAGATAATCCACATGATTCTTGAATATGTTGAATCATCGACCTTAACCATACACATTCACGACTCGCTTCATGCAATGCTAAGATCTCAGAATGGTTGGAAGATGTGGTTGTTAATATCTGCTTCACTGATCTCCATGATATAGCTGTACCTCCACAAGTAAAAACATATTCACTCTGTGATCTTCCCTTATGAGGGTCAGATAGATAGCCAACATCAGCATATCCCACCAACTATGACTCAGAATTCTTTGAATAGAATAAACCCATGTCTAGTGTTCCACGAAGATAGCGTAAAATATGCTTGACATCATTCCAATGTCTTCGTGTTGGTGTAGAGCTATATCTCGCCAATAAATTCACTAAGAATGCTATATCTGGTCTTGAACAATTTGCAAGATACATTAAAGCATCAATAGCACTAAGATAAGGTACTTATGGACCTAATAATTCCTTATTATCTTCTGGTGGTCGGAATAGATCTTTCTTTACATCTAATGATCGTGCCACCATAAGACTACTTAATGGGTGAGCTTTATCCATATAAAATCTCTTCAAGATCTTCTCCGTTTACATAGATTGATGAAAAAAGACTCCATTAGGCAAATGTTCGATCTGCAGGCCGAGACAAAATTTGATTTTTCTAAGATCTTTCATCTCAAACTCTTTCATGAGATAATTAGCAGTTTTGGTAAGCTCTTTAGGAGTTCCAACAAGATTCAAATAATCAACGTATACGGCAATTATAGAGAACCCATTTTCAAACCTCTTGATAAATACACATGGACAAGTTGGATTATTTACATATCCTTCTTTAATGAGGTACTCACTGAGGCGATTATACTACATCCTGCCAGATTGTTTTAGTCCATACAAGGACCTCTGTAATTTGATTGAGTATAATCTATGTGTCTTTTGATCACATAATGTAGGCAATTTTAATCCTTCAGGGATCTTCATATAAATATCATTATCTAAAAATCCATATAAGTATGTGGTAACCACATCCATTAACCGCATATCAAGGTTTTTAGCAAGTGCCAGGCTGATTAGATATCGTAATGTTATTTCATCAATTACTGGAGAATATGTTTCATCATAATCAGGTCTTTGTGAAAAACCTTGCGCAACAAGACGTGCCTTATATCGCACAATCTCATTTTTCTCATTACGTTTTCATACAAAAACCCGTTTATATCCAATAGTTTTTATCCCTTTAAGGGTTTGGACTACAGGTCCAAATACTTTGCGACTTTCTAATGATTTCAGTTCTACTTGGATTGCATCTTTCCACTTTGGCCAATCATTTTTATGTCGACATTGTTTAATGGATCTCGGTTCAGGATCCTCATTTACAATTTCACATGCAATACCATAAGCAAAAACATGATCAATAATAACCTTTTGTTTATCCCAATTTTCTCCTGAACTTACATAATTCAAAGAGATTTCTTCAAAATTTTGTTCACTTGCTTCTTCATGAGCAACTTGTTTATCAATTTTAGACTGATCCGTTTCAATTTCTATAGCGCTTTCAGGTTGTGAACTTTTTTGCTCTTCTGGAGTATTCTCTTTGGGAGCATTAACTTGTACCCTTCTCTTTCGAGGGTTTTTATCTTTTGCATCGACAGGGCGTCCACGTTTTAGACTTGTTTTTGGTATACCATTGTCATGTCTTTCAGAGACATTAAGCCAAATTGGCGTATTCATCGCCGGAACATGGGATTTTGTTATCTTTTTAATATCAGTAAATGCGTCAGACAACTGATTTGCAATATTTTGTAAATGAATTATCCTTCTTACTTCTTGTTCGCATTGATTTGTTCGTGGGTCAAGATGAGAAAGTGAAGGAATGTTCCATGTAATTTCACGTCGTTCTTCAAGAAACGGTACTTTGTCTCCCCCTAACAGCAAGAAAACTTTCTCATGAAAATGACAATCAACATATCTTGCCTTAAATAAATCACCCGTCAGGGGCTCAACATATCTAACAATAGATGGAGAATCAAAACCCATATATATGCCTAGAAGTCTTTGAGGACCCATTTTTGTCTGTTGTGGTCGAGCAATCGGAACATAAATTGCACAACCAAAAATCTTTAAGTATGAAATATCAGGTTGCTGGCCAGATACCATTTGCAATGGTGAATATGATTGAAACAAACTTGGTCTAAGCCGTATTAATGCAGATGCATGCGGAATGCATGTCCCCAAGCTGTCATGGGGAAATTAGATCTTAAGAGTATAGGTCTAGCAATCAGTTGTAAACGTTTTATAAATGGCTCTGCTATGCCACTTTGAGTATGCACATGTGCCACTGAATGCTCAAAAGAAATCCCAATCGACATGCAATAATCATTAAAAACTTAGGAAGTAAATTCACCAACATTATTAAGACGAATAGATTTAATTGGATAATCTGGAAATTGTACTCTTATATAATCTGAGCAAGAAGCTTGGCAAATGCTAATGTTTTTGTCGAAAGCAAACTCACAGGAGACATCGTGAAGAGGAATCCAATAAGAGCATAAAATATCGAAATGGTCCACAAGGGAGATCAATAGGTCCACAAATATCTCCTTGTATTCTTTGTAAAAAAATATAGGAGATTCAACATGAACCTTCATCGAGGATGACCTTTTGATTAATTTCCCTCGTGAACAAGCAACACACACACAATCACGAGGTAAAAGAATCTTCTGGTTCTTTAAAAGATGTCCATGTGAGTTTTGTATAATTCTACGCATCATTACTAATCCCAAATGGTCAAGTCGATCATGCCATGGCATGAATAGTATTGGATTATTGAACTTCTGGTTCATCACAATATTAGATTCTACTGGATGTATAGTCGCATAATACAATCCAGATCAGAAAATTGGAAAATTTTCTTATACAAGCTTCTGGCCTGAGTCATCGTATGTAATACATAAAAATTCCATATTCCCCTTATTCATGGTTTCAATATGAAAACCATTAAGACATATGTCTTTGAAACTCAACAAGTTTCGTTTCGACTTGGTAGAAAATAATGACATACTTATCAATATATGTGTACCATTCGATAGTATAATAATTGCTCTTCCAGAGGCCTCAATCAATGATGTAGTACCCAAAATTGTACTAACATTTGCTTTTGCCAATTGCAATGTCGAAAAATATTTTCGATCACGAAGAATTGTGTGTGTCGTTCCACTGTCAACCAGACAGATGTCCCCACTATTCATCTTGAATATATGTCTAGCATAACATATACAATTTTCATAATTAAATTTAATTACAAAGAATCAACACATAAATGGAAATTATAATATAAATGACAAAGAAATTTTATTGATGCAAATAGGTAAGTTTAAATTGAAACAAAGTTGCAGGCTAAGATGTCATAAACTAAATGAAAACTTATCCAAATAAAACATGACTAATCATGAAAAATAACTAGGCATCCTACAAAATTATGCCTGACCATTCTTATTTGTAACATCATTCACAAACTGGATTCCATTGCCATTCATACTAGGGGCCATAAGATAATCTTCAAGATCCAAATCATCAAAATGATTGGGAATTGTGTCATCATTATCTGCTATGTTTCCAAAGTCCACAAAATTAGTTTGTTTTCCCTTGCCTTTATTCTTCTGGAATGCCTGATAAAGGTCAATTGGTGTATGTCAAGTACGAGACCAATGACCTTGAGATCCGCATCGATAAAATGTCTCATCGTGATGCTTAGCATGTGCACCATCTTTTACAGCTTTCACATTTTGATGCGGCTTTTCATTTTTTTTCCACTTATGGTGGTATGGCACAAAGCTTCTACCATGGCCATGACCTCTACTGCGACAACGACCATGGCCACGACGACGACCACGACCTCTACCACGACTATTAAAAGTTGCATTCGCTTCAAGGAATGGTTTTGACCCGATCGACTGAGAAGTGTGGTTTTTCATCAACAGTTCATTATTTTGTTCAGCAATTAAGAGATATGAAATGAGCTGGAAATATTTTTCAAAATTTCGTTCCCTGTATTGCTGCTGTAGGAGCATGTTCAATGCATGAAAAGTGGTGAATGTTTTCTCTAACATGTCATCATCAGTAACTTTATCTCCACACAACCTCAATTGGGAGACAATAGAAAACATAGCGGAGTTATATTCATTGACTGTTTTATAATCTTGCAACCTCAGGTGCAACCAGTCATATTGAGTCTTTGGGAGGATAACACTTTTATAATGATCATATCGCTCCCCCAGATTTTTCCACAACTCCCGAGGCTCTTTTATCCCAAGGTATTTGGATTTCAGCCCGTCGTGGAGGTGATGGCGAATGAATATCATGGCCTTAGCCTTATCTTGCTCACTAGCCACAATACCATCCTTAATTGTATGCCCAAGGTTCATAGCCATCAAGTGGATTTCAGCATCAAGAACCCATGCCATGTAATTTCTGCCAGAAATATCAAGGGCAGCAAATTCCAGTTTGGCGATGTTCCCCATTGGTCTGATTATACATAAAGAAAATATATCAGAAGATGATATATTCACTTAAAACTACAGGTCTGATTTATATGCTTCGGGCATAATAAATAAATCATAATATAAAAAGAAACTGTATATAAGACACTAACAAAAGATGAAATCATAATGAACATGTGAAGTGAACCTATTCGGTAATATCCAGGAAAGTTCGAAATCATTTTCCTAGACAGTATTACCATTCCACGTAAAATCCTAGGCAGACTGTTGGGTCACAGACGGTCCCGCTTAAGTACCGATTTTCTAGACAGAAATTACGTGTACGGTGTAATTATTGTTGAGAAATATGTTTGGATAATTTTCAAAGTCATGATTTTAAGTGGTGAATACTTAGAAATGTCACATAAGGTGTTGTAAGTGATTAAAGGTTGAAAAAGTGAAGAAAAATGACATGGATCTCTCAGGCAGAGACACATGGATCGATCCATGTACATCAGCCCCTCACGTGGATCGATCCATGTTGAACTGAGAAGAACCAAAACATACTATGAGACGTCGATCTCTCAAGTGGATCGATCGACGTACGTCAGCCTCTCACGTGGATCGATCGACGTACGTCAGCCCCTCACGTGGATCGATCCACGTCTCACAGAATGTTTAGGGTTTTTAGAAATATCTTTCTACAATATGTTAAAGTGGTTGTTTTTATTTGTATATGATTTATACATGCTCATTATGTGAATCTTATGTGATTTTGATGATTTTAAATGTATTATGACTAACGTGTCTCGGAAGTTTCTACAACTTACCAAAAAGAGCAAAATTGGTATTTTGAGTTTTGTAGGAACATCACATGGTGAAAATATTTCAAGGATGTATTCTCATTATATTTATCATGACAAAGGTGATATCATGAGTATTTATGACCATCCGGGTCATTTCTGGTGTTTTCATATACCAGGGGTATTTTGGTCATTTTACCCCCGAGAGTATTTATGGTATTTTCATTTAAGGAATCTCTTGAGCATATTATTATCTTCATTCTGGAGCTTATTTATTATTAATTTGAAGATTATATGGTGATTCATTATTCTATTCTCTCACATGATGATATCAATGACTATAGCTGGATATGTGACGATTTGAGATGTCACATTCTTTTTCTATCTTGAAGACTTTCTTGTATGTGTTATAAGAACATATCTATCATCATTTTTCAGAGGTTATAAAGGTGTTAAAGATGTGTAAGTGTTCCCTACATGCAAGAAGAAATAGTTGGAATTTTGGTGGTATATATTGACATAATCTTGTCAATTATTATTTGGTGATTTCTTCTTCAAAAATTTGAGTTGATATACATATTTTCCAGACTCCAAACGTGTATAAACAGTTGAATATAATGTGTAATTCATTTTGTGAGGTGGATACAAGTAGACCAATCAAAAAGGAGCTAGTTGGCAAAATTGCCAACTTGTAAAAATTCAAATGTAGCCAAACGGCTACTTGGTTTTCTTGAGGTTTTTCAGCAGATTTTTTGAAGTCAAATGAAGACTTCACATGTCCTATTCTTGTGCTTGGAGTTGAGGATAATTTGGTGGTATTATCCTTTCTTATTTTATTAAAGAAAATCAAAACTATTTTTGAAAAAGAATGAAGTAGCCAACGACTACTTTGGGATATTTGGAGCTGAATTTTAATTTTGAAATGGTCTACTCCCACATGCCTATTATCTTGCCAAAAAGTTGAGAAGATGATGGAGTTGTTATGGTGATATTATCTATCACATTTTCAAGATAATTCCAAGTCATCTTTTGGAGCTAAATTTCTGCCACATGGAGTTGCCAAGGTGGTCCAATCATTTTGTCTTATTTTGCCAAGTGAACAAAGGCCAACCAATGATGAGAAGACATTTGGACTTGATGATGAAGATAGTGATACATTGGAAGTCTTATCTCCAAGGCTCAAATCACACTATAAATAGACGCAATGGTGAAGAAGATGAAACACACTTGAAGCTCACAAGCATTTGTTGAATTGTCTAGCTATCATCATCTTCTTCTTGTTGTTGTTGTTCTATTCTTTGTAGCAAAGGTGTTCTTGTTATTTTTGTTGTGCTACAATCCTCTTGAGCTTCATTTGTAAGATTGATTTGCCATCTTTATAAGGCTACATCAATAGGTGGTAGAGATGTTGCAACTAAGTGTTGCTTAGAAGGTGATTATCCAAGTCTTGAATAGGGTTAGTGTATAACCGAAGGATCAAGCTTGGTTCTTGTTGTAAGGTGTTTCTTTGCATAGTGAAATCTAAGGAAAGGTGTTCCTTGGGACTGGAGTAGCTCACATTGACCGAACCAGGATAAATCATCGGTGTTCTTGTCTTGTTTCTTCATTTCTGTTTTCTGCCCGTTTTTACTGCAGATTTCACACAACTTCTCACGTTTTGAAAAATAGCTAAACATTTTCAAAATTTGTGATTTTTGGTGGAGTTATACTTCAGACTGTTAGCTTTCATTTGCAACAAGAATCACTTGATTTAAGCAAGGGAAAGTTGGTCTTTCAGTCTTTGTAAGATAACTGCTTCAATCTGGCTGCAATCTGACCAGTTTTGAGAAAACTTAAATTCTGTATTTATTAAGAATAGTTTAAGTTCGGGACCTTTTGGAAACTTTATCTACACATCCTAAGGAGTGTTTTGACATAAAGATCAACCTTTTTGGTTGAGTATTTAAAGATAAACACTATTTTCAAAATCAGCAACATTCTGTCCAATTCTGTCCAGATTGACCATCTGAATCATTTTATTTGTTTGAAGGGTCAGACGATCTTATTTTTGTCTGATTTTTGGAAAGAGTCTTCTTAACTCATTGAAGTTCAATTCTGAAAAGTTTCATAATTTTTGGAGTTGTGTACAATTATTTTTGAATTTTTCAAATACGGGTTCTGAATCTAAGGCAGTTTCAGATCCTCAGATTCTGTTTTCAAAGGGGTTTTTAATCAAGGGTACTAGTGTAATTTCTGCTAACCACTATTCACCCCCCTCTCCTCTAGTGGTGTTTATTGCAGGTGCACGGTCCAACAATTGGTATCAGAGCGAGGTCTACACCATTCAAAAGAAGCAATATTCAACACCATACGAACAATACAAGGCCAAGAAACAACAATTCATTATATACTGCTTGTCTCAAATCCAAGGTACATACAATGGCTATTGTTTCTCACAAAGGTGAGTTGGAAGGTATGTCTACACAACGCCCTCCTCTTTTTGATGGCAATAATTTTGTTCATTGGAAACTAAGAATGAGGCTATTCTTAATGGCTATAGACATCGATTTATGGTCTATAGTTGAAGATAGGCCGTACATTCCAATGAAAGTTGTACAAGTTAGTGGAGTCACACAGGAGGTTGAAAAGTATAAAAGTGAATGGTCATTGGAAGATAAAAAGAAAATGTCCATGAATGCCAAAGCTATGCAATTACTTTTGAATGGACTTACAACTTCTGAAGCAGGATATGTGTCAAATTGCACAAGCACACACGACATGTGGAAATCACTTATATTAAAGCATGAAGGTACTAGTGGTGTTAAAGAGTCAAAAATAAACATGCTTATGACTGAATTAGAGACTTTCAAAATGTTGCCGAACGAATCCATAACATCTATGGATTTGAGGATTACTAATATTTTCAATGCCCTTGAAGCTTTAGGGAAGTCATTTTCAAACAATGAAAAGGTTCAAAAGGTGCTACGAAGCCTTCCTGCTGAAGGGGATCCAAAGGTGACTGCAATCGAGGAGACAAAGTCAATCACTAAGATGGATGAATTGATCGGGTCTCTTAAAGTCTATAAGGTAAAACAAAACCAACAGAAGTCCGAGTCATCTAAATCATCAAGTAAATCAATAGCTTTCAAAACAACTGAAACACATACAAATAATGATGACAGTAATAGTGATATTGAATTAGATGATGATTTGATATTAATAGCAAGAAAACTTAGGAAGTTTTTCAAACGTCCTAATAGGAATAGACAACGTTCTTTTTCTTCTTCTCAACCTAGAAAGAATAACACAAACAAATGGTATAACAAAGAATTAAAGTGTTATGAATGCGGTCAAAAAGGACATATTTCATACGATTGTCCCACGAAGAAAAATAATAATAACAACAACAATAATAAACAAGTCAAGGACAAGGAGGCACAAATGACAAATCCAAAGGAGTCTAAGGCAATGAAAGGAAAACGAGCAATGAAGGTGAGCACATGGAGCGACTCATCTGACTCAGAATCCGAAATTGAGGAAGCTCAAGTCTGCTTTGTATCCAACGAGGTATTTTCTTCATCTGATAGTGATTTTGATAGTGACATGACACAAAGTCATGATTTTAAGTGGTGAATACTTAGAAATGTCACATATGGTGTTATAAGTGAATAAAGGTTGAAAAAGTGAAGAAAAATGACGTGGATCTCTCAGGCAGAGACACATGGATCGATCCATGTATATCAGCCCCTCACGTGGATCGATCCATGTTGAACTGAGAAGAACCAAAACTTACTATGAGACGTCGATCTCTCACGTGGATCGATCGACGTACGTCAGCCCCTCACGTGGATCGATTGACGTACGTCAGCCCCTCACATGGATCGATCTCACAGAATGTTTAGGGTTTTTAGTAATATCTTTCTAAAATATGTTAAAGTGGTTGTTTTCATTTGTATATGATTTATACATGCTCATTATGTGAATCTTATGTGATTTTGATGATTTTAAATGTATTGTGGCTAACGTGCCTCGGAAGTTTCTACAACTTACCAAAAAGGGCAAAATTGGTATTTTGAGTTTTGTAGGAACATCACATGGTGAAAATATTTCAAGGATGCATTCTCATTATATTTATCATGACAAAGATGATATCATGAGTATTTATGACCATCCGGGTTATTTCTTGAGTTTTCATATACCAGGGGTATTTTGGTCATTTTACCCCCGAAGGTATTTATGGTATTTTCACTCAAGGAATCTCTTTAGCATATTATTATATTCATTCTGGAGCTGATTTATTATTAATTTGAAGATTATATGGTGATTCATTATTCTATTCTCTCACATGATGATATCAATGACTATAGCTGGATATGTGACGATTTTAGATGTCACATTCTTTTACTATCTTGAAGACTTTCTTGTATGTGTTATAAGACCATATCTATCATCATTTTTCAGAGGTTATAAAGGTGTTAAAGATGTGGAAGTGTTCCCTACATGCAAGAAGAAATAGTTGGAATTTTGGTGGTATATATTGATATAATCTTGTCAATTATTATTTGGTGATTTCTTCTTCAAAAATTTGAGTTGATATACATATTTTCCAGCCTCCAAACATGTATAAACAGTTGAATATGATGTGTAATTTATTTTGTGAGGTGGAGACAAGTGGACCGATCAAAAAGGAGCTAGTTGCCAAAATTGCCAACTTGTAAAAATTCAAATGTAGCCAAACGGCTAATTGGTTTTCTTGAGGTTTTTCAGCAGATTTTTTGAAGTCAAATGAAGACTTCACATGTTCTATTCTTGTACTTGGAGTTGAGGATAATTTGGTGGTATTATCCTTTCTTATTTTATTAAAGAAAATCAAAACTATTTTTGAAAAAGAATGAAGTAGCCAACGGCTACTTTGGGATATTTGGAGCTGAATTTTAATTTTGAAATGGTCTACTCCCACATGCCTATTATCTTGCCAAAAAGTTGAGAAGATGATAGAGTTGTTATGGTGATATTATCATCATATTTTCAAGATAATTCCAAGTCATCTTTTGGAGCTAAATTTCGGCCACATGGAGTTGCCAAGGTGGTCCAATCATTTTGTCTTATTTTGCCAAGTGTACAAAGGCCAACCAATGATGAGAAGACATTTGGACTTGATGATGAAGATAGTGACACATTGAAAGTCTTATCTCCAAGGCTCAAATCACACTATAAATAGAGGTAATGATGAAGAAGATGAAACACACTTGAAGCTCACAAGCATTTGTTGAATTGTCTAGCTATCATCATCTTCTTCTTGTTGTTGTTGTTGTTCTGTTCTTTGTAGCAAAGGTGTTCTTGTTATTTTTGTTGTGCTACAAGCCTCTTGAGCTTTATTTGTAATATTGATTAGCCATCTTTATAAGGCTACATCAATAGGTGGTAGAGGTGTTGCAACTAAGTGTTGCTTAGAAGGTGATTATCCAAGTCTTGAATAGGGTTGGTGTATAACCCAAGGATCAAGCTTGGTTCTTGTTGTAAGGTGTTTCTTTGCATAGTGAAATCCAAGGAAAGGTGTTCCTTGGGACAGGAGTAGGTCACATTGACCGAACCAGGATAAATCCTCGGTGTTCTTGTCTTGTTTCTTCATTTCTGTTTTCTGCCCGTTTTTACTGCAGATTTCACACAACTTCTCACGTTTTGAAAAAAAATACCTAAACATTTTCAAAATTCGTGATTTTTGGTGGAGTTATACTTTAGACTGTTAGCTTTCATTTGCAACAAGAATCACTTGATTTAAGCAAGGGAACGTTAGTCTTTAGTCTTTGTAAGATAACTGCTCCAATCTGGCTGCAATCTGACTGAGAAAACATAAATTCTATATTTATTAAGAATTGTTTAAGGTCAGGGCCTTTTGGAAACTTCATCTACACATCCTAAGGAGTGTTTTGATATGAAGATCAACCTTTTTGGTTGATTATTTAAAGAGAAACACTATTTTCAAAATCAGCAACATTTTGTCCAATTCTGTCCAGATTGACCATCTAAATCTTTTTATTTATTTGAAGGGTCAAACGATCTTATTTTTGTCTGATTTTTAGAAAGAGTCTTGTTAACTCATTGAAGTTCAATTCTAGAAAGTTTCATATTTTTGGAGTGGTGTACAATTATTTTTGAATTTTTCAAAAACGGGTTTTGAATCTGAGGCAGTTTCAGATTCTATTTTCAAAGGGGTTTTTAATCAAGGGTACTAGTGTAATTTCTGCTAACAACTATTCATCCCCTTCTAGTGGTGTTTATTGCAGGTGCACGGTCCAACAATTATCACACCTTCATTATATCAATAATTCATCTTTTGCATTTGCCACACATTTTTCTTAATTATATAAAAATCTATTCAATGTACTACGAAAACCAACATATACATCAATATGATATACAAATAACTTACTTACCAGACTAATATAAGAATATACAACAATCTAAATCCATAACTCTGCAAGTATAAATCACACAAGAACAAAAAACACTAAACACATACAACAAACACTAACGAAAATAACATCCCAAGTTAATACACATAAATCAGTATCACAAATGAATGCAACATAATAATTGCATAAAACGCACATACACATGCTAATAGGCTTAGCAAAAGTTAATAAATAAAACAAGCCTAATGTTGAACGCTGTAGTAATATGCATAAACTATTATGTGTAAAGAAAAAAAACCATATAAATGATGTTAAAAGCTCGCAACAAGACTACAACATAAACTGTGTAATAGACAACAATTATGATACTTGAAAAGAGAGATCATGTGTTTGTGACAAATGTAATACTACATGAAAGAAGTATATCATGTGTGTATATACATGCAACCACAGAGACATAAACGTGTCTTATGCTCAGCAAGCAATAAAAGCACAAAAAAAAAACAAAAAAAAAAAACCGTTGCACAAATGCCACACACTTAAATACACTACAAGCATATAAAGTTAGTAGTAGTATAGTATAAAAAATAAATATAATAATCCTCAATCTAAGCATATACTAGTATATAAACCTATGTAATAAATAATACATGCTGTAGAAAAAGCATAAACATAAGAAGAAATCCTCTTCCTCTTCTGCAAATGATGCCTTGAGCAGGTCATGTGACCTTGCTGATTTGATCCCAGAAAACGAAGGTACAAACAAGAACAAACTGGGCATGAAGGTCTTGAGCAGGTCATGTGACCTTGCTGATTTGATTGAAACGCTCTCTGAAGATTCTTCAGATTTGGGAACGAATTTTAGTAGAAACAGTGTAAATGCATTGGAAAAATAATTAACTAGTACATGATACGTATGTATTATATGTATGCTTTTCTTACCACGATGGATCTTCTATAGCAGTTAAAGCGTCATGCTGATAACGTATTATAAACTCGAATGATATAATGAGAACAAGAAGAAGAAGATTATATGATATATGTTCTTCCCAGGTATCAAAATTCTTACAATGAGTTGTCATATTTATAAGGTATAACAAGTGTAACATCTTCCTAAGATTAATGCCTACTACTTCACTATCCTTAGTGGGTGTTAATGTTTGGACATCCGCTAACCCACTAACATACATAATAATACACATATTTAGATTAATTATTATGTTTATTTTATTAAAATTATTAATTCACAATAGTCCCAGATAGGAATTGGAGGAAGTTATTATCTCAAGTTATTAATTTATTGAGTATTAGTTTAAAGAGGTTCTATTATATATGCCTTTTCTTTTCATAATTCATGTTTGGTATCTAACTAATTCAGAATCACACACACATATATGTGTGTGTCATTATTAAAGTAGGCAGCTGCCTGTATGAAATTAGAATACGTGTGCTGTGTCAGAATTTAAACCCATTACCTATCGTTTTGGTACATAAACTTTGTCTCAGATCTGTTTATTCATTAAAAATATCAATACTAACTATAGATTTATCTTTTGTTGCATATTTTATGGATAATTAATTTATTGTCATTTTTCAAAACTTGGAAAGTTTCTAATATGAGAAGGTTACATATTTTGAGGCATGCCAAAAAATTTTGACTACTACTTTCTCCGTCTAAAAACTATTGTCAAAGTTTGGCTTAAACATAATTTAATAAATTTAAACTCTATTGATCAATATTTTTATTTTACCTAACTTTCTATTTGTGTTTACTAAATCCCTTCACTAGTACATTAACACACCATATTCTTAGTATTGTGTCATCTATGCATGTACATATAGAGCCAGAGTTCTCACTGGAATCAAACTCTCTATCTCTTGGGATGTAGGTATTGTTTGTCTGCCTCTCAGCCTCCCCAAACTCTAACGATAGTTTTTGTTGTCGTTAGAATGTATTAGGTATGATTGTTGTTGTTGTTGGTTAATTGAGGTAAAAGTAAAAAAAATCGTGTCAGTGTTAATTGCAATGTAACATAAAAACTTTGATTCCCGAAATTACTTTTAGAAAACGGATAATATCTTTGAGACAAACCAAAATAGATAGTATACCAATATTTTTGAGACGTGGAAGAAAGATACCACAATATGAACCAAAAAAAAAGAAAAGAAGAAGAGAAAAGTAAAAGAGCGAGAGCGAAAAAGAAAAAGGACGGCAGAACAACAACAATATGAGACGTAGACATGGCCACGGTTCACAAACCCACAGCTTTGGTTTGAAGAAATTATAAACCTTAACATAAACCTTACGTACTATGGTTTCTACGGTTTTGTCTTTGTCCGATTTCGCTTTGAGTTTTGGTTTTGCCCGCTTCTGGATTTGGTTTTGATTTGGGTCGGTTTTTCCGATCCATTTTTGGTTCCGGTTATGTATAGGTTTGTAAAAAAAAATTTTACGTTAGACTAATTAAATTTATACTTTGTTTGTTTTTATGTGTTTAATCAATAAATTCAAGTTCAAATTTGTAAAATAAGTTATCCCCGATTATTTTTGTTGATAAACCAGAATTAATCGTCTGTTAGTCAACAACAGTCAACGGTACAACTCCTGCAGTTCAGCACCCAAGCATTGTTGTTCAGCCTTGACTACACTTCGGCTATGCCCCATGGAATCCCTTTTTATTATCGAAGAATATACTACAAGGGTTGCATCTCGGCATCCAACTTCAACCTTAGCCTCAGCCTAAGTGTTACGCTTCAGACCACTTCGGCCAGATTCAACATTGCACTTCAGCAAGGCTTGGTTTGGCACTTCGGCGAAGGGGTCAAGCACAACATTATATTAAGCGAAGGACCATCAGACAGAAGTTCAATTCAAATATAGAATCCACATGGGGCTGTTCAGCCTGTACACGCCATGGTCACTTCAGCCGACCTACTAGTCACATCAGCCGACCTGCCAGTCATATCAGCAGACCTACGGCGTCATAGGTCTTCTACCCCAAGCAAACGTCTCATCCGGTGTCAAAAGCCGAGGACAAGGGAAAAACTAATAAAAGCAAGCTAACGCAAACCAGAGAGGGGATCCGATCCAAAAAACCATTTTCGTATCTCCTGGAGCTAATACATTGAATCTTCTCCTCAACTAAAGAACTGTGAGAACTTTCTAACTCCACCCACCAAATTATATTCTCAGTGAGAAATGGCCCAAACTGACTTGAGCGTCGGAGGGTTTTACCCGGAGTTATCCCCCCGGGACCTCTGATTTCTGCTTCCTTGTGCAGGACTTCCAGGAAGCTATTCCAGCTACAATCTTCAAACCAACTGACGACGTTTATTTGAGGTCATCTTAGAGCCTTGGTGAAGATCCGGCTTCATCATTTGGCGCTAGAAGGAGGCCATCTTGTCCCTTAATCCAGTAAAAAGTTCAAAAACGAAACAGCTAATATCTTTCTATGACGAAAGGTCGCCGTGAAGGTTTGGGTGAGTCATCCAAACCGCCACGACGCATGATTACGCGTTCAGGTGTCCCAGAACAGGTTTCTCGGGTTCCTGAGTCGCCTAATCCTGTCCCAGAAATCTCAAGGGAGGATATGGATAAAGCGATGAGATATGTCACAGAGAACATGGAAGTGTTTGAGGCTGTAGTAAAGCAACTCAAAGGCAAACAGCAGGAGGTGCAAGAGATGGAAGAAGATCCACCTCTTCCTCCTAAAGAAGTATCACAAAACCAGTCCTCTAGACCACCTAGAGGTTTTATGGCGGATGCTAGAAGGCACAGTTTCAAAGCTCCAACTGTGGAGTCAGAACATTTGTCCAAACCGCACTTAAGTGTACGGTCAAAGTCTTTAAAGAGCGTCCCCAGGGATGAAGAAGTTCTTCGCAGGCCGAGAGCTTACTTCGAAGAGCACAGATAGGACTTTGTGCAAGCATCCCAGGAAAGTCCTTTCTCCTGGGATATTGCAGAGTATTTGGCACCATATAGTTTTAAGGTGCCAAAAATGGACACCTATGATGGGACAACAGACCCAACCGATCATCTCTTCCAGTTCCAGACTGCAATGAGTCTGAAGAACATCTCAGATCCTCTGAGTTGCAAAACTTTCCCATTGTATTTACGGGAAAAGGCCAGGAGATGGTTCTAAGAGCTCCCATCAAAATCGGTGAAGTCTTTTAAACAGCTGGCACATAAGTTCAAGTCACAGTTCATGTCCAGTACCCCATTCGTGAAGAACTCTTCCTATCTGATGACCTTGAGGCAAGGTCCAGATGAATCTGCGTTGAAGTACATGCAGCGTTTCTCAGATGAGTCACTGTTCTCCGAGCTGGCCGCCTCTTTTCTCAACTGGCCGAAGAGGGGCCCACAACTCTAAGAGAATGCTTGGAGAAAGCTCATCAGTTTGCCCGAGGTGAGGAGGCAAACCGATTGAAGAGGGAAGCTGAGAAAGGATCCCGGCAAGAAAGCCGATCCAGTTCCAAAAAGGAGGATCGGCGCAATGAAGTAAAAGACCATGATCGGCGTAGTGCGTTCGATCGCATGGGTGGAAAAGGCAAAGGTGGTAAGGAGGGCTTACCCCTGTTGGCCTCAAAAGATTATATTTTGGTCGTCATGGAGAAAGACAGTATGAGGACAGATCCAGAGCCTCTGTATGGGCCTAGGGGAAAGAGAAACCCAAAACTTTATTGTCGATATCACAGAGATATCGGGCATGACACAGAGGATTGCAGGCAGCTAGCTCAAGCTATCAAGCAACTAATAGAGCAGGGTCATTTAAAGCAATTTTATGACCCACGTTCACGCCTGCACAACCGGTTAGATTTTCACAAAGACCCTCAAAAGGACAAATGCCGACCAGAGTCCCCTCCTCGGCACCGCAGGACTGACGATGATGAGGAGCAAGGAAGGCATGGTGTTGCAGGTCGGCCCCAGGTCAATACCATTATATACACCATCTCGGGAGGACCACCTCATACGGGCCGATGTGCACCCAGCTCCTCAGGAACTTCATCAGGTCCGCCATCTAAAAGAGCCAAGATGGCAAGGGAATTGACTTATGGGCCAGAAGATCCCGTTCCACATGTTTAGTGATAGACCTGTGCATACATTTAGCTCCCGATAAAATTGTAGAGGTCCGACGTGTTTATGTGGACACCGGCAGTGCCATGAATGTAATGTTCTATCGGGTATATCAGCAGCTTGGTTTGCCCGATTCCATAATGAGTCCTGTCACTTCTTCTTTATATGGTTTCATCGGAGCTGCAGTGCGGCCAGCAGGTCTGGTCACGCTCAGCTGCAGTTTTGGCAAACCCCCGGCCTATCGGTGTATATGGATAGATTTTGTAGTCATCAAGGAGATGTCAGCATACAATGTCATATTGGGTCGGCCAGCTTTGGTGGCGTTGGAGGCCATTGTATCACCTCTGCACGTCAGCATGAAGTTTCCCACTCCAGGTTGATTGGTAACCATGCAAGGTGATACGCAAGTGGCATAGAGTTTCTATGCCATTTCCACCCAAGGAAATGAGGCAGTTCAGCAAGTTAGCCTTGATGAACTGATACCTTCAGACGAGGAACACTTGCAATCGGATGATGCAGTACAAGACTTCGTCCTTGATCCAAGCCGACCTGAAAATGTCATAAAGATTGGGACTTGGATGCCATCCGAATTGCTAGCTCAGCTGCAGGATCTGCTAAGAGAATTTGCAATTATCTTCGCATGGACTGCCGAAGATATGCCTGGAATCCCTTCACATCTGGCTGAGCATAAACTGAATGTTGATCCTTTGGCAAAGCCAGTAAAGCAAAAGAAGCGGAACTTCGTCTCAGAAAGGAATAAAGTCATTGAAGAAGAAGTCAAGAAGTTGTTGGCTATAAAATTCATTGTTGAAGTGCTTTATCCGATCTGGTTGGCTAATCCAGTGGTGGTCCCCAAGCAGGATGAATCTTGGAGAATGTGTATAGATTACACAGATCTCAACAAAGCATGTCCAAAGGATTGTTACCCACTTCCGAAAATTGGTAGGTTAGTGGATTCAACACTTGGGCATGAAATCTTTGATTTCTTGGATGCCTTTAAAGGCTATCATCAGATCATCGTGGCAATCGAAGACCAGAAAAAAAACTGCTTTCATAACAGAGTCAGGTACTTATTGTTATGTAACTATGCCATTTGGATTGAAGAATGCCGGGCCCACCTATCAACGACTGGTCAATTCTTTGTTCAGTGAACAAATTGGCCGGATAATGGAAGTCTACATCGACGATATGCTAATCAAGAGCAGGTCTCTTGATCAGTATATTTAAAATTTAAGAGAAGTCTTCACCGTGCTAAGAGACTCACGCATGAGACTAAACCCGAAGAAGTGCACGTTTGGAGTACGCACTAGAAAGTTTTTGGGTGACATGGTTTCCAAAGAAGGGGTACAGGAAAACCCTGCTAAAGTCGAGGCTATACGAAACATGCTTCCCCTAGGAATGTAAAGGAAGTGCAGAGGCTAACATGCCGAATTGCCGCGCTGAGTAGATTCTTATCCAAGTCGGCCGAACGATCTCTTCTTTTCTTCCAGGTCTTGAAGAAGAGAACAGCTTTCCAGTGGGATGATCAATGTCAAAAAGCCTTCGATGAGCTGAAGTCCCATCTGGCCGAGGTGCCAATGCTGACTTCACCTCTTCCTGGAGAAGAGCTATATGTGTAACTCTCGACGTGCAAAGAAGCTGTTAGCGTAGTTCTGCTCAGGGAGCAAGATAATGTGCAAAGGCCTATCTATTTCGCAAGCAAAATCTTACATGGGCCTGAAGTGAGATATCCCAATGATGAGAAGGTAGTCTTAGCACTCGTAGTGGCTGCAAGGAAGTTCAGGCCTTATCTGCAAGCTCATCCTATTGTAGTGGTCACTGACCAGCCCTTAAAACAAATCTTGTCAAGGCCAGATACATCTAACCGAGATGCCAAATGGGTTGTGGAGCTTGCAGAATATGATATCCAATACAAATCAAGAACTTCCATCAAATCCCAAGCCTTAGCAGACTTTTTAGTTGAGGGGATATCCGTGGAGGAAGATATCAAGCCAGTAGCTGAGTGGACATTATATGTGGATGGATCTTCCTCCAAAGATGGTTGTGGAGCAGGACTCCTGATCATCAACCCTAACAAACAAGAATTCGATTATGCCTTGCGCTTTGATTTTGAATCAACTAACAACGAGGCAGAATACGAGGCCCTCATAGCAGGACTAGGCCTCGCAAGGAAGTTGGGGGCATAACGAATCATTTCCTGAAGTGATTCGCAATTGATTGTTTCTCAGATCAATGGGGATTATGAAGCCAAGGAGGAAAACATGAAAAAATATTTGGCTAAAGTGCTGCAGCTCGGCCAAACATTCGAGTATTTCAGCATTGAGCATATCCCCAGATCCGCCAACAAAAGAGCTGACGCGTTATCTCGGCTAGCATCATCCACTTCACCAACTTTGGAAAAAAAGATAGTTGTGGAGCTAGTAAAGCATCGTGCATATGATGCTAATGAAGTGCTGCAAGTCGATTATTGCAATACCTGGATGGATGAAATTGTAAATTTCTTGCAGCATGGAGTTCAGCCCGAGGACAAGCGTGCAGCTCGGCGCCTTTGTTTGAAGGCAGTAATGTATGCTCTTTTTAACGACCACCTTTATAAAAAATCATTTTCACAGTCTTGGTTAAAGTGCGTGACTAAAGACGAAGGAGATTACATCCTTCGAGAAATGCACCAAGAAATCTGTGGAAATCATTCTGGTGCACGGTCGTTAGTAAGAAAATGTTATCTTGCTGGATATTACTGGCCCACTCTGCGCCATGATGCAGAAGAATTGGTCAAGAAATGTCAAGCATGCCAAGTCAATGCTCCAATGTCACATTTGCCAAGTCAAGAGCTCACTTCTATTGCAAGTCCCTGGCCATTTGTTCAGTGGGAGATAGATCTTGTTGGACCTCTGCCCCAAGCTCCAGGGTCAGTCAGGTTCTTGGTTGTTGCCATTGATTACTTCACCAAATGGGTGGAAGCAGAGCTTTTAGCCACAACAACAAAAAATCAAATCAAAAATTTCTTGTGGAAGAACGTCATATGTCGTTTCGGCCTTCCAAAAGTTCTCATATCAGACAATGGAAAGCAATTTGCTGATGACCCTGTTAAGAAATGGTGTGTTGAACTCAAAATTGAACAGCGATTCACTTCGGTAGCACACTCTCAGGCTAATAGACAAGTTGAACTGGCAAACAGAACAATCAAGGATGGACTAAGAAAACGTTTATACAAAATTGGAGCAAGTTGGGTAGAGGAGCTCCCAAGCGTATTATGGGCATATCGAACTACTCCTTCTACCTCTACTAAGAAAACACTATTTTCCTTAGTATATGGCACTGAGACAGTCATCCCAGCCGAAGTTGGTTCCAGCTCTAATCGAACAGATTATTATTCTGCTGAAGCCAATAACTCAGAGTTGCGGCTAAATTTGGATGAACTGGAGGAAAAAGGGGAGCATGCTCATATCCGCATGGCTCAGTACAAAAATCTAATTGCTCAATACTACAATTCTTGAGTACGACAAGATCTTATCAAGTGGGAGATTTGATATTACGCAACAATAAAGCAAGCCATGTAGCACCAACTGGGACGTTTAACCCTAAGTGGGAAGGTCATTATCGGATAGAAGAGGTGCGCTCAAATGGGGCTTATAAATTACAAACCTTGGAAGGCAAAACTTTACCAAGAACTTGGCATTCTACTCATTTATGACTTCTACATCAATGACGAATTTCACCTCAGCAGGTCTTAGTGGTTTTCTCAAAGAAGTCTTTCACAGTTTTCATTTACTAGCAGTGCTAGAAAAATGTAAATCATTTATGTAATTATCAGCAGTATTGAGGATTGAATAAAACAATGTTTTGTGGCAGAGCCAATACGTGGTTCTTTCATTCTGCCTAAATAGATCAAGTAACACGCTTACTTTATCTATAATTTATTGCAAATGGAAAAGTTAAAGCCCGGCAGAGCTACAGTTCAGTCAAGCAGCGTGACATTTTTTGGTAGAGCCAAAGGTCAAGGCTGAAGTCCAATACTTGGAAAAATCCAACGTAAAAGTGATTAAAAAGCTCTTTGGCAGAGCAGAAGACAAATACTTGCACAAACTATGGAAAGAGCAAGTAAAGTCTCACAAGCAAAAGACAAATACTTGCATAAACTATGGAAATAGAGCAAGTAAAGTCTCACAAGCAGAAGACAAATACTTTGTGGAAATAGAGCAAGTAAAGTCTCACATGCAAAAGACAAAATCAGGTTAATTATAACAAGCTGAAGAGCACAAGTTGGAGAAAATTGGATTTTCATTGAAGAGTATATCAATTACAACTACAAAAATTACAAAAAGAGAAAAATCCTATTCTGCTCCTCCTCTTCATCAGCCTCTCTGAGATCAACCCCTTCCTTGAATTGTTCAAGTTGTTTATCAAATACAGCTTCAGCTTCGGGGTTGTAGAGATCGGCAAGTTGAGGATGATCCTTATCCAAGGCTGGATAGATTTCGCAGCAAGCATCAATTGCGCAAGTTTGTCCCATTGCCAAAACAGAGCCTTGCATCTTCATCAGATTATTCACAAAGTACTCAGACTTTCTGAACTCAGCAACGGCAGACTTTTTGATCTCTTCAGCTTGAAGCTCAAATTGGGAGATGACCTCAGCTTTGCTCCACTTTTCTGCCTCAAGTTGCTTGGCCAGATCATCCTTGCTCTTCTGATCTGCTTCAACTTGGCTCTTCAGCTGGGACAACTCTTGTTCACAATTGTTGAATTCCTTCTGGAAGAACTCCAACTCAGCCTGGGTCTTGATGGACACCATCTCTATATTGGTAATAACTTCCTTCAGTTCATCCACTTGAGAGTTTGCCACTGCAATCCGAGTGTCAGACTCCTCCTTGTCTTCCTTAAGCTTGGAATTCTCAAACGTCAAGGAGTCCATCTCTGATTTCATTGAGTCCATCTCTAACCTCAATGTCTTCAGCTCAGCATCAATCTCTTCCAGCCTTGAATTGTTGGGTTTTGCCATCTCAGCCAACTCCTCATTAGTCTTCTTCAGGTCGGCGTTGTTCTCAGAGAGTTCAACCACCATGATGCGCATCTCTTCTTCTCTCCTGAGCATGTCACACTCCTGAGCTCGGTACTGCAATAACCAAAATGGTCAAATAAGGATTTCAACAATTTAAGTAAAAAGGTTGGAAATTATGAAGGAAACCTACCATGGACATGTTTCTGAAGTATGAGGGCAAAATGGTCCCAATCCATAGGCAGCACTGGCAGATCTGCCAATTTCTTGGCCACCCTGGATTGGCCGCAGTATCAGAGAAGCTATAGACCAAGTTCTTCCAGGCACGACAGTGCAGATGAGATGGCTCCCCTTCAGATGGAGCTTTTCCATAAGGACACTGGGGAGCATCTTCTCATGTGGTTATGACAACTCCTCTAGTGAGGGCATCTTTTGGATCCCTAATAATTAACCCCTCTGGAGGAGAAATTGATGCCGCCGAAGCTGGAGCAGAAGTTGGCACAACAGGAGTGGGGGAAGAACTTGGTGGAGCAACGGGAAGAGCAGGCTTGTGTTGTGAAGCCTTCTTGGATGGAGGAGCAGCCTAAGGTTTCACTGCCCCAGCCTTTGCAGCAGGTTTGGGGGGCAAGGCTGGGGCCTCAGGAGTTTTCTTCTTTGGAGGCTGAGCTGCAGCCTGGACAGGTTTCTTGGCTGCAGCTGGAGCTTTGCCAACCAAAGTTTTAGCTGCAACAAAAACCAAGTTAAAATGCTAAAATAAAACAAATAAGGCATCAACGTCAAAATTGCTAATCTTTACCTTGTTTGGGTGGAGGAGCAACAGGAGGAGCAGGCAGGGCCTGCACTTCAACAGAAGGTGTGGCGGTTGGCTGAGCAGAGGAAGAGGATTTTCCGTCCTCTCTCTTCCTCTTCTTGGGAACCAGTTTCTTCAATTTGCTGAGGTTCTCAGATGCCATGGTTCTTGCAAGATTCAACAGCAGATCAGTCAAAAAGCGTATGCAACACCAAGAAAAGTCAGAGATATCTAAAGCATGAACACATACCCAGAATCAAGGCTAAAGCAGAGGAGCCAATAGATTCAAACTGGTGTGATGGCCACATATGGTACAGGTCGGCCGTCTTTACAACCGACCTGTCTACCATTTTCCAGTCTACAGCCTGGAGAAGACGCAGTAACCTCGAGGCTTCATCGCAAGATCTTTCGCTTGGCCTACTGTTATCTGCGGGACCGGATTTCCAGTAATTCCTTTTAGGCAACCCAATGGCTTTGACATAGAAGAAGCGACCCTTCCAGTTTTTGGTGAAAGAGGGGATGTTTATGGCATGGTTAACAACTCTATTAGGATGTCTCCTACTATAGTAGTACCAGCTTTCTTTGTGTTTGCACACAAACATCCCCCTGAAGACAGAAAGGTCAAATTCTGCCTCAGCGGCTCTCAGGTAAAGCAGATAGCTGGCAATGACCTTCAAGCCACTGAGCATAATTTGGGGTAATCTAAGATTATAAAAATCAAGGATGAAAAACAAAGGGCCAGGAACAAGGAGGTCAAATCCGGATTTAAAGTATTCTTCGTAAACTGCCTCATACCCAGCGGGTGGATCATAGGCAGTCTGGTGAGGAAGAGGCAAAATTGGGGAAAAGGTATCTCTATCTATGCTAAACTCAGTACAAAATTTAGAAAGGTCAGCAATTTTTAAAGTCTGCCGGAGAAGGTGAACCCCTGTCAATAGACGGCAGGGGTACTATGGAAGTGGAGGCAACCTTAGGAGGTTCACCAGCCTCACTGTAGTCTGACCTCTCGTGGAAGGATTAGACCTCTTGATCACCTTCCAGATCAGCTTGGTAAGAATGAGCTGATCTGTTTTGGGAGTCAGAAGAAGAAGAAGATGGAATAACAAAAGCCATGAGGAAGAAGAAAAGCTTACAGAAGATTGAAGGGTTGAGCTGGAAGGAAGAACATCGGAGTAAGGATGGAGATAAGCTTCGGAGACTAAAAGAAGAGCAGAAAAGCAGGATAGCGATATGCAGAATAAAGGAAAAGGAAGAAGAAAGAATTAGGGCAACTACCCCTATTTATAGGAAGGAAAATAAAAAGTTGCAACTTTTCGTTCGAAATTCGAAAAGGTGATGGTTCGGATGTTTTCCCCCTTCTCGGGAACTGAAGCCGTCGAAAAAATAATGATGAGGCGTTGGAATTAGCGCTTACATTAAAAGGGAGGATAACGGATCAATTATGAGGATAAGGACGCAATTAGTGGGAATTACGGCGCAAATAAGAGGATAATTACCCGATTGATGAAGACACGTCACGGACCCTTCAGAATAGATTTGTCTACCCTCCCAGGTCAGCTCAGCCACACAAAATCTGGGGAAAAATGATAAACTAGAATTAATCGTCCGTTAGTCAACAACAGTCAACGGTACAACTCCTGCAGTTCAGCACTCAAGCATTGCTGTTCAGCCTTGACTACACTTCGGCTATACCCCATGGCATCCCTTTTTATTATCGAAGAATATACTACAAGGGTTGCACCTCGGCATCCAACTTCAACCTTAGCCTCAGCCTAAGTGTTACGCTTCAGACCACTTCGGCCAGATTCAACATTGCACTTCAGCAAGGCTTGGTTTGGCACTTCGGCGAAGGGGTCAAGCACATCATTATACTAAGCGAAGGACCATCAGGCAAAAGTGCAATTCAAATATAGAATCCACATCGGGCTGTTCAGCCTGTACACGCCAAGGTCACTTCAGCCGACCTACTAGTCACATCAGCCGGCCTACCGATCATATCAGCAGACCTACGGCGTCATAGGTCTTCTGCCCCAAGCAAACGTCCCATCCGGTGTCAGAAGCCGAGGACAAAGGGAAAACTAATAAAAGCAAGCTAAAGCAAACCAGAGAGGAGATCCAATCCAAAAAACATTTTCATATCTCCTGGAGCTAATACATTGAATCTTCTCCTCAGCTAAAGAACTGTGAGAACTTTCTAACTCCATTCACCAAATTATATTCTCAGTGAGAAATGGCCCAAACTGACTTGAGCGTCGGAGGGTTTTACCCGGGGTCATCCCCCCGGGACCTCTGATTTCTGCTTCCTTGTGCAGGACTTCCAGGAAGCTATTCCAGCTACAATCTTCAAACCAACTGTCGACGTTTATTTGAGGTCATCTTAGACCCTTGGTGAAGATCTGGCTTCATCATTTGTAAAATAAGAACTATTAAATTAGATTAGAAAAGGGAACCAAAAAAATAGACTTGAGCTTAATGTTGATGATTGAATACTTCAAATTTACTTATTAGAATTAAGAAGCCTACGGTTTATACCATGCTCAATAATTACTAAAAATAATGAAAAGCTATTCAATATATAAAAGTAAAAATTATGTAAAGAACACTCACGGTTTATATCACGGTTTTTCCGACGGTTTAAAACTACTGTTTCACCGGCTAGTTTGTCGATTTTGGCTAAACTAAACCGGCAGTTTTGGTTTATGTTTTTAGGTTTTAAAAATTTTATTACGGTTTGACACAATTTTTGATTTTTTTAAGTTATGGTGACTGTTTGATTAAGGTTTCAAACTCTTTTCTTTAATTATGTCTAATGACATGCAATACTAAATTTATTTGTAACTGACCGTTGGGCCCCTGCCATATATACGACCGTTACAAACAACATTCAAAATAGACCGGACCTTATGCCCACTTCAACTTTTGCTTTCGCCAGATACATATGATCCATAAATTTCTGAAAAAGGAAAACCAAAGTTCCTTAATTCACTATGTATTCTTTTCAAAAGGGAAAAAATAATAATGCAAAATGCACGCTATGATTGCTTTAACAACTAACCCCCCCCCTCCCCAACCCACTCACACAAACCTCTTGGTTTAGCTGGATGAGAACATTTTCCCCTTTTATAAACTCGGATTTGAGTCCACTCCCATCGAAAAACAATTTTCATATGTAAAGTAACATTTGCTATAATGTTTTTGCATGATTCCATATTAATGATGTGTACTTATAATTTACTTTCTCAAAGTAGATGCATGTAACTTCATGATTATTCAAATAATGATTACACATGATTTTTACAGAAAAATCTCTTTTTTCAAACATTTTTCTAAATAAAATGGAAAAGAACCATCAAATCTCAAAAATATAATGAGACTCAATGGAATAGTTTTTTTTTTCCTCTTATAGTAAACCTGACTTGGTAAGTCAGTAAGTTGGTATCAGAAGAAAGGAAAAAAATATTGGAAATACAGGAGGAGAAAAGGAAACAAATTTAAGCACATGAAAATCAGTGTACTATGATATATCAATTAACTAATAAGTGTTCAAACATTTAAAATGATGTTTAAAACATTTTTTCTATATTAGCTTAAAATGTTTTATACTGAAATTAATTAATTCAGAACTCAAAGAAAATCAAATTCCTATTGCTGTGGAATAATAAGATTTTTTTTATAATGTATATAATCAAGTCTTGAAATCAATAAAAGGAAAAAAAGACATTGCAAAGCTTTTTTGTTTCCTTAAAGAAAAAGAAAGATAGCAATTGTTGGGTAGGATAAGTTATAGTTGGTGACTGGAGTGGAGAGAGTATCAAGTAGAGTGCTCCTTCGAAATTTTCAAAGGTCAACTGTACAGATATATCTCACAAACCTTCCTAAATTTCTCCCCAATCTTTATCCTTGCACCCTCACTTGATTCCATTGTTTGAGCTTTCTCTACTGAGCATAAGTTTCTACCAATTTCTCCATCAAGATTGCTTCATTTTCTTGTGGGAAAATCCTAACTTTACTGAAATGCAGAAGATTTTAGCAACTGAGCCGTCAAGAAATTCACAAGGGCATGTTTGGATTTAAAGATTCCACTGTTTGAAAGTAGAATGCCTGTGTGCACTAGGTCTCAGGTGACCATCAATCAAGTCCAGAATGATTCAAATCAAGGTGAAAAAAACAATCCCAGAACAGATCACGAAGATACTGATACCCTCATGGCTCATCATCAAAGAAATCCACACCATGGCCTTAAAGAGAAGATGAAAGCCCTAACCCTTTTGTATGAACAGCAAAAAGAAGCTCCAAAAAACCCTTCTTTAAATCACGAAAACCCAAGGTTTTCCACACATCCTAGTGTGGACCTTATCAATAATGGCAAGAAAGTTGGGAAAGAAGTGAAGGAATTGAACCCAATTAGTCATGTCATGAGAGAGAATGTGATCCCTGGTTCAAATATGAAAAGGAATTTTGTGATGCCACAGCCTTCAGATGCAGAAGAGGCTAAAGAGAACATTGCGGTGGCAGCTGGTGGTGAAAGAATTGTGGATTTTGTATGTCCAAGAAAGGCGAATTCTTCAAGCGCAGTGGCTAGAAAGCTGTCAATGGGAGGGTCTGTGGTGCCATATAGTGAGCCAAGAGGAAAAAGAAAGGAGAGTTTTCAGGAGTTACAATCTGTTGTGGAGAAGCCACAGGGTAATTGTGGAATTAGTAGCAGAATTCTCGTGTTTGTGAGATTGAGGCCAACGTCAAAGAAGGAGAAAGAAGCTGGATCAAGATGTTGTGTAAGGATTGTGAATAAAAGGGATGTTTATCTTACAGAATTTTCAAATGAGAATGACTATTTAAGGCTAAAGAGGCTTAGAGGGCGGCATTTTTCGTTTGATGCCTCATTTGCTGATTCCACTACTCAATTGGAAGTTTATACCACCACGTGAGTTTTTGATACCTTTTTTCTGCCCTCATGTTTCAAGTTTCATATGCTTTTTTGAGTTCTCCAGTAAATCCTTTGTGAATGTCTTCCAGACATCCTCTAATGACTAATTCTTCTGAATCTTTCCAATGTATTTGCTTCCTGTAAAATCCGTTTCCTGTTAGACATTCATTGTATTTATGTTTATTCATGATAAGAAAAGATTAGGAGAACAATTGGTTTAGCGTTCTTTTTATACATTCAGGTTGCAGTACAGTCAAAATCTTCAGCATTGCACACTAAAAGCTCTGCACTCCTATACTTCCCGCTATGTATATATTCAGCTCCACTAGTTGAGTTAGTTGGGAGTACTCTCTGTACTCCAAATGAGTCATAGTGTTTGTTCTGTGAGAAAGCTTAGACATAATCTTAGTCCACAGTGCATCCGGAGACCATCAGTCTCACTAACTTTTCCTTAGCATTTTTGTTCTAAATGTGAGGTAGATGCGCAGAAGACTTTCTTTTAGAGTTTATTAGTTCTTTCATCGAAGTTAAATTAAGGAAAAGAAAAAAAAGAAAGAGTTACCTATTATCCAGGTCCCGTCTGACATACAAAATGGGAAGAACCCGTGTGAGCAGACTCTCTGAGCAGACAGGAATATAATAAAGGAAAGACCCCCTTTACTTTGGTCTTCCCTAGGTGTGTACTGTCGACATAATCAGGCGATGAGTTCTAGGTTCTGAGAAAGTGCTTTTAGAGATTTGTGTACTTATACCCTAAGGTCCACTCTGTTTTCTTGCCGGAGCATGAAATTATTTTGATATGTTATTGTCTGAAAACCTTTGCCTTGTTGGCGTTTATATGTGTATCATCACGAATATGCAGAACAGCGGAGCTTGTTGAAGCAGTTTTGCAGGGAAAGAATGGCTCTGTCTTCTGCTATGGGGCCACTGGGGCAGGGAAGACTTATACTATGCTTGGCACTGTGGAAAACCCTGGAGTAATGGTATTAGCCATTAAGGATCTGTTTAGCAAGATAAGACAAAGGAGCCTCGATGGAAACCATGTAGTTCACTTGTCATATCTTGAGGTCTATAATGAAACTTTGAGGGATTTGCTTACTCCTGGGAGACCTTTGGTCCTTAGAGAAGATAAACAGGTTGATCCTTCACACGTACGAACTTAGCTTTGGTTGAAGTTTGCATACAGAGTTAATTTGCTACTTTGCCTATGAAAATCATAGTAACATCTTGATTTTTTAAAGATGGATGTATAAAGGACTTGATATGGTAAGCTTTCACTTCACTTTGCGGAAGAGTTATTAAAGCAAGGCATTCATTTATTTTGTTTTATTTTATTTTGGAATATAAAGCTAATGACTAGTGGTGAACCTTTTTTGCATAGTCAACCTAAAGAGTTATCCATTTTATGTTTATTGTGATATTTTCAGAAAATTTAAGTGCCCGAGTCAAGTAGTTTGCTGCTTTCTTTATCTGTGGAATTTACTAAAGCTTTTCTTATAATATTTCAGGGAATCGTGGCATCAGGCCTTACTCAATATCAAGCATATACAACAGATGAAGTATGTTCATACATGCTTCAGCAAGATAGATACTCCTATTTCTTAGTGGAGATATTTTAATTCATGGTATTCTTAATGTGTCACAGGTAATGACATTACTACAGCAAGGAAACAGAAACCGAACAACTGAACCAACTCGCGCCAATGAGACTTCATCGCGCTCTCATGCTATCCTGCAGGTCAATGCGTTTCAAAACTTATTGAATGGTCTTAGCTATATTTATATTTACATTCCTCATGCTTTTTGGGCTTTAAATTTTGACCTACAGGTAATCATTGAATACAAAGTAAAAGATGCTTCTGGTAATATTGTCAATAGACTTGGAAAGCTCTCTCTTATTGATCTTGCTGGTTCCGAGCGAGCTCTTGCCACAGACCAAAGAACAATAAGGTCTCTTGAGGGTGCCAACATTAACAGATCTCTCCTTGCCCTCAGCAGCTGCATTAATGCTCTGGTTGAAGGCAAGAAGCATATCCCATATCGCAATTCTAAGCTCACACAACTGCTGAAGGACTCTCTTGGGGGAGCTTGTAACACTGTGATGATTGCTAATATCAGCCCAAGTAATCTCTCATTTGGAGAAACCCAAAACACCCTTCACTGGGCTGATAGAGCTAAAGAAATCAGAACTAAGGTATTTTATCGGCTTCTCCTCATCCACTGTGATATCATAAAGTAATTATGGCTTCTCCTCATCCACTCTGATATCATAGAGTTTTTATTTACAATCTTGATACATCAGTGATAAACAAAATTTCCACTTCTACATTAGACTGCCAGATTATGCATCTTCTTTTGATCAGCACTGTATACCTTATTCTTAGGAGTGTGATGCAAATGAGGACATTCAAGTACCTGATTCTGAGGAAGATCAGGCGAAGAAATTGCTCGAGCTGCAAAAAGAGAACCGTGAGTTGAGAATGCAATTGGCTCGCCAGCAGCACAAGTTGCTTACTTTACAAGCCCAAACCTTGGCAGCAAATTCTTCACCTGCCCCTTCTACTGCTTCCTCTCTCCTGTCCCCAGCACCATCTGTTCAAACAAACGAGAAGCGGAAGCCAAGATCCACCTTATTGCCTGGAAATTGCTTTACTCCAGAATCTAAGGAAAAACAAGCAGATGAGACAGTTCGTGAACTGAAAAAAACTCTGAAAGTGTTAGAGGCAGAAATGGAGAGAATGAGAAAAGATCATACCCTTCAGATTAAGCTGAAGGATGATTTTATCCGTGAGCTTTCTCGGAAGGGTGCGAAACTATCAAAAGTGGGAGCTGTAGGAGCAAGGAGGGTGGTCACTAGAGCTAGTAGTACGCGGCCTAAAGAGGTTACAGAAGGTGAGCTGAAGAGTCCAAGTTATCGCTTCATGTCTCCGGCTCCTACAGCTAAAAAACGTAGTTTTTGGGACATTAATGGCAACAGTTCATCAGTTGCCACGCTAAACGGAAGAAAGACAAGAAGCCATGTAAATACTGAACCAGTAGCTGCTGCTCCATCCATGCTTCTTCAGGTGAATTATGCTCTCTTCACTTTCAAATTCATAAATTCGAAAATTTTTAATGTAGTAATATAATTTATTTCAACTCTTTTAACTGTACTCATTTAGTTAAGAAAAGAATAGAGAAATTCATAATTTCTTGGTCCAAATTTATTTCAACTCTTTTAACTGTACTCATTTAGTTAAGAAAAGAATAGAGAAATTCATAATTTCTTGGTCCATCATTGTGTCCTGGACATACTCAGTTTTTATCTTTTGGAGTGTTTCCTCTGAAACTGATGCAGCTTGCATATCCATGTTTTTGGTTCGTCTTCTTGTTCGGCCCCCACGTGTTAAATTATACGAATCAGCCTGGTTTTGCTTGGCAAAGACCTGAAACCATGAAGTAGCTACATCACACGAGCAACGTCTGAGAATCTACCAATGCAGGGTGAAGAAAGAGGTAGTTCAAGTTGAAGCATAGCAGGGCTCTTTCTGTGTTCTGCCTTCTTTGCAACTATGTAATGGAGCAAATGCAATAGGCGAAGCACTTGGACATATCATCAGCTATCATCAGTGATTGGCGTAGACTTCTTTATTCACATACCATTTGTATATGTTGTAGGAGTTTGTCATGAATCTAGTTTCATTGTTAAAGGATGTTTGAAATATTCTATTATATTTATTTGTTGATAGCATGAATCATTTCTTTCTAGAAAAAATTATACGGGTCTTTCTGTTTTTTTGATACCTTTTGATGTTGTTGTATATACTAGGTATGATTGATTGATTATGTTTTGGACAAAATGAACTATATTTCCCCATCATAGAAGGATGTTTCTGTTCATATCTTGTTCACGTGAGTTTTCTGCTCGGAGGGCACTAGCATGAATCATTTTTTTCTAGAAAAAATTATACGGGTCTTTCTGTTTTTGTTGATACCTTTTGATGTTGTTGAATATGCTCGGTATGATTGATTGATTGATTCTGTTTTGGACAAAATGAACTATATTTCCCCATCATAGAAGGATGTTTCTGTTCATATCTTGTTCATGTGAGTTTTCTGCTCGGAGGGCACTAGAACATTACATGCATATACATATACATAATTTATTCAAAATTAGATATAATTTATTCAAACTTAGATATTCTATTCTAGAATGTACCTCAATTAACTTTATAATGAGGTAATTTTATAGGAGTGTAGCGCCCCGTCCCGAACCCTAGGGTCAGAACCGGTACGTCCGCCGTATTCCACTAAGGGATATACAAGGCGTCTGTACGAATCCTTGCACTTATCAAACGACAAAGTATTCGATTGCAGAAGCGAAATAAATCAATTCAAAACCCTAAATCGAAAGTAAAATCCCTAAAATCATATATAGTCAACATTAAGTCAAAATCCCCTAGACGACATTGTAAAATGCGTAAAATGAAATCCCTAAGCTAAATCCTCAAATGAAATAATAAATAAAATAAAACTTTCTCAATTCTTGATCATCAGTCTCTAAGAGTCCCAATGTGCCCATTCAGAGTCCTCTCCAATCCTTATGTAATCGTACCCTGAATCGTCTGCAACAAAACAAACGAACGGTGTGAGCGACAAAAACGTCACTCAGTAGGTACCCTGCCTGCATCGGCCCAGTGAGATCATACATGCTAGGACAGTAGTGAAATACATATCATCATCATCATCCAGACCCAGTATATCCCAACGACAGCGAAAGCTATCGTTAGGGTCTGGGGAGGGTAAGTGGTAGGCAGACAATACCCCTATCCCAAGGGATAGAGAGTCTGCTTCCAGTGAGACCCCCGGGCTCTACCTGCATAAATGGCATGATAATAAAGATATATTGTGCTAGTGTGTTAGTGAGTACATTCAAGAAATACAAAGAAAGATCTTTTGATATTAAAATACACATCAAGTATAAATGTACATGTAATGTAAAACAACGGTATAACAGACGCCACCAAGTGGAAAGCCAGCCTAAAGCGTAGATAGTGTCTACGCCTATCTATGTCCCTAAATATATTCTAAAGTGTCCCTATATATGACTTATACTTCGTTAACCTTAATCTTATGTCTCCATGAACTCCTATCCTGGACCATGTCCTCAGAGAGGTGCAAATCTAGTAAGTCGTGCTTTATCTGCTCATCCCAAGTCAGTTTGGGTCTGCCTTTACTCCTGTTTCCCTCTATAATGAGGCTTTCAATTGCTCTGACCGACGCCGTTATCTGTCTCCGCATGACATGGCCAAACCACCTCAATCTTCCCTCCCTTACCTTATCGGCTATACTAGCCACGCCTAACCTTTCGCGAAATACCTCGTTTCTGATCCGGTCTAGCCTTGTATGCCCACACATCCATCTTAACATTTTCATCTCTGCCACTTCCATCTTCTGTAATTGTGACCTCTTGATGGCCCAGCAGTCTGTCCCATATAGCATTGCCGGTCGCACTGCCACCCTATAAAATTTTCCCTTTAATTTAGTTGGGAAATTTTTGTCACACAGCACTCCTGAGGCCGCCCTCCATCTACACCAGCCTGCTTGAACTCGATGTGCTACATCATTATCTATGTCGCCATTATGCTGCACAAATGATCCTAGGTACTTAAACTTACTTACTTGTGGTACCACTTGACCATCGATGGTGAGTTGGCTACCCTCACTGTCTGCTACGCCGCTGAAGTCGCAGTGCAGATACTCGGTCTTAGAACGGCTAATCTTTAAGCCTTTTCTCTCTAAAACACCTCTCCACTGCTCTACTCTTATACTCAGGGTATGTCTACTTTCTGCGACTAATACAATATCGTCAGCAAAAAGCATACACCACGGAACTGCCTCCTGTATCTGCTTTGACAACTCGTCCAGGACAACTGCAAAAAGAAATGGGCTCAACGCAGACCCTTGATGGAGACCGACCTCCACCGGAAAAAAGTCTGTATTCCCCACAGCCGTACGAACGTTTGTTTTTGTCCTAGCATACATATCTCTAATTATGTCTATATACTTCATAGAGATCCCTCTTGCCTCCAAACTATCCCATATCAGGCTACGCGGCACACTATCATATGCTTTTTCAAGATCGATGAAAACCATATGTAAATCACGCTTCCTCGCCCTATACTTCTCCATTAATCTCCTGAGAATGTGTATTGCTTCCGTAGTTGACCTTCCTGGCATAAAACCAAATTGGTTCACCGTAACCTGAGTTTCTCTCCTAATTCGAGTGTCGATTATTCTCTCCCATAACTTCATGGTATGACTTAGCAACTTAATCCCTCTATAGTTCACACAACATTGTGCGTCCCCTTTGTTCTTATATAGGGGGACCACGACACTCTTTCTCCACTCATCTGGCATCTTCCCTGTTTTATAAATATGGTTGAACAGAGTAGTTAGCAATTGGACCCCTTTCTCTCCTAAAGACTTCCACGCCTCAATGGGTATGTTATCTAGACCGACCGCTTTAGCTCTTCCCATCTTCTTCAGTGCTCTCATCACCTCTCCTTGTGTGATGTTCTGACAGTCGGAGTTATTATGTTGTCGTTGTTGGTTAGTGGAGCTTTCTCGTTCTTCGTAGTCGGCACTACTGCCGTTGAACAGATTGTGAAAGTATGTTTGCCATTTTAACTTGATGTCTTGTGCTTTGACTAACACATGTCCATCTTCTCCTTTTATGAACTTCCCGCCTCCTAGGTCCTGCCTCTTTCGATCCCTAGCTTTGGCAATCTTGAACATATCATGTTCTCCTTCTTTTGTTTCTAGTCTCTCATACATCCTTTTATAAGCTGCAGTCTTTGCTTCTGTCACTGCCTTCTTCGCCTCCTTCCTGGCGATTTTGTAATTATCCTTCAATCGCAATTTTTCTTCCCCATTTGTGCATCTTAACAGCTCTCTAAAAATCTTTTGTTTGTCTTTTATTTTTTGTTGCACATCCTCGTTCCACCACCACGTCTCTTTATGTACGGACTTCTTTCCTGTTGTTACCCCAAGCGTTTCTCTCGCCGATTGAGTAATAGTAGTCGATATAACTTCCCACATCTGATTTGTGTCATCACCTAGACGATCTAGTTTCGCCGAGATGACCTTGTCTCTGAATATATTAATTTTTTCGTCCTTCAGACTTCCCCATCGAATACTGGGTGGGAATTTTCTAACCCCCTTACTCAGCTTTTGGCTCAATGATATAACTACCACTAATAAACGGTGTTGCATCACCGCTGTCTCTCCTGGTATAACCTTACAGTCCCGCCACAACCGTCGGTCTTCACGCCTCATCAGAAAATAGTCGATCTGCGTGTGACGTCCTCCGCTGTTAAACGTGATCAAATGTGATTCTTTTTTTCTTAAAAAACGAGTTTATAATGCCTAGGTCATGGGCTACTGCTAGGTCTAGCAGATCTCTACCCTGTTCGTTTCTATCTCCATAACCAAACCCGCCATGTACCGTCTGAAAACCATCACTATTCTTTCCAATATGTCCATTAAAATCACCCCCGATACAAATTCGTTCCTCCCTGGGTATTGCCTTTAACACCACATCTAAGCACTCCCAAAACTTTTTCTTCTCCTGTTCTCCTAGTCCCACTTGGGGTGCATAGGCGCAAATCACTGCCACTACCTCCTTATTTAGTACCAACTTCAACACCATAAGTCTATCATTATATCTAATCACATCAATCACGTTCGTGTGTAATTCCATCTTTACTAAGAATCCTACCCCATTCTTGGTCCCATCTGATCCTGAATACAACAACTTATACCCATTACACTCTTTACCTTTATTCCCTTTCCACCTAGTTTCTTGGAGGCATGCTATATCTATCTTACGTCTCTTAAGTGTGTCTATAACCTCAAACAATTTACCACTTAATGTTCCTACATTCCAAGAAGCTACCCTTAGACTATCTTCATTTTTCTTCCCCTTACCTACACCCCTCTTCCTTAGACATGGTCTCACGGAAAAATCATGATGTATACTATCAATTATTGCAACTAAACTACAGATACAAGGTATGTTACAGATGTAGAAAGTTTAAAACTAATGATTGCAACTACAATCAAATACCCAAAAAAAACAAACACAAGAAGTTTTTTTTTTCTTTTTTTACCACTAAAACAAACTTTGTAGATATGCTACTGGGTCGAAAACCAATTTAAAAAAAACAAATTAATTTGATGATAAGAAAACAAAAATGAAATTATATCACCTGGTTGGTCTATGTCACACCAAGATATAAGAAAGATATACGGAAAAGATGCGGCAGAGAAGAAGCGGAGATGGGATCTCGGTCGCTTAGATCTCTGGTTCAAGATTCAAGGTCGTGTGGATGGATCTTGAGTTTCTGCCTTCAAGAAATTCTTGCACAATCGAGTTGAATGTTCGAAGCCGGCTACAGATGATTGCTTGACTTTCCTATTCTAAGGATTATAGAAACCCCCGCAATCTAGCTTGCAATTCTTGTTGGACAAAGCGAAACGTTTAAAATAATACCAGTCTGGTGTCTAAGGGATTCGAAAGCCAGAACAACAAACACCTGAAATAGTCAAATCAACAAACCAAAAGGGTAAATAAAAAATCAAGAGACAGAAATGCGTTTGTTGGTGAACCAGAAAATCCAGATCCAAATCAGTCCAAGAACGAATCTCTGACGGTGGAAGTTAGAAGCACAGAAAGAAACGGAAGAGCTTGGTGGCTGTAGCTGTTTCCTCTCTCCTTTACGACATGTGCTCTCTAGTGAAATACATATACGTACTGTAATACGAAAATAAACTGTCCACGTTTTCACAAATACGTATAACGGTCAGAACTTCTTAAAACAACGTATAACGATCATAACTTCTTAAGACAACCAAAACACATAGTCGTGCAAAATGAGCGTGAAATACAATGCCACATACGTGATGCATGATAAACCTACCTTCTCAGAAACATTCATCTAATCGTGCAATGCATGACCCCGGGTCCTAACAGAACAGAACGGAACAGATCAGATATGCGACTTACGTCTCGCATATCCTAACAGAACAGAACGGAACAGAACAGAACATATCATATATGCAATGTCGTGATGCATGAATGCACAGAAATCACATTCGGAATCTTCATTTACTTTTCTTTTTTTTCCTTTTCCTTTTCTTTTTCTTTTTCCTTTCCTTTCACCCTCAGCTTCGTCCCAGACCCTTCACCCTTTAACAAATTTTTTTTCCCTTTTTCTATTTTTCTTTTTTTCCCCCTATTTTTCCTTTTTCTATTCCCCTTTTCTGCGTCACTTTTCTTCCCCCCAATCTCCTTTGCCTTCCCTGCGATTCCTCCACCCTTCAGATTCCAACCTCAATTTCCCCCACCCCTTCCAGCCGGCCCTACTTCCACTCCCCTGCCTCCCAACCGCCCTCCCTCTCTCCTTCAGCCCCCCCTCCGCCATAATCTCCCTTCCCCCTCCAAGCCCACCCCGCCCCTCTCACCTCTCCTGTCCCCCATCCAGTCCACCCCCCAGACGCCCCCACCCCAGCCCCCCCACTGACCAGACCCGCCCAGCCCCCTTCAGGCCCCCTCTCAGCCCCCCCTCCACCCTTATTCCTCCATCCGGCAACACGTGGTCATAGCCCACCACCACCGGCCACGCGCCGCCGGCACAAACACTTCTTCCTGCGACCTCCGTCCGGCAACACGTGGTCATAGCCCACCACCACCGGCCACGCGCCGCCGGCACAAACGCTTCTTCCTACGATTCCGGTATTCACACGCACATCAAAAATCAAATCTTTTTCGAGTTTTCATACGAAAATAGCATCATACATATATATACATATACGATCATATATACGGACATACAATTCATCACATATACATATAATCTAATAATCAAACATCTATACAACCACAAATACTAATGCACGATCTCGTTTTCATAGAGAAATTAAAGACTTTTGTTTGTTTCATTCAACGGATGTTAAGGGGACACCTACCTGGTACTGGATACGTGTTTGAAGAGCGTGATCGAGTGGTGATATTCCTCCCTAGTCTCCCTAAAAGCGACGGCTTGTTGAACCAAGAAGGAGGAAGTCGTTCCTTTTCCTTTCTGTGAATGACGCCAACTTCTTATGTGAGGAGGGAGAGGGTTTACGTGTTTAAATAGAATTTGATTAGGGTTTAGGGAAAATTTGATAATCAAATTAGGTTTTCTAATTAATTAGGCCTAATTTCCATTCTTGCCCCTATTAAAAAAAATGGGATATAACAAGGAGTGAAGCAGATACAGAATTTATCCACATTTAGAAACTTTTACTTTCCTGTCTGAATTTATTTGTTCATATCAAACTTACATATATTTATAGAAAATGTTACTTGAACTGTAATTTAGCGCATCTACTCTCCAAATTTTCATTAAAAAAAACGATATTTAGTTTTAAATGTACACAACTAATAATGGCTTAACTATTTTACCGTTCCCATTTATTAATGTGGACAAATACACTCAATTTTGAATCTGAAAATTATATTTGAACGCGAGTGCTTCTTAAATGTTTAATATTCCGTTTGAAGGCGAGAGAGAATGACCGGTCACTCTATAAAGGCAGTTATAACTGGATGTCCATGTTTCTGAAATATAAATTTAAAAATTAGACAATGAATATCATTTAAGATCGAACAATGTTCGAAAATTCCTTAGTTTGTTTGAACTTTGAACTTGTGAAGGCTCACTAGTCGAAGTCGAGCTCATGAATTGAATAAAGATGAATTAATTATACTTGGTATCCAAACTTTTCCACAAAGTTTTAAGTAGCATCCGTACTTTCATCTAATTCGCTTAACAACCATACTTATTGGTGAAATTAGCACCTGTCATCCGGAAACCGGGAATTGACCTACTGTAGTCTGTTTTTATCAAAATTCCTTTATTTTTCACTGTTACCACACTTAGCGCCAAACTTTTCCCAACCATGGTTAATTTCTCTTTCCCTCCATTATTCCAACCGATTCCTCCCTCCAAAATAGACATTGTTGGAGGAATTAAAGTTTGGACCTTGACCCATTAAGGAAGGTTGCAAAACTTGGTTTAGCAACATACTTTGAGCTTAATTATAATTAGTTTCCGTTAACGAAAAATGGAAATTAATAAGCCCTTAATTATCTATGTAACGAGTAGTTAATTTTAGGCTTTGGAATCACTCAATTACAATACCGGGTGAATGAGAAATTAATACTCAAAGTAAATGGAAAACATGATTTAATGGGTGATGTGTCCTATTCTTAGGAGGCCACATCACTCTTATGGAGGAATACCACATTGGACAATTGAACTCATTAAGCCACCTTATAAATGGCTAGAATGGACACTTTAGATGTGTCCTTGGGGCATGAGAAGTTTTTGACCGGAGTAAAGACCTAGAAAGTGCCACACGCGCACGCGCGCCGCCGCCCCCCGTCCGTCCGACCGGCCGGCTCAGCTCGGCTAGTGGCTCGTGGGTTTGTGGGCCGGTTCCTATCTTTTTGGAGAAAATTTATTTGGGATTTGGATTAATTAGTTTTTATAAATAATTAAAGGCTTCAGGCCTAGCTGCGCAGCAGCCCAAATGCTCTCTAGGGGTCCAGTCCATCTGCGAAACTGTTACACGGTTGCGTTTAAACATTACGCGGTTGATAAGGTGTTCGGTTATGGTTTAAATCGAACGGTTGTTTAAATCTGATTCGAACGGTCTCCTCCGATGTGCGATAAGATCAAACGGGTTTGATCTAATGGTGGCGTAAAAGACAGCTTTGATCCAACGGCTGAGATTCAAACTGACCTAACCGCCCAACCGAATGTGGTTTTCATCTAACGCTCCAGGTTTAATCCTGCATTTTGGTTTTCCATCTAACGGATGTAATTTAAACCTTCCAAAACCGCCGGAGGTTTTAATCTGACGGCTCTTGTCGATCTACGGTTATGATTCGACGATCACGATTCCTTCTGCGAAAACCGATTTCCAACCGATCCCTCTATATAAACAGAGGATGGGCGTGCAATCAAATCACACACTCATCTTCTGATTTTTGCATTCTACCTTATATTTTCTGCATCACGTCCAAGAAAAGTCAGGACACTCGAAGGTTCGCTGTAGTTCAAGTTCAGCAGTGTCGCTCAACTGAACAGGTACCCGTTGTATCCTGGGAGACGGTTGCTAACGCCGGTTAGACACAATATACCGGAGCAATATGCGTTAAGGACAGAGTCCTCGACTCGCCCCAGGTTTGGTTTACTGTTTACTATTTTCATGCGCACACACTGATCGATTGCGTCTTGGTACAGGATTGATTGTTTCCAACAATCCTAAGACGTATTGATTCAATTAATTTCTGTACTGCTTCCGAATTCTGTATGCAAAGCAGTGTTCATACTGATTTGCAGTCTCTTTCTACCTGTTTCTCATATCTGAAATTGTTCTGATCTATACATTTTGATCGAACTGAACAGGAATGAAAAACGAAAGCTCGAACTCTGTTCAAGGCTTTAATGGTGCACACTCCGTGTCTGCACCTGACGGGACCAACAACGTTGCTGCTGGTGTGCCAACACAGTTCTCCTGGCCCCAAACGGAGGGCCTCAGATGAATCCGGCTGCCACAGCTGCACACGTGGAGAAGCCGGAAAAGTTTGCTAGCAGTTTTTTCAAGAGATGGCAGCATAAGATGTTGTTTTATCTCACAGCATTGGGCTTGACCAAGATGCTGAGCGAAGATCCACCAGTGGTAGAACCTGTGGAGGATCAAAATCAAAACATGCAGAACGCCTTGGGCGCTGAAGCATGGGCGTAAACAAATTTCTGTGGTTTGAATCTCATTTTGAGTTGCCTGGATAATACTATCTATGGCGTGTTTTGTACATATAAAAACTACAAAAGCGTTATGGTTGGCTTTAGATAAAAAGTATCGCACAGAAGATGTTGGCACGAAAAAGTTAATAGTTGGAAAATTTCTCGACTATAAAATGCTAGATTCTAAAACTGTCATTTCGCAGGTTGAAGAAATACAGATGCTGGTATCTGAAATGGAAAAGGAGGGCATGACGCTCAGTGAATCTTTCCAAGTTGCGGCTATGATTGAGAAGCTACCTCTTTAATGGAGGGAATTCAAGAGCTATCTCAAGCACAAACAAAAGGAAATGAAAATAGAAGATTTGATTGTCCGGCTTTGGATAGAAGAGGACAATCGTCGTGCCGATAAGCCAACCTCTCACTCTGTTCAAGCCAAGGCTCATGTTGCTGAGGCAAGAAACAAAAAGAAGAACAACACTTTGGGCGTGAACGTCAAGGGCAAGGAGATTGCAAAGAAGTTCACGGGTAAGTGTTATAACTGTGGAAAACCAGGGCACCGTAGCAGTGACTGAAGAAAGCCCAAAAAGAATCAGAATCAAACCAAATCAAAAGCAAATCTGGTCGGCGCAATGGAAGATCTGAATCTCTGCGCAGTGATGACTGAATATGGTGGGTGGATACAGGGGCCACTCGACACGTATGCGCCAACATGGCGATGTTTAACGACTATGTGCCCACAACAAAAAATGAACAACTCTTCATGGGAAACTCCGACACCTCGAAGATTGAAGGATCGGACAAGGTCGTTCTGAAACTGACCTCAGGAAGGGAGCTGACCCTGCAGAATGTGTTGCATGTTCCTGACATCCGGAAGAACTTGGTGTCTGGCGCTCTTCTAGTTAGTCATGGTTTCAGACTAGTTTTTGAGGCAAACAAATTTACACTTTCTAAGAATGGCTTGTATTTGGGAAAGGGGTATCTTACTGATAACATGTTTAAATTGAATGTTATGACGATTGTACCCAAGAAAGTTGCGCCCAATGAGGCTAATAAAATTGTTTCCTCTTCTGCTTACATGCTTGAGTCTTCTAGTTTATGACATTTTCGTTTGGGACATGTTAATTATAAGTCAATACAACGAATGATTAATCTTGACTTATTACCCAAACTGGACTTTACTAATAATGAAAAATGCCAAATATGTGTTGAATCAAAAATGACAAAAGCACCATTTCCTTCAATGGAACGAAACACTGAACCTTTGGATTTAATTCATACAGACTTGTGTGATTTAAAGTTTGTGCAAACAAAAGGAGGTAAAAAGTATTTTGTAACTTTTATCGACGATTGCACTAGATACTGTTATGTTTATTTGCTAAGTAGCAAAGATGAGGCCATTGATGCTTTTAGAGATTATAAGAATGAAGTTAAGAATCAACTTAGCAAACGAATTAAAACAATTTGAAGTGATAGAGGCGGGGAATATGACGCATCTTTTAATGAATTCTGTTCAGAACATGACATTATTCATTAAACGACTGCACCATATTCACTTCAATCTAATGGTATTGCAGAACGCAAAAACCGTAATCTGAAGGAAATGATGAATGCTATGTTGATAAGTTTGGGTTTACCTCAGGACTTGTGGAGGGAAGCAATTCTCTCCGCCAATGTCATTTTAAATAGGATTCTGTCTAAAAAGACGGATGAAACCCCATGTGAACTTTGGAAAGGCTATAAGCCTAGTTACAAATACTTGAAAGTGTGGGGGTGTCTGGCGAAGGTTGCTGTACCTAAACCAAGACAAGTGAGAATCGGGCCTAAAACAATTGATTGCATATTCATAGGTTATGCAACGAACAGTAGTGCATATCGTTTCTTAGTGCACAAATCGGACATTCCCGAGATACATGAAAATGTTGTCATGGAGTCGAGGAATGCAGTGTTCTTTGAAAATGTCTTTCCGAAGAAAGACAAAAACAATGAAGAAGCTAGCACTAGTAAGCGAGTGCATGAGACGACCCATCAAGAGACTGAGGAACCTCGTCAAAGAAAACGAGCCAAAATACCGACATCTTTTGGACCAGATTTTCTAACCTACATGGTGGAAAACGAGCCAAAATCTTTCTCTGAGGCAATGACAACTCCAGAAGCTCCTTTCTGGAAAGAAGCAGTGAATAGTGAGATAGATTCCATTCTTCAAAATCACACTTGCGAGTTGGTAGATCTTCTACCAGGAAGTAAACCACTCGGATGTAAGTGGATTTTAGGAAAAAATTGAAAGAAGATGGATCTATTGACAAGTATAAGGCCAAATTGGTTGCCAAGGGCTACAGACAAAAAGAAGGCTTTGACTTCTTTGACACCTACTCACCAGTGACTAGGATCACTTCCATAAGGATGCTTGTGGCTATTGCTGCAGTCTATGATTTAGAAATCCATCAAATGGATGTGAAGACTGCCTTTCTGAATGGTGAGTTAGAAGAAGAAATTTATATGGAACAACCTGAAGGGTTCGTCGTTCCAGGACAAGAAAGGAAAGTGTGTAGACTTGTTAAGTCTCTGTACGGACTTAATCAAGCATCCAAGCAATGGTATTTAAAGTTTGATCAAATAATGATGTCAAACGGCTTCAGGATCAACGAGTGTGACAGGCGTGTATACATCAAGAGCACACCAAACGCCTATGTGATAGTATGTCTCTATGTAGACGACATGCTAATCATGGGCAGTACTCGGACATCATCTTGAATACAAAGAAGATGTTAACACGGAAATTTGATATGAAGGATATGGGGGTTGCCAATGTTATTCTAGGAATTAAAATTTCTCGGATAACTGATGGTCTTGTTATGTCGCAAACTCATTATATTGAATCTGTTCTCAAACGATTCAATATGTTGGAAACAAAACCAATAAAGACCCCACTTGACTTAAGTATACACTTAAGGAAAAACCGAGGCGAACCTGTAGCTCAATTAAAATACTCGCAGGTAATCGGGAGTCTGATGTACATAACAAATTGTACAAGACCAGACTTAGCTTGTTCAGTAAACAAATTGAGCAGGTTTACTAGTAATCCAAGTGATGATCATTGGAAAGCTCTAAATAGAGTGATGAGGTACCTAAAGTACACAATGAATCTTGGATTACATTATACGAGATATCCAGTAGTATTAGAAGGATATTGCAATGCAAATTGGATATTAGACAGTAAGGACTCGAAGTCCACCAGTAGATACTTATTCACTGTTGATGGTGCTGCTGTGTCGTGGAAATCCACAAAACAAACATGCATAGCTCGGTCCACTATGGAAGCTGAGTTTATAACACTGGATAAAGCCAGAGAAGAGGTTGAATGGCTTCGAAATTTCCTAGAAGATGTTCCATGCTGGCCTAAGCCAAATTAGCATACACTGTGATAGTCAGTCAGCTATAGGACGTGCTCAAAGCAGCATCTATAATGGTAAGTCACGACACATACGTCGGAGACATAACACCATTAAACAGTTGATCTCTAATGGCGTGATTTCCATTGATTGCATAAAATCAATGGAGAATCTTGCGGATCCGCTTACAAAAGGCTTGCCTAGAGATCGGATGTCAATTTTGACAAACGGAATGGGACTAAAGCCTATAATGAAAGAATCTTTGTAATGGTAACCCAACCTTGTTGACTGGAGATCCCAGAATCTTGGTTCAATGGGACAACTAAGTTATGAAGTTTCAATTTAGCACTTACTCATTCCGTTACATAAGAGTGCTGTCTGCAGAGAATATTTAGGGTAAGCTAAAGCTTTCAATGATGTCCTATATCTTGATACATCAAGTGGAATATGGCAGGATACTCTTGATAGGAATCACCTATGTAAGTGTGAAGTGGGGCCGCTTCTATGAGAAGTCTAGGAGGCAAGGTTTCTCTAAAACGCTTTCTGAAATCAGGTTGTTCATGGCCAAAACAAACACAACCATGAGAACCAAAAGGGTGTTAAAGGAAATGTTGTGTGAGTATCGTTGTCTAGGTTCACAGCAAAAGCTGACTGGTTCAAAACATCAAGTCACTAATTAGCCGAGTGAATCCGATGGTACATCACTAAGAAAGGTTCAAAGCCAGAAGCTACCTCTTCTGATGCAACATTTTCTTGTCTGACTTCTTCTTAGAGTCTGCATCTGCATTTGCATTAATTCTCATTCATGTGGGGGATTGTTGGAGGAATTAAAGTTTGCGCTTTGGCCCATTAAGGAAGGTTACAAAACTTGGTTTAGCAACATACTTTGAGCTTAATTATAATTAGTTTCTGTTAATGAAAAATGAAAACTAATAAACCTTTAATTATCTATGTAACGAGTAATTAATTTTAGGCTTTTGAATCACTCAATTACGATACCGGGTGAATGAGAAATTAATGCTCAAAGTAGATGGAAAACATGATTTAATGGGTGATGTGTCCTATTCTTAGGAGGCCACATCACCCTTATGGAGGAATACCACATTGGACAATTGAACTCATTAAGCCACCTTATAAATGGCTAGAATGGACACTTTAGATGTGTCCTTGGGGCATGAGAAGTTTTTGACCGGAGAGAAGACCTGGAAAATACCACACGCACACGCACGCCGCCGCCCCCCGCCCGTCTGTCCGGCCGGCTCGACTCAGGCTCGGGCTCGTGGCTCGTGGCTCGTGGGTTCATGGGTTCATGGGTTCGTGGACCGGGCCAGTTCCTATCTTTTTTAAAAAAATTTATTTGGGCTTTGGATTAATTATTTTTTGTAAATAATTAAAGGCTTCAGGCCTAGCTGTGCCGCGACCCAAATGCTCTCCAGGGGTCCAGCCCATCTGCGAAACTGTTACGCGGTTGCGTTTAAAGAATACGCGGTTGAGTTTAAACATTACGCGGTTGATAAGGCATTCAGTTATGGTTTAAATCGAACGGTTGCTTAAATCTGATTCGAACGGACTCCTCCGATGTGCGATAAGATCAAACGGGTTTGATCTAATGGTGGTAGAAAAGACAGCTTTGATAGAATGGCTGAGATTCAAACTGACCTAACCGCCCAACCGAATGTGGTTTTCATCTAACGCTTCAGGTTTAATCCTGCATTTCGGTTTTCCATCTAACTGTTGTAATTTAAACCTTTCAAAACCGCCGGAAGGTTTTAATATGACGGCTCTTGTCGATCTACGGTTATGATCCGACGGTCACGATTCCTTCTGCGAAAACCGATTTCCAACCGATCCCTCTATATAAACAGAGGATGGCTGTGCAATCAAATCACACACTCATCTTTTGATTTTCGCATTCTACCTCATACTTTCTGCATCATGTCCAAGAGAAGTCAGGACACTCGAAGGTTCGCTGTAGTTCAAGTTCAGCAGTGCCGCTCAACTGAACAGGTACCCGTTATATCCTGGGAGACGGTTGCTAACGCCGGTTAGGTACAGTATACCGGAGCAATACGTCTTAAGGACAGAGTCCTCGACTCGCCTCCGGTTTGGTTTACTGTTTACTGTTTTCATGCGCACACACTGATCGATTGCGTCTTGGTACAGGATTGATTGTTTCCAACAGACATAAACCCAATTTTTTATCCCCCAATTTTTCTACACGTTTTCTATTCAATTGAAGAAGAAGAGAAGGGGAATGTTTTCGGCGGGTTCAAGCTATAAGCGTCGGACAGCAATCAAGAAAATTCTCAATGTCCTCCAGCCACTTTGCCACGTTCTTATCAAGCTGCTCAATTTGATGGCTTCTCATTTCATAACAATGATTTGACATATAAGTTTGATTTCAAGAAGTTCTCAAAGTCATTGGAAGATCTAGACATTCTTGGAAGAAGTTCGACAAAGGCCACCAGCCTTTATGAACTTGATCCAAAGATACAATCCATTATTTTCCTAAGTGACGCATACGGGGCAGAAGGTGAATTGGGGGTAGTCTTATCTGAGAAGTTTATGGAACATGATGCCTATTGTATGTTTGAGTCCTTGATGAATGGTTTGGGGGGGTTGTAGCGCTCCGGCCCGATACTGTCATCGGAACCAGTGCACCCGCCGTAGTCTACTATGAGAACTACGAAGCGTCAAAGCGGATCAAGCATTCATCATCTATGACGTAAGATAAATCAGCGGAAACGTTGATAAATTTAAAACTTCATCGTCATTAAAACCAGAAAATGCAGCGGAATTAAAAAGTGTTTGGTCATCTAACTAACATAAATATCAGAACAACATAACAACATTGAGTTTCCAATCTCAGAGAAAATAATCCAGCATCTATCTATTCCCATGTTCGTCATCCCATTGAGCCCACTCGCCATCGTCCTCGATAAATATCAACTCATACTCAGGCTCACTTGAAAAGGAATAGAGTAACTGTTCTTAGCGAAATTATCGCCAGCAAGTAACCTGTCTATACACCTTACGGAATCACACACGACGAGTCACCAGTGTATAAATCATTGCCCAAAATATAGGTGCTCGGGTTAACAAATAGCATCTCAATAAGAATGTCTCAAAACTGATAAAGCACATATATGGTACACGGGTACGAGAACAAACATGTATTAAAACAACGTATCACATAAGCAGGTCATAAACTAACCACGTTTCTTGCCTATCAAGTCTTATGCTTCGTGTATCATGATGCATGTACTTCTTTAAAATCACACACAACACCCATGCATATGTCTTCTTTCATAAACATGTCATGCATGTCATTTCACAAAACATTTCATCACTTTACATATCATATTCTTCGCGTAGCAGAACTTTATACCCTGTGGGTGATCAGTCCACAACAAACATAACTTTATACCCCGTGCTGAAAGGTCCACGGCCCCATATCATATAACTTTATACCCCGTGCTGAAAGGTCCACGGCCCCATTACATATATCATATATCCGTGCTGAAAGGTCCACGGCCCCATTACATATATCATATATCCGTGCTGAAAGGTCCACGACCCCATAAAATAACTTTATTTTCCGTGCTGATAGGTCCACGGCCCCATAAAATAACTTTATTTTCCGTGCTGATAGGTCCACGGCCCCATAAAATACTTTATACCCTGCTGTTGATTCACAGATCACGCTTTTATACTCTGCTTTCGCAGGCGTGACTTTTATACCCTACGATCAACCAGCAGCCATCTTGTCTTTCGAAAACTTCAAACTTTTCTTGTAAACACATGTTCTTTCGCAAAGCAATTCTCAAATCAAATGCAAGTGCCCATGTCATGATGCAGAATGCTCATGTAACATCATATCAAACGTGTAAACATGCACACACACTTTACATATCAAGTACAAAGTCCTGAACCCCTATCACATTCTGCTCGTATCATTTCATGTCCCTTCGTATTACGAAATCATCTCGAGTTCACACTTAACCTTGCTCGTTCATACTTCCTTAAACACACCCTTTTCGTACCATTTTGTGCTCTTTCATATTGCTAATTCACTTTGGATTCATACCTAACTTTACTCATTCACACTTAACATTTACTACTCAAATACACCTCATTCATACCACTTCATACCCTTTCGTATCACGAATCCACTTCGAATTCATACTTAACCCTACTCATTCACACTTAATGTTTACAACTCTAGCACACTTTCAAAACACTTTGTAATTTATGAGCACTGTAAGATAATAAAGGTATCTCACACACACATCTTACATATCAAGTATACGGTCTTGCACCTCAAACACTCCCTGTTTGTATCTTTCCAAGTCCGTTCGTCTCACTAATTCACTTGGGATTCAATCTTATACCTACTTGATCAAACTTACCATCTACACCTCGATTATACCTCAAATACCCTTGCATTTTATGTTCAAAAGAAGTGTATAATGTTACTACACATACATAGGGCGACTAAAGGGTCAAAAAGACTTCCAGTATACTTGGAACGCCACTTGAGGCGCCTAAAGTGACATAAAGCGCCTATACTAGGCATTCGAAGTGTTCGGGGATGTGCCGTAGACATTGAACGCCTACATGAAGCGCCTAATGTGACATTGAACGCTACATTAGACGCCTAATGTGACATAGAGCGCCTAATGTAGGTGTTCGAAGTGTTCGGGGATGATTCAGGACACATTGAACGCTACATTAGGCGCCTAATGTGACATAGAGCGCCTAATGTAGGCGTTCGAAGTGTTCTGACGGTTCTAAACTGCAGTTTTTTTGTACGGGAAAGCTTCAGGACACATTGAACGCTACATTAGGCGCCTAATGTGACTTGAAGCGCCTAATGTAGGCGTTCGAAGTGTTCTGACGATGCCAAACTGCAGGTTTTCTGCAGTAACTTCCTCCCATCATCCTCCTCCTTCAACCCTTTCATGTTAAACCTCTCAAGATCCATCTTACCATTTAGATTCATCATACTTAACACACATCTAATCATGAATTGATGCTTAGTTATGTCTAACAATATCCCCTCTTAACCTTCGATCATTCACAACCTTCAAAAGATGTCATCAACATTCCCAACACAACAAGTCTACAACAATGCCATCACTCATCCTTCAATTCCCTGCACTTACTCCCAAACGTCTAAGTGTAGACAATCAACATGAGAATAGAACAAAACAATAAGCACATCAAATATACACTTTCATGGGCATGCTTGACAAACAACAAAGCACACATACTACTTTCGGAAATATGGTCCAAAGAACAAGACCTTACACAATCATCAACAACAATTACATGTATAGTAAAACATTTAGCATAGACAAATCAAAACTACTAATGTGTGATCCAAGTTTTCTCTTTGTAAGATCATAGGGCCTAATGTATCAAAATTTGTGTAAAGCGTATAGAAAGATTACTTGCCTTGGAATCGAGATAAGCTTACGAGTGTGTGCTAGAATTTCGAGACGAATTGGACCTAGGTTAGCCTTCTTCTTCTTCCTTTCTTCTTCTTCTCTCTCTCTTCTTCCTTTTCTTCCTCCTAGGCGTTTTTTTCCTCTCCTCTTTTGTGCAATAACCGTCCCCTAGGTTGAGATGGGGAGTTATACTAAAAGTGGTGTAACTCCCTATCTCTTAGTAGGGACCTTTTAGGTAATTTTCTTTAATTACCTTTAATTCTACTTTTAACCCCACTTCTTATCTTTACTACATTTCACATCCTACATCATCAACTAAATTGTGTTTAAGGTTGACCTAACGTATTGAATGTCGTGCTTAAAAGTTACGGGGTATGACATTCCACCCCCCTTACAAAAAGTTTCGTCCTCGAAACTTACGTACCTTAATCAAAGAGTTGAGGATACTTCTCCCGCATTTGTTCTTCGAGTTCCCAAGTGGCCTCACGTTCCGTGTGATTGCTCCATTGAACCTTCACATAAGGGATTACTCGCTTCCTCAACACTTGATCCTTCCGGTCTACAATTTTCACGGGTATCTCTTCATATGTAACATCGTCTTTGAGTTCCAAAGGTTGAGCTTCAAGTACATGACTTGGATCTGCCACGTACTTCCTTAGTTGTGACACGTGAAAGACATTATGAACTTGCGCCAACATGGGAGGTAACGCTAACCTATATGCCAAGGCTCCCACTTTCTCCAGTATTTCATAGGGACCAATAAAGCGAGGACTTAGCTTGCCTTTGACTCCAAACCTCATAACGCCCTTCGTGGGTGATACTCTCAAATAAACTTTTTCACCCACATCAAATGCCAATGGTCGTCGTTTGGAATCTTCCCAACTCTTATTGCGATCCTGAGCCGTCTTGAGTCTTTCCCGAATGACTTTCACCTTCTCTAGCGTCTTCTCCAATAGCTCGGGTCCCGTGATGGTCCTCACGCCCACTTCGTCCCAATAAACCGGAGACCTACATTTCCTTCCATACAAAGCTTCAAAAGAGCCACGTCACTTGCATGGTGGTGACTTCTATTATACGAGAACTCCATTAATTTAATCATTCCATCCCAACTTCCTTTGAAGTATAGGACACAAGTCCCTAACATGTCTTCTAGGGTCTGAATAGTCCGCTCAGATTGTCTATTGGTTCGGAGATGATACACTGTACTTAACCTTAATTCCGTCCCCATGGCTCTCTAAAATATTGTCCAGTGCTTGGCAGTAAACCATTGGTCTCGGTTAGGCGTTATGCCCATGGGAACACCATGCAAGCTGACAAATGTTGACCATATCCAAATTTACCAACTTATCGAGAGATGCTTCCCTCGAGACAGGTAGAATATGTGTAGACTTGGTCAACCGATCCACAATCACCAAAATCATGTTATATCCACTTATTGTTCTCGGTAGACCAGTCACAAAGTCCATTGTGACACATTCACATTTCTACTCTGGAATCTCCGACAGCATCGATAATCCACCAGGTCGTTGGTGTTTATCTCCACTTACTGACGCACCAGACATCCCTCAAATCTCCACAATATGCCTCTTCATCTTACACCACCAATAGTATTGTCATAGATCCCTGTAGATTTTGGTGCTACTAGAATATATCGATAACCTTGAGCTGTGAGCCCCTTGCAATATTTCTTTCCTTAGCTCATCTAAATCAGGCATACACACATTTTTTTTTCTAAACATAAGCGCCCATCCTCATTGGTCTGAAATCCATCAACCTGACTATGCCTCAGTTTCCAAGCAATATCACCCACAGTCTTATTCTTCTTTTGAGCTTCTTTCACCTAGTTCATCAAACTTGAGATGACGGTCTATAATGCGAAAACCTTAATCATAGAGTCAACCAAATTCAAGCCAAATTCTTCTATTTCTCTCTCAAGTGATGAGTGTCGCGCATGGTTAGATTCTCTGCTTAATACATCTACCACTTTGTTAACTTTTCCGGGATGGTAATCAATGGTCATGTCGTAGTCCTTTAGTTGTTCCCAAAATCTCCGCTGCCTCATGTTTAGCTATCTCGAAGCATGCGCGATAACTCATTCGTGTTGTACCAAAACACAACCTACAAGTGAAGTATCAAACTAAACTTGATTTGGATGGAAAATCATAACCTATGTTACAGTTTACGTACCTAAGCCCTTTTTTTAGCGCATCACTATAGGTCACAAACCCTTCAGTTCCAAAGGGTTGAGCCAATACTGGGGATGTGGTTAATCTATTATTAAACTCCGTGAAGCTTTTCTCACATTCCGCCGTCCACTCAAGCTTGAACTTCTTTTGAGTACGACGACTGAGAGGCATTGCTACTATCGAAAATCTCTCGACAAACCTCATGTAATTACTAGCTAGACCCAAGAAACTCCGCACATCGATGACATCCATGGTCTAGACCAATCGGTGGTAACTTCAACTTTCTTTGATTCAACGGCAATGCCAAACCACTTCAAAGATTACATCTTCCATCTCATGATTCTTTCCTGACACTTGCTTCAATCGATAATAAGTGTTGTGTAAAATTATAATTTGTTCTTGGGTGCTTGGACATGGTACTGAGTTTCTAACTATTCCAGTGAACCATAAAGGCGCTTAACGCATCCGTTTGCCATGAAAGAGTGGTTCACTCCGCTATTGCAAGGTACATTGGCCAATATCTTATTCACTAAAATTGTACCTCATACTCGTCGATAGCTTCTTAGTTATCTGCATCAGTCATAACATGGATGCGGTATTCGTTCTCGGCTGCTGAGTCGCCTCTTCCCGAGCATTCTTCCTCATCTCTGGAAATCTCTAATGAGACAACCCACCGGCCTGTGTTGGTAACATACTCTTGCCAACTTCCCACATTCCCATCATCACTCTTATTGCAATGCAGCAACTCCTATGGCCTGTCACCAACTCCACTCTCCTCTTTTGATCTCTAACCTTTGCCAGAGTATCCTGCATCGGCCATCTCCTGCCGCCACTTTGCGGAAATCACTCTCGACGTGAAAGCACGTGTCCATCATGTCCTCTTTGGTTCTCCTCCCAGCACTTACAATTGCGGACTGGATTCTTGAGAACAAATCTCGCTCGAATTTCATCATCTCTAAGCGATTATCTTACATAATCGTACGAGCGAATTAACCCAACGCATGGAAACAGTCGGCATACTCCGACACTGTCATCCGACCCTATTTCAGCCTGTCGGACGCCCTTATCTTGTCTAAGCTTGCTATTTCAGGCACGTAATACTGCAGAGAGGCATATCGCAGAATTGTGTCCCAGAGATCAATGGGGTCTGAAATTTAAATTATTATAGAAATTTAAATAATATACGCGCTCGCACACACCCAACCCAGATCATACTTATACTCTAGGAAATCATCACTTATACCTAAGGGTCAAACTTAAGGGAAAATCACATCTTAATTTTCTATAAGATCATGAACCTAAGTTTCTGAGATAGATCCGAAGCCTAGGCTCTGATACCACCTGTAGCGCCCCGGCCCGATACTGTCATCGGAACCAGTGCACCCGCCGTAGTCTACTATGAGAACTACGAAGCGTCAAAGCGGATCAAGCATTCATCATCTATGACGTAAGATAAATCAGCGGAAACGTTGATAAATTTAAAACTTCATCGTCATTAAAACCAGAAAATGCAGCAGAATTAAAAAGTGTTTGGTCATCTAACTAACATAAATATCAGAACAACATAACAACATTGAGTTTCCAATCTCAGAGAAAATAATCCAGCATCTATCTATTCCCATGTTCGTCATCCCATTGAGCCCACTCGCCATCGTCCTCGATAAATATCAACTCATACTCAGGCTCACTTGAAAAGGAATAGAGTAACTGTTCTTAGCGAAATTATCGCCAGCAAGTAACCTGTCTATACACCTTACGGAATCACACACGACGAGTCACCAGTGTATAAATCATTGCCCAAAATATAGGTGCTCGGGTTAACAAATAGCATCTCAATAAGAATGTCTCAAAACTGATAAAGCACATATATGGTACACGGGTACGAGAACAAACATGTATTAAAACAACGTATCACATAAGCAGGTCATAAACTAACCACGTTTCTTGCCTATCAAGTCTTATGCTTCGTGTATCATGATGCATGTACTTCTTTAAAATCACACACAACACCCATGCATATGTCTTCTTTCATAAACATGTCATGCATGTCATTTCACAAAACATTTCATCACTTTACATATCATATTCTTCACGTAGCAGAACTTTATACCCTGTGGGTGATCAGTCCACAACAAACATAACTTTATACCCCGTGCTGAAAGGTCCACGGCCCCATATCATATAACTTTATACCCCGTGCTGAAAGGTCCACGGCCCCATTACATATATCATATATCCGTGCTGAAAGGTCCACGGCCCCATAAAATAACTTTATTTTCCGTGCTGATAGGTCCACGACCCCATAAAATAACTTTATTTTCCGTGCTGATAGGTCCACGGCCCCATAAAATACTTTATACCCTGCTGTTGATTCACAGATCACGCTTTTATACCCTGCTTTCGCAGGCGTGACTTTTATACCATGCGATCAACCAGCAGCCATCTTGTCTTTCGAAAACTTCAAACTTTTCTTGTAAACACATGTTCTTTCGCAAAGCAATTCTCAAATCAAATGCAAGTGCCCATGTCATGATGCAGAATGCTCATGTAACATCATATCAAACGTGTAAACATGCACACACACTTTACATATCAAGTACAAAGTCCTGAACCCCTATCACATTCTGCTCGTATCATTTCATGTCCCTTCGTATTACGAAATCATCTCGAGTTCACACTTAACCTTGCTCGTTCATACTTCCTCAAACACACCCTTTTCGTACCATTTTGTGCTCTTTCATATTGCTAACTCACTTTGGATTCATACCTAACTTTACTCATTCACGCTTAACATTTACTACTCAAATACACCTCATTCATACCACTTCATACCCTTTCGTATCACAAATCAACTTCGAATTCATACTTAACCCTACTCATTCACACTTAATGTTTACAACTCTAGCACACTTTCAAAACACTTTGTAATTTATGAGCATTGGAAGATAATAAAGGTATCTCACACACACATCTTACATATCAAGTATACGGTCTTCCACCTCAAACACTCCCTGTTTGTATCTTTCCAAGTCCGTTCGTCTCACTAATTCACTTGGGATTCAATCTTATACCTACTTGATCAAACTTACCATCTACACCTCGATTATACCTCAAATACCCTTGCATTTTATGTTCAAAAGAAGTGTATAATGTTACTACACATACATAGGGCGACTAAAGGGTCAAAAAGACTTCCAGTATACTTGGAACGCCACTTGTGGCGCCTAAAGTGACATAAAGCGCCTATACTAGGCATTCGAAGTGTTCGGGGATGTGCCGTAGACATTGAACGCCTACATGAAGCGCCTAATGTGACATTGAACGCTACATTAGGCGCCTAATGTGACATAGAGCGCCTAATGTAGGTGTTCGAAGTGTTCGGGGATGATTCAGGACACATTGAACGCTACATTAGGCGCCTAATGTGACATAGAGCGCCTAATGTAGGTGTTCGAAGTGTTCTGACGGTTCTAAACTGCAGTTTTTCTGTACGGGAAAGCTTCAGGACACATTGAACGCTACATTAGGCGTCTAATGTGACTTGAAGCGCCTAATGTAGGCGTTCGAAGTGTTCTGACGATGCCAAACTGCAGTTTTTCTGCAGTAACTTCCTCCCATCATCCTCCTCCTTCAACCCTTTCATGTTAAACCTCTCAAGATCCATCTTACCATTTAGATTCATCATACTTAACACACATCTAATCATGAATTGATGCTTAGTTATGTCTAACAATATCCCCTCTTAACCTTCAATCATTCACAACCTTCAAAAGATGTCATCAACATTCCCAACACAACAAGTCTACAACAATGCCATCACTCATCCTTCAATTCCCTGCACTTACTCCCAAACGTCTAAGTGTAGACAATCAACATGAGAATAGAACAAGACAATAAGCACATCAAATATACACTTTCATGGGCATGCTTGACAAACAACAAAGCACACATAACTACTTTCGGAAATATGGCCCAAAGAACAAGACCTTACACAATCATCAACAACAATTACATGTATAGTAAAACATTTAGCATAGACAAATCAAAACTACTAATGTGTGATCCAAGTTTTCTCTTTGTAAGATCATAGGGCCTAATGTATCAAAATTTGCGTAAAGCGTATAGAAAGATTACTTGCCTTGGAATCGAGATAAGCTTACGAGTGTGTGCTAGAATTTCGAGACGAATTGGACCTAGGTTAGCCTTCTTCTTCTTCCTTTCTTCTTCTTCTCTCTCTCTTCTTCCTTTTCTTCCTCCTAGGCGTTTTTTTCCTCTCCTCTTTTGTGCAATAACCGTCCCCTAGGTTGAGATGGGGAGTTATACTAAAAGTGGTGTAACTCCCTATCTCTTAGTAGGGACCTTTTAGGTAATTTTCTTTAATTACCTTTAATTCTACTTTTAACCCCACTTCTTATCTTTACTACGTTGCACATCCTACATCATCAATTAAATTGTGTTTAAGGTTGACCTAACGTATTGAATGTCGTGCTTAAAAGTTACGGGGTATGACAGGGGTGCTGTTGCAATGGCCGAGTTTTTCTCCCGATCTCGTTTTAGCTGTTCGCATAGTGGATTTCCTCCAGTTATAGAAGCCTCTGCTGTTTTGTACCATTTGCTTTCTATTGTTGATTCATCCCTCCATGCGAATCTTGTTGAGTTAGGGGTAGAACCACAATATTTTGCTCTCCGTTGGCTACGTGTGTTATTTGGTCGTGAATTTTCTCTGGAGAATCTTTTGGTGATTTGGGATGAAATATTTGCTTGTGAGAATAACAAGTTCAACAAATCCACTGAAAATGGTGTAGATTTCAGCTCTGGAGTGCTTCATTCCTCCAGGGGTGCATTTATCTCATCTTTTGCAGTTGCAATGATCCTTCATCTGAGATCTTCTTTGCTTGCCACTGAAAATGCCACTTCTTGTCTCCAAAGATTACTGAACTTCCCAAATGATGGAAATCTGGAGAAACTGATTGAGAAGGCAAAATCTTTGCAGGCTCTAGCAATTGATGCTAACAGCTCAACCCCGCTGCTGACTCATGATGAAATGTTTAATAAGAGTAAGTCAAAGTCTGTGAGAGGTTATAGGCTTTCATGGATTTAGGGTCACCAAATAGTCCATTGAACTTTGTTCCTCACAACTACTGGGAAGAGAAGTTTGCACAAAGAAGAACACAAACATGACAGAATAGAAAAGCAAACTCCAGTGCCTAGAAAGGGTTGGACTGAGAAAGTGAAGCTGCGATTGTCTAGAAGTGAAGCTGCTCCATCAACATCGAAACATCGTAATGCAGTTAAGGAATCAAAATCATCTGTGAGGAGAAACCTATTGGTAGTAATGCACAACCTTGGTTAAAGTCGGGTTAAAAGTGGGATTAAGTCCGGTCAACTGTCGATTTGAGCAGTCAACGGTAAACCAGCATGTCATCCGGATGACATGTGTTAATTTCACCAATAAATATGGCTGTTAAACGAATTATATGAAAATATGGATGCTACTTAAAGTTTGTGGAAAAGTTTGGATACCTGGTTCAATTAACTCGATTAAAGTTTTACATATTGATCTGTGATGCAATAATCAATGAAAATGTAATATTTGATTCACGATTTACCGATTCAATAATAATAAGTGCCAGAGAATGCACTAATTATTCTACCAAGGCTACTTAGGATACCCCCTCCCCCACCCCTTCTTCCTCCTCTGGAAACAAGGCTATTTTAGAGTGTAAATTTAAATTAGGAATGGTATATATAGGTTTGAATGATTTTAAAAACATGATTTTATTGAAGGATAAAATGTAAAAAGATGTTAAAAAGTTAATCAATACTTTGAAAATAACAAAAGATTTAAACAAATAAAGAAGTAACACCGATTTCTTAAATTGAAAAATATCGATTGACAGATGTGTGCATCAGTCTCTCAAAAAGAGACATAGATCGATTGATGTGTGTAGATATCAAAATTGAAAAAACTATTGTAAGAGATCGATCTCCCAACCTAAAACACATAGATCAATCGAAGTACACATCATACCCTACATGGATTGATCAATGTTAGGCTGATTAAAACTGAAGCCATACTGTAAGATATCGATATCTGAGCAATATGAATGGATTGATCAATGTATACATTAGTTTCTAAATTTGAGACATAGATCGATCGATGTCAGTCTATTTTGAAATAATCTTTTTAATATGTGATAAGTATGTAAGAATTTTTGTTACACATAATTTCCTTTATATATGATAAGTTTGTGTAGCATTTCATATATGTTCATAATGATTCTTTGCTTGAACTTGATATATTGTTGTGTCACTAACTTGCCATGGAAGTTTTAACAACTTACGAGAAGGGCAGAAGAGTACTTTTGAGTGTTTGTAGGCTATCTATCAAGAAGGATATATAAGAATAAAAGGACATAAAGATGGTGTATAATTACAAGGTTATTTGACATAATTAGGTTTCAAGGGCATTTATGTCATTTTGGTTACAAGGGTTATTTGGTCATTTACACAAGTTTATTTTTGTGTAATGCTAAAATGTTTACTATATGTCCTTTGTAGGACCTGTATAGAACCACTAGAAGGGGGGTTGAATAGTGAGTGCGGAAAATTCGGTTTTTAAAACTTTTTGGACCAAAAACTCACTTATGAAAACAGTTTCTGTTTTCAGATCCGGATCTGATTAATCTAGATGACCTGGTTTTAGACCTCAAAAAATTCTGAAATTTTGTGAGGATGTGCTCTAAGATGTTATGAGTGTCTCACAAAAATTTCAGACTAAAATTCCAAGACTAACCCCTGGAAAACACGTTTTTGCACAGATTGCGTTAATCTGCCAGAAATTGTACTTCGAAATGAAAAATTTATTCCTATTAATTGGGAACTCTAAATGACCTGAAAATTTTATGGTATGATTTTCATGATGTGTAGTTTAATGGGTAAAATTCTCTTGGTAAGTATGTCAACCACGTTGATGTTCTCAACCTCTGCAAATCTGAGAATCAGATTGCACTAGTTCAGAACTATTAACGTTTTACTGACTTATACTTATCCAAATGAGATGAAACTTGTGCCAAATGAAATCTAAGACATGTGGCTATATTTTTGCAAAATTTTGTGATTTTTGAAAATCATTTGCTATTTTTACCGTGCTAATGAAAACGATGCAGAAAACAAGAACTGAAAGTTAAAGTGCTGAAAAGTAAAAACACCGAGATTTTTATACTGTTTCGGTTAAAACAACCTACTCCAGTCTTCAAGGACACTTTCTTCGGTATTGACTAATCACAAATGATACTTTGACACAACGGTGATCGGGGTTAAACACCAACTCTACCCTTTTACAATCAAACAAACAAACAAAACAACACGGACACCACCACCGATCGAATGAATGTTTGATCACACCTTGATCAACCTTTTACACAAGATGAACGTATGTGGATGGTTTACACAAAGCCTATATAGTATATGGTGTTGAGAATATGTTTGGACAATTTTCAAAATTATGATTTTAAGTGTTACATGTCACATATGGTGTTATAAATGAAAAAGTTGAATGAGTGAAGAAAAATGATATTGATGTTTAGGGTTTTTAGAAATATTTTTCTAAAATGTGATAAAGTGGTTGTTTTAATTTGTATATGTTTTATATATGTTCATTATGTGATTATTATGTGATTTTGATAAATATAAATGTCTTGTGACTAATGTGCCTTGGAAGTTTCTATAATTTACCAAGAAAAGCAAAATTGGTATTTTGAGTTTTGTAGGAACATGATATGGTGGATATATATCAAGGACTTATTCTCATCTTATTTATCATGACAAAGATGATATTATGACTATTTCTGACCATCGGGGTCATTTCTGGAGTTTTCTCACACCAGGGGCATTTTGGTCATTTCACCCCTAAGGATATTTTTGGTATTTTCACTCAAGGAATCTCTTGAGTATATTCTTATCTTCATTCTGGAGTTGAGTTGTAATTATTTTGAAGATTATATGGTGGCTTTATATTATTTCTCTTACGTGATGATATTATTGACTATAGCGGGATATGTGACGAGTTGTGATATCACATTCCATTTCTTTCTTGAAGACTCTCTTTTATATATTATTGAAGTGTATTTATCATCATTTTACAGAGAATTTAATGGTGTTAAAGGTGTGGACATGTTCACAACATACAAGAAGAAATTATGGGAATTTTGGTGTTACATGTTGACATAATCTTGTCAATCATTATTTGGTGATTTCTTCTTCAAAAATCTGAGTTGATATACTTTTATATATGTTCAAAAACGTCCATATTCAGGTGGAGGTGATATATTATTCACTTTATGACTTGGTGACAAGTGGACCAACCAAAAGTAAGCTTGTTGGCAAAAATTGCCAACTAGGACATGTTTGAAATGTAGCCAACGGCTACAAGGTAAAAAAGCTGATTTGGTCAAATTTTTTCAATCCTCACATGTCTATCCTTTTGGTAAAAAGCTGAGAGGATTGTGGAGTTGTTATCCCACTACATTATCTTCAATATTTTCAAGACAAAATGTAGTAGAAAAATCGGTCAAATTAATATCCAAGGTGGACCCATTATGCTGCTTCATTTTGCCATGTGTACAAGGCCAACCAATGAGGTGAAGACAACTAAGACTTGATGATGAAGATGGTGACACATTGGATGTCTTATCATCAAGAGCCATTTCACACTGTAAATAGGAGGCAAAGGATAAAGAAGAAGAACACACTTGAAGCTCACTTGAAAGCATTTGTTGATTTGTCTAACTATCATCTTCTTGTTGTTGTTCTTGTTTCATTCTTTATAGCAAAGGTGTTCTTGTTGTATTTGTTGAGCTACAAGCCTCTTGAGCTTCATTTGTAAGATTGATTAGCCAATTCTATAAGGCTACATCAATAGGTGGTACAGGTGTTGCAACTAAGTGTTGCATAGAAGGTGTTCATCCAAGTCTTGAATAGGATTGGTGTATAACCCAAGGATCAAGCTTGGTTCTTATTGTAAGTTGATTCATACCATAGTGAAATCTAAGGAAAGGTGTTCCTTGGGACTGGAGTAGGTCACATTGACCGAACCAGGATAAATCCTCGGTGTTCTTGTCTTGTTTCTACCTTTTTGTTTTCTGCCCGTTTTTACTGCAGCTTTCAAACAACTTCTCACAACTTGAAAAAATAGCTTAAAACTTTCAAAATTCATGATTTTTAATGGAGTTATACTTCAGACTGTTAGCTTTCATTTACAACAAGAATCACTTAATTTGAGCAAGGGAGAGTTAGTCTTTCAGTCTCTGCAAGATAACTGCTCCAATCTGGCTGCATTCTGACCAGTTTTGAGAAAACTTGAATTCTACTTTAACCAAGAATTTTTTAAGGACAGGGCCTTTTGGAAACATCAAGCAGACATCCTAAGGAGTGTTTTGATATAAAGATCAACCTTTTTGGTTGAGTATTCAAAGAGAAACACGTTTTCCAATTTCAGCAACATTCTGTGCAGTTCTGTCCAGATTGACCATCTGAATCTTTTTATGTTTTAAGGGTCAAACGATCTTATTTTTGTATGATATTTGGATAGAGTCTTTTCAACACATTGAAGTTAAGTTATGGTAATGTTCATAATTTTTGGAGTTGTGTACAAGGATTTTTGAATTTTTCAAAAACGGGTTCTGAATCTGAGGTAGTATTAGATTCTGTTTTCAAAGGAGATTTTTATCAAGGGTAGTAGTGTAATTTCTGTTAACCACTATTCACCCCGTACGGTCTAACAATTGGTATCCGAGCAAGGTCTACACCACTCAAAGAAGCAAGATTCAACACCGTACAAACAACACAAGGCCAAGAAAAAATATTTCAAAATAGCCTGATAGTCTCAAAACAAAGGTACTTACAATGGCAATAGTTTCTCACAAAGGTGAGTTGGAAGGTATGTCCACACAACGTCCTCCACTTTTCGATGGTAATAATTTTGTTCATTGGAAACTAAGAATGAGGCTATTCTTAATGGCTATAGACATTGATTTATGGTCTATAGTTGAAGATGTGCCGTACATACCAATGAAAATTGTACAAGTTAGTGGAGTCACACAAGAGGTTGAAAAATATAAAAGTGAATGGTCATCGGAAGATAAAAAGAAAATGTTTATGAATGCTAAAAACATGCAATTGCTTTTAAACGGACTTACTACTTCTGAAGCAGGATATGTGTCAAATTTCACAAGCGCACACGACATGTGAAAATCATTAGAATTAAAGCATGAAGGTACTAGCGAGGTAAAAGAGTCAAAAATAAACATGCCTATGCCTGAGCTTGAATCTTTCAAAATGTTGCCAAACGAATTTATAACATCTATGGATTTGAGGATTACTAACATTTTCAATGCCCTTAAAGCTTTAGGAAAATCATTCACGAACAATAAAAAGGTTCAAAAGGTGCTGCGAAGTCTTCTTGCCGAATAGGATCCAAAGGCCACGACGATTGAAGAAACGAAATCGATCACAAAAATAGACGAATTAATAGGCTCACTAAGAGTATACGAGCTAAAACTAAACCAATGGAAGTCCGAGTCATCTAAATCATCCGGTAAGTCAATAGCTTTCAAATCAACTGGATCACATATAAATAATGATGATATAATAGTGATACTGAATTAGACGATGACTTGATATTGATAGCTAGAAAACTTAGAAAGTTTTTTAAACGTCCTAATAAGAATAAACAATGATCTTCTTCTTCTTCTTCTTCTCAACCTAGGAAAAATAACACTAATAACAACAAATGATATAATAAAGAGTTAGTTATGAATGTGGTCAAAAAGGACACATCTCTTATGATTGTCTGACAAAGAAAACGCCAACAACAACAATAATAATAATAATAAACAAGAAAAGGAGACGCAAAAATCAAAGGCAAAGGAGACCAAGCCAAGGAAAGGCAAACGAGCAAGAAGGTGAGCTCATGGAGCGACTCATCCAACTCAGAATCCGACACTGAGGAAGCTCAAGTCTGCTTTGTATCCAACGAGGTAAGTTTTTCATCTGATGATGATTCTGATAGTGAAATGACATTTGATGAAATGTATGAAGAATTTTTAAGAATGCATGCTCACTGTAAGAGGCTCTCTAAAGAAAAGAAGAAACTAATTGACGAAAACAACAAGTTAAAGACGTCCAACTTGGAGCTTTCAGATAAATTAGAATCTTTTAAACAAGAGTCTACTAATACTCTTGATTCTTTAGATATTAAAATTGAATCATATAGAAAAAATGAAAAACATTGAAGTCTAAGTTAGAAAGTTGTGAAAATGAGATAGTACAACTTAAATCGACTAAACTAAACTTAGAAAAAATGTTAGAACAATTCAAGTCTGGAACCAACATGGTAGATACACTTATATCATCGCAAAAATATGGAAATGATAAAACTGGATTAGGATATAAAGAAGAAGATGACAAAGTAGATAAAAAGACTAAGTTTGTATCATCAACTACTAAACAACCTTATAAAGCAATAAAAACAACTTTGCCTACTAAATCTTCTTCTACTCCTTCTTCTACTTATTCAAAGGTAAAAATGCAACACGCACCCATATATAAACGTACAACTAGGCAAAACTTTGCATCTAAACAACCTAGAAATTATGCCTATATATATACAAATGCAACTAGACATAATAAAATGCACCCAACTTATTATGAACCTAAATATAGGAAACACTCATATAAGTCTTATAGAAATGCACATGAACATACATACATAGCACCATATAAGAAACAAAATCATATGCCTTACACAAGCTATCAAAATCGACCCCAACATAATACATATAAACCAAGGTACAACATGTATAACAATGCATCTTCATGGAATGTATATTCTAATTCTCCTTATATTTCTAAGTATAAATATGCTAAAAATGTGACATAAAGGTACATCCAAGTTTGGATACCCAAAGGTTATATAAACAAGGATGGTGCCCCTAACATTCAAGGACCCAAATAAAGGGCACCTAAAACTTTGTCTCCATTGTAGGAAAATAGCAAGGAATGCAAGAAAAAGGCAAAGTCAAAGAATCTAAAAACTAAATGGTTTTTAGATAGTGGATGTTCACGGAATATGACGGACAACCCCAAACTATTCACCGAGTTGGAACATATAAAGAATGGAGGAAAGGTAACATTCGGTGACAACAACAAAGGACGAGTTGTTGGAAAAGGAACAATCGGGGACCCTAACACATTTCAAATACGAAATGTGTTGTTAGTAAGTAATCTTTCTTATAATTTATTAAGTATTTCTCAACTTATAGATTGCAGATATAATGTTTCTTTTCTTCCCAATTCTTGTGATATAATAAATGGAAAAGGAGAAATTGTTTTAAAAGGAAATAGGGATGGTACCATTTATACATTTACCTTAGATAACATGTTAGATGCTAATGTTAAGTGTTTAATATCATATGAATTAGATGTGAATTTATGGCATAGAAGATTAGGTCATATAGGAATTTCAACCATTAAGAAATTATCTAAGAAGAATTTAATTAGAGGAATGCCTAAGTTAGACTTGGATGATTTTAAAATGTGTGAAACATGTATTAAAAGAAAACATATTAAAGAAACATTAAAATCGAAACATGAAGTGAGTACTAGTCATGTACTAGAATTGCTTCACTTAGACTTATTTGGTCCAAGTAGGACAAGAAGTCTAGGTGGACACTACTATGTGTGTGTCTTAGTAGATGATTACTCACGCTACACATGGACATTATTCTTAACACACAAAGACGCTGCTCCATTAGCAATCGAAACTCTTATTAAGCAATTCGAAAATATTTACGAAGAAAATGTTAAAAGAATTAGAAGTGATAGAGGTGGAGAATTTAAAAACAAAGATGTAATCAAATTTTGTGAACTACATGGAATTAAACATGAATTCTCACCACCTAGAACAACACAACTCAATGGAGTTGTTGAACGTACAAATAGAACTATACAAGAAATAGCAAGGACAATGTTATGTGAAAACAAGGTACCTAAATATTTATGGGTTAAAGCTGTTAGTTGTGCATGTTATATAATAAATAGGCTTTCTATTAGAAAGAAATTAAATAAAACATCTTATGAATTTTTAAACAATAGACAACCTAAAGTAGATTATCTTAGAGTATTTGGATGTAAGTGTTTTGTGTTGAACAATAAGGATAATCTAGACAAGTTTGAACAAAAGTCTATTGAATGCATATTTGTTGGTTATTCAACTAATTCAAGAGCATATAGGTGTTATAATCCTACATCTAGAAAAATAATTGGATCTATACATGTGAAATTCAATGAAAATGCATGCTTTGAAGTTAGTGACAAAATTCAACATAAACATGAGAATAATGTTGAAAATATGTTTGATGATGATGATGTATTACTTGAGCCTGTAATTGATCATCTAGAACCAACTCTCCCTGAACAAGACATGCATGAACCCTTAGATGAAATAAATGAAGAAATTTTGCAATTAGAAGATAATACAACTAATGATGCAATTACATACGATAATGTTCATACAAATAAAACATTTGAACAAGATGAGGGTGAACCTAGTCATCCTAGGAATTGGTGGCACCCTAAAGAGTTAATCATTGGGGATCCAAGTGTTGGGGTTAGAACACGTAGAAACATAAGTCAACTTGAAGGACATAGCTTAATCTCACACTTAGAACCTAAGAATGTCAAAGAAGCCTTAGGTGATATTTCATGGATAGATGCCATGCATGAGGAATTGAATCAATTTACAAGGAACAACATGTGGGACTTAGTACCTAAACCCGAAAACAAGTCTATAATAAGAACGAAATGGGTATTTATGAATAAAATGGATGAACAAGGAAACATCACACGAAATAAGGCTAGGCTAGTCGCACAAGGTTATAATCAACAAGAAGGAATAAATTATGAAGAAACCTTTGCACCCGTTGCACGACTAGAAGCAATTAGATTGTTACTTGCGATTGCAAGTCTAAGCAACATCAAACTCTTCCAAATGGATGTCAAGAGTACGTTCTTGAATGGATACGTCCAAGAAGAGGTGTTTGTCAAACAACCCCCTGGATTCGAAGATCCAAAGAATCCTAACCACATTTACAAGCTTAAGAAAGCTCAATATGGTTTGAACAAGCTCCAAGAGCTTGGTATGATAGATTTGCAAACTTTCTTATTGCAAATAATTATCAAAGGGGGACCATAGACAACACATTATTCCTAAGAAGAAAAGATAATGACTTATTAATAGTTCAAATCATGTAGATGATATAATCTTTAGTTCAACCAACCCTGCCTTAGTAAAAGACTTCGAAGAGTGTATGAAGTTAGAATTTGAAATGTCAATGGTAGGAGAGTTGAATTATTTCTTAGGACTTCAAATCAAACAAACCCTTCAAGGAATTCACATTAGCCAACTTAAGTATGTCAATGATATGATTAAGAAGTTTGGCTTTGAAGAGTTGAAACCAACGCCTACACCCATGAGTGTTAGCACCAAACTAGATAAGGATGAAAATGGTAAACCTTTTGATGACACACTATATAGGTCTATGATTGGATCATTGTTACACTTAACCGCATCAAGCCTGATATCATGTTTAGTGTTTGTATGTGTGCTAGGTTTCAATCTTGTCCTAAAGTCTCACATTATAATGCGGTGAAAAAGATCTTTAGATATCTTAAACACACACCTCACTTAGGACTTTGGTATGATAGAAACGCTAAGTTGGAACTATATGCATATAGTGATGCTAATTATGGTGGTTGCAAATTAGATAGAAAATCCACTAGCGGCACGTGTCAATTCATAGGAACCAACTTGATCTCATGGTTTTCTAAAAAGCAAGCTAGTGTAGCACTCTGCACCACCGAAGCCGAGTATATAGTCTTGAGTTTATGCACTACCTAAATACTTTGGCTTAAACAAAAATTTAGTGATTTGGCATTAAAATGAATAAGATTCCAATTTTCTGTGATAGCACAAGTGCGATCAATCTTTCACGGAATCCGGTACTTCATTCTAAGTTCAAAAGCATTGAGGTGCGATACCACTTCCTTCAAGATCATGTTCAAAATGAGGATATAGTTATAAACCATATAAGAACTTATCATCAAATAGCTGACATCTTCACCAAAGCCCTTAATCAAGCCAATTTTGAAAACTTACGAGCCAAGTTAGGTATGATGACTTACGATACCATTGCATTGTTCTATCTTTTGCATTATTTGAAAAATAAAAGGGGAGAAGGAATAAGAACATGATTTTAGTTGGTAAGTCATGATTTGGATTTGAGGTTAATAATATGCTAAGTTTCAATTGGTTTAAGTTTCAATTGGTATAAGTTTTGGAGCATAAGTTAAGGGGGAGAGGATAATTTGAGGGGGAGCACATGAATACATATGTTAAAAACATGAGAATTGAGAGTTTGAAAACAATTGGTATAGAATTGGTGAAACAATTGGTAATTGGTGAGGTTTTCAAAACAATTCAATTTGTATAAAATTTGTAGATATGTGATAAACAATTGGTAAAGAGTTGTGACATTAAAATCATGTTAGATTATTTTGAAAATCATCCAAAAGGGGGAGAATGTTGAGAATATGTTTGGAAAATTTTCAAAATTATGATTTTAAGTGTTACATGTCACATATGTGTTATAATGAAAAAGTTGAATAAGTGAAGAAAAATGATATTGATGTTTATGGTTTTTTAGAAATATTTTTCTAAAAAGTGATAAAGTGGTTGTTTTTATTTGTACATGTTTTATATATGTTCATTATGTGATTATTATGTGATTTTGATAAATATAAATGTCTTGTGACTAATGTGCCTTGGAAGTTTCTACAACTTACCAAGAAGGGCAAAATTGGTATTTTGAGTTTTGTAGGAACATGATATGGTGGATATATATCAAGGACTTATTCTCATCTTATTTATCATGACAAAGACGATATTATGACTATTTCTGACCATCGGGGTCATTTCTGGAGTTTTCTCACACCAGGGGCATTTTGGTCATTTCACCCTTGAGGATATTTTTGGTATTTTCACTCAAGGAATCTCTTGAGTATATTCTTATCTTCATTCTGGAGTTGAGGTATGATTATTTTGAAGATTATATGGTGGCTTTATATTATTTCTCTTACGTGATGATATTATTGACTATAGCGGGATATGTGACGAGTTGTGATGTCACATTCTATTTCTTTCTTGAAGACTCTCTTATATATATATTATTGGAGTATATTTATCATCATTTTACAGAGAATTTAATGGTGTTAAAGGTGTGAAAATGTTCACAACATACAAGAAGAAATTATGGGAATTTTGGTGTTACATGTTGACATAATCTTGTCAATCATTATTTGGTGATTTCTTCTTCAAAAATCTGAGTTTATATACTTTTATATATGTTCAAAAACGTCTATATTCAGGTGGAGGTGATATATTATTCACTTTATGACTTGGTGACAAGTGGACCAACCAAAAGTAAGCTTGTTGGCAAAAATTGCCAACTAGGACATGTTTGAAATGTAGCCAACGACTACAAGGTAAAAAAGCTGATTTGGTCAAATTTTTTTAATCCTCACATGTCTATTCTTTTGGTAAAAAGCTGAGAGGATTGTGGAGTTGTTATCCCACTACATTATCTTCAATATTTTCAAGACAAAATGTAGTGGAAAAATCGGTCAAATTAATATCCAAGGTGGGCCAATTATGTTGCTTCATTTTGCCATGTGTACAAGGTCAACCAATGACGTGAAGACAACTAAGACTTGATGATGAAGATGGTGACACATTGGAGGTCTTATCATCAAGAGCCATTTCACACTATAAATAAGAGGCAAAGGATGAAGAAGAAGAACACACTTGAAGCTCACTTGAAAGCATTTGTTGATTTGTCTAGCTATCATCTTTTTCTTGTTGTTCTTGTTTCATTCTTTGTAGCAAGGGTGTTCTTGTTGTATTTGTTGAGCTACAAGCCTCTTGAGCTTCATTTGTAAGATTGATTAGCCAATTCTATAAGGCTACATCAATAGGTGATAGAGGTGTTGAAATTAAGTGTTGCATAGAAGATGTTCATCCAAGTCTTGAATAGGGTTGGTGTATAAGCCAAGGATCAAGCTTGGTTCTTGTTGTAAGTTGATTCATACCATAGTGAAATCCAAGGAAAGGTGTTACCTTGGGACTGGAGTAGGTCACATTGACCGAACCAGGATAAATCCTCGGTGTTCTTGCCTTGTTTGTACCTTTCTGTTTTCTGCCCGTCTTTACTTCAGTTTTCACACAACTTCTCACAATTTGAAAAAATAGCTAAACACTTTCAAAATTTGTGATTTTTGGTGGAGTTATAATTCAGACTGTTAGCTTTCATTTGCAACAAGAATCACTTGATTTGAGCAAGGGAATATTAGTCTGTCAGTCTTTGCAAGATAACTGATCCAATCTGGCTGCATTCTGACCAGTTTTAAGAAAACTTAAATTCTGTTTTAACCGAGAATTTTTTAAGGTTAGGGCCTTTTGGAAACATCAACTAGACATCCTAAGGAGTGTTTTGATATAAAGATCAACCTTTTTAGTTGAGTATTTAAAGAGAAAAACGTTTTCCAATTTCAACAACATTCTTTTTAGTTCTGTCCAGATTGACCATCTGAGTCTTTTTATGTGTTTGAAGAGCCAACGATCTTCTTTTTGCCTGATTTTTGGATAGAGTCTTGTCAACACATTGAATTTAAGTTCTGGAAATTTTCATAATTTTTAGAGTTGTGTACAAGGATTTTTGAATTTTTCAAAAACGGGTTTTGAATCTGAGGTAGTCTCAGATTCTGTTTTCAAAGGGGATTTTTATCAAGGGTAGTAGTGTAATTTCCGCTAACCACTATTCACCCCCCTCTAGTGGTTATTGCAGGTGCACGGTCCAGCATATGGAATATAAGAATGATAGGCTTGAGACTAAGAGCAAGAGAAAAGAATGGAAGAAGAAGAGAATAATCTTGCTTTGGATTTATAAGAATATGCACTTTTCTTAGCCTTGTCTTGCACCATCCTGCCCCTTTTTATAGTATTGTGGCCGCCCCTAGGGTCTGATTCTTCCTTAAAAATTGTCTTAAATACCCTTGGAAGATTTCTTTGTATAGACGGTGACACAACCTTGTTTACTTGGCGCAACGCGATTGGACGAATGACTTGTCTTCGCCTAGTTGCCACTTCTTGATAGGTCATCTTTAATCCACCTTGGCACTCCTTAAATGAGCTAGAATTTCTTCTTAAAAATCTGTAACATGTACTCAAAATCAAGGTGAATAACTTCTAAATAATCATGATATAATCCCTCCTTTAATTTTGGAAGACAATTGAAGACAAAGAGCACCAAAAAATCGGCCACCACACAACACATGTGCTGAAATTTCAGCATGTGTTGTATTTTGAAATGTTTCCTTATGTGTTGCTCTCTTTAATGTCACCAATCATGTGTGTCTTATCCTCCACCAATAGAAGTGCCAAACAAGCTCCACCTAGGCTCCAAAAATACTAAACTAGGCGTGTACATTCAGCTGCACATGTGCTGATTTCTTGTTATGTAAACTTTGTCAAATAATGCATAATCTTCACATACATGGTAAATTTCAATCAGCACTAATTTGATTTTTATAGAACACTCTAACATGACTTGAATGTGTAAAAAGTGTCTAGATACATGTTACATCAATGTCAAAAACGTTCCATGTGTGTAGGGTTGTAGAAAACCGAATTTTCGACTTTCGTCGATTAAGCGATTTTTCTCTGATTAATTTCAAACTTCTTATACATGTAATATATGTTATGTCACACCTATTATACAAAAAATAACATGTATTTTCAGCTCCTATAGCTGAATACAACAATGCCATGTGCCTTTAAAAAAATGAGTTTGAATTCTCCACAATTCAAGCCAAAATGTGGGTGATTTGTGTGTGTAAATATGGTATGACCTTGTGGGTGAATATGACATGTGGATCACAAAATTTTGGAATATGTTTTAGTGTATATAGGCTGGCCATCTTTATATGGCAAGTACGTGACACGTCGGTAAAGTTTCGGTAGTTACCCGATATGCCAATTTTTGGTTTATGACCTTGTGACATGTCGTTATAATTTTGATGTCACTATGACTTGTAATATATGATATGAGACCTGTATATACTCATAAATATGATGTGTATATACTGGTGTGACGTTGACATACGTTTATAATATATATGATGTGTCGGTGGAACGTCGAAATATAAGTATATAGTGTGTCTTTAAAAAAATTGTATATGAAATATATTTATGTATGTGGCATGTGATTTGAAGTGTGGGAATGAGGAGACTTTCCATTTCAAGCTTGTTGACATATAGCTCTCTCTAAATATGTCTTCATTTAATAAACTAGTTAGTTCACTAACTTAAGCACTTTACTTAATGAACTAGTTTAGTTCATTAATCATGGCACCTGAAAACAGTATACAGACAACAAATGTTTGCCATATGATCTACGCCTTAATGATTCATGGCTTGATAGTACGACAACATTATATATAAATATGTAAAGCATTTTTATCACGTGCATATGTCAAGTAACACTTATTTCATGCATTTCGTAAACACTTAACGTTTAAATCATGCATTTTCAAATCACTCAAACCCCTATTTCTCAACAGCCTTCTTGTATATGATATTCACGATCTTCATGGTATCTATGGTCTTCATATATCTATAAACCATATCTTATACGGACTTCAGTCATTCTTGAAATTATTCTTTATTAAAGTGTGACATTTATTTTGTCATTTATTCTTATATGTATTATCTTTGGCTTCTCTGCTATTATTTTTTGAAAAAATATTGGTCATATGTTTGAGAAAAATTTGGCCATACTTGAAGGAGAGAAAATGAGAATTAGTTTGGATCAAATGGTGATATTTATTATGCAGTCTATCCTCACTATTATCCATTTATTCTTGTTCATAAAATCTGACTTTCCACTCATTTTCAAATACAAAAAAATGTTGATATATGTATATGTGAGGTGGGCAATTTAAGTTTTGACATATATGCAAGTCTACACTACATGGACGAAACGAAACACTTCAATATGACTTGTTGGAAAAGAGTTGCACACATGGCATCTTATGAGGCATATATTTTGGTTTTTCTGAAAGCTAAAAGGGAGCTGAAATGGTCAGCTCATATCCTAATTAAGTGGTAAAGAAGTTGGGGAAGAATATGGAATTATTTTTTGAAGATATTTTCCACATCACTTTTGCTGAAAATGTTAGCCAATAAAGTGCTGAAATTCGGTGTTCAAATCAAGTGTCTTGAGGTGCCAAATATGCAAAGTGGTGAAGTGTTCATCCAATCAAATTAAGACAAGTAAGATTAATGATATTGAAGGTGACATGTGGGCATCCTAATCATCCTAAGGGCCGCTTACACCTATAAATAGGAGCGGAACTTGAAGAAGGAAGATGCACCTTGAACTCTCTTCTTTCTCACTTATTATTCTTCTTTTTCTTCTTCTTCTTCTTCTTCTTCTTCTTCTTCTTCATTCCCGTTCTTCATTCTTGCAGCTGAGTTGTATTGTTTTGAGTTGTTATTTTACTGCAACTACATCTCTTTTGTTCATAAAATTTGTAATTGATTAGCTATTTTTATAAGGCTACATCACTAGATGGAGAGACGTTTGCTTGGTTGTTGTTGTTAAAGTGTTGTGTTTAAATCTTGATTAGGGTTGGTGTGTAATCCAAAAATCAAGTACTTTGTAAGGTGAAAGGTAACTATTTGATAGTGAAAATCCAAGGAAATGTGTTCGTGGGATCAGAGTAGGTCACATTAACCGAAATATGATAAATCTTCAGTGTTCTTGTCCTCTTCTTTACTTTTCTGTTTTTGACAGTTTCAGTACTCCAATTTGCACGTCAGTTTGAACAAGTAAAACGTCTTTAAATTTTTTCAGTTTTGTTGAGAATAACTTCGGACTGTTAGTTTTCATTTGCAGTAAGAATCATCAAATTTGAGGAAAATTAGTCATTCTGTATTTGAAACATTATTGCTCTATTCTGCTGGTAGATTAACTAGTATTCAAAAACATGTATTTCTAAATTACGTAAACATAGTTTTTGGTCAAAGATTTTTGAAAACATAAACTACATTCTAATGTTTGTTTTGTCATAAGAATCAATCTTTTTTGAGTCAATACACAAAAGGCTAGAGTATTTCAAAGTTCACTAACTTTCTGTTAAATTTTGTGCAGTTTAAGCTCTTGAACATTTATAGTTGTTTGAAGGGCCAAACGTTTTTATTTATTTGCTAATATTTAGACAAATTGTGTTTAAGACATTGAAATTCATTTCTGAAAGATTTTACAATTTTGGAGTTGTGTACTAAGAGTTGTAAATTTGTTTTTCCTAAACAGGTACTGATTCTGAAAATTTCAGATTTAGATTAGATAGAGTTTCTGAAGGGTCTAAAAATAGTAAAATTTCTCCTAACTATTACTCATCCCTTCTCTACTGGTGTTTGTGTAGGTCTTACAGTCCAATAAGTAGTATTAGAGCCCGGTTACACCACATTAAGAAGACAAAAAGTAGCCACCCTTGATCCGTATCAAGGTTCTTGTACAGGGTATATCTTTGACTCAATTCAAGGTTAACCTGCTGACATTTGAACAAGAAGGTTTGGAGCCTTTGTACCCTCTCGATCCAAATCAAGGTCTTGTAGCATCAAATTCAAGGTATTCTTTTCAATCATACAATATGGCTTTGATTCCTCACAAAAATGATTTAGAAGGTATGTTCACTCAGCATCCTTCATATTTGATGGTGATAGTTTTGCACATTGAGAACTTAGAATGAGACTTGTCTTAATGGAAATAGACATCGATTTATGGTCTACAGTTAAAGATGGTCTATACATACCCATGAAAATAGTACTAGTTAATAGAGTAACACAAGAAGTAGAAAAACATTAAAGTGAATGGAATAGTGAAGATAAGAAAAGAATGTCAATGAATGCTAATGCTATATAACTATTATTGCACAGACTTAGTTAGGCTGGATATGTTTCTAATTGTAATAGTGCATATAAAATGTGCAAGTCACTTGATAAGAAAAGAATGTCAATGAATCGCTGAATATGTTTCGACACCATATGTGACCTCTGAAGCCTTAACTTTGATTTGCTCGACCATAGCTTAAAACACGTCCACGTTCTAAGCCACATATTGAATGACACTAGAGTGTCCTTTGTCGGTGAGTGCTGAAATAAAATCTGGGCCCCTATCTGCCTATTAAAGGCATGCTCTGACGGATGTTGGGGGCGTCTATGTGTGTTTGGCAGTGGGAAGGTTTCTCTCCTTAATTTTGGGCATTTTTACCCATTTCTAACGAGTGTTATGTGGGTTTTGGGCAAAAAGCCTATGGAGTTAAGGCCTAAAACCCCCCTTCTAGCGCCATATGGCAAAGGCAGATCTCGACCTTGATCAGAGATGATCCAAATAACAGAAAATATTAGAAAAGCCTTGCAGAGACGTAGTTTGTTTCCAGATATTCTGTAACCTATGCTCTACACAAGATGAACAATGTTAAAGGTCTCGGAGGTATTGTGTCAGAGAAAACCCTTCGACGCTCAAGTCAGTTGTGTGTTTAACCATGTTTGTATGCTGGATATTAGAGAAACATATCTCATATGCATGTGTTAGCTAGAATATTTTGCTCTGTAATTGAGTCTTGGCCACTAAAGGGCATTATTTTTTCTTTTTGTATGGTTTGGCAGACAATGCGTGTCGAGGAGCTATAAGAGAGTGCCAAGTGTCATGTCTGCTTATGCATGGCAGTCATGTGTCGCCACATATTGAGTTACATGGCTAAGTTGCTTACGTGACATGTTTCTGCTGTAGCAGGGACTTGCCTTATGGAGTACCAGTCTAAGTTGAGGCACCGAGTCCATGGCTGACTTACGGGACATGGTTGAGGTGTGTGCTAGAACTGATGTGACATTTGAGGCTGAGTTGAAGTGTCATTTGCGGCTGAGAAGTCCGGACTTAACGCCTCTGGGCGAGTTTTATTGATGGTGACCTGAGATCTTCGTCAGTGTCGAGGCACGTCATGCGTTTCCTGGGCTGCACCGACTTGTATGTGTGTTTGTACCTGAACAACTGATACGAACCTTGGGGCGACCTTCGCACATGTGAGGGTCGGATTATGTTGACAGTAACAAACCATGTTGGTTACACTTATAGTTGTTTGAGGCGATAGTTTGTCCTCATCATGCAGGGACGCACACGAATAGAAGAGTTCACCAAATTTCTTGAGGTGATTGTCATTTAAATCTCAATTGGATTTAATGATGATTGGTTGTGATTGAGTGTTTTGAGCTCCAAGAAACATGTATTGGCTATCTATAAAATGCAGGAGATGGCCCCGATGGAAACTACCAAATTTGGTGTTAAAAAGTAATAAAGCAGAAAAAGTTCAAGTGTAGTTGTCTATAAGACTGTCAAACGTTTGAGTTAGAGCCTGCGTCAACCAACGACTAACACATTGCGGACAAAAATATTCGTTTTCTGATTTCTCATGTATTCTCAACTATCCGTCAAACATCTCTTTGGATTGAAAAAAAGTAGAGTCTTGAGAAGAGGAAGAGTGAGCTGCGAATCAAAATTCTGCACCAACTTAAAGGGATTTCGAGATAAATCCTGACGAAAGCTCAAAGAACAATTCTTAGGATGGATGATACAATAGATAATACGTGAATTAGATAGGACTCTGCAATTGAACAAGTTTTCTATATATTCGTACTGCTCTACATATTAAAATTGTTTAAATAGTGGATGTAGGCGTTTATACCATAAAATTGTTTAAATAGTGGATGTAGGTGTTTATACCGAACCCACGTGAAGAATTTCGTCTGTCAGTTATTTGTTACACTTTGTTCTTTTCGCATTAATCATCATACTTAAATACCATAATTTAATAGTTATTCATAAATATTTGCTGCTATTTTGCTCCCAAAGACATGAAGATTAAAGAAATAAAAGCGACATCAGAAAGAGGGGAAAAAGACTGAGTTATGGACGGTTAGGTGTCAGATGGAAGGAAAAAAGATCTTTTTCGTTCAAATTTAAATTGTACATTCGGTATCCTATTAGCTTTTGCTGTCATTGGGATATACTAGGTATGATGATGACGATTCGGTATCCTATTATAACATTCTGTATCATAAACTATGGTAATGGAATAATTAAAATAATAATTACAAAGGATTTGATTTGGGCAAATTACATAATCTTCTTTGGATTTTCCTCTTTGTTGATTTGTTTCCTTTCTAACACTCCCCTCAAGTTGATCAGTGGAATTGCCAATGCTCAACTTGCTTAGTGCTTCAGTGAATACCCTTCCTATCACAGCTTTAGTAAGTATGTCCACCGGTTGGTCTTCAGACCTCACAAATGGAAGTTCATCCATGCCATCCTCAATTTTTTCTTTGATAAAGTATCGGTCAACTTCGGCATTCTTGGTTCGATCATGTTGAACAGGGTTTTCGAAGATGCTTATCGCTTCTTATTGTCACACCTTAGTTGACTCGAAAGACTTGGTGGGAAACTGATTTCAGTTAACACTGGACTTCTGTTATTCCTTTGGCGATACCTAAGAATTCTGCCTCTACACTCGAAAGCTCCACCGCTTTCTGTTTCTTGCTTTTCCGCGTCACTAGGTTTCCCTTAACAAACGTAAAATACCCGGAGGTGGATTTTCGATCGTTTGAGTTGTCGGTCCCGTCGACGTCTGTGTATGCATCGATGTCAATGTGTCCATTCTTCCTAAACATAAGTCCACTTCCTACTGTACCCTTCAGATATCATAAGATCATCATAACTGCATCATGTGATCCTGTGGCTGGTACATAAACTGGCTCACAACTCCAACTATATGTGCTATGCCTGGTCATGTGTGAGATAAATAAATCAAGTTTCCAACCAGTCGCTGATACCTTCCTTTATCTGCTGGCATTCCTCCTTGTTCAATTCTGAGTCCATGGTTCACTTGTATCGGTGTATCAATTGGTTTATAGTACATTCCTGGCTCAGTGAGTAGGTGCAGAATGTATTTTCATTTAGCGATAAATATCCCATGTCTAAACCTTAGCATTTCAATTCCAAGAAAGTACTTTAACCCTCCCAAGTCTTTCATTTCAAACTTCGCAAATAAATTATCTTTCAGTTTCGACATTTCCTCGTGATCACTTTTGGTTATGATGAGGTCCATAACCCTCGTCCATGTCAACATAATGAGAATGCACATAATTTTACAAAAATACAAGATCAAGGACCCTTAACAAGAAGTAAAACTAATAAATTAATGCATGAAGTATGGGCCTTCCTATTTAAACATGTGCAAGATGAACCAAAGGAATTTATACATTGGGTTCACCTAATTGAACCTATAACATGATTTATAAGAGTTTTTAGAACCATTGAAAAATATCATTAAGTTAGAATGTGTTCTTTATTTTGTTTTTTAAATGTTTATGTTGTATTAGTTTAGGTCCACCTCGGATTGTGAGTTTTGGTAGAATTGATCTATCTCTCCAACCACAAGGCCAAATTAGGATTTGCAAGATGTTTTGAAAATTTCGGACAAAGATCTACAACGTTGGTGTTTGGTACTTTTCCAAACTCGGTTGTCTTGATAATGAAAAACAGCATGCAAGTTGAAGTACTGTTTCTACTGAATTCTGTGACATACCTTCAGTAATTTGGATGTATCTCTTCAATGGTTGGACCAAATGCAAAGAACTTTATATGCTTATTTTCTACACTCAATCAGCTATAATTCTCTAAAAGAAGTCAAGGTCTAGTTCGAATTGGAAGGTATCCAAAAACCAGTCACAAATCAGGAAAGATTTCAAGTTGAAGACAAATCCTTAAAGTCTTCCATGAATAGTACTTGAGGGACCTAGTTTGACAATCATCATTCAAGACTTGCAAGACTAGTTTTTATGGAGCCTACACGAATAGTTTTTAAAAGTGTGCAGTCTTTTCAATCATCATTTCAATTTTTAAGATAGTTTGTTGTCTTGTGTTATTTTTGCCTATAAAAGGCACATAAGAGAAGCCTTGTAAAGACACACCTTCAATGAAAATTTCTTCTTCTTCAAGAGTAATTCTTGTGTGTTTTCTTGGTTCATATTCAAAATCAAGGATAGAATCTTTCAAGGCTTAAACATCCTTGTAAGAGTTGTCCAATTCCGGGAAGGGAAACATCCAAGAGGGAGGTATCTTGCTTGGGTTATGTGAAACTCATCGGAGGACTTATGTTCGAAAGATTTTCTTCAACTTATTTGGAAGCAAGGTGAAGCTTTCTTCATTGTGCCTAAACCATATTTGGAGGAGAAGCTTTTGAGTTAAAGAAAGGTCCATTCTTGCACGTATCAAAGTGGTATCAGAGCGATTAGGGTATGGAACTTCCAATATGGTGACAATACATTTAAACTGATTTTAATGTTATAAAAGATTAGGTTATGATTATAATAAACAAAGAGTAATGGATTTAGAAAATACCTGACATGCATACAAAGAATGATCTTGAGGATTGAGTCCTACGCCAATGACGTGTAATGGACAACATAGCGGAATATGCAATGGATATTAGTTCGATCATGAACTAGGTAAATGAGTTATATAGAACTGTACTAAGCTATCATTTCTTTGTGTCAATATTTCTTTTCTTTCGTTCTTCTATTCATCCACCATTCAACCATCTTTTTAGAAGGTCGAATTCTATTTGGTTTAGCGTCTCCTTCTTGTTTTGAATTGTATAATTCAGAAACAAAAAGAAAGCAAAACCAAAACAGTTTATCCGTGTGTTTTCTAGTTCTTTGCTTTGACCATCATTCGAAAAAAAAGTGTCATCTTGTTGTTTATCAAGTTTCTTTGTTTCTTCCAGTTCAACAAGCAAAAAAAAACTCCATCAAATCGATATAAAAGCTTATCGTATCATTTGGTGATATAAGGTGGGGTTGAACTCTGGAAAATTACCGTAACGCTGTACCTACATGAAATTGGTGTTATAAGGTTGGATTGGACTCTAGAAAATTACCGTAACACTGTACCTAAATGAAATTGATGATATAAGATTGGATTGGATTCTGGAAAATTATCGTAACGCTGGACCTACATGAAATTGGTGATATAAGGTTGGATTGGACTCTGAGAAATTACTGTAACGCTGGACCTATATGGAATTGGAAAGGAATAAGGACAAATCATCATCATCATCCGTACCCAGTATATCCCAACGACAGCAAAAGCTATCGCTAGGGTCTGGGGAGGGTAAGTGGTAGGCAAACAATACCTCTGTCCCAAGGGATAGAGAGTCTGCTTCCAGTGAGACCCCCAGCTCTATATGTGCCGGCATAAATGACATAATAGTATAGATATGATGTGCTAGTGTGTTAGTGAGGAAATTCAAGAAATACAAAAAAGAGGCTTTCGATATTAAAATACACGTAACGTGTATATGTACATGTAATGCAAAACATCGGTAAAACATAAGCAAACAAGTGCAAAGTCAAGTAAGCATAGATAGTGTCTACGCCTATCTATGTTCCTAAATATACTCTAAGGTGTCCCTATATATGACCTATACCTCGTTAACCTTAATCTTATGTCTCCATGAAGTCCTATCCTGGACCTATATGAAATTGGAAAGGACTAAGGACAAACATATCATAAAACACTTAAAGATTATTTCTTTGTGATGATTTATGGTTGATTTATGGTTTGTTTATTTCATTTGGTTGGATTTCAATTTCTTTATGTTTAGACACTTTCTTGGACTTTAAGTTTTTTGTTTAGAAGATTTTCCGCATTACTTATATTCAGTCCATTGCTTATATATCTACCTTGGTCTATCCTATATTCTTCTTGTTATCGAAGCTCTTAACTTGTTTTAGACTTTGTGTTTGTTTAGTTGTATTGTGTGGTGAGCTTAGTTGCATTTTCTTGTGTTCAATATCTGATTTGGCAGCCTCGACAAGAAAGAAAATCAATTTGTTCATCTTGAACAACTTGACAGCCTACTACACACAAGAACGTCAATATATCCATCCAACACAAACACACAAAGCCTTACCAATCAATTTTACCAAGATATATACACTTTGATTAGCTTTGAACAAGGAAAAAAAGAAGAAAGAGAAGCTTATTTCAAAGAAAAGTTTGCACAAAATAATTGAAAGTACCAAGAGCAAAAGAACTGGTCATGTTTCCTTCATAAACCCAAAGTACCCATTTGTTTTCACTTTTGAACACTTGAGTGCTTCTAGTTCATTCATACTTGCATCTAGCTTGCATACAGCCTAAGATTAAGTTAAGGATTGCCTAGGGCAACCCCTTAGCATTTCTTTGGCTCAACTTATTATATCAAATTTGGTTTCAATTCTCTTTGAATCTTAGTACAATCCAAGTTTGTTGTTTATAACATTGAAATTGTGAGTGAATTGGTGGGAGACTTGTGAAGAAAGTTTACTTTATATGATTGAAGTTATCGGGTTCGATACTCACTTGGAAAGTAAGCTTTGAATTGTTCCAGCCTCAGATTCTTCAAAGAGATACAAGATTATGTAAACTACAAAAAGGGAGAGAGAGAGAGAGAGAGGAACAAACACTTGTTTTTTGTTTTCCACTAAGATAATCAACTTTCTTTTGTATTTGTGTTAGTTTTCTTTTTTTCTTTGTTTTTTTTCTTGTTCAATTTTAGGTAATTGTACCATGGATAAGACACCTGAGAGTACCATGGGTCTTAACAAAGAAGGAGAAAGATTGCCCACAAACATGGACGATTAGCACAACTAATGCAAACGATGTTGTGGGAAATGAAATTGATGAGTAACTGTGCAGAGGGCCTAGAAAAACAGTAGTAATCTCATCCAGAAAATCCTTTACATGAAGGACAAACATCACATGTACCGGAACATAGGCTTGAAAGCCGTGGGTCTTTTGCTCCAGAAAGAGGAAAAGGGAGAGGCAGAGGAAGAGGGCTTAATAGGGATTTCATACATATGAGGACCTTTGATGAAAGAGAAGAAGAACCAAACCAAAGGTTTGATGATTATAACATTGAGGAATAGTGCAATCAGTTCTGAAACCGTGAGATTCAAAAGAATAACCCACAAGAAGACGAATTCATCAAAACAAAAGTGAACATCCCCACATTCTATGGAAAGAATGATGCTGAGGCATATTTTGAATGGGAGAAAAAGGTAGATCTCATATACTCTTGTACAAATTATACTGATTTGACTAAAGTGCGCTATATAGCTATAGAGTTTGCAGATTATGCCTTAATTTGGTGGGATCAACTACACAACATAAGGAGAAGAACCAGACAAGCACCAATCTCTATTGGGGAGAAATGAAAATTGAGATGAGAAAAAAAGTCATTCCTTCAGACTATGAAAGAACCATCTACCAAAACTTGCAAAAACTCACTCAAGGAAGCCGTAGTGTGGATGAGCATTTCAAAGAGTTAGAGATCTTATTGATAAGAGCTAACATTGAAGAACCAGCGGAAGCTACCATGGCTAGATTCCTAGCTGGATTGAACAAGGAAATTGCAAACAGAGTTGAACTTACCACATATATTGATATGACTTCCATGGTTCATAAACCTGAAAAGATTGAGAGACAACTCAAGGTAAAACCCTTTCAATCTAGTTTATCTTTTCAAGCTAATTCTTCATCCTATTCAAGAATGCCGTCTAGGACAAAGTAATGCACAAGTTTTAGGCCAACTGCACCTCAAGGCAGTGGGTTCCAAGGCAAGACTCAACCAAATCAAAGACCACCTCAACCACCTCAACAAAACTTGGATAAAGGGAAAAACAAGGTTGAAGGTAACCTTTCTAGTTCCACTACTATATTTAGAGACATTCAATGCTTTAAATGTTCAGGTAAAGGTCATTTTGCAAATCAATGTCCCAACCCTAAACGTATTTTGTTCATTAAAGAGTCAAATGAATATTATTCTGATGATGAGGAAGTGGAATATGTTAATGTTGAGGAAAATCATGATGAAAATGAGAAAAGCGTGAGTGAAGATGAAGAGCTTGCATCGAAAAAAATTCTTAGTTATTGGAAGAGCTCTTAATGCGCATATTAAGGTTGATGAGCAAGATCAACACATAGACAACATTTTTCATATCCATTCCATGGTTAAAGGAAAAGTTTGTACTTTGATTATTGACTCTGGATCCTGTACTAATGTGGCAAGTGTTGAACTCGTTAGAAAACTTGATTTGCCATTACTTAACCACCCACACCCTCATAAACTATCTTGGTTGAATGATTATGGAGAAGTGAGTGTTAGCAAACAAGTTTTGATCTCATTGTCTATTGGTGGGTATAAAGATGATATCTTATGTGATGTAGCTCCTATGCATGCAAGTCATATCCTTTTAGGTAGACCATGACAGTTTGATAAGAAAGTTACTTATAATGGATACTTGAATAGATATTCATTCAGGTTGAACTATAAGTTGTTTAAGCTACATGCATTACCCCCACACAAGGTATTTGAAGATCAAAAGAGAATGTGTAAGAACAGGAATGATCCTAAGGAGAAAGAGGCAGAAAAGAAATTTCTAGAGTGTATTAAGAGTGAAAGAAAGAAAAATGAGTCTAAAGGCAAAGAGATAGTAAACATTGATGACAAATCTCAAAAGAAATTTGCTTTCTTTGCCAAACCAAGTGAAGCGTCACATGCCATAAACTCAAAGAAAATTGTCTATGTTTTGATGTTTAAGGAGTCTTTGTTTTCTATTAGTGACTTACCCTTCACTTTGCCCAGTGGAGTTTTATCTTTGCTTGATGAGTTTTCAGGGTTGTTTCCTAAAGAAGAACCTTCTGGTTTGCCGCCTTTAAGAGGAATTGAGCACCAAATAGGCTTCATACTTGGTGCTGTCCTGTCTAATAGGCCAGCCTACAGAGCAAACCCTGCTGAAACGAAGGAAATTCAACGCCAAGTAGAAGAACTCTTAAGTGAAAGTATGAGTCCTTGTGTTGTTCCTATGATCATTGTACCAAAGAAAGATGGTACATGGAGGATGTGTACTGATTGTAGAGCCATTAACAAAATAACTGTAAAATACAGGTACCCTATTCTTAGACTTGATAATATGCTTGATGAATTACACGGTGCTAAGTATTTTACTAAGATTGATCTTAAAAGTGGTTACTTTCAAGTACGCATTAAAGAAGGTGATGAATGGAAAACTGCATATAAGACTAAGTTTGGATTGTATGAGTGGTTACTCATGCCATTTGGTTTAACTAATGCGCCTAGTACTTTCATGAGATTAATGAATGAAGTCTTACGTGCATTGATTGGAAAATTTGGTGTTGTATACTTTGATGATATCTTGATTTACTCTAAGACTTCACATGAACACATAGGCCACCTAAGAAGCGCTTTTGAAGCATTGAAGAAAGAACAATTATATGCAAATTTCAAGAAGTGTTCTTTTTATATGGAAAAAGTTATGTTTCTAGGATTTGTGGTTAGTGCAAATGGAATTGAAATGGACGAAGATAAAGTGAACTCAATTTTAGAATGGCCAATTCCCACAACTGTTGAGAGGTGAGAAGCTGTCATGGATTGGCTAGCTTCTATAGAAGATTTGTTAAGGACTTTTCCACTATTGTTGCACCTTTGAATGAGATTGTTAAAAGAGACGTAGGATTTCAGTGGGGAGAGTCACAACAGAAAGCCTTTGATGAACTTAAAGCAAGGTTAACTTCTGCACCTATTCTAAGACTACCTAGCTTTGATGAAACATTTGAAATTGAATGTGATGCTAGTGGTGTTGGTATAGAAGCTGTACCATCTCAGTCTAAACAACTGATTGCTTATTTTAGTGAAAAGTTTAAGGGATCACAATTGAATTACTCAACATATGACAAAGAGTTGTATGCACTAGTTAGATCATTGCAGACTTGGCAACATTATTTGCAACATAAGGAGTTTGTGGTTCATACTAATCACGAAATTCTTAAGTTCCTTAAAAGCCAAGAAAAGTTAAATAAGAGGCATGCAAAATGAGTTGAATTCATTGAACAATTTTCTTATGTGATAAAATATAAGCAAGGAAAAAATAACAATGTAGCTGATGCATTATCGATGAGATATTCTTTGATTACTACATTGTCATCTCATTTACTTGGATTTGAGTACATCAAGGAATTGTATACATCTGATCCTGATCTTTCATTCAATATTTGATGCATGTGCCGATTCTCCATTTAGTAAGTATTATTTACATGATGGATATTTGTTTAAAGAAAGAAAATTGTGCATACCTGAGTGTTCTGTCAGAGAGATACTTGTCAAAGAAGCACATGGTGGAAGTTTAATGGGCCACTTTGGCATCTTTAAGACATTAGAGATGTTAAAGGAACGTTTCTTTTGGCTTCATATGAGAGTTGATGTAGAGAAGGTTTGTGGAAGTTGTTAACTTGCAAGAAGGCTAAATCTACATCACATCAACATGGTTTGCACACCCTATTACCTATCACCTTGGATTGATATATCTATGGACTTTGTTTTAGGATTGCCTAGATCAAAAAATAGAAGTGATAGTGTATTTGTTGTTGTTGACAGATTTTCTAAAATGGCACACTTCATAGCTTGTAAAAAGGTTGATGATGCATCTCATATTGCAAACTTGTTCTTTCAGGAAGTTGTATGTCTACATGGAATGCTTAGAACAATTGTTAGTGATAGAGATACTAAGTTCTTAAGTCACTTTTGGTGTGTGTTGTGGGGTAAACTTGGAACAAAACTCTTATTTTTTTACTATTGCTCACCCCCAAACAGGTGGTCAAACTAAAGTTGTGAATATAACTTTGTCTCAATTATTGCATGTTATAATTCAAGAGAACCTTAAGAATTGGGGAGATTGCTTGCCATATATTGAATTTGCATATAATAGAAGTGTTTACAGTGGCACCAGACATTCCCTGTTTGAAGTTGTATATGGTTTTAATCTTTTGTCTCCACTTGATCTTGTGCCTATTCCTGTTCATGAACGTGCAAGTATTGATGGTAAGAATAAGGATGAACTGATTAAGAAATTGCATGCTAAGTTTAAGCTATAACTTGAATAGAAAAACAAACAATATGCAAAACAAGCTAACAAAGGACGCAAGGAAGTTCCGTTTGAACCAGATGATCTTGTTTGACTGCATTTAAGGAAAGAAAGGTTTCCTAGAGAAAGGAAATCTAATCTCATGCCAAGAGGAGATGGCCCTTTCAAAGTACTTCAAAAGGTTGGAGATAATGCTTACATTATTGACCTTCCTTAGAGTAAGTATGGTTCAATTTCTCATACTTTTAACGTTGCAGATCTTACCCCTTTTGGTGATGATTCAGATTCAAGGTCGAATCATTTTGAAGAAGGGGGGAATGACGAGGTCCATAACCCTCATCCATGTCAAGATAATGAGAATGCACATAATGTTACGAAAATACAAGATCAAGGACCCTTAACAAGAAGTAAAACTAATAAATTAATGCATGAAGTAGAGGACTTCCTATTTAAACATGTGAAAGATAAACCAAATGAATTCATACATTGGGTTCACCTAATTGAACCTATAACATGATTTATAAGAGTTTTTAGAACCATTTTAAAATATCATTAAGTTAGAATGTGTTTTTTATTTTGATTTTTAAATGTTTATGTTGTATTAGTTTAGTGTTATGCCCCGCACCCTCCGGAACTTAGTTACATGAGAGAAAAAATTTTAAGAAATTAATAACCTATTAAGTATCAATTAATTTTGAATTAAATATTAGAATTAAGAATTAAAGAAAAAGGATTTAAGTAAAATACAATTTAGAAATTCCAGTCTTGCCCTTTTCCATAACAAAACTGACAGAACGTCAACCTTTTTCCCATTTCTGAGAAACCGTCGACCCTTGTTCTCTCCCAAGCCCTAGTCGACTTCTTCAAGGTGTAGGAGAGGAAGATAGCCTCCAGTAACCGATTCAACCTCCGTTTGTTTCCCAATCCGAGTATCAGTAATCAAAGGCAAGTAATCTTCTTATAAGTTCCTGCGATTTGTGAAGAAAAAAGGCCCTACTTTTGTATCAAATTGGATCACCATGCAGTAATCTACCCTTGTTTATCTTTTTGTGAATTCTGTGCAATTTTTGTGTTTTGGTTTCGACGTTTTGGCCATCATATGTTGAAATTCTAGTTGATGTGGATGAATATATGGATTCCTGCAAATCCCTACCCCCTTGAATCCCTTTTGCTGTGATTTCATTGTTTTATAGGGTTTGAGGGTGAAAGGTGAGACCTTTGAGTTAGTAGGGTTGAGATCCTCGAGTTCTAGGCTTGAATCTTTGTTACGTATGTGTATAGGGTTCACTTTGTAGTTTAAGCATGAAATGATAGCAGGGATTAGGCGTGGAATGATTAGGATGGAGTTTGAGAATCATTAGGGTTTTGGTTCTGCAGTTTCTACAGAAATCGCAAAGTTTCTTTTCTGGAATCGCAGACATCGATCGATCGATGTCATCGAATGATGTACATCGATCGATCTATGTGAGGTTAAGGAGAGACTGATGTGAGACAGAAACTTTCTGATGGACTTCGATCGATTGAAGTCAGGGTATAAATTCACTTCGATCGATCGATGTAGGCAGAGAGATCAACTAATGTAAGACAGAAAGGATTCTGACGGACTTCGATCGATCGATGTCAAGGTATGATGTGACATCGATCGATCGATGTAGGGTATGATGTCAACCAGTTTTGTGGGAAGAATAGAAGCGAGAAAGGGAAGCAGGAGGACCAATCGGGTGACCTCAGAGACTTCTTAGGACCTGATTGAGGTTAATGTAAGTCTTGGGAACATGACCTAAGATGGCGAATCAACGGTGAGGACATCGTGAGGTGTTTGAATTGGACTTCAGCGTGAATTGTCTAAGGGGTTAAGGATGAAGGCTTGAGGTTTCGTAAGGTTCAAATGGAGCGTGTGAGATTGTCTAGGTTGTCCTTTATGTTCCCAATATGAATGTTTAGGTGAAGTAGGCCTGAGTATGTAGTGATACGCTTGGATGTGTGAATGAGATGAGTCTCAAAAGATTGAATGACATGTGAATGTGCATCCTTGCATCATGGCACTTGCATTTGCATTATGATTTGACAAGAGCTATGCCTTGGCACAGGGTATAAAGTAATTTATGAAATGAGCTGCGATGTGCTACAGGGTATAAAGGCAAGCTGTAGCCATCACAGGGTATAAAGTGAGCTGTAATGAGACACGGGATATAAAGACAAGCTGTGGATCATTACAGGGTATAAAGTTAAGCTGTGATGTGTCATAGGGTATAAAGACAAGCTATGACCATCACAGGATATAAAGTTATATGACCGGGAATCGTGACATGCATTGCATTGTTTTTAAAAGTATTGCATAAGCATTTGTGACTGTGTAGTGTAGAGCATGATTTGAAATGGCACGCATCATATGTTTTGTTCCGGTATGATTGTTGTGTAAGAGAATCGTTGTTTTCTTGCTTGTACTTGTTTCTTTTCTTTCATTATGCAAGTAAATCAGAACTTTTGATCAACTCAGGACATGTGCCCCTGTTCCCCTTGATATTGATATTCACTCATGTCTTACAATGTGAAGATCTCATATGTCTTATAAGCGGGTTACTTGCTAGCGTTTTTCGCTAAGGGTTCTACCCATTGTTTTGCAGATGATCCCGGATATGACATGATATTCATTGAGGACGATGGCAAGTGGGCTGAGTGGGGTGTTTAGAGCCTATAATGAGAATGGTCATGGACCGCTATTGGATATTTTAGCTTTCTTTTGTTCATTTGAGGATTAGATGGATGCGTCCATAAACAGTTTTATTTACTTATGCTTTTGGGGATATAGATTTGATTGATTTAGTTTTAATTTGCATGTGTCTCTGTGCTCAATTCTCTTACGTCAGTGATGATGTGTATGTGAGAATAGTGACGTCTGGTAGTCCTCTTAGTAGGCTACGACGGATGCACCGGTTCGGGTCCGCTGTCCGGGTCGGGTCACTATATTTAGGCCCACCTCAGATTGTGAGTTTTGGTAGAGTTGACGTATCTCTCCAACCACAAGCCCAAATTAGGATTTGCAAGATGTTTTGAAAAGATCGGACAAAGATCTACGACATTGGTGTTTTGTATTTTTCCAAACTCAGTTGTCTTGATAGCGAAAAACAACATGCAAGTTGAAGTACTGTTTCTACCGAATTCTGTGACATACCTTCAGTAATTTGGATGTATCTCTTTAATGGTTGGGCCAAATGCAAATATGCTTCTTTTCTACACTCAATGGGCTACAATTCTCTAAAGGAAGTCAAGGCTTAGTTCGAATTGGAAGGTATCCAAAAACCAGTCACAAATCAGGAAAGATTTCAAGTTGAAGACAAATCCTTAAAGTCTTACATGAATAGTACTTGAGGGACCTAGTTTGAAAATCATCATTCAAGACTTGCAAAACTAGTTTTTATGGAGCCTACATGAATAGTTTTTAGAAGTGTGTAGTCTTTCCAGTCATCATTTCAATTTGTAAGATAGTTTGTTGTCTTGTGTCATTTTTGCCTATAAAAGGCACATAAGAGAAGCCTTGTAAAGACACACCTTCAATGAAAATTTCTTCTTCTTCAAGAGTAATTCTTGTATGTTTTCTTGGTTCATATTCAAAATCAAGGCTAGAATCTTTCAAGGCTTGAACATCCTTGTGAGAGTTGTCCAATTCCGGATAGGGAAACATCCAAGAGGGAGGTATCTTGCTTGGGTTATGTGAAATTCATTGGGGGACTTATGTTCAAAAGGTTTTCTTCAACTTATTTGGAAGCAACGTGAAGCTCTCTTCATTGTGTCTAAACCATATTTGGAGGAGAAGCTTTTCAGTTAAAGAAAGGTCTATTCTTGCACGTATCAGGTTATCATCATATACAACAACAATAAAAAGCATACTCAGTATATCCCAACGACAGCAATAGCTACTG
>AP025040.1:23085895-23571105 GCA_036186865.1 Eustoma russellianum | reverse complement strand
CACTTCCGGTTATTATCATATCATCAACATAAATGATCAAGCAGGTCACCAGATCTCCTTGCCTTTTTATGAAAAGAGTATGAACTGAGTTACTCTATTTATATTCACATCTCTTCACAGCTACAATAAACTTTCCAAACCCGCTCGGGTGACTGTTTCAGCCCATAAAGTGTTTTTCTGAATCGACATACCTCTCCATCCTGAAAACCATCTGTGAAGCCAGATGGAGCCTCCATGTAGACTTCTTCTTTTAGATCTCCATGAAGAAACACATTCTTCATGTCAAACAGGCGGAGTGACCAATCTTTGTTTGCTTTTATCAAGAATAATACCTGAATCGTATCTATCTTCTTCATTGGAACAAATGTCTTGTTATAGTCAATTCTGCTCGTTTATGTCTATCATTTTGCTACCAGTCGGGCTTAATACCTTTCTATAGATCCATCTGCATTGTGTTTAATCGTGAATACTCACCTGCATCCAACTGGTTGTTTTCCCTCTGGTAGCCTACATTTGTCCCTCGTACCATTTTTTTCAAGTGCCTTCGTTTTAGTTTCCATAGCCAATCTCCATTCCTTTGTTTTCTTTGCTTCTTGTGTAGTTTTTGGAATTGTTTGGTTATACAGACTCGTGGTGAATACCTTTACTGGGTCTGACACACTCCCCTGACCAGACTTCCTACTGGATATCTACTGGTTCGAGAACCCCGCTTTGGAGAATATCGTGCTGGTGGGATGCCTCGAGTACTCATATCAGGATGAATATATACACTTTCTCTTGGAACCTCAGGATTAGTAATATCATCTGGGAACCAAGACACCAAAACTGAGATCAAGCTCACTTACCCCTTGACGAACATCATCCGAAGGTGGATCCGAGATAGGGACAAAAGCATTGGTCCTAGAGTGGTGGGTGGCATGGTAGGGGTAGCAACAAGAGTGATGTCTGAACAACCTAGAATGTCTAGCCAACCACGTGAGTCTTGTAGTTCTCCCCCCTGAGATTGAGGTTGGGTAGAGTAGTAAAAATCTGTCTCAAGGAAGTTTCAATCCATAGTAACATAGATACGATGGTTAAGTGGATCATAATATCATAGCCTTTCTAATGAGGGGCGTATCCACAAAAACACATTGAATGGCACACAGGTCTAGTTTCGATCGTGTGTGCCTAAGCACATGAACAAAAACGATGCAGCGAAAGATTCATGGAGGCAGGGTTAATATAGGTGGAATATGTTTTTGGGTTTCGAGGACCTGAAAGGGTGTTTGGTGGTCGAGTATTTTGGTTGGTTGGCGGTTTATGAGATATGTGGATGTGTCAACAGCTTCAGGCCAGAAATGTTTAGGGACATTGGATTCGAACATAATAGTTCGGGTCATTTCTAGGAGAACGCGGTTAGAAAGGAAACAAATCAACAAAGAGGAAAATCCGGAGAAGATTACGCAATCAGCCCAAATCAAATCCATTGTAATTATTATTGTAATGATTCCATTCAATAGTTAATAATACACAATTGATATAATAAGATACCGAATGTACAATTAAAACTTGAATGAAAGAGATCTTTTTTCCTTTCATCTGATATGGTATCAGAGCGTTTTCTTGGATACACACTTCCAAGATATAATTTTGCACTAGGAGAGGCACCCGAAGGCTTGAAATTTACGAAAGAGTGCACTAGTTGAGAGGAAGGAAACCATGTTCCGTGATCCAAAAATAAATTTTTAAGAGTAGGAGAGATACTCGAAGTCATGCAGTTTACGAAAGATTGCTGTGGTTGAGAGTAAAGGAAACTCTGTTCCCTAAGTAAATCTGAACATAAATACGTGCAATGAAAAGATGGAAAGCTAGAAACTTGACTTTCAGTATGATAGATATCATCTATGACCAGGCTCGAAACTATCTTTGAATTCTCTGTTGGATTTAATTTACTAATCCTTGAATAAGACCGTTTAATCGAATCAATGGACAAAGTAACAAAATACAGAAAATGTTGAGAAATATGTTTGGATAATTTTCAAGGTCATGATTTTAAGTGGTGAATACTTAAAAATGTCACATATGGTATTATAAATGATTATAAGTTGAAAAACTGAAGAAAAATGACATCAATCTCTCAGGCAGAGACACATGGATTGATTGATGTACATCATCACCTAACATGGATCAATCGATGTTGGACAGAATTGAACCAAAAACTTACTGTGAGACGTCGATCTCTCATGTGGATCGATCGACGTACGTCAGCCCCTCACGTGGATCGATCGACGTACGTCAGCCCCTCACATTGATCGATCCACGTCTCACGGAATCAAAAACAAAACTCACTATGAGACATCGATCTCTGAAGCAGAGGCACTTCGATCGATCGATGTCTAGGGTTTTTAGAAATATTTTTCTAAAATGTGATAAAATGGTTGTTTTAATTTGTACATGATTTATATATGTTGATATTATGTGTTTTTCATGATTATAAATGACTTGTGACTAACGTGCCTTGGAAGTTTCTACAACTTACCAAAAAGGGCAAAATTAGTATTTTGAGTTTTGTAAGAACATGGCATGTTGAACACCAAGGATAATCTAGACAAGTTTGAACAAAAGTCTATTGAATGCATATTTGTTGGTTATTCAACTAATTCAAGAGCATATAGGTGTTATAATCCTGCATCTAGAAAGATACTTGAATCCATACATGTGAAATTCAATGAGAATCATATTTTCAAGGTAGTAATAAAACGCAACATAAACAAGAAAATAATGTTGAAAATATGTTTGATGATGATGTATTACTTTAGCCTGTGCTTGATCATCTAGAACCAACTCCCCCTGAATAAGACGTGCATGAACCCTTAGATGAAATAAATGAAGAAATTCTGCAATTGGAAGATAACACAACTAGCTTACGAGATGATCCAATTGTATACGACAATGTTCACACTAATGAAACATTTGAACAAGATGAGGGTGAACCTAGTCAACCTAGGAATTGGTGGCTTATAAAAGATAAACATAAACATCCTAAAGAATTAATCATTGGGGATCCATGTGTTGGGGTTAGAACACGTAGAAACATAAGTCAACGTGAAGGACATAGCTTAATCTCACACTTAGAATAAGAATGTTAAGGAAGCCTTAGGTGATATATCATGGATAGATGCCATGCATGAGAAATTAAACAAATTCACCAGGAACAACGTGTGGGACTTAGTACTTAAACTCGAAAATAAGTCTATAATAGGAACTAAATGGGTATTTAGGAATAAAATGGATGAACAAGGAAACATCACACGAAATAAAGCTAGGCTAATCGCACAAGATTATAATCAACAAGAATGAATAGATTATGAAGAAACCTTTGCACCCGTTGCACGACTAGAAGCAATTAGATTGTTACTTGCTATTGCAAGTCTAAGCAACATTAAACTCTTCCAAACGGATGTCAAGAGTGCATTCTTGAATGGATACATCCAAGAAGAAGTTTTTGTCAAACAACTCCCGGGATTCGAAGATCCAAAGAATCCTAACCATGTTTACAAGCTTAAGAAAGCTTTACATGGTCTGAAACAAGCACCAAGAGCTTGGTATGATAGATTTGCAAATTTTTTTATTGCAAATAATTATCAAAGGGGAACCATAGATAACACATTATTCCTAAGAAGAAAAGATAACGACTTGTTAATAGTTCAAATATATGTAGATGACATAATCTTTGGATCAACCAACCCTACCTTAGTAAAAGACTTCGAAGAGTGTATGAAGTCAGAGTTTGAAATGTCAATTGTAGGAGAATTGAACTATTTCTTAGGGCTTCAAATAAAACAAACCTCTCAAGGAATTCACATTAGCCAACTTAAGTATGTCAATGATAGGATTAAGAAGTTTGGCTTTGAAGAGTTGAAACCAACACCTACCCCTATGAGTGTTAGCACTAAACTAGACAAGGATGAAAATGGTAAACCTTTTGATGACACACTTTATAGGTCTATGATTGGATCATTGCTATATTTAACTGCATCAAGACCTGATATAATATTTAGTGTGTGCATGTGTGCTAGGTTTCAATCTTTTCCTAAGGTATCTCATTACAATGCAGTGAAAAAGATCTTTAGATATCTTAAACACACACCTCACTTAGGACTTTGGTATGATAGAAACGCTAAGTTGGAACTGTATGCTTATAGTGATGCTGATTATGGTGGTTGCAAACTAGATAGAAAATCTACTAGCGGAACTTGTCAATTTATAGGAACCAACTTGATCTCTTGGTTTTCTAAAAAGCAAGCTAGTGTAGCTCTCTCTACTACCGAAGCCGAGTATATTGCTTTGAGTTTATGCACTACCCAACTACTTTGGCTTAAACAACAACTTAGTGATTTTGGCATTAAAATGAATATGATTCCAATTTTCTGCGATAGCACAAGTGCGATCAATCTTTCTCGGAAACCGATACTTCATTCTAAGGCCAAACACATTGAGGTAAGATATCATTTCCTTTGAGATCATGTTCAAATTAGGGACATAACCATAGATCATGTAAGAAATGATCATCAAATACCTGACATCTTCACCAAACCCCTTAATCATACCACTTTTGAAAACTCTCGAGCAAAGTTAGGTATGATGACTTACGATACAATTGCGTAATTCTATCTTTTGCATGATTTGGAAAATAAAGGGGGAGATAGAATAAGAACATGATTTTAGTTGGTAAGTCATGATTTGGATTTGAGTTGAAGAATATGTTAAGTTTCAATTGGTATAAGTTTTGAGCATAGGTTAAGGGGGAGAGTATAAATTGAGAGGGAGCACATGAACACATATGTTAAAAACATGAGAGTTTGAAAACAATTGGTGAGGTTTTCAAAACAATTCAATTTTATAAACAATTGGTAAAGAGTTGTGACATTAAAATTATGTTAAGTTATTTTGAAAATCATCCAAAAGAGGAAGAATGTTGAGAAATATGTTTGGATAATTTTCAAGGTCATGATTTTAAGTGGTGAATACTTAAAAATGTCACATATGGTGTTATAAATGATAAAAAGTTGAAAATTTGAAGAAAAATGACGTCGATCTCTCAGGCAGAGACACATGGATCAATCGATGTACATCATCCCCTAACATGGATCGATCGATGTTGGACAGAATAGAACCAAAAACTTTCTATGAGACGTCGATCTCTTATGTGGATCGATCGACGTACGTCAGCCCCTTACGTGGATCGATTGACGTACTTCAGCCCCTCACATGGATCGATCCACGTCTCATAGAATCAAAAATAAAACTCACTGTGAGACATCGATCTCTGAAGCAGAGGCACTTCGATCGATCGTTGTCTAGGGTTTTTAGAAATATTTTTTTTTAAATGTGATAAAATAGTTTTTTTCATTTGTACATGATTTATATATGTTGATATTATTTTTTTTGATGATTATAAATGACTTGTGACTAACGTGCCTTAAAAGTTTCAACAATTTACCAAAAAGGGCAAAATTGGTATTTTGAGTTTTGTAAGAACATGGTATGGTGGAAATATTTCAAGAACTTATTCTCATCTTATTTATCATGACAAACATGTTATTATATCTATTTCTGACCATCTGGGTCATTTCTGGAGTTTTCTCTCACCAGGGGCTTTTTGGTCATTTTACCCCTGAGGGTAGTTTTGGTATTTTTATTAAAGGAATCTCTTGAGTATATCATTATCTTCATTCTGGAGTTGATTTATATTTATCTTGAAGATTTTGTGGTAGTTTTCTATTTATTTCTCTCAAATGATGATATTATCGACAGTAGCAGGAGATGTGACGAGTTGTGATGTCACATTCTATTTTTTTAAAGATCTTCTTCTATATGTTATTGGAGGATATTAATCATCATTTTTTAGAGAACATAAGGTGTTAGAGATGTGAATTTGATCACAACATACAAGGAGAATATAAAGGTGTTGACATAATCTTGTCAACTATTGTTTGTTGATTTCTCCTTCAAACATCTGAGTTTATATGCATATATATGGGTTGAAAAACATTCATAAACAGGTGGAAATGATGGTGTACTCATTTTATGACTTGGTGACAAGTGAACCAACTAAAAAGAAGCTAGTTGGCAAAAATTGGCAACTAGGAAATTTCAAAGTGTAGCTAACGGCTACAAGACTATTTTGATGCAGATTTTTGTTTGAATTTTTCATCTCCCACATGCCTATTCTCATGGAAAAAATTTGAGAGGATAGTGGAGGAGTTATACCTTCTTATCCTACTATATTATCTTCACATTTTATTTACTATTTTGAGGTGGCAATTTCAGCCCATATTGATTTCTAAGGTGGACCAATTATGTTGTTTCATTTTGCCAAGTGTACAAGGTGATTATGTGGTCAACCAATGATGTGAAGACACTTAAGCCATGTTGATGAAGATGGTGACACATAAGAGTTCTTATATTCAAGAGCCATTTCACACTATAAATAGGAAGCAAAGGTGAAGAAGAAGAACCCACACTTGAAAAGCAATAGTTTTGCTATCTTCTTCTCTTGATTCTTGTTTCATTCTTTGTAGCCAAGGTGTTCTTGTGATATTTGTTGTAGAGCTACAAGCCTCTTGTGTCTCATTTGTAAGATTGATTAGCCAAATCTATAAGGCTACATCAATAGGTGATAGAGGTGTTGCAACCAAGAGTTGTATAGAGGTGTTCATCCAAGTCTTGAATAGGGTTGGTATTTAACCCGAGGATCAAGCTTGGTTCTTGTTGTAATTTGGTTCATACCATAGTGAAATCCAAGGAAAGGTGTTCCTTGAGACTGGAGTAGGTCACATTGACCGAATCAGGATAAATTCTTAGTGTTCTTGTCTTCTTTACATTTTTCTGTTTTCTGCCTGTTTTTCACAGAAGATTTCACAAACTTCTCATGTTTTGGTGGAGTTATACTTCAGACTTTATATTTCATTTGCAACAAGAATCACTTGATTTGAGCAAGGGAAAGTTACTCTTTCAGACGTTTCAAGATAACTGCTCCAATCTGGCTGCAATCTGACAAGTTTTGAGAAAACTTGAATTCTGTTTAACCAAGAATTTTTTAAGGTCAGGGCCTTTTGGAAACATAAAATAGATATCTAAGGAGTGTTTTGACACAAAGATCAACCTTTTGGTTGAGTATTTAAAGAGAAACATGTTTTCCGATTTCAGCAACATTCTGTCTAATTCTGTCCAGATTGACCATCTGAATCTTTTTATTTGTGTGAAGGGCCAAACGATCTTATTTTTATCTGATTTTTGGACAGATTCTTGTCAAGACATTGAAATTATGTTCTGGAAATTTTCATAATTTTTGGAGTTGTGTACACTGATTTTTGAATTTTTCAAAAACGGGTTCTAAATCTGAGGTGGTCTTAGATTCTGTTTTCAAAGGGGATTTTAATCAAAGGCAGTAGTGTAATTTCTGCTAACCACTATTTACCCCCCTCTAGTGGTGTTCATTGCAGGAGCACGGTCCAACAAAAAATAAACCTTGCTCCATTGTTGATGTCAATCTAAAAACGATGTACTCCGTCTGCTCCGAAGACTCTGGCATGATCCAAGGATTCACGACCTCCCACAAATTGTTGATACACCCCTTGAACGGATTCAACAATTCATTGCTTTACCCAATAAAGAGGCTAGCCAGTGTGGGCTTTATAGAGAAATGGTTGATACACCCTCCCCTAAGCATTTGGCCACCGGTTTCAATGTGATGGTGAGGAGGTGAAGCACTCCTCCTTTATATATAGGGAGAAAGGAAGAATCCTGATGGGTATAGGGTTCAAAGTTTTGTCTGAAACCAAACCCTCTTCCTTTATGGATAGAGATTTTCTTATCCCAAATACCTGAGGATATACTTGATATTATCATCAAGTTATCTTTATCCATTATTAAATATTATTTAATAATAAATATTATTATCTAACATTTAATATTTAATATTATTTAATATTTAATTATGTACCAACATTTATCTACTAGCCACACGTGGATTGTCGCCCCTCGGAGACTAGACGTCGTACACTTTATGGTCGTTGCACTTTGAGCCCATTCATTGCGGTCTCTGACCATATGACTTTGTACATATTCGGGGCTTCTATTTTAGACCACATTATACATCCACGAATATACCCAATGATCACTTAACGTGTGGATTTTTACGCAATAATTAATATTATTACATGACATATGTGACATATAACATTATCATACATAACATCCACCTTATGATTAATTCGTGTAAACTTAATCAACGTGCTGCACATTACACGTATCTCGAATTAATCCCAACAATCTCTCACTTGGACTATGTATATATCTTGAAGACTATATGTCACCCTTTTGAGCTCATTTACTATATGTCCTTTAGTGTGTCTTTTCTTTGCCGGTCCATCAGCAAATGTTAGCAAAAGACTTAAGCCGCATGCCACCACATTGAATTAGTGACTTGTCCCTCTTAAATCATGATACTAACATTTCACTAAATGACATGGATACTGAAATGGATATGTAGTGTGGAATTAATATGCTAGGTGATCGTACATATTTAATTCCAACTTGGCCATAACTTTAGCGAGATCAACAGAATTTAGAATCAATGTCATAACTGCTTAATGTACATTATTTCTACAGAAAAACTTTAATACAACCAAAATGTACATTATACTGTTTGTCTGAAATAAACAACTTTATTGAGCATAAAAAAACATAAACCCAGCAGACTCTCACTAGGATAAATCATCCTCAACTGGACTAAGACCCATACGGCTAACATGCTTGTGAAACACAATGGGTTCCACAGCCTAAGTCAAAGGATCGGCCACCATGGAGTCTGTACTGATATGCTCAATTCTGATCAGACCACTCTGAACACTTTCTTTAATAGCCATATACTTTATCTCTATATATTTCGCTTTAGATGAACTCCGGTTTTTATTTGAATATAGAACCACAGCATTACTGTCACAGTAATTCCTCATTGGAGACGAGATAGTCTCCACCACTCTCAGCCATGTGACAAAATTGTGAAGCCATATCGTCTGATTGGATGCATGGAATGATGCTATGAATTCCGCATCTATAGTGGAAGATGCAAATAAGGTATGTTTAGTTCTTTTCCACGAGATTGCACCTCCGGCTAGAGTAAATACGTAGCCTGAGGTTGATTTTATATTGTCCTGGCATCCAACAAAATCAGAATCTGTATATCCAGTGATCTCTAACTCATCAGATCTTTGATACGTCAGTACGTGTTGCTTCGTTCCTTGTAAATATCTCAGCACCCTCTTTGTTGTGGTCCAGTGATCCCTACCCGGATCAGAGAGGTATCTGCCTAACATTCCAGTAATGTATGCCAAGTCTGGTCGTGTATATACTTGGGCATACATTATACTCCTTACTACCGAAGCATAAGGAGTATTCCTAATTTATAAACGTTCATACTCTGTTTGAAGACATTGCTTTAGGCTAATTTTGTCTCCTCTTGCCACAGGGGTATTAAGTGGTTTACACTTATCCATGCTATACCGCTTCAACACCTTTCTGATGTATGCTTGTTGTGAGAGAGGTAAGATACCTTGGGTACGATTCCTCCGTATCTTAAGCCCCAACTCAAATGAGGCTTCACCAAGGTCTTTCATCTCGAAATGTTTTCTCAGAAAGGCTTTAGTGTCGCTTAACATGTTTACATCATTTGTTGCAAGTAGTATATCATCTACGTACAAGATCATAAATATGAACTTGTGATTCACGCATTCGTCAATTTGGTTTGCCTCAAAACCGGAAGAGGCAACCACTTTGGCGAATTTGAAGTATCACTGTCGAGACAATTGCTTGAGCCCATAGATGGATTTCTTTTGTTGACAAACCATACCTTTTGGATCTCCCTCTTGGAATTGAGACGGTTGAACCATGTAAATGGTTTCGTTGAGTTTTTCGTTTAAAAACACAGTCTTGACATCCATCTGATGTAGCTCAAGGTCTAAGTGCACCATGAATATCCGGAAGGTGTAGGACCTGTATAGAACCACTAGAAGGGGAGTTGAATAGTGTGTGTGGAAAATCTTGTTTTTAAAAATGTTTGGCCCAAAAACCCTACTTCTGAAAAACAGTTCTTGTTTTCAAATCCTAATTTGAAATAATTAAACGACCTAGTTAGAGACCTCCAAAAATTATGAAATTTGGTGTGAGTCTACTCTCATATGTTCTGATTATCTCATAAAAATGTCAAATTAAATATCAACTCCTAACCCTTTGAAAATACGTTTTTGGTCAGATTGCACAAATCTGCCAGAAACAGTACTCCAATTTGAAAACTTTATTCCGATTAATTTATGACTCCAAATGGTCTGAAATTTTAATGACAAGACCGTAAATATATTTATTTTAATGGAATAAAACAGTTTTCGAAAATTCCTTTGTGAAGTATATCAATCACGTTGATGTTCTCAACCTTTGCAACTCTAAAAATTAGATTGAACTAGTCTCAGAACTATTCATGTTTGATTGACTTACAATTAACCAAATGAGTTGAAACTTGTGCCAAACGGAAACTACAAGGCGTGGCTATGTTTCTGCTAAATTTTACGATTTTTGAAATTCGTTTGCTATTTTTTACGCTTGCAATGAAATTGATGTGAAATGTTGGAAACTGAAAGTAAAGTGCAGTAAAGTAAAGACACCAAGGATTTTATACTGGTTCGGTTAAATCAACCTACTCCAGTCTTTGCGGACACCTTACTTAGTTATCACTAAACACAATAAAACACCTTACCACAAGGTTTGATGAAGTTACACACCAACTCCACCCTTTTACAAATGATACAATCAAGCAAACGGATCACGGACACCACCACCGAACGAATGAAGGTTTGATCACACTTGATCAACCTTTTACAACAATGTACGAGTGTGGGTGGTATAATCAAAGCCTATAAAATATTTTGAATATATGAACAATATGCCTGAGAGAAGAAGAAGAAGAAAGAAAGGTAGAGAAAGAGAGTAGAAGATCCTTTTGCACTTGAGAGAAAAATGAGAGTTGTCTTGACTTTGTTTGCACTACTCCTCTTCCTTTTAATCAAAAGTGGCCGCCCCATTAGGGTTCTTCCATCCTTGAAAATTTTCTTCAATGCCCTTGGAAGATTACCTTGTGTAGATATGACACCATCTTGCTCACTTGGCACACTATGATTGGAAAGATGACTTGACCTTGCTTACTTCGCACTTGATGATTGGTCCAAAAAGGATTCAAAATGTTGTCAAATAATCATCATTCAATCTCTTGAATTTTGGGATGCCAATTAACCACCATAAACAGCCTAAAATCGTCCAGCTATAGTAGCACATGCTGAATTTTCAACATGTGTTACATTTTAAAATTTTTTGAATTGTAACCTTGTGTAGCTCCCTCTTTTATATCACTAACCTTGTGTGGAATATTCTCCACCAATTAAGATGCCAACTAAGCTCCACATGGGCTCCATCAAGGGTGCAAATGGCGTGTAAGAAGACTTGCACATGTGCTGAATTTCATTTTAGTAAACGTTGTAAAATAATGCACAATAATGACACATATATGGTAAATTCCAATCAGCCCTAATTTGAATTTTTTAGAACACTTTAACATGTCTTGAATATGTAAAAAGTGTCTAGATATATGTTACAACTCATGCCAAAAACGTTCCATGTGTTGTTGTCGTAGAAAACCGAATTTTCGACTTTAATCAATTACGCGATTTTTCTCCGATTAAATTCAAGCTTTTTGCACATGTCATATATATTATTTCACACATAATGTACATAAAATAAAGTAGATATTCATCTCTAATGGCTGATTAAGAGGCACCCCCATGTGCTAAAAAATGGAATTTGAAATCTCCACAATTTGGCCTAATTGTGGGTGATTTGTGTGTGCCAACATGGAATGATTTAGTGGCTAATTTGAACATGTGATCCACGAAATTTTTGGCTATTTTTGAAGTATGTGGTCTGGCCATCTTTATATGGAAAGTACGTGACACGTTGGCGAAGTTTCAGTATGCACCCGATGTGACTATTTTTGGTTTATAACCTTGTAACGTGTCGTTATAATTTTGTTATCACTATGACTTATATCATATGATATAAGACCTGAATATAATCATAAATATGAGGTATATATAGTGATGTCACGTTGACGTACGTTTGTAATATATGTAACATGTCGGTAGTCCGTTGAAACATATGTATATTGTGTCTTTTAAAAAATCTGAATATATATAATATATATATGTAGGCGTGTGAGATGAGTAGAAAGGGGACTTTCCATTTCAAAATTTGTTGCCATAAATCTTTGTCCAAATATATCTCCATTTAATGAACTAGTTAGTTCATTAAACTAAGTACTTCACTCAATGAACTAGTTTAGTTCATTAATTACGGCACCTGAAAATAGTTCAAAGGCAACAAATGTTTGCCATATGATGTAATCTTTAACGCTTCATGGATTTTTAGTATGAGAACAATATATATAAAGCATATGAGACATGTTTATCACAAAAATGTGTTAATTAATAATTTTGTCATGCATTTTGTAAACTCTTACTATTTAAATCATGCATTTGTAAATCATTCAAACACTGTTTCTCAACAATCTCCCCCTTTTGATGATTTACAAAATAACACTGGTTCATGATTTAAATATAATTGCTCCCCCTCCAATTTGGCACAATTTCGAATTTTGAATTTTGAATTTTATAGTATCGTTGTCTCCCCATTTAATTGTGCAATCATGCTCTCTCTCTCCCTTAAATCATGCACTCTCTCCCCCTTTATTTTGTAAATAATATCAAAAGTGCATGTAAAGATGGAAAGAAATATCAATCTATAGCAAATCAGCAGAAATCATGCCTAATTTTGAGCATAAATTTTCGTACGTGGCTTGATTTAGTGCTTTGGTGAATATGTCGGCTACTTATGCTTCAGTACGTACATGTTCTATAATGATATCACCACTATTCACATGATTATGAAGAAAGTGATATCGTACTTCTATGTGCTTTGCCTTAGAATGTAGTACGGGGTTCTTAGGCAAATTAATAGCACTCATACTATCACAATAAATGGGGATGCGATTTATCGTGATTCCAAAGTCAGATAGTTGTTGTTTTAACCATAAGATTTGTGTGCAACAAAGACTAAGTGCCATGTAGTCAGCTTCAGTATTAGATAATGCCACACTTGCTTGCTTTTTTGAAAACCATGATATTAATGAATTTCCTATAAATTAACAAGTGTCACTTGTGCTTTTTCTATCTATATTGAATCCGCCATAATCCGCATCAGTATAAGCATGCAAGTGGGAGTGTGCTTAATGTATCGAAATATCTTTTTTACAGCATTGTAGTGAGACACTTTAGGTTTGCTTTGAAAACGTGCACACATACAAACACTAAACATGATATTGGGTCTACTTGCGGCAAGATAAAGCAAAGAACCAATCATAGACCTATACAAACCATTATCAAAGTCTTTTCCATCCTTATCTTTATCTAGTTTAGTGGTGACACTCATAGGGGTGGGGGTTGGTTTCAAGTTCTCAAAGTTAAACTTTTTAATCATGACATTCATATATTTGACTTGACTTATATGGATGCCTTTACTAGTTTGTTTAATTTGCAAGCCAAGAAAATAATTCAATTCATCAACCACAAACATTTCAAATTCGGATTTCATGCATATTTCAAATTCTTCAACAAGTTTATGAGATGTAGATCCAAAAATAATGTCATCAACGTAAATTTGAATAATAAGTAAATCCGATTTATCTTGTTTCAAGAATAAAGTGCTATCTATGGTGCCTCTTTTAAATCCATTTTCTAAAAGAAAAGTAGCAAAATGATCATACCAAGCCCTAGGTGCTTTTTTTAAACCATATAGTGCCTTCTTTAATTTATACACGTGATTAGGATATTTCAAATCTTCAAAACCGAGTGGTTGTTTCACATATACTTCTTCTTGTATAAAGCCATTTAAAATACACTTTTTACGTCCATTTGTTAAAGTTTAAAATCCTTCATGCAAGCAATAGAAAGTAATAATCGTATGGCTTCTAGGCGTCCTACTGGTGCAAATGTTTCATCGTAGTCTATTCCTTCTTCTTGATTATATCCTTATGATATAAGTCTCGCTTTGTTTCTAACAACTTTACCTTCTTCATTCATTTTATTTCGAAAGACCCACTTTGCGCGTATTATCGTTTTATCTTGTAGTCGTCGCACTAAATCACATACATCATTTCTTGTGAATTGATTTAATTCATCATGCATAGCATCAATCCAAGAAGAATCATTCAAAGCATCAAATACATTCTTGGGTTCAATTTCGGATATCATAGCATGAAATTGATTTATTTCATCCGGATTTATTCTTCTACATGGTTGGATACCTTGAGTTATATCGCCTATAATTATGTCGTGTGGGTGATCCTTATGCCATCTTGGTTGAATATTATCTAAATTTTCATGCATTTTTAAGTGATCATGCATTTCTAGTATGTTGGGCTCATCATGTACGATATTCTCTTCTATATCATCTAACACGGGCTTTAGTTTAAAATCATTGTCATATTCTTTATCTTTTTCAAACTCGCCAAATTCATTGAACTTCACATGAATAGATTCTAAAATTTGTCTATTGATAGGATCATAACATCTATATGCCTTAGAATTCACAGAATATCCAACAAAGATGCATTGAATTGATTTAGACTCAAATTTATCTAGATTATCATTTGTATTTAAAACAAAGCATTTACAACCAAACACACGAAAGTAATCAATTTTAGACATGCGATCATTTACTATTTCATAAGGAGTTTTGTTTATTTTCTTTCTAATCGACAAACGATTAACTATATAGCATGCACAATTTACGGCTTCTATCCACAAAAATCTAGGCAACTTATTTTCACATAGCATAGTTTTTGCAATTTCTTGTAGTGCCCTATTCTTCCTTTCTACTATTCCATTTAATTGTGGTGTCCTAGGTGGCGAAAACTCGTGTTTAATACCTTTTTCTTCAAAAAAGCAATCATGTCCTTGTTTTTAAATTCACCGCCTCTATCGCTCTTAATCTTTTTCACATTCAAACCACATTCATTTGCAAGTTGTTTTATTAATTTAGAAATCTCAATGGCAATATCATCTTTATTTGCAAGAAATAAAGTCCACGTATAGCAAGAAAAATCATCAACGATAACACATGCATAATGTCGCCCACCAAGACTCCTAGTACGACTAGGACCAAACAAGTCAATGCGTAATAATTCTAACACTCTAGATGTGCTAATTTCATTTTAGATTTAAGTGAATCGCGTGTTTGTTTGCCTTTAATGCAAGATTCACACAACTGAAAGTTGTCTAAATCAAGTTTAGGCAATCCTCGTACTAGATTCTTTCGTTGAAGTGTTTCAAGCGTTGAGATCCCAATGTGTCCTAATCGCCTATGCCACAAATTTACTTAGGTTCATTTGACATAAAACATGTAACTTTAGCGTCTAACATGTCATCCATAGAAAGCGTAAAAATATTTCCTTCTCTTTTTCCTTTTAATACCATTTCTCCGTTTTTATTTACTATGTTGCAATATGGGTGAGTGAAATACACATCAAAACCGTTGTCATGAAACAGTGAGATGCTAAGCAAATTATAGGATAGATTACTTACCAAGAAGACGTTGGAGATTTGAAGAGTATTTGCGCTTCCAATTGTACCTTTTCCGATGATTCTTCCTTCAATGTTGTCTCCAAAGGTCACCGATCCACCTTTTGTAACTTTCTTCAATTTTGAAAACAAGCTCAGGTCACTAGTCATGTGCCTCGAGCAACCACTGTCAAGGAACCACTTGATTGATGTACCTTTAGATGTATGTGTTCCCTGCAATGTGTAACAACGATTTAGGTACCCTTTTATTTTGGGTCCTTACGAGTTAGTTCTTCACCCATTTGTAAGAGTACCTTTTGGTACCCATACTTGGGTGACCTTTCTCGGTCTTACAAATGGTGAGAATATAGATAAAGAAGCAATATAATAGACATTAGGTGGGAATGCATTTGGCCTTTGGCCGAGAATTCCATTGTGAACATTGTATGGTTGTCATTTTTATATGTTCTTGTGTTAGTGTGCATGTTGCGTGATCTAGATGCATTTATGGTAAATGAATATCATGTACACATTAATGGTTTATTTTCATATCTGTATGGCACATGATTATATCTTGTATGATATGAAGAAGAAGCACGATGAGATGAAATAGGGGGAGGTCTAGGCGTCTTGTTAGGCGCCACACTTATCTTGAGTGTATCTATTTTCTTAGATGAAGATCGAATGAATTTCGTTGATTTATTTAATGTCTCGTTTTTCTAAACTTTGCTATCATGCTTTTGTGAAGGGATGATGCGATCTAGCATGTTTGTATCTGTGTCAAACTGTTTCACCATTTTTTCTAAATCTGCATTCCTTGATTTCAAATTTGAAATCTCGGACTTCATTTCATTATTTTGTGTCGTTAATGATGAGACTTCTGATTTCAATGCATTGATTATGCAAGACGACTCTTTTTTTGAATCGTTTAATTGAGAAACAAGGTTCGTGTTAGATGATTCTAACAACTTCTTTTCTTCAATTAATCATTTCTTTTCTTTTGCAAGAGTCTTTGTGAATTTATGTAGTTCAAGGCATTGACTAAACAAATCATCATAAGAAGGTTCGGAATCAGAATCAGAATCAGAAGATACCTCCTTTGATGCTTTGGATGCAAAGTATACTTGTGCCGTCTCTTCTTCGGTATCATCAGTCTCAGAGTCAGATGAATCACTCCAAGTGGAGGCCTTGAGTGCTCTTCTTGAATTCCTTTGTTTAGGTTCTGAGACGGATCTATTTTTGTTCCAGTACTTGTCACGGTTTTTGGTCATTTGTTTGTCCTTGTTTGGGCAGTCATATGACAAGTGTCCAAGTTTCCCACATTCATAGCACTTAATGTCCTTGTCATTATTTTTATTTTTATTTCTTTTAATCGAAACACCCTTAGGTTTGTTCTTGAATGATTTTCTCATGAATTTTCTCAAACCTTTAGCCAATAGTATTAGACATTGTCCGATTCAATATCACTATCATCTACGTGAAGTAGACGTATTCATTTGATTTGAAAGCAATAGTCTTACCTTGTTTTGACGATTCCGATTTCCTTAATGTAAGTTTGTTTTCGTATACCTTTAAATATCCGATTAGTTCCTCCATTTTTATTGATCTTGTTTCTTTACTTTCCTCAATCGCCGTGACTTTGGGGTCCAATTCGGATGGGAAACTTCTTAACCTTTTGTATTTTCCTTTTGTAGAAAAAGCTTTTACAAGAGACTTAAGAGAATTATAGATGTTAGTCAAGCGTACGTCCATATCAACAATAGATTCATTTGGCAATAATGTAAAAGACTCAAGAGTGGACATAAGCATATTTATTTTAGACTCTTTGACTTGACTAGTCCCTTCATGTTTCATCTCAAGAATTCTCCACATCTCTTGAGCACTAGAGCAATTAGACACGTAACTTGATTCACTTTTACTCAGCCTGTTTAAAATTAGTTGCATGGCTCTAGCATTCATACTCAATTTCTTTTGGTCATCACTAGTATATTCTTGTTTCAGTTTTACTACCTCTAGTGTGACACCATCAACAGTAGATAACTTATAAGGAACAAAAGAACCATCTTCTATAATTGACCACAAGTTTATGTCAATGGCTATAAGAAAAAGTTTCATTCTAAGTTTTCATTGTATGAAAGACTCACCATCAAAAAGAGGAGGCCTTTGACTCGACATACCTTCTTGTTCGGTCTTGTGACTAGTGGTTGCCATCTCACAAAGATCATTGAATCTCCTTGTCGTGAGTGTGCCTGCACTCTGATACAACTTGTAGGACCTGTATAGCACCTCTAGAAGGGGGGGTTGAATAGTGTGTGCGGAAAATCTTGTTTTTAAAAATGTTTGGCCAAAAAACCCCACTTCTGAAAAAGTTCTTGTTTTCAGATCCTGATTTGAAATAATTAAATGACCTAGTTAGAGACCTCCAAAAATTATAAAATTTGGTGAGATTCTACTCTCGTATGTTCTGAGTATCTCATAAAAATTCAAATTAAAATTCAACTCCTAACCCTTTGAAAATACGTTTTTGGTCAGATTGCACAAATCTGCCACAAGCAGTACTCCGATTAGAAAAATTTATTCCGATTAATTTGTGACTCCAAATGGTCTGAAAATTTAATGACAAGATCCTCAATATATTCATTTTAATGGATTGTAACAGTTTTCAAAAATTCTTTTGGGAAGTATATCAATCACGTTGATGTTCTCAACCTTTGCAACTCTGAAAATCAGATTGCGCTAGTCTCAGAACTATTCAAGTTTGATTGACTTATACTTAACCAAATGAGTTGAAACTTGCGCCAAATGCAACCTAAGAGGTATAGCTATGTTTCTGTAAAATTTTACGATTTTAGAAATTCGTTTGTTATTTTTACTCTTGATATGAAATTGATGCAAAATGCTGAAAACTAAAAGTAAAGTGCAATAAAGTAAAGACACCAAGGATTTTATACTGGTTTGGTTAAATCAACCTACTCCAGTCTTCGAGGACACCTTCCTTGGTTATCACTAAACACAATAAAACATCTTACCACAAGGGTTGCTGGAGTTACACACCAACTCCACCTTTTACAAACCATACAATCAAGCAAATGGATCACGGGCACCACCACCGAACGAATGAAGGTTTGATCACACCTTGATCAACCTTTTATAACAATGTATGAGTGTGGGTGGTATAATCAAAGCCTATACAATATTTTGAATATATGAACAATAGGCTTCAGAGAAGAAGAAAAAGAAGAAGAAAGAAAGAAAGATAGAGGAAGAGAGTAGAAGATCCTTTTGCACTTGAGAGGAAAATAAGAGTTGTCTTGAGTTTGTTTGCACTACTCCTCTTCCTTTTAATCAAAAGTGGTCGCTCCCTTAGGGTTCTTCCATCCTTGAGAATTTTCTTTAATGCCCTTGAAAGATTACCTTGTGTAGATATGACACCATCTCGCTCACTTAGCACACTATGATTGGAAGGATGACTTGGCCTTCCTTACTTGGCACTTGATGATTGGTCCAACTTGACATCATTTTAATGAGCTGTAAAATCTGAGAATAACTTGCAGAACATGTGCCAAAAAGGATTCAAAATGTTGCCAAATAATCATCATTCAATCCCTTCAATTTTGGGATGCCAATTAACCACCATAACCAGCCTAAAATCGGCCAGCTATAGTAGCACATGCTGAATTTTCAACATGTGTTACATTTTCAAAAATTTTGAATTGTTACCTTGTGTAGCTCCCTCTTTTATGTTACTAACCTTGTGTGGCATATTCTTCACCAACTAAGCTCCACATAGGCTCCATCAAGGCTGCAAATGGCGTGTAAGAAGACTTGCACATGTGCTGAATTTCATTTTAGTAAACTTTGTCAAATAATGCACAATAACTACACATATATGGTAAATTCCAATCAGCCCTAATTTGAAATTTCTAAAACACTTCAACATGTCTTGAATGTGTAAAAAGTGTCTAGATACATGTTACAACTCATGCCAAAAACGTTCCATGCGTTGTTGTCGCAGAAAACCGAATTTTCGACTTTCGTCAATTGCGCGATTTTTCTCCGATTAAATTCAAACTTTTTGCACATGTCATATATATTATGTCACACATAATGTACACAAAATAAATTAGATATTCAGCTCTAGTGGCTGATTAAGAGGCGCCCCCATGTGCTAAAAAATTGAATTTGAAATCTTCACAATTTGGCCTAAATTGTGGGTGATTTGTGTGTGCCAATATGAAATGGTTTAGTGGCTGATTTGAACATGTGAGCTACGAACTTTTTGGCTATTTTTTGAAGTATATTGGCTGGACATCTTTATATGGCAAGTACATGACACGTTGGCGAAGTTTTGGTAGTCACCCGATACGACAATTTTCGGTTTATAACCTTGTAACATGTCGTTATAATTTTTTCATCACCATGAATTATATCATATGATATAAGACCTGAATATACTCATAAATATGAGGTGTATATAGTGTTGTGACGTTGACGTACGTTTGTAATATATGTAACGTATCGCTAGTACGTCGGAATATATGTGTAGTGTGCCTTTTAAAAAAATCTGAATATATATATAATATATAAATGTAGGCATGTGAGATGAGTAGAAAGGGGACTTTCCATTTTTAAATATGTTGTCATAAATCTTTGTCCAAATATATCTCCATTTAATGAATTAGTTAGTTCATTAAACTAAGTACTTCACTTAATAAATTAGTTTAGTTCATTAATTAAGGCACCTGAAAATAGTTCAAAGACAACAAAATGTTTGTCATATGATGTAAGCTTGAATGCTTCATGGCTTGTTAGTACAGCAACAATATATATAAAGCATATGAGGCATGTTTATCATAAAAACATGTTAATTAATAATTTTGTCATGCATTTCGTAAACTCGTACTATTTAAATCATGCATTTGTAAATCATTCAAACACTTTTTCTCAACAGAAGGAATCCTTCACCGATATTGGAGAGATGGTTTCCATATAGTCTATGCCCTCCTTTTGGGTAAACCCTTTAGCAACAAGTCGGGCCTTATATCGTTCTACATTGCCTTTTGAATCCCGTTTGGTTTTAAATATCTATTTACAACCAACGGGTTTCGAGCCTTTAGGCAACGAGATGACATCCCATACTTTGTTGTCGTGCATAAACTTAATTTCTTCTTCTATGGCCTTTATCCAGTTTTTTGAAGTTCGACATTATAATGTTTGTTGGACGTTTTCGGAGTCATCGTCCATCATGCCAACATCGAATTTGTGTTCTTGGAGCTACACCACATAGTCGCTAGGTATGGGGTTTCTCCGTTCACGAGTGGATCTCCTTAGGAGCACTTGTTCTTGGAATACTGTAGGTTCCTGAACTGCATCAGTATGCAATTCTTCGGGTTCTTGAGTAACTTACTCAGGAACTTGTTCCTGTAGAGCGTCACTACTGGGATGAGGTACCTCAGGTGCAGGTATCGTTGATGCTCTCTCCCCAAAAGTTGGCTCGATTCGCAATTTCTGTCGCATCTGAGTGACCCTCATCCAACTCAATGATCTGCTGATGCAAATCATCCCCCTGGAACCAAAGTACCCGCAAAGAACTTTACTGAATTTGTCTCAAAAAACACTTTACTTGTGGGATCGTCGAATTTATACCCTCGAGACCTTTCTGAGTAACCAACGGAAAAGCAACTAACTGTTTTGGTGTCCAGTTTTCTTTCATTTGGTTTGTAAGGCTTCGCCTCTGCTGGATGACCCTAAACCCTTATGTGGTAAAGGCTAGGCTTATGCTTAGTCCATAACTCATAAGGGGCCTTAATCGTTGCTTTTGTTGGTACTCGGTTGAAGATGTAAGCTGCTGTTTTAAGTGCTTTTCTCCAGAGGAATAATGGCAGTGTAGTTTGACTCATCATACTATGTACCATGTCCATAAGTGTGCGATTTCATCTTTTAGCTACACCATTCATGCTTGGTGACCTAGGCATGGTGTACTGAGGGACGATTCCGTTTTCCTCTAGGTATTTGGCAAATGGTCCCATACATCGTTCTCATGATCCATCATATCGACCGCAGTATTCTCCTTCACAGTCCGATCTGACGGCTTTGATCCTTTTGTTGAGTTGTAACTCAACTTCATCTTTAAAGGATTTGAACATGCCCAGTGCTTGCATTTTTTCTTTAATTAAGAATATGTAGCCATATCGCGAATAGTCATCAGTAAAGGTGATAAAATAAGATTGGCTATTTCGAGTAACCGGATGAAATGAGCCACTAATATCGATGTGAATCAACTCTAATGGACTATTTGCATGATTCACTTCATATCCTCAGACTTTAGTTTGTTTTCCTTTAGCACAAAATACACACGATTCTAAATCGGTTAAGTCTAAATGATTGAGAATTTCTGTTTTGACAAGACGTTCTATTCTGTTTTTGGACACGTGCCCTAAACATCGATGCATAATGATCCTAAATTCTCATGAGTTAATTTTGCTTTAACGTTTCGCATAACATCATGCAAGGTTTCTTGATTTGAAGCAACATTTATTGAATAAAGTGTATCAATTTCGGACATTATACTGTGACCAATGAATCTAGAAGCATAATAAAGTTGGAAATTTCCATTTCTAAAAGAACCGTAATATCCACTTTTATCCAAATCGATAAAACAAAATAAGATTTTGTCTAAACAACGGTACTACAAAAGTGTCATGCAAATCTAGATAGAAACCGGATGTCAACAGCAATCTGAAATGCCCGATGGCTTTAACCTTTATGCCACTGTCATTTCCCCAATAGACGAATCTTTCATCGTTCTTTTGGTTTTCTATGGCTGAGGCAACCCTGCATAGACACAGATAAGTGAGTCGTGGCTCCCGTATCGACCCACCAAGTGGCCATATCCAAAACAAAATTAACTTCAGAACAAACTAAGAACATACTTTTCTTCTTGAGCCAAGAATGATAACCGGTACAGTTCTTCTTTAGATGTCCTTCCTCTTGCAAAAGAAATAAGTCATGTTGTTGGATGCGTCATCAATAGGCGTCCCCTTTTTCTTTTTTTACTTGTCTTTTGCACAACAACCTTTTCCGCAGCCTTTCATTTCTTATCACCAGACTTGGTGGCATTAGCATTCACGACTTCATGCCCCTCATTCTTTAACCTTTCCTCCTCTCGCACGCAATGCGCGATAAGTTCATTCAATGTCCACTTTTCCTTTTGGCAGTTGTAACTAACCAGGAAGTGTTTGAGCTTAGGAGGCAAGGAGTTGAGAATCATGACAACTAGCATGTTTTCAGAGACATCCAGTTTCATGTTTCTCAATTGAGAAGTGATGTGAGTCACCTCAAGGATGTACTTCCTTATGTTGCTAGATCCACAGTACTGTTTCGAGCAAATTTTCTTTAAGAAATTGCCTGCCTTGGCTTTCTCATTCCTTACAAACCTTTGCTCGAGATTAGCCAAAAATTCTTTGGCCGTCGTGGACTCAGAAACGTATCCCCTGAAGCATTCGGGGATAGTCTTTTGCATGATCATAAGACACATGTGATTTGACCAGAGCCAGCGTGTCATGTGAGCTTTTTCCTCACTGGTACTCTCGTCTGTTAGAACATCTGGATGGTCTATCTGCAACGCAGTGTCTAGATCACCAATCCCCAAAAAGATCTCAAGTTGATCTTTCCATTGCTTATAGTTTGAACCGTTCAATGTAGAAATGTCTTTAATGTTAGACATTATTGCTAAAAAGCAAGCAAGAAACGGAAGTAAATACACAACTTTAAACTGCATAAAAATCAAAATATCAAAATAGAACCTTAATTCCATCTACCAATTTTCTTTCAACATTAGTGCTCTTTGTAGTCATCCCAATATTTTCCAACAATTGGGTGTAGTTTTCAGTGTGATGGCTCTCCGAACACGAGTTAACCACCTTTCTTTGGGCCAATGAGTTAATCTATACATTTAAAGCTTCACCGCCGAGCCCATTTGGGTCTACTACCATGCTCATATGTACTTTCAACAATCACACCTTCTTTTGGGATTGTCAATGATTGCGTCCAACACATATATGCCATTCACAACCATAACAAATATAGTGGCGATGATATGATTGCCGCACTTTAAGGAGATCATATTAAAGACCTACATTTGCTAACTCGCGTAACTTTATGGTTTTAAGTGATCTGCATTTTCCTGACTGGCCCTTTTGCACGTACCGTGCATGCTTTGACCTCAATATACATTTTTGTTTTGCTTAAACCAATTTGAACTGGATTGATTCCCTTTACGGCTCAAATAAGAACTACCTTGAACCAAGCTTGGTTCTCCTTATAGTTTAAGAAAACGATATCTTATCAATCAATTTAACAAGTGATATAACCTTATGATGAGTCATATTGAGTGTGAAAATAACCGATTTGGTAATACACACTTGCCATAACCGTGTATTGGCATTCCACATGATTCCCAGGCTACTGGTAGAGTCACAATGGTCTCGCTTAAGAACCGACTTTCTTAGATAGAAGTATGTATCCGGTGTTTTATCACAATTAAATAAGTCATCTATCACAAGTTTTAAACCGCATTGATTGATAAGCCCGGATATTATTGGTCAACACAGTCAACTTAGCCCTTCGAATGAACTTGATTGAACTCGGTCAAACTGGGTCAAACAAGATTCGGATCCTTATTGGGTTAAGTTCATTAACTTAGTTTGCTTGTATTCATGTATTCATTAACATGCATAAATGGCATAAATAAATAAACAAACAAATAAATGCATGCATATACAAATAATTTAATAACTAGAAATTAAACTTAATACTTGATTATTATTTATTTTATTTTCAATTAAAAATAACTTTAAAATAAGAATAATAATTACTTATTATTATTACTATTTTCTTTAATAATAATAACAATAATAATTGAATTATTATCATCATTATTATTATTTTCTTTAAAAGAAAATTTTGAAATAATAATAATAATAATATAATAATAATAATTTATTATTATTACTATTTTTCTTAATAATAATAATAATTGAATAATTATTATTATTACTATTTTTCTATTTCAGTTTTTTATTGGTTTATAATAATAACAATAATAATAATAATAATAATAATAATAATAATAATAATAATAATAATAATAATAATAATAATAATAATAATAATAATAATAATAATAATAATAATAATAATAATAATAATAATAATAATAATAATAATAATAATAATAATAATAATAATAATAATAATGGGCCGAGCCTGATTTCTGAACCGGGTCAAACCTGGATAGAAACCAGCCCAGCCGGCCAACTAGAACCTGACAGAAATATTTTTATTTAATTGAAATTTTTGGGCTGAAGTCCAATCTAGAACCGAGTGGAACCCAGATCCGCAAGGCCCAAGCCCCAAATTGCCAGCCTGTCTCCTTTTTTATTTAATTGAAATTTTTGGGCTGAAGTCCAATCCAGAACCGGGTAGAACCCGGATCCGCAGGGCCCAAGCCGTAAATTGTCAGTCTGTCTCCAAACAATTTCCAGAATTTCAGCCAGCAAGGGGTTTCAAACTCCTGACGTGTAAGATCTGCAAAGCACTATTAGAAGGGGGGTTGAATAGTGGTTGCGGAAAATGTGGTTTTTAAAATAGTTTTAAACCAAAAACCCAACTTCTGAAAACAGTTTCTGTTTTCAGGACCAGTTTTAAAACATTTTGAAAACTAGGTTGCAGGTCTTCAAAAATTCTGAAATTTGGAGAGAACTTAGCCTCAGATGTTATGAGTGTCTCCTCAAAATTTCAGATTTAATTCAACCTCTAACCCCTTGAAAATTCGTTGGTGGTCAGATTGCGCAAATCTGCCAGAAACGGTAGACTGATTTCAAAAATTAATTCCTATTTGTACGTAACTCCAAATGCTTTGACAATTTAAAGACTAACCCCTTATAAGTTTTATTTAAATGGTTAAAACAGTTTTGAAAAATTCTTTTGGAAAGTTAGTCAAATACGATCAAAGTCTCAACCTTTGCAAGCCTAAAAATCAGACTGCACTAGTCTCAGAACTTTGGACGTTTATGTGACTTATACTTGTCCAAAAGGGTTGAAACTTGTGCCAAAAGAGCCTTAAAACGTGTGGCTATGTTTTCTGAAAGTTTCGTAATTTTTGAAATCCTTTTACTATTTTTACGAGCATGATCAAAAAAGATAAACAGTACTGAAACTGAAAGTAGATGCTGAAAGTAAATGACACCAAGAATTTTATACTGGTTCGGTTATCAAAAACCTACTCCAGTCTTCGAGGACACCTTCCTCGGTTCACACTAATCACACAACACAAAAATACCTTACCACAGGGTTGATGGAGTTACACACCAACTCCAACCCTTTACAAACCTTGTATGTTGAATACAATGCACACGAACACCACCACCTTGCAAGTCTAAGATTGATCACACCTTGATCAATCTTTTACAATGATAAAAGAATATGTGGTGGTCTAGATGAAGCATATTCAAGTATATGAATGTAAGTACAATAGGCTTTTAGGAAGAAGAAAGAAAGAGAGTGTAGAAGAAGAGTGTGCTAAGCGTTTTTCTCTTTTAATTTTGCAAGACTTGTTCTTGTTGTTGTTTTGTTCTTCTTCCTTCCCTTTTAACATGTGTTGGCCGCCCCCCTTGGTGCTTTTACTCCTCTTGAAAATTATCTTCTAAGTCCTTGGGAGAATATGTGGCATCATTGTGACATGTTCTTGCTTACTTGGCACCTCCTCATTGGATGATCATTAAACTCTTGCTTACTTGGCACTCTTTGATTGGTTGAATGTTGTCATCACTTGATGACTAGGAAAGTCTGAGAATTCCACTAAAAACATGTGCCAAAATTACCATAAAACAATTACCATAACTTCCAAGACCATCACATAAATTAAGCAAGAAAATTTTCTCCAAAAATGGTTGAAAAAATCGACCATAAAGGAGACTTTACATGCTGAAATTTCAGCATGTGAATCATTAGCATTCTTTTCAAAATATTGCCATATTTTCTTTGATTTATTTCTTGAAAATGAATCATCATTTAGTAGAAGATATTTTCATCAATTTTGGAATAAAACTAGAAACCTACAAGGCCAAAAAATCGGCCAAGGTACATCATACATATGCTGAAATTTTCAGCATGTGTGATATTCAAGAATATCACTTTCTTTATTCCATAAAATATTTAAAACACTTCCAAATTGTCTTCTAATTAATCCACCTTAATCAAGAAGCAAAATATGGGCCATAATGAGAAGAATTTCGGCCAGCTCTTTACTGCACGTGCTGATTTTTCAGCATGTGTCACAATTGTGACAAAATTTGAAACAATACCTTTTGTAGTTTCTTCCTTTATGTCACCAACATTGCATGCTTTATTCTTGACCAATCAAGATGCCAACAAGGCTCCACATATGCTCCAACTCAGCTGTTACATGCGTTGGAAATGACTTTGACATGTGTTGAATTTTATTTTTGCAAACTTTGTAAAATAGTGCACATTTAATAATACACACATGGTATATTCTAATCAGCCCTTAATTGAATTTTCTAGAACACTTTGAGATATATTAAATATGTAAAAAGTCTCTAGATACATGTTGTATGATGTGCCAAAAACGTTCCATGTGTTGTGTACGTAGAAAACCGAATTTTCGACGTTTATCGATTACCCGATTTTTCTCTAATTAAATTCCAAATTTTTGCACATGTTATATATATTATGTTACACATAATATATATAAATTAAACTTTAATATTCAGCTCATGAGGCTGATTAAAGTGGCGCCTAAACCATGTGACAAAATTGAAATTGGAATCTCCACAATTTGGCCTTAGTGTGGGGTGATTTGTGTGTGCCAACATGGAATGGTTTTATGGCTGTAAATATCATCATACCCACGAAATTTATTGATATTTTTGAGGTGTAGGGGCTGACCATCTATTTATGGCAAGTACGTGACACGTTGGCAAAGTTTCGGTATTCGCCCGATACGACAATTTTCGGTTTAGAACCTTTTAACGTGTCGTATTTAATTTGTCATCACCATGACTTATATCATATGATATAAGACCTGAATATACGCATAAATATGAGTTAAGTATGGTGGTGTGACGTTAACGTACGTACGTAAAATATGTAACGTGTCGGTAGTATGTTGGAATACATATGTATGTGCCTTTTTCAAAAAATCTGAAAATATATATATTTATGTATATATGCGTGCATTAAGTGTGGGAGGAGAGTGGAAGACTTTTCTTTCTTCACCTTGTTGCCTTTGTGCCTTGTCTAAATATTGCTTCCTTTAATAAACTACTTAGTTTAATTAACTAAGTACTTCACTTAATGAACTAGTTTAGTTCATTAATGGTGGCACCTGAAAAAAGTTCAAACACAACAAACGTTTGCCATTTGATGTAAGCTTTAAAGCTTCATGGCTCGTTAGTACGACAACATTATATATGAACTATATAAGGCAACTTTTAAGCAACAACGTGTTATGTCATAAAATATGTCATGCATATCTTTGTAACACGTTATTTAAATCATGCATTTTGAAATCACTCAAACCCCTTTTTCTCAACAATCTCCCCCTTTTGATGATTTTCAAAATAACCTACATACATGATTTAAATCTTATCGCTCCCCTCCAATTGTGCATAAATTCAAATTTTGAATTTCAATTTTCAATTTCGCTCCCCCTTGATTTATGCAATTAATCTTTCTCTCTCCCCCTTAAATCATGCATTCTCTCCCCCTTTATTTTGGAAACACAATCAAAAGCTCATGTAAAGATGAAAAAAATCATGTATTTTAAATAGTATCAAATGCGCATTCGTAAGGATTATTTATTCAACCCTTTGAAAATGTTCCTTTTGGTACCCAAATTTGGGTGACCTTTCTAGGTCTTCTGAAAGGTGAGAAAGGTGATGAAAACACAACATAATAAACTTAGGTGCAAATGCGTTTGGCCTTTGGCCAAGAACTCCTTTATACGCATTATATGTAGGACGTTTTTGATATGTCCTTGTGTTAGTGTGCGTAGTGTGTGATCTAGATGGATGGGATGAATGTCGTGTATGCATCACTTATTTCTTCTTATATCTATATGGTACAAAATTGTATTTCTCATGATACGAAGAAGAAGTATGACGAGATGTGGAGAGGGGGTCTTTACGTCATCTTAGACGCCGTATTTGGTTTTGGAGTGTCTACTTTCTTAGACACTACAAACTTGGTTGGTTTAATGGATAATTCATTTGTTTCAATGTATCCTAAACCCGTTTTATCACTATCATGCTTTTGTGAAGAAATAATGTGATCTAGCATGTTTGTTCCCGTATCAAATTTCTTCACCATTTTCTCTAAATTCGCGTTCCTTGATTTCAAGTTTGAAATCTCGGATTTCATTTCATTATTTTGCGTGGTCAATGATGAGATCTCTGATTTTAATGCATTAATGATGCATGACGACTCTTCTTTTGAATCGTTTAATTGAGACACAAGATTTGTGTTAGAAGATTCTAACAATTTCTTGTCTTCAATTAACCGTTTCTTTTGTTTTGCAAGAGTTCTAGCGAACTTATGTAATTCAAGATATTCAACATATAAATCATCATAAGATAGTTCAGACTCCGAATCAGAGTCAGAAGATACCTCATTTGATGCTTTAGATGTAAAGCATACTTGTGTCTTTTGTTCTTCTGTATCATCAGTCTCAGAGTCGGATGTGTCACTCCAAGTGGAGGCTTTGAAGGCTCTTCTCCTTTGCTTAGCTTCTGAGACGAGTCTAGTTTTTGTCTGATCCTTGTCAAGGTATTTATTCGTTTGTTTGTCCTTGTTTGGACAGTGATATGACAAGTGTCCAGGTTGTCCACATTCATAGCACTTTATTTCCTTATTTTTATTTTTATGATCCTTAGATGAGGTAGACTTATGTTTAATTGATTTTCTTAATATTTTTCTTAATCTTTTAGCCATCGTGATTAAGTCCTCATCATCGGAATCTATGTCACTATCATCTACGACGTATTCATTTGATTTAAATGCTATAGCCTTATCATTATTGGAAATAGACTCAGAATGTCTTCAAGCAAGTTTGTTTTCATATACCTTTAGTGATCCAATTAGTTCTTCCATCTTAATCGATTTAGTTTCTTTGCTTTCTTCTATGGCCGTTACTTTAGGGTCCCACTCGGATGGAAGGCTTCGCAAGACCTTTTGTACCTTTTCCTACATAGGGAAGGCTTTGCCAAGAGACTCAAGAGAATTGTAAATGTTAGTCAAGCGAAGATCCATATCAACGATAGATTCATTTGGCAATAATTTAAATGACTCGAGTGTGGACATAAGCATGTTGATTTTAGACTCTTTTACTTGACTAGTGCCTTCGTGTTTCATTTCAAGAATTTTCCACATCTCTTGAGCACTTGAACAATTAGACACGTAACTAGACTCACTTTTACTTAGACCGTTTAAAATTAGTTGCATGGCTTTAGCATTCATACTCAACTTCCTTTTATCATCACTGGTGTATTCTTGTTTCGTTTTTGAAACCTCTAGTGTGACACCATCAACAATAGACAACTTGGAAGGAACAAATGGACCGTCTTCTATGATGGACCATAGGTCAATATCAATAGACATAATAAAAAGTTTCGTTCTTAATTTCTATTGAATAAAGGACTCACCATCAAAAAGAGGAGGCCTTACAGTTGACATTCCTTCTTGCACGGTTGTGGTTGCCATCTCACTTAGATCGTTGGATCTTCTTGTTGTGAGTGTTCCTGCACTCTGATACCAATTGTAGGATCTGCAAGGCACCACTAGAAGAGGGGGTTGAATAGTGGGTGCGGAAAATGTGTTTTTAAAATAGTTTTAAACCAAAAACCCAACTTCTGAAAACAGTTTCTGTTTTCAGGACCAGTTTTAAAACGTTTTGAAAACTAGGTTTCAGATCTTCAAAAATTATGCAATTTGGATAGAACTTAGCCTCAGATGTTATGAGTGTATCCTAAAAATTTCAGATTTAAATTCAACCTCTAACCCCTTGAAACTTTGTTGGTGGTTAGATTGCGCAAATCTGCCAGAAACGGTAGACTGATTTCAAAAATTAATTCCTATTTTTACGTAACTACAAATGCTTTGAAAATTTAAAGACTAACCCCTTATAAGTTTTATTTAAATGGGTTAAAACCGTTTTGAAAAATTCTTTTGGGAAGTTAGTCAAATACGATCAAAGTCTCAACCTTTGCAAGCCTGAAAATCAGACTGCACTAGTCTCAGAACTTTGGACGTTTGGGTGACTTATACTTGTCCAAAAGGGTTGACACTTGTGCCAAAAGAACCTTAAAACATGTGGATATGTTTTCTGAAAGTTTCGTAATTTTTGAAATCCGTTTACTATTTTTACGAGCGTGATCAAAAACGATAAACAGTGCTGAAACTGAAAGTAGATGTTGAAAGTAAATGACACCAAGAATTTTATACTAGTTCGGTTATCAACAACCTACTCCAGTCTTCGAAGACACCTTCCTCGGTTCACACTAATCACACAACACAAAAATACCTTACCACAGGGTTGATGGAGTTACACACCAACTCCAACCCTTTACAAACCTTGTATGTTGAATACAATGCACACGAACACCACCACCTTGCAAGTCTAAGATTGATCACACCTTGATCAATCTTTTACAATGATAAAAGAATATGTGGTGGTCTAGATGAAGCCTATTCAAGTATATGAATGTAAGTACAATAAGCTTTTAGGAAGAAGAAAGAAAGAGAGTGTAGAAGAAGAGTGTGCTAGGCGTTTTTCTCTTTTAATTTTGCAAGACTTGTTCTTGTTGTTGTTTTGTTCTTCTTCCTTCCCTTTTAACATGTGTTGGCCGCCCCCCTTGGTGCTTTTACTCCTCTTGAAAATTATCTTCTAAGTCCTTGGGAGAATATGTGGCATCATTGTGACATGTTCTTGCTTACTTGGCACCTCCTCATTGGATGATCATTAAACTCTTGCTTACTTGGCACTCTTTGATTGGTTGAATGTTGTCATCACTTGATGACTAGGAAAGTCTGAGAATTCCACTAAAAACATGTGCCAAAATTACCATAAAACAATTACCATAACTTCCAAGAGCATCACATAAATTAAGCAAGAAAATTTTCTCCAAAAATGGTTGAAAAAATCGGCCATAAAGGAGACTTTACATGCTGAAATTTCAGCATGTGAATCATTAGCATTCTTTTCAATTCTTGAAAATGAATCATCATTTAGTAGAAGATATTTTCATCAATTTTGGAATAAAACTAGAAACCTACAAGGCCAAAAAATCGGCCAAGGTACATCATACACATGCTGAAATTTTCAGCATGTATGATATTCAAGAATATCAGTTTCTTTATTCCATAAAATATTTAAAACACTTCCAAATTGTCTTCTAATTAATCCACCTTAATCAAGAAGCAAAATATGGGCCATAATGAGAAGAATTTCGGCCAGCTCTTTACTGCACGTGCTGATTTTTCAGCATGTGTCACAATTGTGACAAAATTTGAAACATTACCTTTTGTAGTTCCTTCCTTTATGTCACCAACATTGCATGCTTTATTATTGACCAATCAAGATGCCAACAAGGCTCCACATATGCTCCAACTCAGCTGTTATAGGCGTTGGAAATGACTTTGACATGTGTTGAATTTTATTTTTGCAAACTTTGTAAAATAGTGCACATTTAATAATACACACATGGTATATTCCAATCAGTCCTTAATTGAATTTTCTAGAACACTTTGAGATGTATGAAATATGTAAAAAGTGTCTAGATACATGTTGTATGATGTGCCAAAAACGTTCCATGTGTTGTGTACGTAGAAAACTGAATTTTCGACGTTTCTCGATTACCCGACTTTCTCTAATTAAATTCCAACTTTTTGCACATGTTATATATATTATGTTACACATAATATATATAAATTAAACTTTATTATTCAGCTCATAGGTCTGATTAAAGTGGCACCTAAACCATGTGACAAAATTGAAATTGGAATCTCCACAATTTGGCTTTAATGTGGGGTGATTTGTGTGTGCCAACATGGAATGATTTTATGGCTGTAAATATCATCATACCCACGAAATTTATTGATATTTTTGAGGTGTAGGGGCTGGCCATCTATTTATGGCAAGTACGTGACACGTTGGCGAAGTTTCGGTATTCGCCCGATACGACAATTTTCGGTTTAGAACCTTTTAACGTGTCGTATTTAATTTGTCATCACCATGACTTATATCATATGATATAAGACCTGAATATACGCATAAATATGATTTAAGTATGGTGGTGTGACGTTAACGTACGTACGTAAAATATGTAACGTATCGGTAGTACGTTGGAATACATGTGTATGTGCCTTTTTCAAAAAATCTGAAAATATATATATTTATGTATATATATGCGTGCATTAAGTGTGGGAGGAGAGTGGAATACTTTTCTTTCTTCACGTTGTTGCCTTTGTGCCTTGTCCAAATATTGCTTCCTTTAATGAACTACTTAGTTTAATTAACTAAGTACTTCACTTAATGAACTAGTTTAGTTCATTAATGGTGGCACCTGAAAATAGTTCAAACACAACAAATGTTTGCCATTTGATGTAAGCTTTAAAGCTTCATGGCTCGTTAGTACGACAACATTATATATGAACTATATAAGGCAACTTTTAAGCAACAACGTGTTATGTCATAAAATATGTCATGCATATCTTTGTAACACGTTATTTAAATCATGCATTTTGAAATCACTCAAACCCCTTTTTCTCAACATGACGTGCCATATTTTGCCTGGAGCGCTAGCCACAGGCCAGCAGCTCCATCTTGCTTGAAAAGTGGCCTTGTATATTTATATTAAACCAAAAAGGAAACTACCAGAAATTTTCTGCCGCTAGAATGAAACCTGCAACGTCCCCATTCTTGTCCTGGGCGCTGGCCAACAGGCCAGCAACTCTTTCTGGTCGGATTTTTGGGCAGGTCTTATATATACCAAAAACCAGAATTCCACTATAATTTTATTCTTGTGGAAATAAAAAAACATTTTTTTGTAGAGAAAAGGGGTTTGAGTGATTACAAAATACATGATTTAAATAATGTGTACCAAAGAAATGCATGACACATTTTATGACTTGACACGTTTTTGCATGAAACCTGCCTTATATAGTTCATATATAATGTTGTCGTACTAACGAGCCATGAAGCTTTAAAGCATACATCAAATGGCGAACATTTTTTGTGTTTGAATGATTTTCAGGTGCCACCATTAATTAACTAAACTAGTTCACTAAGTGAAGTACTTAATTAAATGAACTAAGTAGTTCTTTAAATGGTGATATATTTGGAGAAGGCACAAAGGCAACAAATTAAAGAATGGAAAGTCTTCTTCTCTCCTTTATACACACCTTTTAACACACACATGTATATATATACAGATTTTTTTTAAAAGGCACTATACACTTATATTCCAACGTACTACCGACACGTTACATATTTTATGAACGTACGTTAACATCGCACCACTATATTTACTTCATATTTATGAGTATATTCAGGTCTTATATCATATGATATAAGTCATGGTGATGACAAAATTATTAGGACACGTTAAAAGGTTCTAAACCAAAAATTGTCGTATCGGGTGAATACCGAAACTTTGCCAACGTGTCACGTACTTGCCATATATAGATGGCCAGTCCCTACACTTCAAAAATGGCCACAAATCTCGTGGCTTACATGCTATATTCATCCATGAAATCATTCCATGTTGGCACACACAAATCACCCCAAATTAAGGACAAATTGTGGAGATTCTAAATTCAATTTTTAAGCACATGTAGGCGCCAAATTAATTAGCCATGAGTGCTGAATGTTAAAGTTTAATTTATGTATATTATGTGTAACATAATATATATATAACATGTGCAAAAAGTTGGAATTTAATCGGAGAAAAATCGGGTAATCGACAAACGTCGAAAATTTGGTTTTCTACGAACACGACACATGGAACATTTTTGGCATGACATATAAAATGTATCTAGACAATTTTACATACTCTATACATTCTAAAGTGTTCTAGAAAAATCAATTAAGGGCTGATTGGAATATACCATATGTGTATAATTATTGTGCACTATTTTACAAAGTTTGCAAAAATAAAATTCAGCACATGTACAAGCTTGTCACACGCCTACTACAGCCTTGTTGGAGCATATGTGGAGCTTTGTTGGCATCTTGATTGGACAAGAATGAAGTATACAAGGTTGGTGACATAAAGAAAGGAGCTACACAAGGTAACATTTCAAACTATGTCACATCAGTAACACATGCTGAAAATTTCAGCATGTGTGCATTGAGTTGGCCGAAATTTATCTCTTAATTATGCCATATTTACTTCTTTGAATTAAATGGATTAAATGAAATATAAAATGGCAATGTTCTAAAGATGTTATGAAAATGATGTGGTGATATTTTTAAATATCACACATGCTGAAAATTTCAGCATGTGTGGAATGTATATGGCCGATTTTATGGTCATGAAGATTGCCAATTTTATTCCATAAATTAGTAGAAATGTTATGTACTAAATGATGATTGATTTCTTCTACATTTTCAAGGAATTAATTTATACCAACATGGCAAGAATTTGAATGAGTCTTGGATAGTGCACATGCTGAAAATTTCAGCATGTGTTAAAACAAGGTGGCCGAATTTTTGGAAGAAAATATGATGAATTATCTTGCAAATTTTATGGAATTTAATATGAGACTTATGGCAACATTTTTTATGGATAATTGGCACATGTTTTAAGTGATATTTTTCATATTTATCTAGTCATCAAATGATGACAACTTTCATCCAATCAATGAGTGACAAGTAAGCAAAGGCTTAATGATCATCCAATGAGGAGTTGCCAAGTAAGCAAGTGGATGTCACAATGATGCAAGATATTCTTCCAAGGACTTAAGAGATAATTTTCAAGAGGAAGAAAAGGCAATAGGGGGCGGCACACATATTGATAAAAAGAGAAGAAGGAGAGCAAACAAATACAAGATAAGTCTTACAAATCTAAGAGCTCAAAAACGTTGCATACTTCATCTCCTTCTACACTTTTTTTTTCTTCTCTCTTAAAGCCTATTGTATTCATATACATACATCTTGAATAGGCTTCATCTATACCACCATACACTCTGTATTGTTGTAAAAGATTGATCAAGGTGTGATCAATCTTGCATTCGCTAGGTGGTGGTGTTCGCGATCGTAGTAATCACTTATAAGGTTTGTAAAGGGTTGGTGTTGGTGTGTAACTCCATCAACCCTGTGTGGTAAGGTATTGTTTGTTATTTTGTGATCAGTGATAACCGAGGAAGGTGTCCTCGAAGACTGGAGTAGGTTGATTTAACCGAGCCAGTATAAAATTCCTTGTGTTCTTTACTTTTCAGCACTTACTTTCAGTTTCCAGCACAGTGCATCATTTTTTTATCACGTTCTTAAAAATAGTAAACAAACTTCAAAAATCACGAAATTTTCAGAAAACATAGCCACACTTCTTAAGGTTCATTTGGCGTAATTTTCAACCCTTTTGGACAAGTATAAGTCATCCAAACGTCAAAAGTTCTGAGACTAGTGCAGTCTGATTTTCAGGCTTGCAAAGGTTGAGACTTTGAACGTATTTGACTAAATTCCCAAAAGAAATTTTCAAAACTGTTTCAACCCAATTAAATACACATAATAAGGGGTTAGTCATCAAATTTTCAAAGCATTTGGAGTCACGGTTTAATTAGAATTAATTTTTCAAATCAGACTACCATTTCTGGCAGATTTGCGCAATCTGACCACCAACGATTTTTAAAGGGGTTAAAGGTTAAATTTTAATCTGAAATTTTTAGAAGATACTCAGAACATCTGAGACTAAGATCTATCCAAATTTCAGAATTTTTGAAGACCTGTAACCTAGTTTTCAAAACGTTTCAAAACAGGTCCTGAAAACAGAAACTGTTTTCAGAAGTTGGTTTTGGTCTAAAACAATTTTAAAAACCACATTTTCCGCACCCACTATTCAACCCCCCCCCCCCCTCTAGTGGTTCCTTGCAGATCCTACATTTTTGACCCCGGAAAATTCTTTTTTCAAGCATGAACAGAATAACAAAATTGATTCGATTAGGCTTTCTTTGATACCACTTATTGGATTTAATTTAATAATCCCTGAATATGACCGTTTAATCGAATCAATAGACAAAGCAACAAAATGCAAAAATTATATCTTGCTTCATTGTTGATGTTAATCTAAACACGATATACTATGGCTGCTCCGAAGAATCTGATGTGATCCAAGGATTCACGACCTCCCACCAATTTTTGATGCATCCCTTGAACAGATTCAACAATTCACTGTTTTACCCGATGGAGAGGCTAGACAGTGTGGGCTTTATATAAAAATGGTTGGCACACCCTCCCCTAAGCACTTGGCCGCCGGTTTCAATATGATGGTGAGGAGGTGAAGCCCTCCTCCTTTATATAGAGGAGAAAGGAAGAATCCTGATGGGTATAGGATTCAGAGTTTTGTCTGAAACCAAACTCTCTTTCTTTATGAATAGAGATTTCTTATCTCAAATACCTGAGGATATACTTGATATTATCATCAAGTTATATTTATCCATTATTAAATATTATTTAATAATAAATATTATATCTAATATTTAATATTAAATATTATTTAATATTTAATTTATGTACCAACATTTTATATACTAGCCACAAGTGGGTTATCGCCCCTCAAGGGCCAGACGTCGTACACTTTATGGTTATTGCACTTTGAGCACATCTATCGCGGTCTCTGACCATATGACTTTCTACATATTCGAGACTTCTATTTTGGACCATACTATACATCCACGAACATACCCGATGATTGCTTAACGTGTGGATGTTTTTACGCAATAATTAATATTATTATGTGACATATGTTACATATAACATTATCATACATAACGTCCATCTTATGATTAATTCGTGTAAACTTAATCAACGTGCTGCGCATTACACGTATCTCGAATTAATCCCAACATTCTCTAATTATCTTCGATATCATTTTTTATTTTTATCGATTTGTTTGGCAAACAAGTTACAGTAATGAAACGTATAGAAATAATCCTACGACTGATTTTATTCTTTTTGGTAATTAATCCATAAATGTTATATACCTTTTACTTGAAATCTTATACGAGATTCATATTAGCTGCTTGCACTAAAAATATATTACATCATAAGTTTAAGATAGAACGGATAACATGCTATTTTAATCTTCTAGTTCAAACTACTACACCAAAAAGTCTAATATCGAAGATGTTAGGTCTGAAAGGAAGACAATCTTCAAGCGCGAGGACAGGCAAATAGATTGTCTCCAAAGTGTTAAGAAACTTTTCATCCTTTTCACTTTTCAATCAACCCCAAAGTAGAAGGAAGAAATGAAAGAATGAATGAGCAACAATCATAATGAATTTATAGTAGCTTAGGTCACTAAGACCTTGCTATATAACCATTTTGCTTTCATAGTAGATATGTACCTATTATTTCCTATTGAAAAACTTATATCATAAAAAGAACAATACAATTAACTATCACTATCAAAAGCTCTAGATCCTAACTAACAAATTCAATCTATGTCATATTAGTTAAACAGAGAAAAAATAGATGGATTTATACGAAGATAACGTATCACCACAAAACATTTTAAGACTTTGGATCTATATGTTTCACCTCATGTAAACCTATTATGATATTTCAACACGATGTCAAAGACAATTTTATCCATGAGAGTCACCTACAGTCGGCCTCTAGTAGCCGTTCAAAATCCATCCTTCTCATCCGAGTATGGATTTTTTTCTTAGCTCGAGGTTTATCATTCATGATAGTTTTTAGAGGTGTGTACATCAAGACACAGTACCGCGTTGAGAATCTATCTTATATTGGTTGTTTTTTGTAAGTTATCTTCTATTGGTTAAGCAGAAGAAAAATAGATAAGTTTATATAAAAATTAGATACCACCACTTAATACCTTAAAGTTTTAGATGTATATAAAGTTAAGCTCATATAATTGCACTATCAAATTTCAACTATCTAAATGCTCTAACGTTACATAGGACAAACAATTACTACTTGGTATGGATATCTATGAGGGAAGGATTCCCGCTCTCATTCTTTTATATGTGGTAAATGTTTTCATGTGGCTCTTCGCAACTGATACCGTAACGTTAAGTGCACCTTGGTCTTGTCATGTAAGATAAAATACATCAGCAGCTATTTTCAACAAACTGGGGGTTGAATCTCCAGCCTTAAGCAAAATTAGTAGGAAAGATGCTTGTGTAGGAACCCATTTAAAAAAAGACCTTCAGTGGAAATTTTTGGTAGGATGTGAAAAAAGATATTCTCTTATGATCATATTTCAGAATTTCCACCGAGTATTTGACATTTACCATTAGAACCATATCATCATTACATTTGATGGGCATGCATGCATACCATCTGAGCAAAGCTTTGACCCATAATGACAATCTCATAGCATAGTTATAAATAAAAGCCTATCTAATCAACACGTATACCTCAGAGACCCTATTGGTCTTATAGGAGGCTCTTCGAGTTGTGGTTTGAATACACTATGAATGATGAGCTTCAAGGTGTAAGCCAAGTAAGTAAACTCGGAGGCCTCATAAAGGTGCTCTCCGAGTTCGAGAAGTGTTGGACATAAAGGATAAAGAAATACACTCGCTGAAAGGGAAAGTTGGCCTACTCAGAATCTCTAGAGTAAACACTCTCTGAGTAGCAGTGGTTAAACTCCCCTGTAAGGCTGATTGTCCCATCTCTTGCTGACCTTGGAGGCACCTACAAGGGAAAGCTCTTCAAGGTTGGGGTGTTGAACACCTATATAAGGTTCTTGTCTCCAAAGACCTCTTGAACTCGGAGACACTAAGGGGAATACCTTCCGAGTTCAAGATGTTCGTTCTATTTCTATGCACGAAGATTTCTTCTTCCACTAAAAAGATAAGGACTAACATATTCTAGAAGGATACAGGCAAAGGTGATAGACTTGATGCTAAAGTATAACGCCTCTATGTTAATTCTCTATGAGTAGGAGTTATCTCCTCTTATCACTAGTAAAGAAGACTATAAATCCTACTAGGATCCTAACCACTCTCAACGTCCTAAGACTCATATCTCAACGAGAGTTCCTTCTCTATATAAAGTCGTCTATCGTTACTACAGTTAGAGGTAGCTCACAATCCTTCAACTCTTGTATTCTATGCTTCTCATAGCTCTTACTGACTTAAGCATCGGGGAACTTATGGGTAACTCTCTCTCCACCAGTTTTCTAACCTTGCTTTTCCTATAGGCTGTCCAAAGATCCATTGTGATTGTAGACCAGTTTGACTTTTTAGTCTGGACGCATCATCTGGTTCTCACTAATAATCTCAAAAATCTTTTCAGAAAATCCAAAAAAATTTCGAAAAACCATAACCTAATCAAATGATCAAACCAATTTGCCTCATAATGGCATTGTTTTCGTGGAAAACAACATGCAACCTGTGGAGACCAACATGCGTACACCTGCGGAAACTAGCATTCCTATGCCCATTGAGACATTAACTGTGGTGACTCTAACACTATGCCAAGCGCAATAACTGAACCTATTCTCCCAAAACACGGATGATATGAAATGATCTGGGTTACAGTTGGGGGTTAACTCAGATCAAGTGGGTGTTTTACGGCTCCATTGCTTCATGTTTGTGGACATTTTTAATATCTAGTGTTGTAGGTTGTACTATGGCAGAACGTGTTTTTTATGTCTGATTTATGGTCCTACTTGTCCAGAACTAATTCGAGGTTCGCTTTGAAGGTTTTTTTAGAATTGCATAATTTTGTTTATTGATTTCTGAGCTCATCCAAGGATCTAGATGTCAAGGGCTTAGTCAGAGTTCTGTCCAATACGTTCAGCGCACTTGCTGGGATGATGCTGGGAGCCTGTCCCGCCAGCAGCTTAGAGAAGTTTGCGCCTTCAATGTCTGATGCTCTGCTGGCAATATTTGGAGGTTTGATTGACCCAGGTGAGTGGTTTACTAAGTCAATTAGGAGGTGCAAACTTGTAGCTTGGATTTATTCATCGTCAAATAACCTCATATTCGCTGTTCCAGACCTAGGCAGCTACGGTTCCTTTAGGTGTCAACGTAACTACTCATGTTCACACGTTTTTGTCTGTTACCCTTGAAACAACACACATTTCTTGAGGTTCGGTCTTTTTTTTTTTGCAGGTATGCTTATCATAATTTGATGAAGCCGGATCTTCACCAAGGATCAAAGATGACCTCAAATAAACGTCATCAGCTGGATAGAAGAAAGTAGCTGGAATAGCTCCTTGGGAATCCTGCACAAGGAAGCAAAAATCAGAGGTCCCGTGGGGATGACACCGGGTAAAACCCTCCAACGCTCAAGTCAGTTTGGGCCATTTCTCACTGAGAATATAATTTAGTGTGTGGAGTTAGAAAATTCTCACAGGTCTTGGCTGAAGAGAAAATTCGATGTATTAGCTCCAGGAGATAGGAAAATGTTTCGATCCCCTTTCTGGTCTGCCTTGGCTTGCTTTTATTAGTTTTCCCCTTGTCTTCGGCTTCTGACGCCGGATGGGACGTTTGCTTGGGGCAAAAGACCTATGATGTAGTAGGTCGGCTGATGTGACCGGTAGGTCGGCTGATGTGTCCTTGGCGTGTACAAGCTGAATAACTAGACATGTACTCTTCCTTTGAACTGCACTTCTGCCTGATGGTTCCACGATGTAATGCTGTACTTGACTCCTTTGCCGAAGTGCAAAACCAGACTTTGCCGAAGTGCAATGTTGAGTCTAGCCGAAGTGATCTGAAGCGTGACACTTAGGCTGAAGCTAAGGTCGAAATTGGATGCCGAGGTGCAACCCTTGTAATATATTCTTCGATAAAAAGGATGCTATGGAGCACAACCGAAGTGTAGTCAAGGCTGAACAGTAATGTTTTTGGTGCTGAACTGCAGGAGTTGTACCGTTGACTGTTGTTGACTAACAGACGATTAGTTCTGGTTTATCATTTGCCCCCAAATTTTGTGTGGCCGAGCTGACCTGTAAGGGCAGACAAATCTATCCTGAAGAGTCCGTGACGTGTCTTCCTTAATTGGGCAGTTATCCTTTTATCTTCGCCGTAATTTCCACTAATTGCGTCTTTATCATCATAATTGAGCCGTTATCCGCCTTTTAATATCAGCGCCAGTTTCAACGCATCATCATTACTTTTTCAGCGGTTTCAATAATCGAGAAAGAGGGGGAAAAGTTGAACTGTCACCCCCTTTTGAATTTCATCTGAAAAGTTACCACCTTTTCTTTCCCTTCTTATAATAAGGGGTCATTGCCCTAATTCTTTTTTTCCTTCTTCTTTTATTCTGCACGTTGCTTACGCTGTCCTGTTCTTCATCCTTACTCCCAGTCATCAGCCTAGTTCCGGTGCCGTCAACTCTGCTTTTAAGATTTCTGTAAGCTTTTCTTCCTTATCCATAGCTTTCGTTATTCCTTCTTCTTTTTTGGTTACCCCGGAACCCATAGTGCCCCCAACGTCAATTGACAGAGGTGCACCATCTCCAATGATGCAGAACTCAATGTGCATCTTGGAAGCCACTGACTTTTCTGAATTATTTCAATATTATAATGTTGATAGGAGTACCTTTGCCCCCATTCTTCCTCTGCCATATCAGACTGCTTATGACCCCCCAGTAGGGTATGAGGCAATCTATGAGGAATACTTTAAATCCGGTTTCAATCTTCCAATTCCAGCTCCTTTATTCCAAATCCTATATTTTTACAAACTTAGGCTTCCCCAAATAATGTCTAATGGCCTTAATGTTATCCTCAGTTACCTGCTTTACCTAAGAGCTGCTGAGAAAGCCTTTTCCCTTGCTGTTTTTAGGGGAATATTTGTGTGCGAACAGATAGATAGTTGGTACTGTTTTGGTAGGAGGCATCCAAATGGTGAAAACCTTCATGTCATAAACTTTCCCTCTTTTACCGAAAATTGGACGAGACGTTTCTTTTTTGTCAAGGCTATAGGATTACCCGAAAGAACCCTCTGGAAATCCGGCAGCGCAAATAATAGGAGGCCAAGCGAGAAATCTTGCGATGAAGCCTCCGGATTGTTACATTTGCCCATGGCCGTGGATTGGAAGAAAGTTGACAGGCCAGTTGTAAGGGTTGCCGACCTGGAAGACTTGTGGCCAGAACATAACTTTCAACCTCTTATCCCAATTACGTTGATAATAGTTCGAGGTATGTAGCAATCTTTTGAACATCTTTGACTTGTTCAGATGTTGCGTCTGTGTTTTGACTGATTTGTTTGTTGAATCCTGCAGGAGTTATGGTGTCTGATACTCTTGCAAGGCTGAAGAAGTTAGTGCCCAATAAGAGGAAAAGGACTGAGGAGCAGCCTTCCTCCTCAGGGCAATCTTCTGCCATAACTCCTGAGGTGCAGGTGATCTCTGTTGCTGTGGCTTCAGCCGAAACTGAAATTCCAGGTAAAATTCTTCACTTGTGTCGGTTTTGAACATACTTTGTTTCCTTTCAATCAATTAACCTTTGGTTTTTCCTGCAGCTGGAACTTCTGACGATCCCATCCGAGTCTCATCTCCAGTTCCTGCCCTGGTTGCAGCTCAGCCAGCCGATGAAATTGGGGAATTTGATTCCCCCATCCCGACTTTTTCCCCTCCAGTTGCTGAAGAAGAAATTGTGCCTCATCAGAGACCGGTTTCTTCCAAGGCTGTTCCCCCCGCTGAGTTTTTAGGAGAAACTACCGGGGGAAACGATGTATTGGAGGGAGAATCTTCCCAACGAAACCGCCGAGGCATGAGAACATTGGAGTTCTCTTTTGCTGATACTGCTATAAATCCTGGCATAGCTAGGAAAGTAACTGAGATGTCAGTGTTACCTAGGGATTGGCAACTTTATGGTAGTCTAGACTGGGACACTGCCATGAATTCGTTTGCAAGCAATATGTCCATGGTAAGACTTCCCAATATTCTTTATCTTTCTCAGCTTGATCACTTATGTTTTCTCTAATCATCCTGATTTCTGCAGTATCAGGTTCAAGAGTACAACATACTCAAACGGGCTGAGGAGTTGCGTGCCAAATTTGTCCAACTCTCTGAGATCAATGCCAACCTCAGAAATGCTTATGACGGGTTGACAGAGGTGGCAGGACCTAGCAATACAAGATTGAATCAACTGGAAGCTCAAGTGAACAGTCTGAAGTCTGAGGTGGCTGTTTTTACTGAAGAAAACTCCAGACTTCGAGAAGGAAAAGAAGATTCTGATACTAAGTTGGTCGCTGCCAATTCTCAAGTGTATGAGCTGAAGGAAGCATTGGCCAATGTTGAGTTAGTATCTTCTAAGGCCCAAGCTAAGCTGGAATTTTATCAAAAAGAGCTTAGTACTTTTGAGCAAGAGCTGTCCAATAGCAAGGCTGAGCTGATCCAGCAATTGGAAGCAGAAAAGAAAAGCAAAGCTGATCTCCTACTTCATTTTGAGCTTCCGACTGAGGAGATTAAGAAAACTGCCGTTGCTGAGTTTAAACAGTCTGAGTTCTTCACAGGCAACTTCCTGAAGATGCAAGGCTCAGCAATAGCCGTTGGGCAGACTTGGGCAATTGATACCTGCTCTGAAGTTTACCCGGACTTGGACAGAAATCATCCCCAAATTGCCGACCTCTACAAACCTGAAGCTGGAAATTTATTTGAGAACCAATTAGAGCTGTTTAAGAGTGAGGCCGATCTCAGAGATGATGAGGATGATGAATAATATAATAGGGTCTTCTATACTTTTCCCATTTCTCGTAGTTGTAATAGATGATTTCCTCAATGAGAAATTTCATTTTCCTCTTGTGCTCTTCGGATCTACTTATCATTATTCTCATAATTTTTTGCAAGTATTTCTTCTGCTTTGTGGCTTTAGCTCTGCCAAAGACAACCTTTTTATATTTCACAATGGATTTTTCCCAAGTGTTGGACTTCAGCCCAACCTCTGGCTCTGCTAGTGATTGATGAGGTTCTTGTACTCTGTCATGATTTACTTTGGCATCCTTTTATCAAGATGATTGCGAGATCCTGTCTACTAAACTTGACCCTAAATAGGCATCGGCCTCAGGCCTGCTGAGGTCTATTTTAATCAAGACCTGCTCTGCTAACTTAGTCCTGCTGATGTAAGGTATAGGGAATCCTGTCCTAAGTGTTGAGTCCTGCTCAACCCACTCAGACCTGCTGAGGTGAAATATAGGGAAACCTGTCCCAAATGTCGAGTCCTGCTCAACTCACTCAGACCTGCTGAGGTAAAATATAGGGAAACCTGTCCCAAATGTTGAGTCCTGCTCAACTCACTCAGACCTGCTGAGGTAAAATATAGGGAAACATGTCCCAAATGTTGGGTCCTGCTCAACTCACTCAGACCTGCTGAGGTAAAATGTAGGGAAACATGTCCCAAATGTTGAGTCCTGCTCAACCTTCTCAGTCCTGCTGAGGTAAAATATAGGAAAACATGTCCCAAATGTTGAGTCCTGCTCAACTCACTCAGACCTGCTGAGGTAAAATATAGGGAAACCTGTCCCAAATGTTGAGTCCTGCTCAACCTTCTCAGTCCTGCTGAGATAAAATATAAGGAAACCTGTCCCAAATGTTGAGTCCTGCTCAACTCACTCAGACCTGCTGAGGTAAAATATAGGGAAACATGTCCCAAATGTTGAGTCCTGCTCAACCTTCTTAGTCCTGCTGAAGTAAAATATAGAGAAACCTGTCTCAAATGTTGAGTCCTGCTCAACTCACTCAGACCTGCTGAGGTAAAATATAGGGAAACCTGTCCCAAATGTTGAGTCATGCTCAACTCACTCAGACCTGCTGAGGTAAAATGTAGGGAAACCTGTCCCAAATGTTGAATCTTGCTCAACCTTCTCAGTCCTGCTGAGGTAAAATATAGAAAAACATGTCCCAAATGTTGAGTCCTGCTCAACCTTCTCAGTCATGCTGAGGTAAAATATAGGGAAACCTGTCCCAAATGTTGAGTCCTGCTCAACTCACTCAGACCTGCTGAGTTATGCCCCCACTCCCGTTACTGGTTATAGAGGGGATGTCAGGTGTGCATAAATTGTTTCTCTTGTTTAGGGGTGTCTCTTTATGCACCATATGGTGACTTAAATTTCTTGGTTGACTGCCGAATAATAGGATTAAGCTGAACAGAGCCGGGCGGGGTTTAACCAAAGATTGATCCTTTAGTAATACAAGGCCGAGCTGAAAAATGCCGGATGCACGCAAGAGGAAATAAATCCTAATTCATTTGAATCCCGGACTTTTATCATCAAGTCAGCCTTGTGCGCCCAGGAGCCCGCAGCTTCTTTTCATCTGAATCCGAATCCTCATCCTTTGGCGACCTGTGCTGATGTCCAGGTCTGCAATTTTCATCCGGAGGAGGCCTACCAAAGTCTAGCATGTTGTGCAGCCTTGACCTTGGATTGTAAAATCGCTGTAAGTGACCGAGCTCGATCAGACGCCCAATTTCCTGTCCAAGCTGCCTACAATCTTCTGTATCATGCCCAATATCATGATGATAAAGGCAATACAGCCGGTGATCTCTTTTATGGATTGGTCCTGCCAGGGGCTGAGGTTCCCTTGCTAAGGTCTTTTTCCTCATGTAGGAGAGAATATGGGCTTTTGAAGCCAGCAGAGAGTTCCTTTCTTTCCCTCGGCCTCCTAATCGAATCTTGACAGAGCCCCTTTCCTGCAACGGGGTTTTGCCTTTATTGTCAATTTCTCTGCCATGTTTGAATGGCAGAGATGCTTTTTGAGTGCGTTTTAAGCTCTGGTGGCTAGACCCTTGTCCCGAACGCCTAGCCTTAGTCATAAATTCAGCCTGACGCATGGGGTGATAGTCAGGCCGAGTCGGTGAGTACTCCAGGTGTTCTTGTGGGTGAGAATCACTGGAGTGGGACCCACTGGACCTTGCTGCTGAAGCTTTCCCCTTCATTTCCCTCACTACAGCTTGGAACACACCTGGTTTTTGAGCCACATAACGTATGGCTCGCATATGCTCTTCATATGTGAAGGCAATGGTAGGAGTTGAGGATTCTCCCCGCTCCGAGGAATACTGTTCTGTTTGTTGTTGAGAAGATCTCTGACTTCTCTTAGATGTCGTATGTTGCTTGGATCCTTTTCCATCATTTTTATCCATCTTTCTCTCAATAGCTGGGTAGGATCAAAATTATGAAAGCCTTGAGAAGCTGTTTTAAGGAATTGAGGCCCTCCTTCTAGCGCCAAATGATGAAGTCAGATCTTCACCAAGGGTCAAAGATGACTTCAAATAAACGTCATCAGCTGGATAGAAGAAAGTAGCTGGAATAGCTCCTTGGGAATCCTGCACAAGGAAGCAAAAATCAGAGGTCCCGGGAGGATAACCCCGGGTAAAACCCTCCGACGCTCAAGTCAGTTTGGGCCATTTCTCACTGAGAATATAATTTAGTGTGTGGAGTTAGAAAATTCTCACAGGTCTTGACTGAAGAGAAAATTCGATGTATTAGCTCCAGGAGATAGGAAAATGTTTCTATCCCCTTTATGGTCTGCTTTGGCTTGCTTTTATTAGTTTTCCCCTTGTCCTCGGCTTATGACGCCGAATGGGACGTTTGCTTGGGGCAGAAGACCTATGATGTAGTAGGTATACTGATATGACCGGTAGGTCGGCTGATGTGACCAGTAGGTCGGCTGATGTGTCCTTGGCGTGTACAAGCTGAATAACTAGACATGTACTCTTCATTTGAACTGCACTTCTGCCTGATGGTTCCATGATGTAATGTTGTGCTTGACTCCTTTGCCAAAGTGATCTGAAGCGTGACACTTAGGCTGAAGCTAAGGTCGAAATCGGATGCCGAGGTGCAACCCTTGTAATATATTCTTCGATAAAAAGGATGCTATGGAGCACAACCGAAGTGTAGTCAAGGCTGAACAGTAATGTTTTGGGTGCTGAACTGCAGGAGTTGTACCGTTGACTGTTGTTGACTAACAGACGATTAGTTCTGGTTTATCATAATTATTGATTAATTAGGATCAGGGTTTATCTTTCGAAGTCTATAAATATCTGATCAAAACCCTTGTTTTTTATACTTTCATCGCCTTCTTCTTCCTCCACTTTTCTTTAGTGAAAACATCTGCTTTTTGAGCTCTTTGCCCAAGACCTACTCCAACTTTCAAAGAATCTCATGTTAGTCATCTTTTGCTTGTAGGTATGTCTCCTTTCCAGTAGCGATTCTGATGTTGGATAACCCCAGGACCATGACCGAGATGCAAAGTCAGAAAGAGTAGTTAGAGGACTCATTCGACCAAGAATGCTTAGAGGACATAAGTATGATATCTCACACCCTCGTGAAGACAGGTAAACGAAAATTAAGCTATGAAACAATGTCATCCCAACCTAGGAGGCTCAGGTTTAAGAAGATCGGTGGACGTCTTAGAGGAGCAATTGCTATGAAACCTTTAGCTGCTTTACCCCTGCCCCGTGTCGAGCTAAGAGATTATCCTTTAGTTTATCTCATAAAAATGAATAATAGGAAGATTTCTAAAGGAGAATCATGTCCTCACCTAGAGTTGATGCACAATGAGCTCTCCAGAGAGAAGGTTGCTGCTATCTGCAAAGAATTTGGGATGAACATGGAGGTTTACAAACCAATTTTCCCTTAAGGGAAGAAGTAATAGGATCCTGGAGGAGTACGAAATTTGACTTTCTCAAATCCCTCCTAACTTCATTAGGCTAATCTTGGGCTATCTTGTGTACCTCTAGGTGTTAAAGCAGAGTTTTATAATAGACGAATTCAAAATCTATTTTACTTTCTAACATTCTAACATTATGATTTGTTTTAGCAAAATACCTCAGAAAGATAGCAAGCGCTTTGTTAGTGACTTCACCTTTATAGCCTAAGATTGGACTGATAAATTTTTCTATGTGCAGATATTCGAAAGTAAAATTCCTGAGATAGATGGTTGAAAAGTCCACACCAGAGAATAGGAAGTCTTTTAAACAACCCGAGAAAACCTTCAAATCCATTCCTCATCTCACCCATTTAAGCACGATGTTGCGTGGCTCAGCCATAACCCTTAAGATGTTAAAGGCTGCGGACCTTGACCATCTAGTTGAGGGGGATAGCTTTATAGAGTTGTCATTGTTGAGGGCGTGTGAACATTGTTCGACTCCACTGTCGCTTTCAATTCCATGTTTAGTTTGTCATAAATTCTCTGTTTAATTCTTTTCTTTGCTGATGTCTCTCTTGGTATCTTTGCAGGAACTATGCATCAAGCTTTGAAGGAGAGAAACATAGGGAAGAGGTCGACTACTAATCCCAGCGCCAGAGAGGAGAAAACCTTTAGAAAAGCTTTTGTGTATGTCTTGGTTGCGAAAAAAGGGGGCCACAAAGGCTAAGGGGAAGAACTGTGAGCAAGAGGACTTCCAGCAGGGTTCAGAGGAGTGACTCAGGACTGCCCCCAACGTCCATAGATGTCTTGCTGAGTTGAGTGGTCCCTACCACTATTTTGCCAACACTCTTTGGAGCTTCGGGAGCTACAACTATGATTACCCCTCTTCTCTGCTTCTGGCTACTACTACTGCCTTGGTTGCTACTAAGAAGCTATCTTCAGAGCTGTATGTTGAAGCTCTTGATGGTAAGCATCTATAGGTAATTTTGTTTTATTTTGTCTAGCGATTGCTAAACTCCGTTGTCTTAATTTGCAGGGGGTCGTTTTGGGGTGACTTTCAGATCTTGGAGCAGGTCAACGAGTGACAAAACGAAAGGACCCTTCAGAAGTGTTGAGGCATTCTGCCTCAATGATGTCAAAGCATGCGACGCTTTGAGGGGTCACTACACTTCTCTTAGCTTCGTATCGAGAATGGAGCGGATGTCCGTCAGTTGAGTCCCTGCCAAGGTCCTCGGAAATCCCTCCGTCTCTGGAGAAAGGAGAGTCCACAATAATTCCAACAGGTGTCATAGTTGTCCATAGGATGTCACCCATAATGACAATTACTTGGAGTGATAAGTTTCTAAGGAACTAAACACCAGTACCATCCTGAACATAGATATCAAAATTGCAAATGTACTCTCAACCAAAGAAGCGCTAGACTACTTGGTGGTCCATGAAGCTGAGATAAGCGTCGTTTGCATATCTCAGCTTTTTATTTCTTGCTTCCAGCCTTTCTTGCCCCAATTCCTCTTGTCTTCCAAGGTCCAGATTTTGAGAAAGTTAGCTCAAGCTTAACACCAAGCATCACGTCAACATGATTATAAAGTGATGCAGGAGGCAAATGAAAGAGCCAAGAAAGAAATAGTGTGGAAGGAGTAAGCCTTGAAGAAGGCTCAGGAAGAGAATTGCACATAGAACGAGGAAGCGGAGAAGGCTGACAAGGCTGCCAAAACGAACCTATCAGACTTGACAGTAGCCACGGCCAACATCGCCTCTATGAACGAGAGTAAACACATAGGATGGGAAGAGTCAGAGCTGAAGGTGCAAGCTGAGAAATCCGAGGCTGAAGTAAAGCGAGCCTTTGCTGTAGCGGCCCACTCCCGAACCCTAGCTTCGGGAACAGTGCGCCCGCCATATCTCACTAAGGAGAATACAAGGCGTTGAATCAATTTCCAACATGTCCAAAAAGACGTAGAAATTTTTTTCTCGCAGAAACGAAACTTCATAACATTAATTTACGTGAATAAAAGGTAATCCTCCATAAAACAATAAACAAGTCACGACAATAAAGGCGAAATACTAGTATCTAATATCTAATCGAACTAACAAAGTGATGTCTGATGAAATCCCAATGAAATAATAAAAGACAGCCGCATGGTCTCCTCGTGTCCTAGGTGCGACCGACAGTCTGCTCATACCACCGTATTAGCCCTGTTCTCAGCAAAGACATAATCGAACCCTTCCGCGTACTCACCTGGTAGGGGGAGAGTAGGGGTGAGTGATGAGAAATCAACCAGTAGACACCTGCCTCCAAGCAGTACAAGACGAGTATACAAAAATGATATAACACATAGCACACAACATGATATCACATAAGCATATGAAAAAATGCGGAAAGGTAATTCGCTCTAGATAAAGAATGCGCAACATCGTGATGCATGTCCTACTATGCATGTCACACGCAACAAAGTCATGTCACACAAGATGCCGATATCTCCACTGTGCAATGCATGAACCCCGGTCCTACTGAGTGGCTGTGGGTCGTACCCACCCACAGTCACCATACTGAGTGTACGTGGCCGCGCCACCGTACACCATCCTGAGTGTGCGTGGCCCCGCCACCGTACACCATCCTGAGCGCCCGTGACCCGTACGTCACGACCCGCCATAATGCAATGCACGTGCCATGAATGCAAACAACACAATCGCCTGAGGCCCCTGGTCCATCCTCACCATCCTCCGGCACTCAAATCTAGGTTCATTTAAAAATCGCCTGAGAACCCTGGCCCATCCTCACCATCCTTCGGCACTCAAATCTAGGTTCACTTATTAACCGAGTAATGATTTAACGTTGTTTGGCGTCAAATCTATTTTTCCATGACTTGTAAACATTTATCGTGCATTTTCTATATTTTTTCTCATTTTTCTCCCGTTTATTTCTATTTATTACCTAATTGTTCAAATTAAATAAATTATCACAATTACTAGAATTTAATAGAAATAATTTAATTCCAGCATTTTATATTTTCTGAAATTTATTTAGAATTTTCTGATATTTATTTATATTTTTCTACAATTATTGCTATTTTAAATTAATTAAATAACAGTTATACAAATTCCAGGAATTCAGAAATCATTTTAATTATCCATATTGTTAAAGGGCCGGCCTGCCAACCGCCAGCCCTGATCCGTCCTGCGCAGGCCCAGTCCGCTAAAGCTGGCCTGCCGCCTGCTTTCTTTTTTTAGTCCTCGCATTAATGGGCCGGCTGGCAGCTGGGCCGGTCCGTTGGCCATTCAGTCCGGTCCGCCGCCGCCTGACCCTTAATCTTTTCTTTTTTTTTAGTTCAGGTGTGATTTGGGTCAGGCCCTGGACACAGCCGGCCTGTTAAGGTCCGGCCTGCTTGCTGGTCCGGGCTTCGGCCCGTTTCTGCTTTAACCCTTTTTTTTAATTAATATGCGTTAGCAGCCTCAGGAGGCGCGTGCAACCTCACGCACGTGCGGCCACTCTACCGGCGCGTGAGGCGCTCCGGCCGCTTCCGGCGGCCGTTTTTCGACTCCGATCTACATTTTCGTCTATTTCCAGTCTATGGGAACCTATTCTAAGGCCAAATCAACAACTGAAAACCCTAAATTGCGCTGTTTTGATTATCAAATTTTTTCCTAAAATCAAATCAAAGTCACGCATAACGTTTATACACATCAACAATATCCAAGAACACCAATATACATATACAGTAGACTTCAAATTCATAAATCTTGCACAGATTCAATAACATGGTACAGATTTCAACAATTAAAACAACAAACACACAACATATCACCCAAGCATGCTTGAATTTGTACCAATTAGAGGAGGAATAAGGAACCTACCTAGAGACAGATAATTATACGACCAGATCGGAGTTTGTTTTGCGCGCTTCTCCCTTTTTCTTCCTTCCCTCCTCTCTCCTCATTTTTTTTTTCCTTCCGCCGCTGCTAACTTACTCTGCCTACAATTCTCTCTTTTTTTTAAATTATTTTCCTTTACTTCTTTCCTTAATTGGCCGACACCCCCCCTCTGCCATTTATCATTTCAAACTTTGCGGGAGGGAGTCATTAACTCCCCCCCCCCCCCCCAAAATACGTCATACCACCTTTTTTTATATTTTGTTTTCTTTTTTTTCTATATATATATATATAGATATTTCTCCTGTGCCCTGTTGGATTTGATATGCTCATACGTGTAGTGCACGACACGTGTGACTTAAGTTACATATCAAATATATGTGGACTTATGTATGTTATATATTATATGTTACTAATGTTACGTAATATTTGTACGTATCCACACGTTAAGTGGTCATTTCGGTATATTAGTGGATACAGTGTAATCTGAATGGATCACTAAATGTGTAGACAGTCATACGGTTACAGTCCTTGATGGTAGGACTTGTAAAGTCGAGACCGTATTATTAATGACATCTGGTCCCTGAGGGACAAGAACCCACAAGTATTCTTCTCGAAGTGTTTTAATTAAGCTATTTAATATATATAATTTATTATATATTTAAGTGGCTGTTTCATATTTAAACGTTTCATAATTGAAACGTTTCAAAGGTTCAGTAAATTCATTTGAAACGTTTGCAGTGGTTTTCACTAATACATGAAACGTTGGCAATTCACAAATGCAGTTCATTTGCATTTTCATTAATATATTAATATATATATATATATATATATGTATGTGTGCAAGGCAACAATGTAGAAGGCTTTCGTTACTTTCATTTTCTCCATTTTGCAAAGTTCACCGGCAGAACTTTGGTTATTATCCCATTGCTTGCAAAGCACGTATATATATATATATTTATATATATAAAACACTTTCGAGAGGAAAACACACTACCTATTCTCTCCATCGGAATAGTAGTGGTAGTTGTTGATATTTCTTTAGTGGATTCAACAACTGGTGGGTTCATGCATCCCTTGGAAGACACAGTTGTCACGCGTGTCAGAACCCCGGCCTACAGCGTTTACCAATGGAGCAAGGTACACTTCCGCATTTATTTACTTTGCTTCTGTGTTCTCTTAAGTGATCCTCGGGTAACGGATTTACTATGTAAATTCCAACAAGTGGTATCAGAGCACGCTTAATGAGAACACGACGTTGTTTTGTTATTTTCATGTTTGTACTCATATATTACATTCATATCTTTCGGTAAAGAATATTAGGTATGTATATTTTACTTCATGATTCATTTCGTCACAAGTTGCTAAGATTCATATATTTCCCTTTTAATTCATTTTTCCAGTTGGTGCTAAGCATCATGACTTCATGATCTCAGTCAATAGAGATTATATGGATGATATTTTAGTTTCCCACACCTTTTAAATGTATTATAGTTTCTTTTGTTGTTTTGAAACATTGCTGCAGTTTATGATTTGAAAGAGATGCATGTTGTCAAAATGATTAAATGCGTTGCTTCAGATCAAATTTTACTTATAAGTCATGGAAAAATGCTACTTTTCTTGACGTATTCTGGGATAAAAGAAATGTTTTTCACTTGCAAGTTTGTTGACGACAGAGAAAAAAAATTATTATGTGGCTTTTAAGTTTTTTTTTATGCGCGTTGTGTTATGTATAGTTATTTATATAGACAACATTTTATCACTAATGCGTTATGCTGTGCATAGCATTAAACGCTTGTTCATTCTTAATTACGCATATATAGCTGCACTTTATAGAAATATATAATACATTATACATTATCCAGTGTGATTATACAGTTTAATAAATTTGTCACAAAACAGCGCTGAAATGTCATATGTGTAGCGCCCCAGCCCGATACCGTTATCGGAACCAGTGCACCCGCCGTAGCCTACTATGAGAACTACGAAGCGTCAAGCAGATCAAGCATACATCCTTCATAATGTAAGTTAAAACCAGCGGAAACGTCATAAAATCTAAACCTTCGTTATCAATATTACAACCAGAAAACTGCAGCGGAAATAAAACTGTTTGTTCATCTAGCCGACATAAGTTTTAGAACAACATAATAACAATGAGTTCCAAACTCAAACAAAATAGTCCAGCATCTATCTATTCCCTTGTCCATCATCCCATTGAGCCCACTCGCCGTCATCTTCGATAAATATCAACTCATAATCAGGCTCACCTGAAAAGGAGACAGAATGATTGTTCTTAGCGAAAACTTCGCCAGCAAGTAACCCGTCTATACACCCTACGGAATCACACACGTCGAGTCACCAGTGTATAAAACATTGCCCAAAAATAGGGTGCTCGAGTTAGCAAATAGCATCTTAATAAGGATTACTCAAAACAGATAAAGTCCATATAGGTACACAGTTACGAGAACCAACATGTATTAAAACAACGTATCACATAAGCAAGTCATAGACTAATCACGTTTCTTGCATGTCAAGTTTCATGCTTCGTGTATCATGATGCATGTACTTCTTTAAAATCACACACAACACCCATGCATATGTCTTCTTTCACAAACATGTCATGCATGTCATTTCCCAAAACATTTCATCACTTTACATATCATATTCTTCGCATAGCAGAACTTTATACCCTGTGGGTGATCAGTCCACAGCCATCATAACTTTATACCCCGTGCTGAAAGGTCCACGGCCCCATTACATATATTATATATCCGTGCTGAAAGGTCCACGGCCCCATTACATATATCATATATCCGTGCTGATAGGTCCACGGCCCCATAAAATACTTCATTTTCCGTGCGGATAGGTCCACGGCCCCATAACATACTTTATACCCTGCTGTTGATTCACAGATCACGCTCTTTATACCCTGCTTTCGCAGACGTGACTTTTATACCCTGTGATCAACCAGCAGCCATTTTGTCTTTCGCAAACTTTACCTTTCTTGTTATTTTGCAAAACATATCTCAAATCAAATGCAAGTGCCCATGTCATGATGCAGGATGCACAAATAGCTTCATATCAACATGTAACACACACACACATACATCTTGTCTATCAAGGATATGGTCTTGCACCTCAAACACTCCCTAAACGTGTTTTACCAAGTCCATTTGTCTCACTTATTCACTAGAATTCAATCTTATGCTTACTTAATCAAACTTACCATCTACACCTCAAATATACCTCAAATACCCTTGCATTTTATGTTCAAAAGGAGTGTATAAAGTTACTACACTTACATAGGGCGCTTAAAGGGTCAAAAAGACTTCCAGTACAGTTGGAACGCTACATGAAGCGCCTATAGTGACTTCAAGCGCCTATACTAGGTGTTCGAAGTGTTCGGGGATGTTCCGTAGACATTGAACGCCTACATGAAGCGCCTAATGTGACATGAAGCGCTTCAAATAGGTGTTCGAAGTGTTCGGACGGTTCTAAACTGCAGTTTTTCTGTACGGGAAAGTTCCAGGACACATGGAACGCTACATTAGGCGCCTAATGTGACTTGAAGCGCCTCATGTAGGCGTTCGAAGTGTTCGGACGGTGCCAAACTGCAGTTTTTCTGCAGTAACTTCTACCCAACTCCTTTCTTCTTCAACCCTTCCAGGTTCAACACTTAAAGATCCATCTTAACAACTAGATTCATCATACTTAACATACATCTAATCATGAATTGATGCTTAGTGAATGTCTAACAAGATCCACTCTAAATCTTCAATCATTCACCACTTCAAGAGTTATCATCAACAATACCCAACCAACAAGACTACAACAATGTCATCACTCATCCCTCAATTTCCTGTACTTACTCTCAACATCTAAGTGTATACAATCAACACAAGAGTAGAACAAGACAAGAAACACATCAACATATATACTCTCATGGGCATGGTTGACTAACAACAATTACTGCACAACTATTTCAGAAATATGGCCCAAAGAACAAGACTTTACACAATTAGCAACAAGACTTACATATAACAAAGCATTTAAGATAGGCAAGACAAGAATACTAATGTGTGATTCATGTTTTCTCTTTGTACGAACATAGGGCCTAAAGTATCAAAATTTACATAAAGCGTATAGAAAGATTACTTGCCTTGGTTGCTAGTTAATCTTACAGATTTACTGCAGAATTTCAGTGAAGATTGCACCTAGGTTGGCCTTCTTCCTTCCTTTTTCCTTCCTCTCTTCTTCTTCTTCCTCTCCTTTCTCCTTCTCTTTGCTCCTGCGGTTTTCCCCTCTTCTTTTGATGGTATAACCGTCCCATAAGGCTGAGATGGGGAGTTATACTAACTTCCTATAACTCCCCTTAACTCCTAGTAGGGACCTCTTAAGTAATTTCCCATACTTTCTTTTAATTCTACTTCTAACCCCTTTCTTTTGTTCTTCTATGTTTTGTGTAACTAAGTTACATTACCTACATAATTAATTAGGTTGCATTCAAGGTTGACCCAAGTATCGAAAGTTGCGCTTAAAAATCACGGGGTGTAACATTCCACCCCCCTTACAAAAAGTTTCGTCCTCGAAACTTACGTACCTTAGTCAAAGAGCTGAGGATACTTCTCCCGCATTTGTTCTTCGAGCTCCCAAGTGGCTTCCCGTTCCGTGTGATTGCTCCATTGAACCTTTACATAAGGAATCACTCGCTTCCTCAACACTTGATCCTTTCGGTCCACAATTTTCACGGGTACTTCCTCATATGTAACATCGTCCTTGAGTTCCAAAGGTTGAGCTTCAAGTACATGACTTGGATCTGCCACGTACTTTCTTAATTGTGACACGTGGAATACATTGTGAACTTGCGCCAACACCGGAGGTAATGCCAACCTATATGCCAAGGCTCCTACCTTCTCAAGTATTTCATAAGGACCAATGAATCGAGGGCTTAGCTTGCCTTTTACTCCAAACCTCATGACGCCCTTCGTAGGTGATACCTTCAAATAAACTTTTTCCCCCACGTCAAAATCCAATGGTCGTCGTTTGGAATCTGCCCAACTCTTGCTACGGTCCTGAGCCGTCTTGAGTCTTTCCCGAATGATCCTCACCTTCTCTAACGTTTCTTCTAATAGCTCAGGTCCAGTAATGGTCCTCACGCCCACTTCATCCCAATAAATCGGAGACCTACATTTCCTTCCATACAAAGCCTCAAAAGGAGCCATATCAATTGCGCTGTGGTAACTATTGTTATAAGAAAACTCCATCAGCTTTACCATTCCGTCCCAACTCCCTTTGAAATCCAGCACGCAAGCTCTTAGCATATCTTCCAAGGTTTGAATTGTCCGCTCGGACTGTCCATCAGTTTGGGGATGATACGCCGTACTCAACCTTAATTCTGTACCCATGGCTTCTTGGAATGCTGTCCAAAACTTAGATGTGAACCGTGAATCTCGGTCGGACACTATACTTACCGGAACTCCATGCAAGCTAACAATACTGTCCATATACAAGTTCACTAATTTATCAAGAGGTGCTTCACTTGAAACGGGTAGGAAATGGGCAGACTTTGTTAAACGGTCCACGATAACCCAAATCATGTCACATCCGCTTCTTGTCTTTGGTAATCCGGCTACAAAATCCATTGTGACATGTTCCCATTTCCATTCCGGAATTTCCAACGGCATCAACAATCCTCCGGGCCGCTGGTGTTCCGCTTTGACTTGTTGACACACCAAACACCTCTCTATGAATTCCGCAATATGTCTTTTCATCCCAGACCACCAATAGTATCGCTTGAGATCTCTATACATCTTGGTGCTACCGGGGTGTATTGATAACCTCGAATTATGAGCTTCTTGTAAAACTTCTTTCCTAAGTTCGTCAACGTCCGGCACGCATAATCTTTCCCTAAACCATAAGCTCCCATCATCCTTAGTCCGAAATCCTTCAACTGGACTATGTTTCACCCTTTCCATTATCTCACTTAAAGCCTTATCTCTCTTCTGTGCCTCCTTTATCCGATCAATCAAACTCGGGGTGATAGTCAATGCTGTCAAAACGTTCACCGTGGATTCAATCAAATCCAAACCAAACTCCTCCATCTCTCTTTCCAATGGTGATTGTCGTGCATGGCTGGACTTCCTACTTAAAGCGTCGGCTACCTTATTAGCCTTTCCCGGGTGATAATGAATCGTTAGGTCATAGTCTTTTAGCAATTCCAACCATCTCCGCTGCCTCATATTCAATTCCTTTTGTGAGAACAAATACTTTAGACTCTTATGGTCCGTGAATACCGCGCACTTCTCTCCATACAAATAATGCCGCCAAATCTTCAAGGCGAACACAATCGCGGCAAGTTCAAGATCATGTGTGGGATAGTTTTGTTCATAAGGCTTTAGCTGTCTTGAGGCATACGCGATGACTCGTTCGTTTTGCATTAAAACACAACCTACAAACAAGGTGTTAGTCTAAACTTAATGAGTATATAAGATCATAACCTTATACTATAATTTACGTACCTAACCCGTTCTTTGACGCATCACTATAAATCACAAATCCATCCGTTCCAGAGGGTTGAGCTAATACTGGAGCTGTCGTTAATCTCTTTTTAAGCTCCGTGAAACTCTGCTCGCATTCCACCGTCCACTCAAACTTGGACTTCTTTTGAGTAAGGCGACTGAGAGGTACGGCAATTCTTGAGAATCCCTCAACAAATTTTCTGTAATAACCCGCTAGACCCAAGAAACTTCGCACTTCGGTGACATTTGTAGGTCTAGGCCATTCAGTTATAGCTTCCACCTTCTTCGGGTCCACAGCAATCCCCTCTTCTGATATCACGTGGCCTAGGAACGCCACACTTCTTAACCAAAACTCACACTTGCTAAACTTTGCATAAAGTTGTTTCTGCCTCAAAATGCCTAGTACAGTTCTCAAATGCTCAGTGTGAGTTTGCTCGTCAGGAGAATACACAAGGATATCATCTATGAATACCACTACAAACTTATCCAACTGCTCTCGAAAGACGGTATTCATAAGATCCATAAAAGCTGCGGGGGCATTGGTTAATCCAAATGGCATCACCAAAAACTCATAGTGGCCATACCTTGTGCGGAAGGCTGTCTTTGCGATGTCCTCGGCCTTCACTCGTAGCTGATGATATCCTGATCGAAGGTCAATTTTCGAAAAGATCTTGGCACCTTTGAGCTGGTCAAATAAATCCTCGATTCGTGGAAGGGGATACTTATTCTTGATAGTAACTTTGTTCAGCTCTCTATAATCAATACAAAGCCTCATGCTGCCATCCTTTTTCTTTACAAACAAAACGGGTGCTCCCCATGGCGATACACTAGGGCGGATAAACTTCTTGTCTAGTAACTCCTGCAGTTGTTCCTTCAACTCTCTCAGTTCTGCCGGAGCCATTCTGTAAGGAGCTTTGGAAATAGGTTCTGTTCCGGGAATCAAGTTAATTTCGAACTCAACTTCTCTCGGAGGTGGTACTCCTGGTAAATCTTCCGGAAACACGTCGGGAAATTCATTGACCACTCGAATTTGCTCCATAGACGGCACCTCCTGAGTAACATCCATGGCATACACTAAGAATCCCTCAGCACCCTTCCTCAATGTTTTGCGTGCTTGTGCGACAGACACATATACCTTCTTGGGAACTTTCCTTCGTTCTGCATCTCCTTGAAATATTACCTCCTCCATCTTGGCATTCTTGATTGCCACCTGCTTCAACCGACAATCAATATTAGCGTGATTCTTGGCTAGCCAGTCCATTCCTAATATGACGTCAAAGTCATACATCTGAATAGGGATCAGTGTGGCGGAGAATGTTTGTCCTTCAAACTCCAATTCGCAATCTCGATACTGCTGGTATGAAACCATAATCTGATCTCCAGCCGCTTGAACGCGATACGGAGTTTCTAACCATTCAGGCAAACTGCCAAGATGCTTAGTAAATCTCTTTGCTACAAAGGAGTGGCTTGCGCCGCTATCGAAAAGTACATTGGCAGGCATCTTATTTACTAAGACCGCACCTAAGGCCATATCAAATTATACACGAAGGATTAAGCACGTAAACACTTACTCAATAAGAATTTAAACTTAGTTTGAATGGTACCTGCTACTACGTCAGTAGCCTCCTGCACATCCGTATCCGTCATGAGATGTACACGGGCATTAGCTCTAGGCTTCGCTCTCGGCTGCTGAGCCGCCTCTTCAGGATTATTTTTCTTCATCTCCGGGCAGTCCCTAATCATGTGACCCACTTGACCGCATCGGAAACATGCTCCAGCCACTTTCCTACACTCTCCAACGTGATTCCTATTGCAATGTGGACAAACTCCTACCGCCTGCTGAGCTACTTGATTCTGGGGTGGCAGTCTCTGAAAATTCCCAACTGGGCCTCTCTTCGGAATCTTGACCCAACGTCCGGGTCTTCCACCAACTCTCACATCCTCCCTTGGCCTCTTGCCTCTATCAGCCCCTCCTATGCTAGCTGCTCTTGCCGCCACTCGGCGAAAATCACTCTCAACACGGTAACACGCATCTAGCATATCCTCATAAGTTTTCATCCCCGCATTCACTATCGCCGATTGTATCCTCGAGTCCAAGCCCCTCTCAAACTTCGTCATCTTAAGACGATTATCAGACATAATCGCAGGGGCAAACTTACCCAGGGCATGAAAACGATCTGCATACTCCGACACTGTCATCCTTCCTTGCTCCAGTCTGTCAAACGCCCTTATCTTGTCCAAGATCGCCGTCTCCGGTACATAGTATTTCAGGAAAACATCACAAAACTGTGTCCATGAGATTGGTGGGGTCATTCTCAACACCATTCCTTCCCACCATTCGCCAGCCTTGCCACTTAAAAGGGGTGTGGCCACCTCAACTTTTATCTCATTCGGAACTTGCACCAACCGGAAACATTTCTCAACCTCAGCCAACCAATGCTGAGCCTCTTCAGGATCCGTACATCCACCGAACTCCGGCACCCTCATCTTCCTCATCTCTCCATAAAAGAACCTGATGTTATGCTGTGGCGGTGGTGGAGGCGGAGGCTGATGCTGCTGCACATACCCTTGTGCAATGACCGTCAGCGCATCAGTGAGTACTTGGGGTAAAACCACTTGTGGTGGCTGGTTCTCCTGTCCATTGCCAGAGTTGCCTGTGTTATCTCTTCTTGGAGGCATATTTCGCTGAAAGGTTAACATTTCATTAGCATTCAGTAAATACGAAAAGGTTACTGAAGGCTCGAATGCGTACTAATAGGTGAGGTGTGTAGCATAACTATTAATACAAAATTAGATGATAAACGCGCTCACACACACCCAACCCGTATCATACTTAACCACTAAAGAGATCAGAACTTATAACTAAGGATCAACCTTAAGGGAGAATCATAGCTTAAGAGTCTAAAAGATCATGAACTTAAGTTTCCGAAATAGATCTAAAGCCTAGTCTCTGATACCACCTGTAGCGCCCCAGCCCGATACCGTTATCGGAACCAGTGCACCCGCCGTAGCCTACTATGAGAACTACGAAGCGTCAAGCAGATCAAGCATACATCCTTCATAATGTAAGTTAAAACCAGCGGAAACGTCATAAAATCTAAACCTTCGTTATCAATATTACAACCAGAAAACTGCAGCGGAAATAAAACTGTTTGTTCATCTAGCCGACATAAGTTTTAGAACAACATAATAACAATGAGTTCCAAACTCAAACAAAATAGTCCAGCATCTATCTATTCCCTTGTCCATCATCCCATTGAGCCCACTCGCCGTCATCTTCGATAAATATCAACTCATAATCAGGCTCACCTGAAAAGGAGACAGAATGATTGTTCTTAGCGAAAACTTCGCCAGCAAGTAACCCGTCTATACACCCTACGGAATCACACACGTCGAGTCACCAGTGTATAAAACATTGCCCAAAAATAGGGTGCTCGAGTTAGCAAATAGCATCTTAATAAGGATTACTCAAAACAGATAAAGTCCATATAGGTACACAGTTACGAGAACCAACATGTATTAAAACAACGTATCACATAAGCAAGTCATAGACTAATCACGTTTCTTGCATGTCAAGTTTCATGCTTCGTGTATCATGATGCATGTACTTCTTTAAAATCACACACAACACCCATGCATATGTCTTCTTTCACAAACATGTCATGCATGTCATTTCCCAAAACATTTCATCACTTTACATATCATATTCTTCGCGTAGCAGAACTTTATACCCTGTGGGTGATCAGTCCACAGCCATCATAACTTTATACCCCGTGCTGAAAGGTCCACGGCCCCATTACATATATTATATATCCGTGCTGAAAGGTCCACGGCCCCATTACATATATCATATATCCGTGCTGATAGGTCCACGGCCCCATAAAATACTTCATTTTCTGTGCGGATAGGTCCACGGCCCCATAACATACTTTATACCCTGCTGTTGATTCACAGATCACGCTCTTTATACCCTGCTTTCGCAGACGTGACTTTTATACCCTGTGATCAACCAGCAGCCATTTTGTCTTTCGCAAACTTTACCTTTCTTGTTATTTTGCAAAACATATCTCAAATCAAATGCAAGTGCCCATGTCATGATGCAGGATGCACAAATAGCTTCATATCAACATGTAACACACACACACATACATCTTGTCTATCAAGGATATGGTCTTGCACCTCAAACACTCCCTAAACGTGTTTTACCAAGTCCATTTGTCTCACTTATTCACTAGAATTCAATCTTATGCTTACTTAATCAAACTTACCATCTACACCTCAAATATACCTCAAATACCCTTGCATTTTATGTTCAAAAGGAGTGTATAAAGTTACTACACTTACATAGGGCGCTTAAAGGGTCAAAAAGACTTCCAGTACAGTTGGAACGCTACATGAAGCGCCTATAGTGACTTCAAGCGCCTATACTAGGTGTTCGAAGTGTTCGGGGATGTTCCGTAGACATTGAACGCCTACATGAAGCGCCTAATGTGACATGAAGCGCTTCAAATAGGTGTTCGAAGTGTTCGGACGGTTCTAAACTGCAGTTTTTCTGTACGGGAAAGTTCCAGGACACATGGAACGCTACATTAGGCGCCTAATGTGACTTGAAGCGCCTCATGTAGGCGTTCGAAGTGTTCGGACGGTGCCAAACTGCAGTTTTTCTGCAGTAACTTCTACCCAACTCCTTTCTTCTTCAACCCTTCCAGGTTCAACACTTAAAGATCCATCTTAACAACTAGATTCATCATACTTAACATACATCTAATCATGAATTGATGCTTAGTGAATGTCTAACAAGATCCACTCTAAATCTTCAATCATTCACCACTTCAAGAGTTATCATCAACAATACCCAACCAACAAGACTACAACAATGTCATCACTCATCCCTCAATTTCCTGTACTTACTCTCAACATCTAAGTGTATACAATCAACACAAGAGTAGAACAAGACAAGAAACACATCAACATATATACTCTCATGGGCATGGTTGACTAACAACAATTACTGCACAACTATTTCAGAAATATGGCCCAAAGAACAAGACTTTACACAATTAGCAACAAGACTTACATATAACAAAGCATTTAAGATAGGCAAGACAAGAATACTAATGTGTGATTCATGTTTTCTCTTTGTACGAACATAGGGCCTAAAGTATCAAAATTTACATAAAGCGTATAGAAAGATTACTTGCCTTGGTTGCTAGTTAATCTTACAGATTTACTGCAGAATTTCAGTGAAGATTGCACCTAGGTTGGCCTTCTTCCTTCCTTTTTCCTTCCTCTCTTCTTCTTCTTCCTCTCCTTTCTCCTTCTCTTTGCTCCTGCGGTTTTCCCCTCTTCTTTTGATGGTATAACCGTCCCATAAGGCTGAGATGGGGAGTTATACTAACTTCCTATAACTCCCCTTAACTCCTAGTAGGGACCTCTTAAGTAATTTCCCATACTTTCTTTTAATTCTACTTCTAACCCCTTTCTTTTGTTCTTCTATGTTTTGTGTAACTAAGTTACATTACCTACATAATTAATTAGGTTGCATTCAAGGTTGACCCAAGTATCGAAAGTTGCGCTTAAAAATCACGGGGTGTAACAATATGTGAGTAATTGCATTTTTATCATGCGTACAGCATTCAGTATGTGACATTGTTTTTAAGCACAGTTTTATATAATGTTGTTAGCACACAAAAGGCTTTGAACGCTGGTAGTGTATTGAGGCTGACATGGTTTTAGCAAATTTACTGAGATCATACGGCAAGCAAAATTAATTCTTAAGATTCCACACATGTTGTTGGGATAAGACGCTGTGAAATGTATAAGTAGCTATTTTATGTTACGTTAATGTTACTGTGCATGCTGGTTTTAGCACTATAATGAGTATGTGTTAATTACATTAACAGTATACTGTGCAATATGCATTTTAGAATTAGTAAAGCAACAGTATTATTCTACTATGACTATATCACACTAGTATATTTGCGTATTCAAAACTTTGCAAGGCTGTGCTAGTAATATTCATTTGGATTCATTACATTCTGGTCTGCACAGTTAATTACATGTAGTAACATAGTATATTCATTATGTGTATGCTATGTATGTATTGTGCATCATTAAGTATTTTGTCATATATTATTTGTATGTACTAATATTTGCAAAAAATTTATGCTATGATGCATTCTCATACTAATGCTATATATTATATTACTCAATAACATGTTTCATGCACATTTGTTTAAACAAGATGGTTTGACCCAAATGAACCCATTTTGACAATCATTATCAATCAAATATATTTGCTTGTGATAGATGAATAATGAAGTTGTGATAAATACACCGTGCACATGGTTCTGTCTTAGAAAACTGGTTCTTAAGCGAGACTGTCTACGGATAGTGACTCTACCGGTGGCCTGAGAATTGTGTGCAATGGCAATACTATCTAGATTACTGGATATTGCTAAATCGGTTCACTTCAGACCTTCATAAAGTTTCATCATTCGGTTATGTCACAAACGGCATTGATTGATAAATCTTCATTGATCTTAAGAATTATCAATAAGCGTTATTTTCTTGATTTTGAGAATTTCAGTGGCGTCTCAAAATTTGAAGAAAATGCAAGGGTTCAAGCAGTTGTATGTCTGGATGCATACATTACGGTCAAACATAAATCTTCATGTTAGTTGATAAACTGCAATTGTGTATAGAACCATAAGGATACGCATCTTAGCAAATGTATGGCTTTAATATGATCCCCTTAAAGTGCGGCAATCATATCATCGCATGTGCATTTATTAAGTTTGTGACAGGTGTGTATGTGCTTCGCACAGCTATTAGTCGGCCCAAAGGAAGACGTAGTTGTCGAAGTCACATATATCACATCGTAGTAATTGAAAAAGTCCGGCGATAATAAGGAAATACGTGACTAGCTCATCGGCCCAAAGGAAGGTGACTACTTTACGTATGGTGTATCGTTGCATCGATTTCTACACCCCAATTGTTGGACAATGTTAAGGAGACTCCAAAGAGCACTTAACATTGAAAGATTTTTGGGAGATGGAAGTGTTCTATACTTGATTTGAGCTTAAGTTATATTGCAGTTGATATTGACTTATGTGTTGTTTTGTTCTTTGGTTTTCTCACGCGGGTACAAATTTTATGATCCCACTAGCAGAACTATATTTGAGACGAATTCAGCACAGTTCTTTGAGGATATTTCGGTTCCGGGGGGAAATGGTTTGCATCAGCAGATCACTGAATTAGATGAAAATCGTTCTGACGGTGCAAATATGCGAATTGAACCAATCGTTGGTGAGATTCCACTACAGACACATGCATCTAACCTAGTAGTTCTTGTCCGCAGGAACCTATGGAAATTGTTTCTGATGGACGAGGAACTACTGATGCAGTTAAGGAACCATCAATATCTCAAAAACATGTACCACTAAAACGATCCTCTCGTCTTGAGTTACATCAATTGGGTGTTAAAACTGCTTTTCTAAATGTTGACATCAACTAAACCATAATTCAACCACCTCGTTTTGAAGTGGGAGATCAAAGATAAAAAGAATGGTTTGTCGACTTAATAAATCCATTTATGGACTAAAGCACGCGTCTCGAAAGTGGTATTTTAAGTTTGCACAAGTCTTTACCTCATTCGGTTTTGAGGTAAATCAGGCTGACAAGTGTGTGTACCACAAAGAACAAAACACCATATGCTGACGTATCGGAAATCTGAAAAGTTGGAGATCATTGAGTACACAGATTCCGATTTTTTGGTGGATGTGAAGATAGCATGAAGTCCACCAGCAGCTACATCTTCGTGCTGGTAGGAGGTGCTATCTCATGGAAAAGTGCAAAGCAGTCGCTAGTTGAATCGTCTACCATGGAAGCTAAGTATGTATCATGCTACCATCCTTCAAGTCAAGCGATATGGCTTCGCAACTTTGTCACAGAGCTGCGTATTGTAGAGATTATTCAGAGACCTCTGAAAGTCTATTGTGACAATAACTCTGTGGTACTATATTCAAACAACAACCGGAGTTCGTCTAAGTCGAAACACATAGACATTAAGTATCTGGTTGTTAAAGAGATAATTCAGAATGGTCTGATTTGCATCGAGCACATAGGCACAGATCTTATGGTGGCTGATCCCTTGACTAAAGGGGTAATACCTATGGTGTTTCACGGGCATGTGGCTCGTATGGGTATTGGTACAACCAAAGATATTCAGCTTTAGTGGGAGCCTATTGGTTTCATTTCGTAGTGCTCAATAAAGAACATTGTTTCAGACATTCATTATAATGTACACTACAGTTTTTGTTGTACTGCAGTTTTCAGGATTGTACATTATTTGCGACTTTCATTCTGAATTCTGTCGATCTCATTAAGTAGGACCAAGTTGGAAATTGGCATGTATGATCACATAGCATGTAATTTCCACACTACACATCCATTTTAGCATCCATGTCATTCAGTTAATGTTGGTATCATGATTCATGATTCGGGACCCGTCACCCATAAGTGTGACGACGTTCTGCTTGTTTCTCTTATTGGCATTGACTGAGTGGACCGGACTAAGTTGATTACACTATTGGCCATTCAGTAAAGGAGCTCAAATAAGTAACATAAACATACATAGTCCAAGTGGGAGATTGTTGGATTTGATATGCTCATACGTGTAGTGCACGACACGTGTGACTTAAGTTACATATCAAATATATGTGGACTTATGTATGTTATATATTATATGTTACTAATGTTACGTAATATTTGTACGTATCCACACGTTAAGTGGTCATTTCGGTATATTAGTGGATACAGTGTAATCTGAATGGATCACTAAATGTGTAGACAGTCATACGGTTACAGTCCTTGATGGTAGGACTTGTAAAGTCGAGACCGTATTATTAATGACATCTGGTCCCTGAGGGACAAGAACCCACAAGTATTCTTCTCGAAGTGTTTTAATTAAGCTATTTAATATATATAATTTATTATATATTTAAGTGGCTGTTTCATATTTAAACGTTTCATAATTGAAACGTTTCAAAGGTTCAGTAAATTCATTTGAAACGTTTGCAGTGGTTTTCACTAATACATGAAACGTTGGCAATTCACAAATGCAGTTCATTTGCATTTTCATTAATATATTAATATATATATATATGTATGTGTGCAAGGCAACAATGTAGAAGGCTTTCGTTACTTTCATTTTCTCCATTTTGCAAAGTTCACCGGCAGAACTTTGGTTATTATCCCATTGCTTGCAAAGCACGTATATATATATATATATATTTATATATATAAAACACTTTCGAGAGGAAAACACACTACCTATTCTCTCCATCGGAATAGTAGTGGTAGTTGTTGATATTTCTTTAGTGGATTCAACAACTGGTGGGTTCATGCATCCCTTGGAAGACACAGTTGTCACGCGTGTCAGAACCCCGGCCTACAGCGTTTACCAATGGAGCAAGGTACACTTCCGCATTTATTTACTTTGCTTCTGTGTTCTCTTAAGTGATCCTCGGGTAACGGATTTACTATGTAAATTCCAACATGCCCAACTTCCATTTATATCCTATACACATTTAGCATTCATACAGTAGTTATAAATTACTCGAACATAAACGAGTTGGTATGATTAATTCAATTTCCGAGGGATTGTTACACTCAATAGCTACTTAGTTTTACATTAACGCAGGGTGTAACATCATATCCACCTTACAAGAAGTTTCGTCCTCGAAACTTGTCGTGCCTTATTTGTAGAGGTAGGGGTAGCACCTTCGCATCTGATCCTCTTGCTCCCATTTCGCTTCGTTTTTTTCCTATGTTTGCTCCTTTGCACCTTGACATACGGAAATGATTCTCCTCATCAGCTCCTGATCTTTGGTACGATTAGCTACAGCGTACTGTGGATCAGACGGTACTCTGGAAGGAGCAACCTGACGCTGCCACTCAAAGAAAGGAAGCAATCATCAGGAGTATTAATTGGTCTGTGAGGAATTCTTCGAGAATATCCTCACACTTTTGGATTCTCTCTTAAAGGTATTTATCAGTGACGGGATCCCAATATGTAGGAAGACATGGTCTTTGAATCCCTTGGATGATCCAGAGATATCTGAGAATTACCATCTCGGAGCTTCCGAAGAGTATGACCAGAGGGAGACGGAGCCTAAAGTCGGAGTCAACCTTCCGGAGAAATATAACATGGAGACTACAGATGCAGAAGGATGGAATGATAATGTTGTGGAGGAAAAGGATGATGCTGAGAAGCCAGGTGACCTGGCTACAGAAGAGACCAAAACCCTTGATAATTCCCATGCTGCTGTTCTGGGATTTGAAGCTCCTGTGGAGGTTGGTGAAGGCCAGCAAAAGGATGATGATTCCACCGCACATGTAGAATTGTACTTTATCTCTTTGCACTTCACTACTCTATGTACGGACGTTGGTCCCTCTTTTAGAATGAATGAATGCCGAATTTCCTTCGAGCAAAAGGCTATACTTTGGGTATGAAAGTCCCCATCATCTCAGCACTAAAAATTATTGTAGAAGATGTAAATCAGAGGTTCAACGGCCTCCTAGATTGGGTGAAGACTGACGCAGTGACTCACATAAGGTGTCTCCGCAAACGTGGAACACCCACGATATATGTCTCTAGAATCGGATTCTTGTCTTCTTAGAGCAAATCCCAACATAAATATCAACTGAACTATGTTCCGATGCATGAGTATGTATTTCCTTGATGCATCATCATCATCATCATCCGCACCCACTATATCCCAAAGACAGCAAAAACTATCGCTAGAGTCTGGGGAGGGTAAGTGGTAGTCAAACAATACCTCTGTCCCAAAAGATAGAGAGTTTGCTTCCAGTTGAACCCCTGCTCTATATGTACCTGCATAAATGACATACAATATAAGTATGATGTGCTAGTGTGTTAGTGAGGAAATTCAAAAAATACAAAGAAGAGGCTTTCGATATTAAAATACACATAAGGTGTATATGTACATGTAATACAAAACACTGGTAAAATATAAACAAACAAGTGTAAAGTCAACTAAACGTAGATAGTGTTTACGCCTATCTATGTCCCTAAATATACTCTAAGGTGTCCCTACATATGAGTTATACCTCATTAACCTTAATCTTATGTCTCCATAAACTCCTATCTTGGATCATGTCTTCAGAGAGGTGCAAATCTAGTAGGTCGTGCCTAACCTGCTCATCCCAGTCAGTTTGGGTCTGCCTTTACTCATGTTCCCTCTACAATGAGGCTTTCAATCGCTCTGACCGACGTCGTTGTCTGTCTCCGCTTGACATGCCCAAACCATCTCATTCTTCTCTCCCTTATCTTATCTGCTATACTAGTCACGCCTAACCTTTCTCGAAACACCTTGTTTCTGATCCGGTCTAGCTTTGTATGCCCACACATCTACCTCAACAATCCGGTCTAGCCTTGTATGCCCACACATCCACCTCAACATCTTCATCTCTGTCACTTCCATCTTCTGCAATTGTGACCTCTTGATAGCCCAACAGTCTGTCCTATATAGCATTGCCGGTCGCACTGCCACCCTGTAAAATTTTCTCTTTAATTTAGTTGGGAAATTCTTGTCACACAGCACCCCTGAGGCCGCCCTCCATCTACACCAACCTGTTTGAACTCGATGTGCTACATCACTATGTCCCCATTCTGCTGCACAAATAATCCTAGATACTTAAACTTACTTACATGTGGTACCACTTGACCATCGATGGTGAGCTGGCTATTCTCACTGTTGGCTACGCCACTGAAGTCGCAGTGCAGATACTCGGTCTTAGAACGGCTAATCCTTAACCCTTTTTTCTCTAAAACACCTCTCCACTGCTCTACTCTCATACTTAGAGTATGTCTACTCTCTGCGACTAATACAATATCGTCAGCAAAAAGCATACACCACGGAACTGCCTCTTATATCAGCTTTGATAACTCGTCAAGGAAAACTGCAAAAAGAAATGGGCTCAACGCAGACTCTTGATAGAGGCCTACCTCCACTAGAAAGAAATATGTATTCCCCACAGGCGTACGAACGGTTGTTTTCGCCCTATCATACTACCTCTAATTATTTCCTTGATGCATGGAAGTTTGTCCATTCATTTTGTACTTGCTTGCGCTGCTTAGGATTTCAAAAAGTTCTTTTTCCAACTTTCATGTGTTGGTTTGTTGCATGGGGAGCGTATATAATTATATACAGAAACAAAAGTAATATTTAATGTTTTGACCAATTTTTTATTAAATTTATGTATCATTTTGGTATGAACTTATATTTTAGGAAGGAGGCAATACAAAATAGACTTATCACCATAAATGTAAAACAAGGTGTTCTACCCGAGCCGTCTCTTATGTGTGTCTATTCTCCAAAAACTACCTCATTTTCCTAAATATTAAATTTTCCCTCCCAAAATATAAATCTTTATGAAATTGACACATAGTTTAAGAAAATTTTGATCAGAGCTTTAATTATTGCTTTTGTTTCGAAATTCGCTCATTTTTAATAAGTTTTTTTGTTTTAAAAGATGTATATTTCATGACTACAGGTTGGAAAATATTATTCACTTCCTCTTACTGTTTAAGACAAGAGGACTTATATTTTAAGACATCTCAACATAGAAAGACAGACTATATTTTAGTGTTTATTTATATTTAACTATAACCTTTCCAAAGAAAAAAAAAAGAGAAAAAAAAACCTACAACCTTTACGCAAGCTTTTTTTTTTTTTTGCAAGTACCTTTACGCAAGCTTTGATCCTTTATAGATGAATAAAACGTTCCTAGTTCATAAAAATAAATCTAAACATAACCTCTACTTTTTTTTTCCTACCAACCAAAATCATTCAATTCAGCTCCATTTGCTGTCGTTTTTTCCGAGCCTAGTCATATGTTCACGTAGATCTATTTTCTATTTAAGTTTGATAGTGTTAATCAATTAATAGAAACAGAAAAGAAATCCACACCTTCATCACCAAGGTAACTACGTAATGCATGAATGTGAAAGACATGTCGCAAATAATGTAAACCAATGTTTATTTCCTCATTAGTCCATGTTATAATTTTAAGTAAAATTGCAGGCTCAAGACAGATTTTGCATCAAATCGATTAAAAAGGATTTAAGATGGCTATATACAGGAGCCCCTTCACCAATAATCCTGAAGAAAAGAGTACAATTTCTACTGAAGTACCTAGATACTGATCATACCTCAACATTTTGTATTTCAGATGAAGAACAAAAGCTTTCAAGGGGGGGAATCAAACAGTTGGTGCTTCATGCTCGCCTACATTATAGAAACGGAAAAGAGTCCTGAGAGTTAGCTGTTTAGACTAGAAGGCAGAGTCCCTGATTCAGGTAGCTCAGGGACTGGGGCAGAAGAAACAGGGGCACCACCAGTCATTCGAGCGCGCGCTTCAGCGAACATCCTCTGCTGTTCTGCCACCGCTTCTTCTTCAGTCATTACAGCTCCAGTAGTCCATTTCCCAGCTCGTACTACATCCTGTTAGGAAAACATTCAACAGTAATTCTGTTAGAAAATTCATAACACTAAGAGTCGTTTGCAAATGCACATTCTAACTTTCATGATCAAGCAAGAAAACACTTCTAACTAAACAAGTCACTTCAAACCATTGGGGCTTCAACTCCTCCGGAAATTGAAAAAGAATGCACCACTAATGATCATCATGGACTCCAAAGACAAACAACAAAATGCAAAATTTGGAACCTACTTCAGGTTCTTTTACAAGATTTTATCAATCCTTACCCCTCCTGCTGCTCAACAGTATTTCTGTTAAAACTCTAGTTCATAGAATCCTATATGTATCTTACAAAATTATGTAAACCTGGATAAAGCTAAATGTAAAAAGTTGGTTTAAAAGAAGAACAATGGAAATTTCCTTGAACAAATTTTGACTTCTATATCTATAAACAACGAATATATGCATGGAAAAAACTCAGAATCACACATATTACTAGGAAAGGTTATTAGTTTAAATAATCAGCAGCAATATGCAGAATGAGATGACTTACCGTAGTCTCAAGTTTGTGTTGTTCATATGCAGAATAAACTTCTTCAATATACTCCCCAAACCCCAGGACCTGGCATAAACAATCATGCATCAGTACAATACATTACGCAAACATTACGATACTCCATAAAAAGAAGGTACACTATCCCGATGATTAGACAATGCAGTAAACCGAAAGACCCTTAAAATATGACATGTGAGGGACAATAACAAAAGTGCATTATAATACGATGAAGAGATGCCATTGCAATATAATTTATGACATTAGAAAAAAATTCTGCCCCCAATTCAACAAATATGTGCGTATCATTCACATATCAGGACTGAACGTAAAATTGAAACGATGGCAAACCACCACCACCACCCCCTCCCCAAAAAAAGACTAACCCACAAACGTCCTCCTTTTCACAAAAAGGTAAAAGGAAAAATGGAATCCTATATACAACAGACACTTTCGGACAAAACAAGGACACAAGATACCTATAAATGCAAAACATATATGGAAAGAAAGGAAATTACATGTGACAAGCATAAGATCGGATGGAGTTGATACAAAGTCTCACTGTAGTACACATTTATAAAAGAATTTATGAATCATGCCAAATAAACTGTTCTCCAACCCAGAACAGAAAATCTAAGAGAAAGCATTGAGAAATGGCCAGCAGAATAGGATGAAGCTACAAAAATAACCTCCAAAGCCTTCAGTACATGCTCAGGGGCAATAGTTCTCCTCTCATCTTTGTTACAAACTTCATTTGACTCCGATGAAATAAGATTAATGAATTCTGCAAGTTAACTGAAGAGGTTACCAAGATCTTGAAGAGAAAGGAATATACTTCGTCTCTGGTAAAGCCCTCAAAGTTAGCACATTAAACTTCCTTACCAATACAACATTCAATCAAAAGATCCTGAGTATCTCTTGCAACACGAACATCCGGAGGAAGCATCTCCTTCATAATTTTTGTCATAGTGGCTGCAAAGAATGATTTAGGGAATAATCAGAAACCAGTAAGTGAAACAAAAATTTATCTTCGAATTAGCTACCATCACATAAATTCACTAGTTGTGCACAGGCGAAATATCATATACACGCTTCATGGCAGTAAGGATACATGAAAACAATTGATTGCACCATAAGAGAAATTATTCTAAAAGGTATTAACCTACAAGCTCTAACAGGTTACTCAGTTTCTTTTACAGTTCAACAAAAAACAATTTATCAAAGACATCCCATCACAAGAAGTACTCAGTTCCTCGGCTTAATATCAGCATAAGAAATGAATCATCTATTAACAAAACTTTACATTCCCTAGGCTTAAAAGAAATGACCTCTCAAGTCCTTGCCAGCTTCCAGGTCAACCACAAAAGCTTTACACAAGAGCGGATGTTGGTGAGGCTAAACTGCACTTATTATGACAGAAATTTATTACAGAGATTTTTCAAGGAAAGGAGGAGGACAGAGGAGAATTACTGTGAGTCATATGGCAACAGATTGAGAGCTAGCAACTTCTGGACGTATCGGCCTCTCCACTCTACACCCTACCCCAAAATAAGAAAAAAGAAGGAAAACACCCGTCCCCTTTACCATGCAATCATAGAGGAAAAGTAAATACACTACCAGAAAAGAGCACAAATTATTCTACAAAATAGAAAAACTACAAATGCTTGCATACTGGAATCTATTCTTACAAAAGAAAGTCTAAACAGTAAAATATTCTTCTGACTTTCAAATGATTAAACAGGTATTTCCCAACAGATGAAGCAACAACAAAGGTACTGCCCAGTACCTTCTACATGCACCTATATCAGTAACATGTACAAGTGCCTTATCACAAAGACTCGCAGAAGAACTCAATAAACATCAAAATTAAGCTACTATGCTCAGGAGCGTTAAGGAATCTTCAAAAAACATGGGATACATTCAAGATTGTCTGGAAATTTGTTAGGCCGGCAGGCTTCTTTGATTAATCCATAATCGAAGGAACCAACAAACCAAAATACATTCTTCAAAAACTCAACAAACACTATTTCACACAGTGCTCATAACTCAAAGAGATGATACAGGTTTATAAGAATAAAAAATACACACAAATTTAACCTGTTTACAACTCACAATCATATATCATCGAAAGACACTATGCACAGACCAAAAATTGTGGTTAGCCGTAACTAAGGAAGTCAGACACAGAGATCTGATGTATATACAAGTAGACATCAAACTCATATACTCATATTAAATCAACCTTTAGGTAGAGAAGCGTCCTCTTTCGCTCTTCCAACTATGCCCATCGCCTCCATAATTTACCCTTCAGACTAGGTCAATCCACAATACACAAATCGAAAATCAGCAACCAGAGAACAGTTCGAACAAAGAATTCATAAGCAGCAGTACTTTACACTAGAAAAAAAAACTGCCAGCAGATCGAGCAAAATTGAGCATACCAAGAGGGGAAAACCCACAGACCTGATCGAAGCTCGAAAAATCCACCACGAGAAGCAACAAACGGATCAGGAAACAGAGAAAACAGACCAAATCATGCGATCGAAGACGAAGCCGGTGGCTCATGATATAGAGGATGATAACCATGGTGAAGGATTACACAGAGAGGGGAGATATTGCAGGCGACTAGGGCAAAAACTATCCCAAGCGCGTGGCAATTGCGGAATGTAAGTGAGTGAGAGCTAGTCTCGGAGATTTTCACGCTGATTACGTGATTATGTGCGATATGATTGGGCGTGGAGAAAACGTAGGGGAAATATGAGGTGGGGATTTAAGATGAGAAAAAAAATGGAGTTAAGTTGTTTTACATTTCTGGGCTGAGAAAAGAATAAGGTAGAGGAGTTCGATGATTTGCGTATGAGATCGGAGAATAGGACGGGGCCCACGGGAGAGGAAAAGAGCGGGTGAGATCAGAGGAGGTTGGAAAGGAGGCAAAATATGAGGCTTACAATCACGTCCCGCCACGTGTAAAAAAATTGTCTTTTTTTTTAAAAAAAATTGAATGTGGTGGGACCACTGACAATGTTTTTTACACGTGGCGGGACGTGATTGGAGGCCTCATATTTTGCCTCTTTTCCAACCTCCTCAGATCTCACCCCGGAAAAGAGGGGACAGATTATGTTTTTTTTTCTTTCCTTCTCATTTTCCATGTTTAACTATATATAATGGTTTAACCCCAACCAGTAAGGGTTCCTGTCACACCCAGTCTCAAAGGTAGTGTAGGGATGTAAATCAGGTACCAACGGTGGTAGTGTAGGGATGTAAATCAGGTACCAACGGTGGTAGTGTAGGGATGTAAATCAGGTACCAACGGCTCGCTAACAGGAGCTTGGTCATATACACAGTAGTCTGCATAAGGAGCCCTCCAGCACTGCAAGCAAGCCTACAGGCCAAGGAATTCCTACACTATCCACTTACTGGAAACGGGCTCTCTTGTCTTTGGTAAGAATTGAACCTCTGACCTCCCTTTCGATAACTCCTGGCCGCAACCACTTGGACTATATATAATGATTAAAACTAGCTACTCGTAGCTTTCAAAAAAAAAAATAGCTACTATATAAAAAAAATCATATTTTAATTATTGGTCCATCACCAAAGACGATTATTGATAGACTTTGATGATTAATTAGGGCTCTATTTAGGAAATGTCTTAAATCATGTTTAAATTGGACTCGATTAAATAAGTTATTTTAATCAAATTTATAATAGATATAGATGGTAGAAAATACTTAATTTTATACTCATTTCATTCCTTTTATTTTGTTGTTTGATATATGTTACCTGATTTTTAGTTTTTACCAATTACTATAATATTTTATGCGGTTGTTTATTTTGAGTGGTAAAAGAATACGTTTCATTTACTGTAGCGTCCCGCTCCCGAGCCCTAGCATCGGGAACAGTACACCCGCCGTATCTCGCTAAGGAGAATACAAGGCGTCGATACACATCAACTACATGTCATCGTAAACTCGAAAATACATAAACCTCGAATATCGAATAACTGTCTCAACCAATCCTCGAAAGTCCTTTCTGAATATCCTTAATTTCGAAACCTCTTGTCTCCATCTTCTACGGCATACCAACTCCTGTGTAAGCATACCCTAATTTCCCATGCCTGCAAAACTGGTGAGTGGTGGTGTGAGCCAAAATCAATGGGCTCAGTAAGCAACCTACATATGGTTGTTATAGAAATCATACATGTAGAAGCATATACAAGTAACCTTTATAGTTAACATACATGTCCTTAGTCCACAAATAATTTCACTTAATTATCTTAACAGTTAACACTTCAAAAACACAAAATACATAATTTCATCAGCTCAATCTCATTTATCGTGATGCATGCTCTTCTCAAATATGACATACACAACAAACAAATAACCACATAACAAAGAATAGAACAATACATACCAATGAAGTAGGTAACTGCGGAAGGTAAGTCACTCCAAATAATAATGCGCAACTTTATGATGCATGCCCCTCTCTACGTGTCATGCGCAACAAAAGACATGTCATGCACGATGCATATATCTCTACCGTGCAATGCATGATCCCGGGACCTAATGGTGATATAGTCTATCACCCCGACACCTATGCCCATTTAGACACAGCCTGCCGTTGTCGACACCCGTGCCCATTTAGACCCGGCCTGCCTCGGTACCCGTGCCCATCTAGACCCGGCCTACCGTCCGACACCCGTGCCCATTTAGACCCGGCCTGTCGTCCCCGACACCTACGCCCATTTAGACGTAGCCTGTCGTCCTCACTATCCATCAATAACCGTGCCCATGTTAGGCACAACCTGTCAAATGCAATGCAATGCTCGTGCCATGAATGCAAATGCATATCATACGTAATCTGATGTATCCATACTCATACATATGCTCGCGCCCATACACGTGCATATATACGTGCATGTATACCCCCACACATCCATATACATATACAATATGCATTGAAATCGTACAACCATACATACACCAAGTTCATGTGTACATACATGTCTCACACACAGACACAACTCATATATAGAGAAAATCCAATTACTGATATGCAACAAACAACACACTGATGCATGATAAACATAACAAACACAAATAGGCCACTTACCTCTGATGCATGATGGTATAACGAGCATAGATAGATCACTTACCTCAGATGCATGATTGTACAACGAGCATAGATAGACCACTTACCTCGAATCCGGCACTTAGCTTTCGTATCCTATGCTCGAACGTGAAGAAGGTTATCGTAAAAGTGTCTGCTTCTACATGTCCAACTTATTATCTGGAATCTCCAAAAAAAAATATAAATATACTTCTATACGGAAATAGTTTGTATGATTATTTTATTTTTTTTAATCCGACAATAATATAAATATATATAATCTTATTCGAAAAAAGTTTATATAATTATATATATTTTAAATCCAAAAATAATATAATAAATATATACCTTTTCCGAAAACAGTACCACTTTTATCTAAATTTGCTCAAAACACTTTTGAAATCATATAACCAAAATCAATTCAAACGTTTTTTTTCCTTTTTATAAGCTGACAAATTCTTACGTCTAAAAATAAAGTAACAATATATATAATTTTCCTCCAACACAGTTTTCCCGTAACTTTACATACTTAAGAATACTATAATAGCAACATATATGTATATGTATTTCACTTATTTCAAAACAGCTTGTTAGATTAAATTTTTTTAAAAAGTATATATATTTATAAATAGATATACTCTGCCAAAAGTGCCTATTCTATTTTTTTTACTTTTACTTTTATTTTCTTTTGGCCCATCACCATTCGGAAGGTTTATATCAAACTATTAAATATCACAATATATTTATGTAGCACGATATGTGATTCTGCCCAGTATCCCATATATGCACATATACAATTTAAATAAACAGTTTACATAAACATATACATAATAAATCCAAAAACAGTAAATAACGATATATAACTATGGAAATAACACTATATATATATAATCCAAAAATGCAACGGTATATGCCTATGTATATGAAATTTCAGAACATAGATTATATATATAAAAATACACTTAAAATACAACGGTATATGCCTATGTATATGAAATTTTAGAACAGAGATTATATATATATATATAAATACACTTAAAATACAACGGTATATGCCTATGTATATGAAATTTCAGAACAGTGATTATATATATAAAAATAAACTTTGAAAGCCGTTTTTTCTTTCTTATGGATATATATACACACATATACAAATGGTACAAACATATATAAATTTCATCTATGAAATCCAAAAGTACTAATGTATGATCCAAGTTATTGAAAATATAGGCATATAGTTTGCCAACATCATAGTAACTACACCAAAGTTACTTACATTGATTCGTATACTATCCGTGAACAAATTGGAATAGGTTGAAGCCACAAAAATTTCTTCTTCTCCTAATACTCTCGGGTTGTAGGGTTGAGAGTAACAACAATTTTTCCCCCTTCTTTTCTGGTGGCTTCGGCAGAGAGGTTGTCCAGGGAAAAAGAACAGGCCAATTTATTGTTATAAAAAGTGGTTTAAGGCAGGAGAGGGATCGTGGGCAAGAATCTTGGGTCAAAGCAAATAGTGGGGCAGTGAATTGCTCCCCAAAATTCTAACGTGAAACATTTTTTTTAATTAATTTAATGCATTTTTAATTAAAATCCTTTTTCTTTTAACTCTCGGTCGTAATAATCTACCCCCCTTACGAAAAGTTTCGTCCTCGAAACTTGCGTTTTACGTGATCATTAACTTAGTGCGGCTCTATTTAATCTATTTTCCTACTATAAGCCACAATTGTCATTCTATCAATCTCTCTTTTAGGTCGTTAAGCCTGCGAACTCTGCTCGCGCCACTTAACGTGTACCATCCAACTTATATAATGGTGATCTACACTTATGAATTCTTATACTTATCATATACTATTCATCTCCTAAATACATAACTATACTAAACATCTATGGAGTTCTCCAATAGGTTAATCATTACACTAGCCATCATTCTTCCTTGACATAGAACCAAATTCTCAAAATCAATTTCTTATACTTACGATCTAGTTCTATGAACATGCCCTTACGTCCTCAGAGATATCGTCAATAGTCTAATATACGAAATATGTGTATAGACATGTGTTTTTTTTCAAATAAAAACGTAGCTTACATAACAATAATTTTGGAATATAGCTTCAATCATTTCAAATAGCATTCGTTCTACTTTTTATAAACCCAGGAACCAAAGTAGTATATACTTGTTTGCAAGAGTATTACATGTAAAACAACTTTAAAAATGTTCTTTCTATAAAATAATTTAAACACAGTGTCTTTTCTTTTGCAAAAGAAATATTTATTTTGAAATATACATTTCGTTTCGCAAAATTTAATTAAATTCCTTGCAATATTAATAACTTCAGAAACATTTATTGGATAAATGCTTGCAATCACGATAGTTGACAAATAGAATTTATTTCGACAAAATTGCCATAACCAAAAACGATAATTTGAAACACTGTATGAGAAATATGTCAACATAACGCTCTTCGAAACATTAACCTTTGAAAATATATATCTATTTTTCAGATTTGTCAAGGGGTAGTCGAAGTTCCATTGGGTTGATATACAAATACGGAAAGAAAATTTAATCCTGTAAAGTTAATGGACTATGTAATAAATGAACTAGTTAAAATATTTAGAAGTAAAATCTTTGAAGTACCTTTAAAATATAGATTATATCTTGGTGTACGTGCTATATGAAAACAGTGGGCTACATGGAAAATTAAAGTCCAATACTTCGTATATTTCTTCTAAGTCATCCTTACTGAAAACTCACCTATGTACCGTTTCTTATAAGTCTAACCTTCGTCTATTATGATAAAATCATTAACTTAGATCGTTCAATCCTATCCTGGCACATTAAATATTGATCGACTTAAGGTGTTCTAATTCACCATGTTTCCGCACGCCACTCTGATTCATCGTACTTCTTTACTTTATTATTTCAGCTACAAATTTTAACATGGTTAAATCCCACATGTATAACAACCACCACTTGTTCATACTTACACTATTTCAGTTCAAGCCTTCTAAACTTAAACCAAGTAACTCGATTTTCTTAGGGATCAATACTCAACTAAAGATTTTGTGAAGTTGATCATTCCAATGCTCTAATTGTAGTCAATCCTCACGTATCACTATGGGTCAATATCTATAATCAGGCTAACATCGTTGACCTATTTTGATAACTCTAAATTCAATATCTTAATCATAAACTATAAGTTCCTTCGTACCATATCTTTAACTGAAATCCACTGATCATAATGCTTATAATTCGTTGCTTAGGTTCTATCATTCTGCTATAAATCATTCCTTAGTAGTTACAATCTCAACTTAGACCTAGTCGTGTTTCAACACTACTCTCAAGGTACGGTCAATGGGGCATGAGCCTGCTTCAGTTACCCTAATGGTACTATGTCTCATGTTGTACCGGGAAGTAGCCCTAGTAACCGCCAGCCCATCTAAATTTATATATATCAACCATCGCCTGTAATAGGGCATTATGGTTAACATTACAATTTATGTAATTTAATTATATACTATTCACTTAGGGTTACTAAAATCACGGCTAAAGAAATGTGCGTAGCGTTATGATCAAAACTTAAATAAGGCAAGTAAGTAAAGTCGTATGGTATACCTAGGTATACGCGTCCCTTAACCGATATTCCATTAAGTCTAAGGTCATAATTTATTTCTAGGGTCATTCTTGGTATCATTATTTCTTAAGTCTAAGATCACGACTTATTTCTGAAATCGTACATAGTATATAATCAATGCTTATGGCTAAAATCAGTACTTATGTCCAAGATCAACTATAAATCAAAATCGTCACTTATATCTAAGATCGTGGCTTAGAGGTAAAATTGTAACTTAATTTCTAAAATCATGGTCTTAGTCTACGCTTCCGCCGTGGATCTAGAGCCATGCTCTGATACCACCTGTAGCGCCCCGCTCCCGAGCCCTGGCATCGGGAACAGTGCACCTGCCGTACCTCGCTAAGGAGAATACAAGGCGTCGATACAAATCAACTACATGTCATCGTAATAACGCAACTCGATGTCAACGGAAGTTATTACTAAAACCCTCGATAAAATAATCATCATCATTAACACAATGTCTAAAAATTTTCTAAATCAATACAATAGTCATATGTATGTAAACACTAATCTCGAAAATACATAAACCTCGAATATCGAATAACTGTCTCAACCAATCCTCAAAAGTCCTTTCTGAATATCCTTAATTTCGAAACTCTTGTCTCGATCTTCTACGGCATACCAACTCCTGTGTAAGCATACCCTAATTTCTCATGCCTGCAAAACTGGTGAGTGGTGGTGTGAGCCAAAATCAACGGGCTCAGTAAGCAACCTACATATGCTTGTTATAGAAATCATACATGTAGAAGCAAATACAAGTAACCTTTATAGTTAACATACATGTCCTTAGTCCACAAATAATTTCACTTAATTATCTTAACAGTTAACACTTCAAAAACACAAAATACATAATTTCATCAGCTCAATCTCATTTATCGTGATGCATGCTCTTCTCAAATATGACATACACAACAAACAAATAACCACATAACAAAGAATAAAACAATACATACCAATGAAGTAGGTAACTGCGGAAGGTAAGTCACTTCACATAATAATGCGCACCTTCATGATGCATGCCCCTCTTTACATGTCATGCGCAACGAAAGACATGTCATGCATGATGCATATATCTCTACCGTGCAATGCATGATCCCGGGACCTAATGGTGATATAGTCTATCACCCCGACACTTGTGCCCATTTAGACACAGCCTGCCGTTGTCGACACCTGTGCCCATTTAGACCCGGCTTGCCTCGGTACCCGTGCCCATCTAGACCCGGCCTACCGTCCGACACCCGTGCCCATTTAGACCCGGCCTGTCGTCCCCAACACCTACGCCCATTTAGACGTAGCCTATCGTCCTCACTATCCATCAATAACCGTGCCCATGTTAGGCACAACCTGTCAAATGCAATGCAATGCTCGTGCCATGAATGCAAATGCATATCATACGTAATCTGGTGTATCCATACTCATACATATGCTCGCGCCCATACACGTGCATATATACGTGTATGTATACCCCCACACATCCATATACATATACAATATGCATTGAAATCGTACAACCATACATACACCAAGTTCATGTGTACATACATGTCTCGCACATACACACAACTCACATATAGAGAAAATCCAATTACTGATATGCAACAAACAACATACTGATGCATGATAAACATAACAAACACAAATAGACCACTTACCTCTGATGCATGATAATATGACGAGCATAGATAGACCACTTACCTTTGATGTATGATTGTATAACGAGCATAGATAGACCACTTACCTCGAATCGGGCACTTAGCTTTCTTATCCTATGCTCGAACGTGAAGAAGGTTATCGTAAAAGTGTCTGCTTCTACATGTCCAACTTATTATTTGGAATCTCCAAAAAAAAATAATATAAATATACTTCTATCCGGAAACAGTTTGTATGATTATTTTATTTTTTTAATCCGACAATAATATAAATATATATAATCTTATTCGAAAACAGTTTATATAATTATGTATATTTTAAATCCGAGAATAATATAATAAATATATACCTTTTCCGAAAACAGTACCACTTTTATCTAAATTTGCTCAAAAAACTTTTGAAATCATATAACCAAAATCAATTCAAACGTTTTTTCCCTTTTTATAAGCTGACAAATTCTTACGTCTAAAAATAAAGTAACAATATATATAATTTTCCTCCAACACAGTTTTCCGTGACTTTACATACTTAAGAATACTATAATAGCAACATATATGTATATATATTTCACTTATTTCAAAACAGCTTGTTAGATTAAATTTTTCTAAAAAAAAGCATATATATTTATAAATAGATATACTCTGCCAAAAGTGCCTATTCTATTTTTTTTACTTTTACTTTTTTTTTCTTTTGGCCCATCACCATTCGGAAGGTTTATATCAAACTATTAAATATCACAATATATTTATGTAGCATGATATGTGATTCTGCCCAGTATCCCATATATACACATATACAATTTAAATAAACAGTTTACATAAACATATATATAATAAATCCAAAAACAGTAAATAACGATATATAACTATGGAAATAACACTATATATATAATCCAAAAATACAACGGTATATGCCTATGTATATGAAATTTTAGAACAGATACAACGGTATATGCCTATGTATATGAAATTTTAGAACAGAGATTATAAATATAAAAATACACTTAAAATACAACGGTATATGCCTATGTATATGAAATTTCAGAACAGTGATTATATATATAAAAATAAACTTTGAAAGCCGTTTTTTCCTTTCTTATGGATATATACACATACATATAGAAATGGTACAAATATATATAAAATTTATGTATGAAATCCAAAAGTACTAATGTATGATCCAAGTTATTGAAAATATAGGCATATAGTTTGCCAACATCATAGTAACTACACCAACGTTACTTACATTGATTCATATACTATCCGTGAACAAATTGGAATAGGTTGAAGCCACAAAAATTTCTTCTTCTCCTAATACTCTCGGGTTGTAGGGTTGCGAGTAACAACAATTTTTCCCCCTTGTTTTCTGGTGGCTTTGGCAGAGAGGTTGTCCAGGGAAAAAGGACAGGCCAATTTATTTTTATAAAAGGTGGTTTAAGGCAGGAGAGGGATCGTGGGCAAGAATCTTGGGGTCAAAGCAAATAGTGGGGGAGTGAATTGCTCCCCAAAATTCTGACGTGAAACAATTTTTTTTGTTAATTTAATGCATTTTTTTTAATTAAAATCCATTTTCTTTTAACTCTCGGTCGTAACATTTACACTGTAATCTAAATCATTAAACTAAGCACAAGTTTACTGGTTCGCACTAAGTTGAGACATGTTCTTTTGTTGTTTGACATTGTTACGTCCTGAAATTTCCGTTACGTCGGAAAGTTTTAAATATCGCATTGAGTACGTTCGATATATACTCGTATGCTAAGCAATTCGGTGTATCGGTAAACTAGTGAATTTGATAGCGAACACCTTCGAGTATACGATAAAATTTAAATAAGACTAGTTGAGAACAACTTAAGTTATTACGCTAAATTAAATCAAAACAAGAAGAATAACACAAGAAATTAGGACTACTTAAATAAAGGAAAAAGAAAGTAGGACATAACAATATATTTTGGAAAAGAAGAAAAGATATATATATATATATATATATATATATATATATGTATATGTATGTATGTATGTATGTATGTATGTATGTATGTATATATGTATGTATGTATGTATGTATCCTGTAGGAGTCCAGCATAACAAAAGAAACACAGATGTGAGGTTAGATGAAACAATGGAACAGAGAAATCGGAGTAGCGCACGATGAATAAATAGCATATGAGAAGAAAACGCACCAACGTTGCCTGTGTTAGAAAACACAGACAATGACCAGGGTGAGTAGCTGTGCAGATTCCCATCAGTGGTCGTCGCCGAGAATAGCTGTGAAGAGTAAGAGGGCATGTTGTCTCATTCGCAGCATTTATGGAGTCCATCCAGAGGAAGAATCCATACCATGCACATGTGAGGATATAATCAGCATTAAAAATAGCAAGAGAGCTTAACATCAACTGTATCAACCAAAGAATACAAAGCATACCCAGTCTGCCTGCATCCTGCAGGATACAGGCAGAGAAATGAAAAATGTGCCAATCCATAAGGAAGACGTGATTAATGAACCCGCAAGTGAGCTGTAGAGAGATCCAAAGAAATGGAGCTACGCACTAGTGGAGGAAGTGTGAGAGAAGTGTAAACTTGCGTGCGAGGGTTCAACATTGCATGTTGAGCAAGATAATGGGCAGCCATATTTGCCTCCCTATAAATATGCAGAAAATCCAGCCGATGAAGATGCGTCAAATTTTGAAGCAAACGAAGATGATAATTTCCATGAACCAAGCTCGGCCGCGAGAGACAGGATATCAGCTGTGAACACTCCGTCTCTAAAATAAGTTAGCGATACAGTGGAAGAAAGTATAATAATCCGAAGACAGCAGATTGAATCTCAGCATTGAGAGGTGAACTTGGGGGAAGGCGGAAGGAGACTGCCCCCACACATGAACCGGCGTGATCACGCAAAATAGCACCTCCTGCACTATAATGTCTGCCTACCGCAGCATCTATATTTAATTTAAATCTACCCGAAGGTGGAGTAGACCAGCGTACCAAGATAGGACGTGGCGGCTGAGGCGAGGGAAACCAAACAAACTGGGGCAAGGGACCTGTCGCAAGTTTGGATCCAGCAATGGTTTGCTCCACATAGCAGTATCATAATTTATAGATGCCCGAAGAGATGATAATGAGAAATTGGCCTGATCACCATATGTGAAAGATGAGTAAAAACGCCAAATAGTGTAAACAATAAATGATGGAACCACAATTTTCAAAACCCCCGAGAGAGATGCAAAAGTCGATCTGTACCACCAGGATAATAGATATTGGCGAAGAGGCATCGAGGATGGTAGGGGGCAAAGCAACTCGCCAGCAAAATAATGCCAAATAGAACAAATGCACGAGCAGTATATAAATATGTGATCTACCGTGGCTGATGCTGCCTTACAGAAAGGGCATTGTGAAGGCCGGGAGGTAATATATATGCCAATGTAATCCTCAAATGGTAATGCTGAGTTGAAAAGGCGCCATAAGAAAATTTGAGTGACAGGAGAGTGATGCTTGAACCAAATAAATTTCGTCGTGAGCAGTGCAGGACTGGATGTTCGACATATATCATAAGCCGAACATAATGAGAATTCGCCGGATGCCGTTGGAAGCCAGCAAAGATGATCCTCTTGTCCCTCAGTATGGGCTTGACATATCTGGTGAATACGACAAATGATTTTCCACATGGGTGAGTCATATAAACGAGGAGTATAATCACCCCTGCGACCATATTTGACATGCATGTATTTGCTCCAAAGGGTGGAATGTTGCTGATAGGACCACCATATACGACAATGATAGGCTTGTTGAAGTGCATTAAGATCTCGGAGGCTTAGCCCGCCCTCTTCTCGTGGCTTTGTAATAATGTCCCAGGCAACCCAATGATGTCGGGGTCCCCAATAGAATGCTGTCATCTTCCTGTTTATGATTTTGATCACTGACTTTAGAAGGGTGCCTGCTGCGATAATATGTAAAGGTAATGTTGGGGTTCCCAATAGAATGCTGTCATCTTCCTGTGAGTCGACATGTTGCAGTAACAAAGTGCAAAATCGTGCTCGGTTGATGCCTTTATGCAAATAAGATCCAAGATAACGAAATGGTAAACCTGAGCATTGCATATTGAGAAGAGCAGCGAAACTTTGGCGCTGATGTGATGATACATCGGAGGATGGAATTAAATTGCTTTTTTGATAATTCACTTTTTGTCCAGAGGCTTCCTCATATTGCGTTAAGAAAGCATGAAAGCGCCGTAAATTTCTCTGTGTACCCTTTAAAAATACGAGAAGATCATCTGCATACGCTAAATGTGTAATAGTAAAAGGGACTCTGCCAAGACGGAAGAGCTATTGTAGCGCCCTGACCCGGACAGCGGAATCCGAATCGGTACACCCGTCGTAGCTTACTGAGAAGACTACAAGACGTCTCATCTCTCGAATACACATCATCGATGACATAAGAGAAATAAACGCGGAAACATGTCTCGGTAATCTAAATCGTCAACACAGTACGTCAACCGACAATGTGTACATCAAATACTGTATATGGTCACAGCCATCTAAAACCTCAAAAGAAATAAGAAACAGAAATAATAGAAACTGTCTAATCAATTCTCTCCATCAGGTCTAAACATCCCATTCTGCCCACTCGCCGTCGTCCTCAATGAAAATCATGTCATACTCGGGTTCTCCTGTAACACAAAGGCAGTACCCTTAGCGAAAAACGCTAGCAAGTAACCCGCTTATAAGACATACGGGATCAACACATGGCAAGACATGAGTAATATATAATTCAAGGGAATTGTGGGGCACATGTCTTGTAAACTTTCAAATATATAACCCAATAACGCAGCAGAGCAAGTACAGCAGTTTGCACATAAATAACAACGCATTGCAAATCAAATAACGCACATATTCATACCACATTAACTCTCGTGATGCATGTCAAAATATGCCCTACACTACACATTCACATATGCATGTACTCTTTCTCTTTTAAAACAGTGCAATGCATGTCACAATGTCCGGTCACTTCACATAACTTTATACCCTGTAACGCGCCCCGGCTTATATTTCCATCCCGGTTTATGTTACAGCCAACTTTATACCCTGTAATGCATCTCGGCTTATATTTCCATCCCGATTAGCATTACAGACAACTTTATACCCTGTAACGCGCCCCGGCTTATATTTTCATCCCGGTTTACGTTACAGTCTTTTGTGCTCTGCAATGCACCCTGCTTAAATTTCCATCCCGGTTAACATTGCAGGTCACCTTCGCAAATCTGTGCCGAAGCACCTTTCTTTTCAAATCAATATGCAAATGCACGTGCCATGATGCAAGACTCGTCATTTCATTCTCATTTCTCATTCTTGCATGCAATTCACATTCATATAAGTCATTCATGTACACCTGCGCACGTACAGGCAACACACAAGCTCTCACTACTTACACGTCATAACTTAGACTTCGTCTATCGCGTCAACACTTAGTCCTGCTCCTAAAGTTCATAACCTAAGGCAAGTATCCCAAACAATTCTTCGTCGCACTCTCAAACACCTCGTACGTTCATCTCCTAACCCCTCTAAGTCATATACATTGAACTACGATTCGAAAACCTCTTTCGAACTCTCCAAATTGTTTCACCGTCCTAAGTCATGTTCCCGAGGCTTAGGCTAACTCAAATCAGATCTTAAGAAGTCTCTAAGGTCACCCAAAAATTCTCCGAGCTTCTCTTTTCTCCTTCTACTTTCCCACAAAATGTTGGACTTCATTCCCTACTTCGATCGATCGATGTCCTACTGGGGACATCGATCTCTCCACTTCGATCGATCGATGTCCAACTGGGGACATCGATCTCTCAGCCTACCTGCACATCGATCGATCGATGTCCAACTGGGGACATCGATCTCTCAACTTCTCCCACTTCGATCGATCGATGTCCGTCTGGGGACATCGATCTCTCAGCTCACCTATACATCGATCGATCGATGTCCTCCAGAGGACATCGATCTCTGACATCGATCGATCGATGTCCACGTTTCCTCAAGGTTCCGTCTGCAAACTTCTGCAGAACCATCAACCAATTGGTTCCAAACGCGTTCTAATCCATCCACGCCTAAAACCCTGCTAAAATCACAGACTTAAACTGCAGATTCAACGCTAAAAACATTCCACCCAATGATTCAAACCTAGAACGTCATTATTCTGACAGTCCCAATCCAAAAATCTCATCTTTTCCCTCATACCCCACGCGGCATGAAATCACAACACAAAAAGGGTTCAAGGGGTAGGGATTTGTAGGATTTCACATAAGCAACAACAACAACGAAACGATTTTCATCATATAACGGCCAAATCCAAATCAAACACATAAATCATAAACAAATAATCATAAAACGAAACTACTGCATGGTGATCCGATTTTGATAACAAAATAGGCCAGTTTTCTTTCACAAATCGTAGGAACTTATAAGATGATTACTTGCCTTTGGTTACTCGAGAACGGATTGAAGATCAGATGAGAGTTGGATGGATTCCTGGGGGAGAGTTCTCTAGGGTTGTAGAGGGGCCTCAATCGCCAAGGGAAAGGAACGTCGTTTCTTTCTGCGAATGAGGGAAAACTGACGTTAGTCAGTTTTTATATGGATGGAGGAAAATTTGGTGTTTCTAAATTATATCTATTCTCTATTTATCTCTTAAGATAAACTTAATTATTTAATCCTAAATTAAATACAAATAAATTCTAATATTAAATCTCCTCATTAATTTCTAATTAATCCTCATATTAATGTCCACTTAATTTCCGTTGACCGTCATTAATTCCCGTAAAATCTTTCTGTGCCTTTTAATTACCCTACGGAGGGTGCGGGGCATAACATTCCACCCCCCTTACAAAAAGTTTCGTCCTCGGAACTGGCGTACCTTATTGGAAGAGATGTGGATACAGCTCTTTCATTTGCTCTTCAAGCTCCCACGTGGCTTCACGCTCCGTATGGTTACTTTATTGAACTTTGACATACGGAATGACGCGACGTCGTAGGACTTGATCTTTTCTATCCACAATCCTTATTGGCTGCTCTTCATAAGTGACGTCTTCTTTCACATCTAAGGGTTGAGCTTCAAGGACATGGCTCGGGTCCGGTACGTATTTCCGTAGTTGGGATACATGAAATACGTTGTGGACTTGTGACAAATTTGGAGGTAAGGCGAGTCTGTATGCTCTTTCGCCAACTTTACCAAGAACCTCGTAAGGGCCAATATATCTAGGGCTTAACTTGCCCTTCATTCCGAATCTTGCAACTCCCTTAGTTGGTGAAACTCGTAGGTAAACCTTATCGCCCTCCTCAAACTCCAACGGTCGTCTCTTGGTGTCAGCCCAACTTTTACTGCGATCTTGAGCCACTTTGAGTTTCTCCCTTATCAACTTGACCTTTTCCACTGTCTGCTCAACCAATTCGGGTGCAGTGATCATCCTTTCTCCGACTTCGTCCCAACAAACCGGAGACCTGCACCTGCGCCCATATAACGCTTCAAATGGCGCCATGCCAATTGTACTGTGATAGCTGTTATTATATGAAAACTCCATTAGCTTCAACATGCTATCCCAGTTTCCTTTAAAGTCCAAAGCGCATGCTCTCAACATGTCCTCCAAGGTTTGGATGGTTCTCTCGGATTGTCCATCCGTTTGAGGGTGGTATGCGGTACTCATTCTTAACTCCGTACCCATAGCTTTCTGGAATGCCCTCCAAAACTTAGAGGTGAACTTGGGATCACGGTCCGACACAATGCTGACTGGAACTCCGTGCAAGCTCACAATGTTGTCCACATAGATATTGGATAGCTTCTCATACGAAGTACCATGTGACATGGCTATGAAATGGGCGGTCTTTGTCAAACGGTCTACAATCACCCATATATCTCATTTCCATTTCTGGTCTTGGGTAGTCCCATCACGAAGTCCATAGTCACGTGCTCCCATTTCCATTCTGGAATCTCTAGTGGCTTCATCAAACCACCAGGTCGTTGATGTTCAGCTCTGACTTGTTGGCAAACCAAACACCTTTCCACATACTCCGCTATAGATCTTTTCATCCCTATCCACCAATAATTCTTCTTGAGATCCTTATACATCTTAGTGCTCCCGGGGTGGATAGACATCCTTGAGTTATGCGCTTCTCGGAGTAATTCTGTTCGGAGCTCGTCTTTACCTGGCACGCATAACCGATTCTGGAACCATAGACTTCCATCTCCTCGCAATTGGAAATCCTTTACGGGTCCCGTGGACAACTTGTCGTGGATTTCTTTCAGTGCTGGGTCCTCATACTGCGCCTCTTTGATTCTGTCCACCAAGTCTGGGCTGATAGACAAAGCCGTAAGGACATTTACCACTGAATCCACCAATTCAAGATCAAACTCCTCTATCTCTCTTTCTAACGGAGATTGTCTCGCGTGTCTAGACTTTCTGCTCAACGCGTCCGCCACTCTATTGGCCTTACCTGGATGGTAGTTGATGGTTAGGTCATAATCCTTAAGTAGTTCCAGCCATCTTCTCTGTCTGATGTTCAACTCCTTCTGCGAGAATAGATATTTCAAACTCTTATGATCTGTGAACACGGCACATTTTTCTCCATATAGATAGTGTCTCCAGATCTTAAGAGCAAATACCACAGCTGCAAGTTCCAAGTCATGCGTTGGGTAATTCTGCTCATATGGCTTCAATTGTCTTGACGCGTATGATATGACTCGTTCATTTTGCATCAAGACGCAACCTATAAACAGAAAGTTAATTCAGGACTAGCATGAGTATATACAATGCATTAGTTGTAACGGTGTACATACCTAGTCCCTTCTTGGACGCGTCACTATAGATCACGAAACCGTCGGTGCCGGAGGGTTGTGCCAACACCGGGGCTGTGGTCAATCTCTTCTTGAGCTCGGTAAAGCTCTGCTCGCATTCAGCAGTCCATTCGAACTTAGTCTTCTTCTGCGTAAGTCGACTCAATGGTACTGCTATCGTTGAGAATCCCTCAACAAACTTCCTATAGTAGCCTGCCAAGCCTAGGAAGCTTCTGACTTCGGTCACATTGGTGGGTCTTGGCCATTCAGTGATGGCTTCTATCTTCTTAGGATCCACAGAGATCCCATCTTCCGAAATCACGTGACCGAGAAAGGCTACACTCCTTAGCCAAAATTCACACTTGCTGAATTTGGCATAAAGCTGCTGTTGCCTCAGAATTTGTAACACCACTTTTAGATGTTCAGCGTGTGCTTGCTCGTCGGGAGAATATACCAAAATGTCGTCGATGAACACTACTATAAATTGGTCCAACTGTTCTCGGAATACAGTGTTCATCAAATCCATGAAAGCTGCTGGGGCATTAGTTAGTCCGAAAGGCATCACCAAGATCTCGTAATGCCCGTATCGAGTCCGAAAAGCCGTTTTAGGTACGTCTCCGGCTTTCACAAGTAACTGATGATACCCTTGACGAAGATCAATCTTTGAAAACCATCGAGCTCCTTTTAGTTGATCAAATAAGTCCTCGATCCTTGGCAGAGGATATTTGTTCTTTATGGTGATCTTATTCAACTCGCGGTAATCTATACACAACCGCATGCTGCCATCTTTCTTCTTCACAAATAATACAGGAGCTCCCCAGGGTGATACACTGGGTCGGATTAACTTCTTGTCTAATAGTTCTTGAAGTTGTCCTTTAAGTTCCTTAAGTTCAGCTGGAGCCATTCTGTAGGGTGCCTTAGATATAGGTTCGGCTCCTGGTATCAAATTGATCTCAAACTCCACTTCTCTTGATGGCGGAACTCCCGGTAGATCATCCAGAAATACATCTTTGAACTCATTGATTACCGGTATTTGATCTATAGAGGGAACCTCCTGCTTCGCATCGAATGCATATACCATAAATCCCTCAGCTCCTTTCTGTAAGGCTTTAAAGGCCTTAATCGCTGTCAAGTATATCTTCTTTGGGGCTCTCGTTAACTTGACGTTTCCCTGGACCGTTATTTCATTCATATCAGGATCCCTAACTGTCACTTGTTTGAGTTTACAATCAATATTGGCATGATTCTTGGTTAACCAATCCATGCCCAATATTACATCGAAGTCCTTTATTGGAATTGGAACTAGTGTCACTGAAAATAATTTTCCACCCAACTCCAACTCACAATCTTTGTACTGGTGGTGAGAAACCAGTACTTGTTCGCCGGCTGCTTGCACTCGAAAAGGGTTCTCAAGCCATTCGGGTAAACAGCCGAGCCCTTTGGCGAAGCGCTTAGAGATGAAAGAGTGGCTAGCTCCACTATCAAATAACACGTTGGCAGGTACTTTGTTAACTAAGATCACACCTAATCACAAGAGGGTAGCACATAAAGACTTCACATAAAACACATATTATCATTAAATTAAAAGACTAAAATTCAACTTAAGCTACTATTATTGAACTTAAGTTGTACCTGTCACGACGTTGGCGTCCTCCTGGACTTCAGCGTCTGTCATGGCATGGACTCTTGCATTGGGCCTGCCTCTCTGCTGCGGAGCCGGCCCTGCTCCTGCTTGAGGCTTAGGATTCCATTCTGGGCAGTCCTTGATCCTATGGCCTGGCTTCCCACATCTGAAGCACGCACCTGTTATTTTCCAACATTCGCCCACGTGTCTTTTATGGCAATGTGGGCATTCTGCAGGTGCTTGACGATCCTGCTGGTTCTGTTGCGGTGCCCTTTGAACTGGCCCCGCTTGTCCCTTCCTGGGAATCTTGACCCAACGTCCGGGTCTGCTTCCGCTTTGTTCTACTCTCGGCCTCTTGCTCGATTCTTCCCGAGCCTCTCTGTTCTGTGACCGACGCATGTCACTCTCCACTCGGTAACATGCATCCAGCATTTCCTCAAAAGTTTTCAAACTCGACCCCGCGATAGCCGTCCGTATGCGGGGATTCAGACCCTCTTCAAACTTCAGCATTTTCATTCGATTGTTTTCCAGTACCATGGGTGTGAATTTGCCCAAGGCATGGAACCTATCTGCGTAGTCAGAGACGGACATCCTTCCCTGCTCAAACTTGTCAAACTGCCTCATTTTCTCCAAAATGGCAGTCTCTGGCACATAATAGTCCTTGTAGGCCTTCACAAACTGACTCCACAGAATAGGAGAGGTCATCTTTGGCAGGATGCCGCTCCACCAGGCATTTGCTCTGCCAGTCAGAAATGGCGTGGCCACATCCACCTTCAAATCCTCAGGCACTTGCACAAGCCTGAAACATTTTTCTACCTCATCCAGCCAAAACCCAGCCACCTCTGGGTCAGTGGTCCCTTCAAAGTTTGGGGTATGCATCTTGCGCATTTCCCCAATGTAATACCTGATGCCATGCTGGGGCGGTGGAGGCTGTGGTTGCGGTTGTTGCTGCTGTTGAGCAACCCCTTGTGCTATCACTGTGATAGCGTCAATCAACGCTTGGGGTACTAGAACTGGAGGTGGTGGTGGTGGGTCGTTGTTCCCATTGCCACCATTTCCTTGGTTGTCACGTCTAGGAGGCATTTTCTGCAAGTTCACGTTTATTAGTATCTAGCAGTTTAGAATAACTCAGTGTTTGAGATCCATAATGAGTACAAGGTGGTGTTTACGAACTAAAATAATTAACATTTATTACTTACACTTAATCGCGCTCGTACACACACCCATCCCAATCAAGCTTAAAGCTAAAATTGCATACTCAGACTTAAAGATCAACTTAAGGTGAAAATCATAACTTAAGACTCTACATGTCATAACCTAGGTCTCCGAGGTAGATCTGAAGCCTAGGCTCTGATACCACCTGTAGCGCCCCGACCCGGACAGCGGAATCCGAATCGATACACCCGTCGTAGCTTACTGAGAAGACTACAAGACGTCTCATCTCTCGAAGACACATCATCGATGACATAAGAGAAATAAGCGCGGAAACATGTCTCGGTAATCTAAATCGTCAACACAGTACGTCAACCGACAATGTGTACATCAAATACTGTATATGGTCACAGCCATCTAAAACCTCAAATGAAATAAGAAACAGAAATAATAGAAACTGTCTAATCAATTCTCTCCATCAGGTCTAAACATCCCATTCTGTCCACTCGCCGTCGTCCTCAATGAAAATCATGTCATACTCGGGTTCTCCTGTAACACAAAGGCAGTACCCTTAGCGAAAAACGCTAGAAAGTAACCCGCTTATAAGACATACGGGATCAACACATGGCAAGACATGAGTAATATATAATTCAAGGGAATTGTGGGGCACATGTCTTGTAAACTTTCAAATATATAACCCAATAACGCAGCAGAGCAAGTACAGCAGTTTGCACATAAATAACAACGCATTGCAAATCAAATAACGCACATATTCATACCACATTAACTCTCGTGATGCATGTCAAAATATGCCCTACACTACACATTCACATATGCATGTACTCTTTCTCTTTTAAAACAGTGCAATGCATGTCACAATGTCCGGTCACTTCTCATAACTTTATACCCTGTAACGCGCCCCGGCTTATATTTCCATCCCGGTTTACGTTACAGCCAACTTTATACCCTGTAATGCATCTCGGCTAATATTTCCATCCCGATTAGCATTACAGACAACTTTATACCCTGTAACGCGCCCCGGCTTATATTTCCATCCCGGTTTACGTTACAGCCTTTTGTGCTCTGCAATGCACCCCGGCTTAAATTTCCATCCCGGTTAACATTGCAGGTCACCTTCGCAAATCTGTGCCGAAGCACCTTTCTTTTCAAATCAATATGCAAATGCACGTGCCATGATGCAAGACTCGTCATTTCATTCTCATTTCTCATTCTTGCATGCAATTCACATTCATATAAGTCATTCATGTACACCTGCGCACGTACAGGCAACACACAAGCTCTCACTACTTACACGGCATAACTTAGACTTCGTCTATCGCGTCAACACTTAGTCCTGCTCCTAAAGTTCATAACCTAAGGCAAGTATCCCAAACAATTCTTCGTCGCACTCTCAAACACCTCGTACGTTCATCTCCTAACCCCTCTAAGTCATATACATTGAACTACGATTCGAAAACCTCTTTCGAACTCTCCAAATTGTTTCACCGTCCTAAGTCATGTTCCCGAGGCTTAGGCTAACTCAAATCAGATCTTAAGAAGTCTCTAAGGTCACCCAAAAATTCTCCGAGCTTCTCTTTTCTCCTTCTACTTTCCCACAAAATGTTGGACTTCATTCCCTACTTCGATCGATCGATGTCCTACTGGGGACATCGATCTCTCCACTTCGATCGATCGATGTCCAACTAGGGACATCGATCTCTCAGCCTACCTGCACATCGATCGATCGATGTCCAACTGGGGACATCGATCTCTCAACTTCTCCCACTTCGATCGATCGATGTCCGTCTGGAGACATCGATCTCTCAGCTCACCTATACATCGATCGATCGATGTCCTTCAGAGGACATCGATCTCTGACATCGATCGATCGATGTCCACGTTTCCTCAAGGTTCCGTCTGCGAACTTCTGCAGAACCATCAACCAATTGGTTCCAAACGCGTTCCAATCCATCCACGCCTAAAACCCTGCTAAAATCACAGACTTAAACTGCAGATTCAACGCTAAAAACATTCCACCCAATGATTCAAACCTAGAACGTCATTATTCCGACAGTCCCAATCCAAAAATCTCATCTTTTCCCTCATACCCCACGCGGCATGAAATCACAACACAAAAAGGGTTCAAGGGGTAGGGATTTGCAGGATTTCACATAAGCAACAACAACAACGAAACGATTTTCATCATATAACGGCCAAATCCAAATCAAACACATAAATCATAAACAAATAATCATAAAACGAAACTACTGCATGGTGATCCGATTTTGATAACAAAATAGGCCAGTTTTCTTTCACAAATCGTAGGAACTTATAAGATGATTACTTGCCTTTGGTTACTCGAGAACGGATTGAAGATCAGATGAGAGTTGGATGGATTCCTGGGGGAGAGTTCTCTAGGGTTGCAGAGGGGCCTCAATCGCCAAGGGAAAGGAACGTCGTTTCTTTCTGCGAATGAGGGAAAACTGACGTTAGTCAGTTTTTATATGGATGGGGGAAGATTTGGTGTTTCTAAATTATATCTATTCTCTATTTATCTCTTAAGATAACTTAATTATTTAATCCTAAATTAAATACAAATAAATTCTAATATTAAATCTCCTCATTAATTTCTAATTAATCCTCATATTAATGTCCACTTAATTTCCGTTGACCGTCATTAATTCCCGTAAAATCTTTCTGTGCCTTTTAATTACCCTACGGAGGGTGCGGGACATAACAGCTGTATTGTTCCCGATGCAACCAGTGATTTTAGACCTCTGCTAAAGACTTCTGAAGAGAGAATGAAAAGCAGGGGGGATAAAGGGTCACCCTGCTTGACTCCTCAATATGGACGGAATGTGTTGGATGGCTCTTTATGATCAGCGTTAACTTCGGCTCCATATGTGTTCGTTGGAGGATACTGCTCTTTCGATTTCCATGTAATGCTTTCAGACTGGATAAACATGTACTCTTTTTCCTTCGTGCAGGATTTTATTCACAAGGATGGTTTTGCCTGCCAAGGTTTTAATAAGGCATATCATATTCAGTCTGACCAACACGCCCCCTTTCTGATAATAGCAATAGCTTATAGGCCACACAGTTGTTATTTGTTGTTATGTCGTGATTTGCTTTGTAATATGGTTTTCCTCCGCCAAACGTGAGGTTTATGTATGTATGTATGTATGTATGTGTGTGTGTGTGTATATATATATATGTATGTATTGTGTGTGTGTGTGTACACACATGTATATAGGCAGCCACCATGGTAGAAAAGGAAGAAAAACTGTGGTTAGAATAATACCCAACAAAAACCAAGTTTAGAAAATTGTGTAGGGAACTAATGATAAAATTTTGTCATATTCTACCCACCCCAAACCAACCATGGATGTCCACTCTACATAAATAGGAATAAAAGATTTTTCTTCTCTTTTGTCTTCAACCGACAACAAGACAATCATACCTTTTACCCCAAATCTTACACTTTTTAAACCAATTATTACACCTTCTTACAACTTCCTACACAATCCTCAAATCAAGCCACCCTCTCCCTCCCTACTATTTTTAGGCCAGCCACCACACTCAAGAAGGAAGAGAAAATTTTCTTTTTTTACACTCATGTCATACCATCAATATGCCTAATCCCTAATGCATCCAAATATTCATCATGCTTTCTCCCACTCCTCCATACCACCCCACCAACCGGTCTTATACCTAGAAAAAGGGGGAAACCCCTTCTTTTCTTCCATTCTACACTCCAATACATTTCAATCTTCCAACCAAACACTCTCTTTCCTCCAAAAAGAAAAACAAATTCTTCCAACTCCTTCACCTCCACCTTGGCAAAGAGATTAAGCAAAGAAGAACCAAGAATGAAACTTCCATTCTTCATCCCACACCATCATCCAAGACAAGCTTCAAACCTCCTCCTACATTAAGGAGTAATGGCTGAAAATTGTGTACAGCCAACAACTAAGAAGGAACAAGGTAAGAACTTCATATATAATGAATTCAAGTTCCTCCATTCATCTATTTCCATAGTTGCTCACTAACCCTCTCATTTTTATCTCCAAACCCGTGGCTATTAAGGAAGGAAAGGAGAAAGTTTTCTCCAAGACAAGTGAGAAAATCTTCATTTTCATCTTAAGAAATAAGTGAGAAATGCAAGTATTCTTCCTAGATTCTTTATGAATTTCCAAAGATTAAGTATGTATGTTCATAAAGAAATTGAATCATTCATGAAGTATGTTCAAGGTTTTGGTAGCAAGAATATGTAAAAGATATGTTTCTATGTGATGTATATATATTGTGATATGTTGGACCCTATGAATCGGCCAACATTAAAATATGGATTCACTTGTATAAATGAATTAAATGAACAACTCTTATGTGATGTATGTAGAAAGTAATGAAAGGAAATAAAGTCATATGATATGTTAAGCAAAGAGTACTAAGAATGTAACTTAGATACACAAGTTCATGTATTTTCTATGATGATATGTAGGACATGTATAGCACTACTAGAAGAGGGGGTTGAATAGTGTGTGCGGAAAATCTTGTTTTTAAAAACGTTTGGCCCAAAAACCCCACTTCTGAAAACAGTTCCTGTTTCCAGATCCTGATTTGAAATACTTAAACGACCTAGTTACAGACCTCCAAAAATTATGAAATTTGGTGAGATTATACTCTCAGATGTTCTGAGTATCTCATAAAAATTTCAAATTAAAATTCAACTCCTAATCCTTAGAAAATTTGTTTTTGGTCAGATTGCACAAATCTACCAGAAACAGTACTCTGATTTGAAAATTTTATTCCGCTTAATTGGTGGCTCCAAATGGTCTGAAAATTTAATGACAAGCCTCAATATATGCATTTCAATGGGTTGAAACATTTTTCAAAAATTCCTTTAGGAAGTATATCAATCACGTTGATGTTCTCAACCTTTGTAACTCTGAAAATCATTGCGCTAGTCTCAGAACTATTCAAGTTTGATTGACTTATACTTATCCAAATGAGTTGAAATTTCCACCGAATGAAAGCTAAGATATGTGGCTATGTTTCTGCAAAGTTTTGTAGTTTTAAAAATCGTTTACTATTTTTATGATTGCAACGAAATCAATGCAGAAACTGAAAACTGAAAGTAAAGTGCAGTAAAGTAAGAACATCAAGGATTTTATACTGGTTCGGTTAAATCAACCTACTCCAGTCTTCGAAGACACCTTCTTCGGTTATCACTAAACACAAAAAACACCTTACCACAAGGGTGACTGGAGTTACACACCAACTCCATCCCTTTACAAAAAATACAATCGAGCAAACGAATCACAGATACCACCATCAAACGAATAAAGATTTGATCACATCTTGATCAACCTTTTGCAACAATGTATGAGTGTGGGTGATATAATCAAAGCCTATACAATAATTTGAATATATGAACAATAGGCTTGAGAGAGGAAGAAGAAGAAAGAAAAGAAGAAGAAGAAAGTAGTAGAGCCTTGTGCACTTGTGAGAATATGAGTTATAATCTTGCTTTTGTTTGCACTACTTCTTTTCCTTTTAAGCACCTCATGGCCGCCGCCTCCCTTAGGTCATCTTCCTTTCTTAAGAATTCTCTTTAATGTACTTGGAAGATTGCCTTGTGTAGATATGACACCACCTTACTTACTTGGCACATTATGATTGGAGGGATGACTTGACCTTGCGTACTTGGCACTTGATGATTGGTCCAACTTGTCATCATTTTAATGAGCTGAAAAATCTGAGAATAACTTGAAAAATATGTGCCAAAAAGAATTCAAAATGTTGACAAACAATCATCATTCAATCCCTTCAATTTTGGGAAGCAAATTGAACACAATCACATAGTAAAAATTGGCCACCCCATTTTCCATGTGCTGAAATTTTCAGCATGTGGTTTATTTGAAATCTTTTAAATTGTTATCTTGTGTAGTTCCCTCTTTTATGTCACTAACCTTGTGTGGCATATTCTCCACCAATTTAGATGCCAAATAAGCTCTACGTAGGCTCCAATGTGGCTGAGAATGGCGTGTAACATGGCTAGCATGTGCTGAAATTTTACTTTAATAAGCTTTGTCAAATAATGCACAATAATTACACATATATGGTAAATTCCAATCAGCTCTAATTTGAATTTTTAACATGTCTTGAATGTGTAAAAAGTGTGTGGATACATGTTACAACTCATGCCAAGAACGTTCCATGTGTTGTATTCGTAGAAAACCGAATGTTCGACTTTCGTCGATTACGCGATTTTTTTCCGATTAAATTCAAACTTTTTGCACATGTCATATATATTATGTCACACATAATATACCTAAAATAAAGTAAATATTCAGCTCTAATGGCTGACTTAGAGGCACCCCCACATGCTTAAAGAATTAAATTTGAAATCTCCACAAATTTGGCAAAATTTGTGGGTGATTTGTGTGTGCTAACATGTAATGATTTAGTGGCTGAATTTAACATGTGAGCCACAAAATGTTTGACTATTTTTGAAGTATATGGGCTGGCCATCTTTATATGGTAAGTACATGACACATTGACGAAGTTTCGGTAGTCACCCGATACGACAATTTTTGGTTTATAACCTTGTAACGTGTCGTTATAATTTTGTCATTACAATGACTTATATCATATGATATAAGACCTGAATATACTCTTAAATATGAGGTGTATATAGTGGTATGACGTTGACGTACATTTGTAATATATGCAACGTGTCGGTAGTACGTCGGAATATATGTGTATTGTCCCTTTTAAAAAATCTGATATAATATATATATATATATATATATATATATATGTATGTATGTATGTATATATGTATGTATGTATATATGTAGGTGTGTGAGAGGAGTAGGAGGGAGACTTTCCATTTCCAAATTTGTTGCTATAAAGCTTTGTCCAAATATATCTCCATTTGATGAACCAGTTAGTTCATTCACTTAAGTACTTCACTTCATGAACTAGTTTAGTTCATTAACTGTGGCACCTGAAAATAGTTCAAAGACTACAAATGTTTGCCATATGATGTAAGTTTTAACGCTTCATGGCTTGTTAGTACGGCAACAATACATATAAAGCATATGAGCATGTATATCACAAAAACGTGCCAAGTAATATTTTTGTCATGCATTTCATAGACTCGTACTATTTAAATCATGTATTTGTAAATCATTCAAACACTTTTTCTCAGCAAGTATGAGCTGCACATGTGTTGAAATTTTATTTTAGCAAGCTTTGTAAATAATGCACAATATTTATACATATATGGTAAATAATAATCAGCCCTATTTTGAATTTTCTAGAACACTTTAACATGTCTTGAATGTGTAAAAAGTGTCTAGATACATGTTACACCTATGCCAAAAAAAGTTCCATGTTGTATGTTCGTAGAAAACCGAATTTTCGACTTTCGTCGATTACGCGATTTTTCTCCGATTAAATTCAAACTTCTTGCACATGTAATATATGTTATGTCACACATAATATACATAAAATAAAGTTTATATCTAGCTTAAATGGCTGAGGTAAAAACGCCCATGTGTAGTAGAGAAGATTGAATTTGAATTCTCCACAAATCTAGCCTAAATTGTGGGTGATTTTTATGTGCCAACATAGAATGACTTAGTGGCTATTTGTAACAGGTGAGCCACGAGATTTTTGGTCATTTTTGAAGCATATGGGCTGGCCATCTTTATATGGCAAGTACGTGACAAGTTGGTGAAGTTTCGGTAGTCACCCGATAAGACAATTTTCGGTTTATGACCTTGTAACATGTCGTTATAATTTTGACATCACCTTGACTTATATCATATGATATAAGACCTGAATATACTCATAAATATGAGGTGTATATAGTGGTGTGACGTCGACATACGTTTATAATATATATGACGTGTCGGTGGTACGTCAGAATATATGTGTATTGTGCCTTTTAAAAAAATATGGATATTATATATATATATATATATATGTATGTATATGTATATATGGCGTGTAGAAGGAATGGGAAGGAGACTTTCCATTTTCAAATTCGTTGCCATATAGCTTCCACCAAATATGTCTCCATTTAATCAACTAGTTAGTTTATTAACTTAAGCACTTCACTTAATGAACTATTTTAGTTCATTAATTGTGACACCTAAAATTAGTACAAAGACAATAAATGTTTTCCATATGATGACGCTTCATGTCTTGTTAGTACGGCAATAATATATATAAGCATACAAAACATGTTTATCACATAAACATGTCAAGTAGTAATTTGTTCATGCGTTTCGTAAACACGTAGCATTTAAATCATGCATTTGTAAATCACTCAAACTCTTTTTCTCAACAATGAATAATAAACACGAGATGATTGATTCCAATTACACATGTTATGTTACGATTATGTTATGTTATGTTATGACGCGCCAGCATGACATCGGTGTTGAGTCCGAAACACACTCTAGAAGGTGGTGAGTGTTTGGCACTTTTGCAAAATTTTCTTGTTTGGCTCAACTCAAATGAAATTCAAAATCAAAGCAAGAATAGGAGGTGAGAAACAATGAATGAGTAAACCGGATATAGAGTGGTTCGAATCGTAAATGATTCTACTCCACTACCACTTTGTTGTCAAAGTGGATTTTCAACAACTACTCTTCTTATTAGAGATAATAAGAACAGCCACAGAAATACTTACACTAACACCTTAGTGTAAGCAACAACAACAGCAACTTCTTGCACAAAATACACTTGTGCAACTGCAGCAACTACAGCTCTAGCAAAAACAACTTCTTGCTACCTCACAACTTCAACAAAGTTCCCTCAAGAACTTTTTTCACAGTAGGTTGAAGGAAATAGTGGGGTTCACACTTTCTCACTAGTCTAAACACAAGCAAGAGATCAAATATTTATGGTTCCTCATGTGTTAGACTCTCTATCTCTCAATATACAACAATGAAGAACAAAGAAAGGCTTAACAAGCTTTAAGCACTTTTACAAATATGAGAGAAGTATACTATAATGAATGATGAAGCCTGATGATGGTGAAAGTGTGTATTTGCCTCATCCAAGCCTCTTCCATTTATAGATGAAGTTCACCACGTTTTTGAAGCTTCCACCATGTCTTCAACTACACCAAATGTCAAGATAATGTCCAAATAGTCTTTAGCCATCCTATGGAGTGATTTGATCCTCAATAGCCAACCTAGGATTGCTTAGACATGGATACAATAGTCAAGGAAGCATGTAGTATGTTGGAGTATAGTCTACAAGAAATTTGAGCAAGATTGGATAGAGAAAATACCATGAATCTTCCTTGGATTTTGTTCCAAGGTTCACAAAAATTTGAATTCTGGGAGACATCGATCAATCGAAGTGCCTGGGGTGAGAGATCGATGTCCTCCAGAAACTTTGCAGTTTTGAAACTATTGGACATCGATCGATCGAAGTCCCCCCTGGAGAGACTGATGTCACTTCGATCGATCGATGTCCCCTGGACTGAGAGATCGATGTTGGACAAAAAGTTTTCTGCCTGACATCGATCGATCAAAGTCTCTCTAGGGAGAGACTGAAGTGACACGATCGATCGATGTCTCCAGGTTGAGAGATTGATGTTGGACAGAAAGTTTTCTGCCTGACATCGATCGATCGAAGTCAGAGACTGAAGTGACAACGATCAATCAACGTCCTCAGTCTGAGAGATCGATGTTGGACAGTGAGTTCCAATCTCAACCATTTTTGACATAGTGTAATTTTCTCATTTTGCATCAAGTCTCAAGTCTACATTTGACTTATTCAAAACATCTTTTCATCATCAAAACAATTTATATCTTAACAATCTCCTCCTTTTTGATGATTTCAAAACCATGATTCAAAAGATGTTTTTACTTGATAATTTTACATCTAAACTTGATATTCTACAACTCCCCCTTAGTTCATGCTTCCTCATCACATGATCACATCAAAAACTCCCCCTCAACATGTAATCTACACAAAATCAATAAATATGGTGTCAATACCAAATTGTTTCCCCTCAGTCCATGCACCAAATTTCATATTTTCAACATGTATGCTATCAAATAAGCATACCATAATACTCATGCCAATGCCAATCATTTTAGATATTACAAAGCATATCAAGCATGCATTTTGTATTCACGTCAAGCAATTCATGATGCAACTTACATTACCAAGCAAACAATGTCAAGATCAAGAAACTTCATGCCAAGCCATGCCAAATCCAACTTCTCAAACCAAGCTATGTTATGCAAAACACCAAGACTTAAGCCAATTTAAACCATGCCATCAACACAATGCCATCTTATGCAACATCAACTATCAACATACCAAAACTCAAACCAACTTGCCAACTTAAACCATGCCATCAACTATCAACACATCAAGACTCATCAGGACCCAAACCACCAACTTCTCCCCCTTTTTAAAAATATAAAAAAATGGTAAAAGACACAAAAATGAAGAATCGAAATATCATTAAGCAAATACGAAGTTTATGAGATACATGAGTAATCTCAACTTTCAACCTAATCCTATAGCTACGAGGGGAATAAGGAAGCATTGGAAAACTACTCTTCATCGGAAGAAAAACATAATCCTGAGAGGGCTCCTTGTGCTTTGTCTTCAATTTTTGGTACTTGGTCTTTTGTGCATTCAACTCCGTCTCCAAAGTCTTGACCCTCTTTGTGAGATTTGCGTTTTCCTTTTCCAAATCATCAATGTGCACGGCTTTCTTGGTGAAGTGCTCCCCTTGTTGACCAAGTGTTCGGTTTATTTCCTCAATTTCAGCTTCCGCATCGAATTCCTCCTCTGAATCACTAGCTCCCTCCGTGGGAGCTTTTCCTTTGTCCACTTGAGAGGTAGAGCTGGGTTGTGAGGGCGGTTGTGTTTGGGGGTGAGATAAGGGTTCAGTGGGAGGTACAGTGGGTGATGGTAGAGGAATAGGATCTTCAGGTGGAATGTCTTCAGGTTCTTCCTGTTCTTGGTCATGTTGTCCACCCCGTCTCTGCGCCTCTTTTCGCGACTTATGTATCTGTTGGATGTTTGCCTTGGTGTAATAATCCTTATTGGATATCTGTTCGGTATATTCCCCATCCAACTCCACATTAGCCTTTTTGAGCAATCTATAGATGAGATTGCTATATGGAAGCGCTTTGGATTTCTTCGTGATAGCTTTCAACATATTCTCCAACACTATCTCCCCAAAATTTAATGGTTCCCTCATAGCAATACGATAAGCAATATAAAAGTCTAAGTTACTAGGAAGTTTAGCCGACTTGCCATTTATACAAAATGTAACAATGGCAAGCAAAACCCGATAAACTAGAGGTATGTTAGTTGGAGGGATGGAATCCAAGGTAAGTTTTAACCTCATCCTCGGAAATTTGATACTTGTACGTATCCCACCTCCATGGATCAAAATCTTCCCAACCTCATCAGGAACTTCAAGCAACACATTGATGGTCTTTGAACTAAATTCCAACAACCGACCATCTATTACTGAGTTTAAAGAATACTGCACTCCATTACTGTAGTCTACCCATAGATTTGCATATAACATTCTAGTGTAACGGGTGGACATGTTCACCATTTGAGAGACCTCCCAAATAGGTCTCCATTTTTTTGTTTGATCAATGATCGGTTTTAATTCCTCATTGCTCAAAATGTCTTCAATTTTGAGCAATTTTAGTGGAATGGTGGATCTCTTCTTACTTTCCCATTCATGAAATAGCAATTGATCTTTAAGGGAAATGTAGGCAAATTTACCTATACCTGTGGGTTCTTTCAAAGCATCCTTATACTCTGCAGATTTGAGCCATGGAAAATTGTTTAGAGTGAGCTTTCCCCTTGTCTCACTCAACATGGCCTCATGAGAGGAGGTGGCCTTCTTCCTCAACCCATGCAACCTAGACCCCGTTGGGACTTGAGGGTGAGATTGTTGAGGCACATTCTCTTCCTCATGAGATGTTCTTTGCCTTTTAGAGGAGGTTTTCGTTTTTGGAGCCATTTGGAGGTTAGGGTTCGAATTTGTCACAAAATGGAGATGGGAATGATGAGATTTTGGGAATAGAGGTCTGATTTGTAGAAAACATAGAGACTTTGGCAAGGATTTTGAGCGTAGAAGAGGAATTCTTAGTGTTTTGAGCGAAAGGAAGTTAGGGATTGCGTTTGGGGAAAGAGGAAAGTGAAAAAGAAGAAAGGGGTTCGCAACTTTTAAGTTTCTGCTCGCTAACATCGATCGGTCGATGTTTGAGACTTCGATTGATTGATGTCCTGTACTTCGATCGACCAATGTCTTATTTGACATCAGTCTTTGAGACTGCCACATAGATTGATCGATGTGTTCTGAAATCTGCCTTTTTGACAGTTTTGACCCTCTAACCAATGTTTATCTTTCCTAATCTTGTTCTAATTGATTCGAATGTCTCAGTGGGAAGTGAAAGATATCTGCTAGTTGGTCATTGCTTGGAACAAATTCAAAGCATACTAATCTTTTTTTGAATGCAATCCCTTGTGAAGTGATGCCTCACTTCTATATGTTTTGTCCTACTATGGTGAACCGGATTTTGTGCTATACTTATGGCTGAAGTGTTATCACATAAGATAGGGACTTTATCAAACTTAACATTGTAATCATTTAAGGTGTTGATCATCCAAAGTAGTTGTGCACAACACGAAGCGGCCGATACATATTCGGATTCCGCTGTTGAAAATGACACACTATTTTATTTCTTGGAGAACCAAGAAACTAAGCAATCTCCAAGGAATTGGCATGTCTTGGAGGTGTTTTTTCTATCAACTATATTTCCGGCATAGTCGGAGTCACTATACCCTCTTAAATCAAAACAACCATTTTTGGGATAAAATAACCCAAAGTTCAAGGTTCCTTTCAAGTACCTAAAGATACGTTTAATGGCAATTAGATGCGATTCCTTAGGCATACTTTGAAATCTAGCACATAAACACAAAGCATGCAAAATATCCGGTCTACTAACGGTTAAATAAAGTAGACTACCAATCATACCTCTATATTTGGTTACCTCAACTGGCTTTCCTTTTACATCTTTGTCAAGCTTTGTACTTGTGCTCATTGGTGTGCTCACACTTCTTCCATCCTCAAACTTGTATTTCTTGAGTAAATCCTTTGTATACTTTGTTTGAGATATGTATACTTCATCTTGAGCTTGCTTGATTTGAACTGTGATTTCAGCGGCGCAGCCGACGATGAAAATAGCCAGCTCACCATCGAGGGTCAAGTGGTCCCAAAGGTAAGTAAGTTCAAGTACCTAGGATCATTTGTATAACAAGATGGGGACATAGAGAGTGACATAGCATACCGAGTTCAGACAGGTTGGTGTAGATGAAGGGCGGCCTCAGGGGTGCTGTGTGACAAGAATTTTCCAATTAAATTAAAAAGAAAATTTTATAGGGTGGCAGTGCGACCGACAATGTTATATAAAACAGACTGCTTGACCATCAAGAAGACACAACTGCAGAAGATGGAAGTGGCAGAGATGAGGATGTTGAGGTGGATATGTGGGCACACAAGGCTAGCCAGAATCAGAAATGAGGTATATAGAGAAAGGTTAGGGGTGGCTAGTATAGTAGATAAGATAAGAGAGAAAAAACTGAGATGGTTTGGGCATGTCAAGAGGAGACAGACAACGGCGTCTGTCAGAGCAATTGAAAGCCTCATCGTAGAAGGGAAGAGAAGTAAAGGCAGGCCCAAACTGAAGTGGGATGAGCAAATTAGGCATGACTTACTAGAGTTGCACCTCTCTGAGGACATGGTTAAGGATAGGAGTTCATGGAGACGGAGGATTAAGGTCAAGGAGGGTAGACAGGATATAGGGGCACCCTAGAGCATACTTAGAAAATTAGATAGTCTCTACATTGTAGGTTGATTTTCACTTTTTTTTGGCATGCATATTCATTGTTGACTATTTTAATATCGTATGGTCTTAATTTATATTTAATAAAATCCATTTACTAGTAAATATTTCTATTATTGTACTATCTATACAAGTATTTATAAAGCCGGGGGTCTCATTAGAAACAAACTCTCTATCCCTTGGGATGGTGGTATTGTTTGCCTGCCTCTTACCCTCCCCAGACCCTAGCGATAGCTTATGCTGTCGTTGGAATATACTGGGTATAATTGTTGTTTGTTGTTGTTGTTGAAGACCAAGAAAATAGTTGAGTTCACACATCATGCTCATCTCAAATTCTCCTTCTATGAATTTAGCAAAATGCTCACAAAGAGAATCATTTGTAGCACCAAATATAATATCATCTACATAAATTTGAACAAGAAATTGATGGTTTCTTTGTTCTTTAAGAAAAAAAGTAGTGTCGACTTTTCCTCTTGAAAACTCATTTTCAAGAAGGAAGTTACTTAATCTTTCATACCATGCCATAGGAGCTTGTTTAAGTCCATAAAGGGCCTTTTTGAGTTTAAATACATGATTTGGATAATCATGATTTTCAAACCCTGGTGGTTGAGCTACATACATCTCTTCTTGAATTATTCTATTCAAGAATGCGGATTTCACATCCATTTGATATAGTTTGAAATCCTTATAACATGCATATGCTAATAGCATCCTAATAGCTTCTAACCTAGCTACGAGGGCAAATGTCTCATCATAGTCTATGCCTTCTTCTTGTATATATCTTTGAGCTACTAACCTAGCTTTGTTTCTAGTGATGTTTCCTTTATCATCTATTTTGTTTCTAAACACCCATTTAGTGCCAATTATGGGATTGATCACTAGGTTTATCTACCAATTCCCAAACATCACTCATTTCAAATTGATTTAGCTCTTCTTTCATGGTTAATACCCAATCTTCATCATTTATTGCCTCTTTAATATTATTAGGCTCAACTTGTGAAATGAAGGCATTTTCATTAAATTTCCTCCAAGTCATTATGCACTGACTAGTTTCACCTAATATTAATTCTTTAGGATGATCTTTCCGATACTTATATGAATCCGGTAAATTTAAGGTATCTCCTCCTACTTCTTCATCTTCAACCTTAGGTTCAAGGGGATCAATCCTAAGGTCAATGACAATATTACCTTTTGGATTCTCAATTTTTTCTATATGACTTACTTCAATTATTTCATCATCGTCATTATTAATGCTTGGTTCATCCTCAATGAGTTCACTAAACTTGACATGAATTGACTCTTCAACTTTCAAGCTCCTTTTATTATATACCCTAAATGTCTTGCTATTTTGAGCATATCCCATAAAGAACTTTATCCGCTTTGAAATCGAGTTTATCCAAGTTATATTTGGTGTTAAGTATAAAGCACTTACAACCAAAAATCTTGAAATAACCAATATTTGGTACTCTACCTTTCCAAAGCTCATAAGGAGTCTTTTTAAGAGATGATCTCAAATAAACTCTATTTATTACATGACATGCAGTGTTTACCGCTTTGGCCCAAAAATACTTGGGTAGCTCAAATTCATTTAGCATGGCTCTACTCATTTCTTGGAGTGTTCTATGTTTCCTTTCCGCAACACCATTTTGTTAAGGAGTTCTTGGAGCCGAGAAATTGTGTCCATACCCTTTGGATACACAAAATTCTTGAAAATCACCATAAAACTCACCATCTCTATCACTTCTAATTTCCTTAATTGTGTCTTCTTTTTTATTTTCTAATCTCCTACATAGTTTTATAAACTCTTGGCATGCATCATTTTTTTGGCTAAAAACATTACTCAAGTGTACCTAGAGAAGTCGTCTACCACTACAAAGGTGTAATGTTTTCCACCTAGACTTGCCGTATCAATATTCCCATACAAATCCATATGAAGTAATTGTAGAGGTTTGGTGGTGGAGATTTCACTTTTGGGCTTGAAGCTTGTTTTAACAAGCTTTGTCTTTTGACAAGTGTCACATAAGCATGGTTTTCGAAATTCAATTTTGGAAGACCTTGGACTTTTTCATTTTGCAAATCTCTTTGAAATTTTTAAAGCTAATATGTCCAAGTCGTCTATGCCATATTTGAGTCAAATCATTTTTGGCAACTAGGCAAGAAACATTTTGTGATATCAAATCATGTGTGCTAAATTTGTAAACATCATTTTTCCTTATAGCTCAAAAAACAATCTTGTCGTTCTTTTTCAAAAAAAATTTCTTTTCACAAATTCAACTTGAAAATTAGCATCACATAGTTGGCTAACACTTATCAAATTATATTTAAGCCCTTCTACATATAGTACATTATTAATGGTGAAAGAAGAGTTACCAATTTCTCCATGTCCAAGGATTTTGGCTCTCCCATTGCCAAAATACACCGTTCCACCATCTTGGAGCTTGAGCTTGGTGACCAACGTTTTGTCTCCATCATGTGAGTTGAACATCCGCTGTCCATAAGCCATTTGGTTCCTTGTTCTTTGGCTACTCCATTTATCTTGAGAGCCTACAAAACCAAGAGATTTATGCATTGGTACGTTTTGATGGTTGGGTCCTTTAGGGTTAGTTTGTCGACCCTTAGGCTTCCAAACTTACATGCTTCCAAATCTAGCTCTACATGCATTCTTCACATGTCCTACTTTGTTGCAATGAAAACAAGTGGGTACATGCCTTGGTTTAGAAGATGATGAGTCATGTTGTATTTTCTCTTGTTTGTTTTTTCTTTAATAAGTTGGGCTTAATGGAAGAATGTGATGAATTAAATCATAAACCGAATTTATCATTTTCAATTCTTTGGTTTCCAAGTAGTTTGTCTAGATTATTTTTACCATTGGTTAGACATCGTAAGTCTAACCTTAGTTTCTCACGCTCTTTCCTAATTTCCACATTTTCAAGAGCTACAGTTTTATGCATGGTGAGTATGATGTCATGATCTTGAAACATCAAAATGTTCTTATCATGCAAGCTCTTATTTTCTAAAATGCTCTTCTTGAACTCTTTCTTCAAATGTTTATACTTTAAATTAAGTTTTTCAAAATCATCTTGCAAATCCCCTATTTCATCTTGTAAATTAGAAGGATTAGAATTTACCTCAAGGTCATCTTCAATTGCCATGAGACAAGTATGTTGAGCTTTTGGATTTTCAACTATTGCAACAAGTCCAACATCTTGATCTTCACTCTCTTCCCCTTCCGATTCGGAAAGAAGATCATCCCACATGGTTACTGTAGCGCCCCGACCCGGACAGCGGATCCGAACCGGTGCACCCGTCGTGGCTTACTGAGAAGACTACAAGACGTCTCATCTCTCGAATACACATCATCAATGACGTAAGAGAATAAGCACGGAGACACGTGCGAAATAAAATCCAAATCATCCAAATCCGTATTCCCAAAAACACAAGTAAATAAAGTGGTTTATGGACGCAGCCATCTAAGTCTTCAAATGAATGAGAGAAACTGAAACAATATGAAACAGTCTAGAACAATTCCCAATATGAACACTAAACATCCCACTCAGCCCACTCGCCGTCGTCCTCTATGAAAATCATGTCATAGCTGGGCTCATCTGCAAAACAAGGGTAGTACCCTTAGCGAAAACGCTAGCAAGTAACCCGCTTATAAGACATACGGGATCAACACATGGCAAGACATGAGTAGTATTTAAATCAAGGGGTGATGGGGCACATGTCTTGTATAACTTCAAGAATATAGATTAATAGCATAACAGAACAAGAACAGTAATTCATACGTATTTAACAGTTCAATAGCAATCCAGTTACAAATCAATCATAACGTAACGACTCACGTGATGCATGACAGTTCAAAACATGCACTACACTACACAGTCACAAATGCTGATGCTTCATTTTTCAAAAACCGTGCAATGCATGTCACAATGTCCGGTCACATAACTTTATACCCTGTGGTGGGTCACAGCTTGTCTTTATACCCTGTGACGCACCACAGCTTAACTTTATACCCTGTAATGTGCCACATCTTGTCTTTATACCCTATGATACATTACAGCTCACTTTATACCCTGTGATGGTTACAGCTTGTCTTTATACCCTGTAACGAATCATAGCTCATTTCGCAAACTTTATACCCTGTGCCGAGGCACAGCTCTTATCAAAACATAATGCAAATGCAAGTGCCATGATACAAAAATGCACGTTCACATGTCAATCAATCAATTGAGGCACATCCCAATCACTCATTCAAGCGTATCATTACATGTTCAAGTCTACCTCACAAGACATGCATACTAGGGATACAAGAGATGAGATAGACGCCCTCACACGTTCCATTTGAACCTTATCGAAACCTCAAATGTTCATCCTTAACCCCTTAGAACATTCACGTTGAAGTCCATTTCAAATACCCCACAAAGTCATCACCGTTGATTCACCATCCTAGGTCGTGTTCCCAAGGCTTACACTACCTCAATCAGGTCCTAAGAAGCCTCTAGTGTCCCCCAATTGATTCTCTAGCTTCCCTTTTCCTTCCTCTATTTTCTCACAAAACTGGTTGACATCATCCCCTACATCGATCGATCGATGTCACTTCATACCCTCACATCGATCGATCTATGTCCATCAGAAAACTTTCTGGCTCACATCATACCCTACATCGATCGATCGAAGTACTTCATATCCTCACATCGATCGATCGATGTCCATCAGAATACTTACTGCCCAACATCATACCCTACATCGATCGATCGAAGTACTTCATCCCCTCACATCGATCGATCGATGTCTACGATTCCAGAAAAGAAATTCTGCGATTTCTACAGAAATTGCAGAACCAAAACTCCAATCGATCCCAAACTTCATCCCAATCAATCCAGGCCTAATCCCTGCTATAATCTCATGCTTAAACTACAGATTGGACACTTTACACATACCAAACAAAGATTCAAGCCTAGAACTCAAATATTCTAACCTTATCAATCCAAAGATCTTACTTTTCACCCTTGAACCCCACACAACAATGAAGTCACAACAAAAAGGGAATCAAGGGGTAGGGATTTGCACGATTTCACGAAATCAAAAACAACAAAACGATTTTCAACATATAGTGGCCAAAACATCAAAACCAAAACACATAAATCACATATAGATTCACAGAAAGAAGCTACTGCATGGTGATCCATTTTGATATCAAAAATAGGCCTTTTTCTTTCGCAAATCGTAGGAACTCACAAGTAGATTACTTGCCTGTGATTACTTGAAGAAGAATCGAAGGGAAACGACGATCGGATTGAAGATCTTGAAGAACCTTCACCTAGGGTTGCAAGGAGAGAGTGAAATCGCCTATGGAGGAGAGGGAGAAGGGAGGCGTCGGTTTCTTTTCTGAAAATGAAGAGAAACTGACGTTCTGTCAGTTTTGATATGGGGAAGGATGAAATTTGAGTTTCTAAATTATATCCTATCATCTCATTTATCTTAAATAATTAAATTCTAATATTTAATCCTAAATTAAATACCAATTAATTCTAATATTTAATCTCTTCATAAATGCCACTTAATCCAACATTTAATTCTTAATTCATTACCATTAATTGTCATTAATTCACTTAATTTCCTTTTATCCTTTAATTATTCTATGGGGGTGCGGGGCATAACAGTTACCTCCGCATTAAGAGCTTTCTTCTTTTGAGGAAAGACCTTTTTTCTTGTTTTTGCGGCTCCTTGACGTGGCAATCGGCAATGAACTGAACGGGTCGACCACATCTATAACAATTTTCACTTGCTTCTTTTTTCCTTGGATGGTCTCTTGAAAAACTTTCTTGCTTGAGCTTTATTTCTTGTTGCCATTCTTCTAAATTTTCTTACTAGAAGAGCAACTTCCTCATCTGATTCATCGGACTCTACCACCAATCCTTTGTGTGATGTTTGTGTGGGCTTGATAGGATTCATCCTATTTTGTTCATCAATAACAATTTCATGAGTAAGAAGATTACTGGATAGCTCATCAAGGGTAAGAGTTTTGAGATTCTTTGATTCGGCGATGGCGGTGATTTTAGGTGTCCATTCTCTTGGCAAAGAGTTGAGGAGTTTTGAGACAAGGTCTTCATTTGAGATTTTCTTGTCCACTATGGAAAGTTGATTCACTATTCGTGAGAATCGGTCGATTGTCTCCTCAATCTTCTCACTACTCTTCATTCCGAACATCCCATATTTCTTCATGAGCATGAGTCTTTTGTCCATTCTTACTTGATCAGTTCCTTCGTGTATCATTTCAAGCCTTTTCCATGCCTCATGGGCTGTTTCAAGACCTTGAAGTCTTATGAGCTCATTGGTGGTAAGAGCACTTGAGAGAATATCAAATGCTTTGTCATTTATGGCGAAGTTTATCTTCTCTTCGTCGGTGTAGTCATCCTCATCTTTGAACATTGATTCTCCTTTTGAGTTGGTAATCATAGGAAATTCAATTCCTTTGACAACGACTCTCCATATATCAAATCCATAGCCTTTCAAATGATTGATCATTCGAAATTTCCACAAAGAATAATTTTGGGCATCAAACATAGGTGCTTTAGTGTTTGATCCTGAAATAGTGCAGTAGGATTGGAAGTTGAAGTGTGAGATGAAGAGGTTGAGGTTGTCATTGCCATGTCTTTAACCTAGCTACTTGCAAAGATAGGCCAAGCAATCAAGGTTAGGCTATGATTTCAATTGTTAGGTCCGAAACACACTCTAGAGGAGGGGGGGTGAATAGGGTGTTTGATACTTTTGCAGAATTTTCTTGTTTGGCTCAACTCAAATGAAATTCAAAATCAAAGCAAGAATAGGAGGTGAGAAACAATGAATGAGTACACCGGATATAGAGTGGTTCTAATCGTAAATGATTCTACTCCACTACCACTTTGTTGCCAAAGTGGATTTTCAACAACTACTCTTTCTTATTAGAGATAAAAAGAACAACCACAGCAATACTTACACTAACACCTTAGTGTAAGCAACAACAACAATAACTTCTTGCACAAAATACACTTGTGCAACTGCAACAACTACAGTTCTAGGAAGAACAACTTTTTGCTATCTCACAACTTCAACAAAGTTCCCTCAAGAACTTTTTTCACAGTAGGTTGAAGGAAATAGTGGGGTTCACACTTCCTCACTAGTCTAAACACAAGCAAGAGATCAAATATTTATGGTTCCTCTTGTGTTTGACTCTCTATCTCTCAATATACAACAATGAAGAACAAAGAAAGGCTTAACAAGCTTTAAGCACTTTTACAAATGTGAGAGAAGTATACTACAATGAATGATGAAGCCTGATGATGGTGAAAGTGTGTATTTGCCTCATCCAAGCCTCTTCCATTTATAGATGAAATTCACCATATTTTTGAAGCTTCCACCATGTCTTCAACTATACCAAATGTCAAGATAATGTCCAAATAGTCTTTAGCCATCCTATGGAGTGATTTGATCCTCAATAGCCAACCTAGGATTGCTTAGACATGGATACAATAGTCAAGGAAGAATGTAGTATGTTGGAGTAAAGTCTACAAAAAATTTGAGCAAGATTGGATAGAGAAAATACCATGAATCTTCCTTGGATTTTGTTCCAATGTTCATAAAAATTTGAATTCTGGGGGACATCGATCGATCGAAGTGTCTGGGGTGAGAGATCGATGTCCTCTAGAAACTTTGCAGCTTTGAAACTGCTGAACATCGATCGATCGAAGTCCCCCCTGGAAAGACTGATGTCATTTCGATCGATCGATGTTCCCTGGACTGAGAGATCGATGTTGGACCAAAAGTTTTCTGCCTGACATCGATCGATCGAAGTCTCTCTGGGGAGAGACTGAAATGACATCGACTGATCGATTCCCCAGGTTGAGAGATCGATGTTGGACAGAAAGTTTTCTGTCTGACATCGATCGATCAAAGTCAGAGACTGAAGTGACATCGATCGATCGATGTCCTCAGTCTGAGAGATCGATGTTGGACATTGAGTTCCAATCTCAACCATTTTTGACATAGTGTAATTTTCTCATTTTACATCAAGTCTCAAGTATAAATTTGACTTATTTAAAACATCTTTTCATCATCAAAACAATTTATATCTTAACAACCGGGACCGGAGTGGTAGATGTCATGGGCATATGTTATCGTTATGGCCGAGTGCAACATCTTGTCCAGGACACGGGATCTCCGCCATAATGCATCGCCGTTAGAACACATACGTAAGATTTATGTTGTACATGTTACTATATAGGGAAACATTCGGTATGTCGTGCGTTATTATTCTTACAAAAAGTGATATAGCCATCTTATGAAAATGTTATGTTTACATGTTCATGAAAATGTCATGTTATGCATGTTTACGAAGAAGTCATATCTTGATATTATGGAAAGTCATGTTTTTAAATTGTAATGAAAAATGAACCATGTTATGATTTGTCAAAACCAAATTTCTATGAGACCATCAAGTTATTATTGAGAACATTCTTAAACCTATGATATTATTAAGTAGACCAAAGTAGAAATTATGCATGGAAGTGTAGATGATATGACATAAGACTTGTGAGACTCACCTCGGATCTCGGCTCTGCTGAGCTGAGAAGGTTAATACTGAGGCTGAGCTCTGCTTTGTGCTGAGCTTAGCTGTATATTGGAAGAATGCAGAACTATTGACACAGTGTTGCTCTGCCGAGCTCTGCTCTGTGTTGCGCTCTGCTGTTGCACTAAGAACATTCGTTGTTCAAAGGCTTTGGTTACCGACCTCTGCTTTATGGCGAGCTCGGCGGTTCAGCTGAGTACATTCGTTGTTCTGCCGTGTTAAGCTCTGCTCAGCTAAAGGCTAATAGCACAGATCAGTGGCTCTAAAATGTTGTTCAGTTCAGGTCAGCAGTTCGGCTGACTATTCAGAATGCAGATTCAGTCGTGCTTTATGAACTTTCTCGGTAGATCCGCTTAGCCTAACCTGAGCTCAGCAGGTCGGCCCTGACCTTAAGTCAAGTCGGCCACTGCTGTACAGAAGTGAATTAGTCTGAATTATATACGACAATTCTTAAGACGTTATTGGTTTGCTTCTGTACTGATTCTTGTTGTTTCTGATCGGTAGAGACGTGATGGAGAACGAAAGCTCAAATTCGATCAGTGCTATGCACGTTGGTTCTCAGGAACAGTCCAGTATTGTTCCAATTCCACCTATAGTTGTTGCGCCCATTCCTGCCCTGTCCTTGCAGTTGGACAAGTTGAGAAGCCGGAAAAGTTAGGAGGCAGTTTCTTCAAACGCTGGCAGCAAAAGATGCTATTCTTTTTGACAACGATGGGTCTGGCTGAACTGCTGACTGAGGATCCTCTAGAGGTGGTTCCGGTTGAAGATCAGAGTCAGAATATGCAGAACAGTGTGATGGCTGAAGCATGGAACTATAGTAAATATGTATGCTTGAGTCATATTTTAAGTTGTTTAGATAATTCGTTGTACGGAATGTATTGTACCTTTAAAACTGCAAAGTCTTTGTGGATGGCTTTAGATAAAAAATACCGCACAGAGGATGCTGGTACCAAGAAGTTTGTCGTCGGCCAAATTTCTTGATTTTAAAATGTCAAACTCCAAAACCGTTGTTTTTCAGATTGAGGAACTGCAATTATTAGTGGCCGAAATAGAAGAAGAGGGCATGTCGTTTAGTGAATCTTTCATAATGGCGTTCGTGATTGAGAAGCTACCTCTTTCGTAGAGGGAATTCATAAGCTATCTCAAGCACAAACGAAAGGAGATGACTTTGGAGGATCTGATTGTTCGACTCCGTATAGAGGAGAACAACCGCAGGTCCGAAAGAAAGCCAAGTTTTAGTACTGGTCAAGCCAAGGCTCATGTCGCAGAGGCGACGAAAAAGAAAAAGGTAAATCTTGTGGAGTGAACCCTAAAGGCAAGAAAGTTGTCAAAAGGTTCACTGGAAAATGTTACAACTGTGGAGTTCAGGGCACCGTAGTATTGATTGCCGTAAGCCCGAGAAGAAACAAGAAAAAGCCAAAGCCAATCTTGTCAACTAGATGAATGATCTGGATTTGTACGCTGTTGTTTCTGAGTGCAACACAGTGGGAAATCCTCATGAATGGTGGGTAGACACTGGAGCCACTCGACACATATGTGCCAACAGGGCAATGTTCAGAGATTATTCTATATCCCAGAATAATGAAAAGCTGTACATGGGGAACTCCGATAGCTCGAAGATTGAAGGTTTGGGCAATGTGATTCTGAAGATGACTTCAGGAAAGAAACTGACTCTGCGAGATGTACTGCATGTTTCTGACATTCCCAAGAACTTAGTTTCTGTAGCTTTACTAGTCAATCATGGATATAGACTAGTATTTGATTGTAATAAATTCATATTGATTAAGAATGGGATATTTATGGGGAAAGGGTACTTGACCGGCAACATGTTCAAGCTTAGTGTGATGACTGTTGCACCCAAGAAAGTTTCGCCCGAAGAGGCTAACAAGAATGCTCCTCCTTCTGCTTATATGCTTGAGTCTTCTTGTTTATGGTATTTTCGTTCGGGTCATGTTAATTACAAGTCAATACAAAGAATGATAAATCTTGACTTATTACCCAAAATGAACATAAATAAAAGAAAATGCCAAGTGTGTGTTGAAGAAAAAAATGGGAAAGGCGCCATTTCCTTTAATACAAAGGAACACTGAACCTTTGGGTTTAATTCATACTGATGTGTGCGATTTAAAATTTGTGCAAACAAGAGGTGGTAAAAAGTACTTTGTAACTTTTATCGATGATTGTACACGATATTGTTATATCTATTTACTAAGTAGAAAAGATGAGGCTCTTGATGCTTTCAAGGACTATAAAAATGAGGTTGAGAATCAACTTAGCAAACGAATTAAAGCAATTCGTAGTGATAGAGGTGGCGAATATGATACATCGTTTAATCAGTTTTGTTCAGAACATGGCATTATTCATCAAACAACTGCACCATATTCACCTCAATCAAATGGTATTGCTGAACGCAAAAACCGAACTCTGAAAAAGATGATGAATGCTATGTTGATAAGTTCGGGTTTACCTCAAAACTTGTGGGGGGAAGCAATTCTCTCGGCCAACGTCATTTTAAATAGAATTCCATCTAAGAAGATGGATGAAACCCCATACGAGCTTTGGAAAGGCCATAAGCCTAGTTAAAATACTTGAAAGTGTGGGGGTGTCTGGCGAAGGTTGCAGTATCCAAACCAAGACAAGTAAGAATTGGGCCTAAGACAATTGACTGCATATTTATAGGATATGCAACTAACAGTAGTGCATATCGATTCTTAGTGCACAAGTCGGACATTCCTGACATACATGAGAATGTTGTTTTGGAATCAAGAAATGCGGTATTTTTTGAAAATGTCTTTCCAAAGAAAGACAAAAACAATGAAGAAAGAAGCACTGGTAAGCGATTGCATGAGACGATCCCTCAAGAAGTTGAGGAACCACGTCAAAGCAAGCGAGCCAGAATCCCAACGTCCTTTGGACCAGATTTCTATACATACTTGGTAGAAGACGATCCAAGAACCTTTTCTGAGGCTATGTCAACTCCAGAAGCCCCCTTCTGGAAAGAGACAGTAAACAATGAAATAGGTTCGATTCTTTGAAATCACACTTGGGAGTTGGTTGATCTTCCTCAAGGAAGTAAACCACTCGGATGCAAGTGAATCTTTAAGAAAAAGATGAAAGAGGACGGGTCTATTGAAAGTACAAGGCCTGGTTGGTAGCTAAAGGCTATCAACAAAAGGAAGGCTTTGACTTTTTTGATACCTACTCACCAGTAACTAGAATCTCGTCTATAAGGATTCTAGTTGCTATTGCTGCAGTCTATAATCTAGAAATCCATCAGATGGATGTGAAGACTGCTTTCTTGAATGGTGAGTTAGAAGAAAAAATCTATATGGAACAACCGGAAGGGTTTGTGGTTCCAGGACAAGAGTCTAAAGTCTGTAGACTCGTTAAGTCCCTGTATGGACTTAAGCAAGCGCCCAAACAGTAGCATTTGAAGTTTGATGAGGCAGTGTTGTTAAATGGCTTCATGATCAATGAGTGTGACAAGTGTGTGTATATCAAGAACACACCAGACGCTTATGTGATAGTATATCTATATGTAGACGACATGCTCATCATAGGCAGTACTCGTGATATCATCTTGAATACCAAAAGGATGTTAACACAAAATTTGATATGAAAGATATGTGGGTTGCCAATGTTATTCTTGGAATTAAGATTTCTCGAATAACTGAAGTCTTGTTATGTCTCAAACTCATTATATTGAATCTGTTCTCAAACGATTTAATATGTTTGATACAAAACCAATAAAGACCCAACTAGACTTAAGTGTACACTTAAGAAGGAACCGAGGTGAACCTGTGGCTCAATTGAGGTATTCACATGTGATTGGAAGCCTGATGTACATAACGAATTGTACTAGACCAGACTTAGCGTGTTCGGTAAACAAATTAAGTAGGTTTACCAGTAATCCAAGTGAGGAACATTGGAATGCTCTAAATAGAGTATTGCGATACTTAAAGTATACAATGAATCTTAGATTACACTACTCGATATATCCAGCAGTATTGGAAGGCTAGTGTGATGCTAATTGGATATCTGACAATAAAGATTCTAAATCCACGAGTGGATATTTATTCACTGTTGGTGGTGGTGCTGTATCATGGAAATCCATGAAGCAAACGTGCATAGCTCGTTCCACGATGGAAGCAGACTTCATAGCACTTGATAAAGCTGGAGAAGAAGCTGAATGGCTTTGAAATTTCCTAGAAGATATTCCATGTTGGCCTAAGCCAATCGCTCCCATAAGCATACACTGTGATAGCCAGTCGGTTATAAGACGAGCACAGAGCAGCATCTATAATGATAAGTCACGACATATACGTCGGAGACATAATTCCATTAAGCAATTGATCTCTAATGGCGTGATTTCTATTGATTATGTAAAATCAAAGGAGAATCATGCGGATCCGCTTACAAAAGGCTTGCCGATAGATCAAATGTTAAAATTGACAAATGGAATGGGACTTAAGCCTACTACACAAGAATCGTCATAATGGTAATCCAACCTTGCTGACTGGAGATCCCAGAATCTTGGTTCAATGAGACAACTAAGTTATGAAGGTTCAATTTAGCACCTACTCATTCCGGTATATAAAAGTGCTGTCTACAGAGAATATTAAAGCTCTTAATGATGTCCTATATCTTGATACATCAAGTGGAGTATGACAGAATGCTCCTAATAGGATCCACCTATGTAAGTGTGAAGTAGGGCCGCTTCTATGAGAATTCTGAGAGGCAAGAATTTTCTAAAACACTTTCTGAAACTAGGTTGTTCATTGCCAAAACAAACACAACCACGAGAATCAAAAGGGTGTTAAAGGAAATGGTGTGTGAGTATTGTTGTCTAGGTTCACAGCGAAGGCTGACTAGTTCAAGACATCAAGTCACTACTTAGCCGAGTGAATCCGATAGTACATCACTACGAAAGGTTCAAAGCAGAAGCTACCTCTTCTGATGCAACATTTCCTTGTCTGACTTTTCGGTAGAGTCTGCATCTACATTTGCATTAATTTACATTCATGTGGGGGATTGCTGGAAGAATTTGTGAGACTGGGGTTGTGAAAAGTTGGTGAGCAACATACTTTGAGCTTAATTATAATTAGTGTCTGTTAATCAAAACAAGAAACTAGCTAGTCTTAAATTATCTACGAAATAAGCAGATGATTTTAGGCTTTTGAATCACTCAATTCTGATACCGGGTGAATGAAAAATTAATGCTCAAAGTAAGAGTTAAAAATGGAAATTTTCAAATATACCACATCGGTGAAATTAATGAAAAGTTGCCACCAAATATAGTATTAGGCATTTCGGATGTGCCAAAAGAAATCTGACCGCAGGAAAGACGCAGTCCAGCTCTGCTCGGCTCAGCCCTGCTCGGCTCGGCACTGTTCTGCTCGGTTCGTAGTTATAATTTTTGGACAAATTTCTTTTAAATTTTTCCAGAAAATAACTTGATCCTACGGTTATGATCGAACGGCCCAGATTAATCTGACCCAGTCTCTGATCGTGGGAAGAGAACTGGGGGACAATGGTGCCGATCGGGTTGTGGAAAAATGGGGGGTCGTGGCAGAACGGTTGCCGTAGCCTCCAAGCATTTCCCCTCTATAAATAGAGGCAGCAGTCTGCCTCCAAAGACACCAAGCGAAAAACCCAACGCCGAGATCTTCCTCTCCTTTATCTACTGCATTCCTCTGCTGCATTCATCTGCTGCATATTTCTGTTTCATATGACATTCATCTGCTGCATTCCGATAATCCGAGAAGGTAGGACATTCTTGAAGGTTCGTTGAGTTCAGCGATGCAGTGCCGCTTGTCTAAACTGGTCTCCGTTGTATCCTAGGAGATGGTTGCTCCTTTGGGTAGGCACAGTGTACCGGAGCAATAACGTCTTAAGGACAGAGTCCTGGACTCACCTCGGATCTCGGCTCTGATAAGCTGAGAAGGTTAATGCCGAGACTGAGCTCTGCTTTGTGCTGAGCTCAGTTGTATTTTGGAAGAATGCAGCATTGTTGACACAGTGTTGCTCTGCTGAGCTCTGCTGTTGCACTAAGAACATTCGTTGTTCAGAGGCTTTGGTTGCTGAGCTCTGCTTTGTGACGAGCTCGGCAGTTCGGCTGATTACATTCGTTGTTCTGCCGTGTTAAGCTCTGCTCGGCTAAAGGCTGACAGCACAGAACAGTGGTTCTGAAATGTTATTCAGCTCATGTCAGCAGTTCGGCTGACTATTCAGAACGCAGATTCAGTTGCGCTGTCTGAACTTTCTCGGCAGATCCGCTTAGCCTAACCTGAGCTCAGCAGGTCGGCCCTGACCTCGGGTCAGGTCGGCCACTGCTGTACAATAGTCAATTAGTCTGAATTATTTACGACAATATATATATATATATATATATATATATATATATATATATATATATATATATATAGACACACACACACACATACATACTTATATTGATAAAGTTATCTTTAATATTACGTTTATTGATACATTTACCAAGTAAATGTATTTACAATTAAACATATTAAATATATTCATCTTAGTAAATGAGAAGATGATGTACTTATCCACCAACATAAAAAAATAACATTAAGCTACAGTCACATCGACTCTTATTCACCGTAGTGACGGTATATGCTTCAGACTATATTTTATCGTGATCACAGTGCGCCCCATTCTGCATCAATAAAAACAAATTATACTTGGCTGGCGATTGAGGGCATTTTGGAAAAAATGGGCAAAAACAAAAAGGGAAATTGCGACTTGTTACAATTGACCTATGCCACAAATTCATATACCCTTTGCTTTTTTCCCATTCTTCATAATTAAGCACCTTTATACACTTCACATAACCATTGACCAAAGTTATTTATTAAACTATAACAGAATATAGTAACATATACATTTAAGGAAAGTCAATCATAATTCACATGCAACCATATTTTGGTTTTTGTAGATACTAAAATAAGATAACACACATACAACTTCAATAACCGTGACTCGGTGCCCACATAATACTTTGGAAAAATGTATTCAAACAACATAACTACATTTTCTCTTTCAATAATCATAAATGCAATGGTCAACTTCAAAAAAAAAGTTTAAGATAACCAGCTCCATCCAATCTCTAAATAAGCATAAGACCCCTTGCATGTATGATGGCCAATGATACTTGGTAGAGAAGATGTTTGTGTGCGCCAACCTAGTGATGCTTGGTGAAGGAGATGCTTATATGCACACACATAATGATGCATGGTGAATGAGATGTATGCATGTGCAGAAGAGGAAGAATCAATGTTCCAAAACAACTTCTATCCAGAGCTTTCAACTAGCGAAACTCTTTGTTGACAAGAAGCGTTTTGGTGTAACGTTGGAGGGACACCAATGCAACCCTGAAACATATGAAAACAAACTTTGAAAAACTCACTAAAACTTCTCGTTGTCTATCCAAATACGACTATTGATCAGTTGTAGTTCTTTAAGGCTTTGTTTCTTCTGTTCTCGTATTTTTATCGTAATTCAATGATATCATTTTCACTGAAGTCATTCTAAAAGTAAAAGCAGTTTTAAGACTTGAGAAATGAATAACATCTTATTTCTTTCGTGTACATCATTTATTTTGTGTTCGAGGACTATATATAGGCCCAGACGCGTCTTTTGTCATGATGAAACGGTTTTTATTGATACATCTACTACAATAAATGTGTTCTTTATCTCTAAGAATCTGTTCAATGTATTTTAGTCGATACGCTGCATTTACAGCTTCTTAGATAATAGAAAAACTTTTTTCCTTCTTCTTTTACACCGAATAGCATACTACCAGTGGCATCGTATTATGGTGAATGAGACATGCTTCTCAGTATACCGTATTACGTTATCTCTTAAGCCATTATCTACTTATTAACTGTGATTAAGGTATAACTCTATACACATTTTTTACTAACAATTTAATTAATCTACTGTACGACTTAAATTATGAATAAATACTTTCTTATATATGATGCTAAATAAATCACTCACTTATGAAAACCCGATACTAAATGCACGTCTACCCATTTAAGGTCAACTCAGAAAAATACACCATTTTATAAACTGTGCTGAAAGTCTAAAAAATGGTGTCTCTTGTGCAATTTCGACCCTCTTATGTGTACTTAGACGCAATTTACCCCAAATATTTTTTTAGCTTCTAAGCCCCAAACAAAGTCGTTCCAACATTATGTAGCTAGACGTAATTTACTGAATAAGATACTTCTGATGGATCCCCAAAGCATTTTTCTTGACTTTGAAATAAAGCAAAATGACCCACTAAATTGGCCGCGATTCTTATATTATAAAGTATCAGTTGATCAACACATCTTGACGCAATTTTTATTATGGCCCATCGGGAAATAACTTCTATGCGTTTCTAACACATGTGTATGGCTGCGTATATCCGACACTTCTATGTCCCGCTATAGACAGGAGCCACTAAAAAATAGGATAATGTTGTTGTTTATGTCATATCACATAAGCCGAAAGTGAAGTTCGAATTCAACTCGAGGTTTTTCGACACTAGTTCAAACTTTGATTTGTGTTCCTCTCGAGCTTGGTTGAGTTTGAAATCGAATTCAACTCGATCATACAAATGAGATTGGTATTTCAATTTCATTGATTAATATAGTAAGGATGGCATTTGACTCATCATCATCATCCGGACCCCGTATATTCCAACGACAGCAAAAGCTATCGTTAGGGTCTAGGGAAGGTAAGTGGTAGGTAGACAATACCTCTATCCCAAGGGATAGAGAGTCTGCTTCCAGTGAGACCTCTCGCTCTATATGTACCTGCACAAATGACATAATAATAGAGATATGCTGTGCTAGTGTGTTAGTAAAGAAATTCAAGAAATACAAAAAAAAGACTGTAAGATCTGCAAGGCACCACTAGAAGGGGGGGTTGAATAGTGGGTGCGGAAAATGTGGTTTTTAAAATTAGTTTGAATCAAAAACCCAACTTCTGAAAACAGTTTCTGTTTTAAGGACCAGTTTTAAAACGTTTTGAAAACTAGGTTTCAGGTCTTCAAAAATTCTGAAATTTGGAGAGAACTTATACACAGATGTTATGAGTATCTCCTAAAAATTTCAGATTAAAATTCAACCTCTAACCCCTTGAAAAATCGTTGGAGGTCAGATTGCGCACATCTGCCAGAACCGATACACTGATTTGAAAAATTAATTCCAATTTGTACACAACTCCAAATGCTCTGAAAATTTAACCACTAAACCCCTTATATGTTATATTTAAATGGGTTGAAACAGTTTTGAAAAATGATTTTGGGAAGTTAGTCAAATACGATCAAAGTCTCAACCTTTGCAAGCCTGAAAATCAGACTGCACTAGTCTCAGAACTTTAGACGTTTGAAAGACTTATACTTGTCCAAAAGGGTTGAAACTTGCGCCAAAAGAACCCTAGAACATGTGGTTATATTTTCTGAAAGTTTCGTGATTTTTGAAATTTGTTTACTATTTTTACGAACGTGATTAAGAACAGTAAACAGTGCTGAAACAGAAAATCAGTGCTGAAAGTAAATGACACCAAGAATTTTATACTGGTTCGGTTATCAACAACCTACTCCAGTCTTCAAGGAACACCTTCCTTGGTTCACACTAATCACACAACTCAAAAACACCTTACTACAGGGTTGATGGAGTTACACACCAACTCCAACCCTTTACAAACCTTGTATGTTCAATACAATTCGCACGAACACCACCACCTAGCAAGAATGAAGATTGATCACACCTTGATCAACCTTTTACAAAGATATATATTGAGTGGTGGTCTATGTCAAGCCTATTCAAGATTGAAAGATATGAATACAATAGGCTTACAAGAAGAGAGAAAGAAAGAGGATGTAGAAGAAGAAGAACTAGGCTTTTTGATCACTTTGATTTGCAATGCTTGGCCTTGTTTTGTTTGCTCTCTTCTCTTTCCTTTTAATGAGTGCAGGCCGTCCCCCTTGGTGTACCTCCCCCTCTTGAAAATTATCTTCTAAGTCATTGGGAGAGTGTAAGACATCATTGTGACAATGTCTTGCTTACTTGGCATCTCCTTATTGGATGATCATTTAGTCTTCGCTTACTTGGCACCTTCTCATTGGATGAATGTTGTCATCATTGATGACTTGGAAAAAATCTGAGAATTACACTTAAACATGTGCCAAAATCATCACAAAATTATTTCCATAAATCATAAGATATATCACATAAATTGCAAGACATCAAATCCTTCCCAACTAGGATAAAATTCGGCCATTATGTATCATTGCCATGCTGAATTTTCAGCATGTGCATCATTCAATTTTATTCAAAATAATACCCAATTTACTTTGATTTTTCTTTACAAAAATGAATCAACAATTTATGGTAAGTATTACTATCACATAAGAAATGAACTTGGACACTCTCAAGCTCACAAATTCGGCCACCATGTCTTCACACATGCTGAAAAATTTCAGCATGTGTGATATGTAGAATATCACACTTTATTAATTTAAATAATATTCAAATCATTTCCATAACATCCTCAATTAATCCTCATGATTCAAGATATTAAAATATGGCATTTCTTAGTGCTAAAAATCGGCCATAATACAACACACATGCTGAATTTTCAGCATGTGTCATATATGTGACATAGTTTGAAATGTTACCTTTTGTAGCTCCTTCCTTTATATCACCAACATTGTGTGATTGATTCTTAACCAATCAAGATGCCAACAAGGCTCCACATATGTTCCAAAATGGCAGTTGTAGGCGTTGGAAATGATTGTGTATGTGCTGAAATTTATTTTTGCTAACTTTGTAAAATAATGCACATTTAATAGTACACACATGTTATATTCCAATCAGCCCTTAATTTAATTTTATAGAACACTTTAAGATGTATATCATATGTACAAAGTGTCTAGATACGTGTCACATGATGTACCAAAAACGTTCCATGTGTTGTGTGCGTAGAAAACCGAATTTTCGATATTTATCGATTACCCGATTTTTCTCTAATTTAAATTCCAACTTTTGCACATGTTATATATATTATGTTATACATAATATATATATACTTTAAATCTCAGCACTTGGCTGGTCTAAAGTGGTACCATTAGCATGTGACAAAATTAAACTTGGAATCTTCACATTTTGGCCTTAATGTGGAGTAATTTGTGTGTGCCAACATGGAAAGTATTTTTGGCTGATTTTCCAGTGATGTGCACGAAATTTACATGAAATTTTGAAGTACAGGGGCTAGCCATTTATTTATGGCAAGTACGTGACACGTTGGCGAAGTTTCGGTATTCGCCCGATACGACAATTTTCGGTTTAGAACCTTTTATCGTGTCGTATTTAATTTGTCATCACCATATCTTATATCATATGATATAAGACCTGAATATACTCATAAATATGAGTTAAGTATAGTGGTGTGACGTTAACGTACGTACATAAAATATATAACGTGTCGGTAGTACGTTGGAATACATGTGTATGTGTCTTTATTCAAAAAATCTAAAAATATATGTAATATATATGTATATAGGCTTGTCTCATTAAAGAAGGGAGGAGGAGAAAACTTTCCTTCCTTAGCCTTGTTGCCTTTTCCAAATGTGGCTTCCTTTAATGAACTACTTAGTTTATTAAACTAAGTACTTCACTTAATGAACTAGTTTAGTTCATTAATAGTGGCACCTGAAAATAGTATAAACACAACAAATGTTTTCCATATGATGTAAGCTTTAACGCTTCATGGCTCGTTAGTACGGCAACATAATATATAAGCTAAATAAGGCAAGTAATGGCAAAGTATCATGCATACATGTACTCGTTTGTATATATATCATGCACATTTTATCTTATGCTCGTTTTTGTGCACATTTAAATCATGTATTTGAAAATAACTCAAACCCCTTTTTCTCTACAAAGACTTTCGATATTAAAATGCACATCACGTGTATATGTACATGTAATGTAAAACAACGGTATAACATACGCAACCAAGTGGAAAGTCACCCTAAAGCTTAGATAGTGTCTACGCCTATCTGTGTCCTAAAAACACTCTAAAGTGTCCCTATATATGACCTATACCTCGTTAATTTTAATCTTATGTCTCCATGAACTCCTATCCTGGACCATGTCCTCAGAGAGATGCAAATCTAGTAGGTCGTGCCTAATCTGCTCATCCCAAGTCAGTTTGTGTCTGCCTTTACTCCTGGTCCCCTCTACAATGAGGCTTTCTATTGCTCTGACCGACGTTGTTGTCTGTCTCCGCTTGACATGCCCAAACCATCTCATTCTTCCCTCCCTTATCTTATCTGCTATACTAGCCACGTCTAACCTTTCTCGAAACACCTCGTTTCTGTCCGGTCTAGCCTTGTATGCCCACACATCCACCTCAACATCTTCATCTTTGCCACTTCCATCTTCTGTAATTGTGACATCTTGATGCCCCAGCAGTCTGTCTCATATAGCATTGCCGGTTGCACTGCCACCCTATAAAATTTTTTCTTTAATTTAGATGGGAAATTTTTGTCACACAGCACCCCTGAGGCCGCCCTCCATCTACACCAGCCTGCTTGAACTCGATGTGCTACATCATTATCTATGTCGCCATTCTGCTGCACAAATGATCCTAGGTACTTAAACTTTCTTACCTGTGGTACCACTTGACCACCGATGGTGAGCTGACTATCCTCAGTGTCTGCTATGCCGCTGAAGTCGCAGTGCAGATACTCGGTCTTAAAACGGCTAATCTTTAAGCCTTTTCTCTCTAAAACTCAATTAAAGTTTCAATCCATTAATCATTTTTTTTACAGTATCTTAAGTTCATATGAAGTACTTAATTTTTATCTTTAAGAAAATCAAAATTTTAATAATACGATTAAGATTCGTATAAGCAAATGGCAAATTCATAAGCCATATACAATAACGTCTGCCAACTCAAGCTCGTACTATACAAACTCAAATCGAGCTTAAATGGATCGTAACCGAGTAACTCGTTTAGAAATTCAAGCCTCACTTAATTGATTTACAGCTCTAATCACCCATATACGACCAATGCTTAATTCAGGTGATGATAATAAAATAATACAGATGATAATGAAGAGTGAGAGCGAAAGGTCATCCGGATATCATGTACTAGTATCCGGCAAAACATTAACAGATAGTGACACTTTTTTTAGGCATCAAGAATAGATTACCGGTTTGGAATTCGTGAAATTAAATTGCTATGCAGCTTGTAGAGGAAATGTCTTACATACCAAGGGCGGAAGGATTCAGACCCAAAAGGAAATTAGTACTCTAATACTAAGGAAACTAAGAGGACATTGAAATAGGTTGTGAGAAGGAAAAGGGATATAGACGTTACAATTAAAAGGATGCAGATTCGAACCAGTACACACGCAACGTGAGTATAACATTGCTATATTAGTCAGTATTGGTTTAGGCAGTAGTATCCAGTACAATTGGGTTAAAAAGTTGTTGGGTCAGTTTGCAGTGTTAGTCGTCGGTAAAAAGCCTTCCCAATCTAAGAGACCTCTTTGAGGACATGATCCACGATAGAGCTCATTGAGACAGAGGATTAAGGTTAACGATGTTTAGACAGGATATATGGACACCTTAGAGTATATATATGGGCTTAGATACTTTCTCAACGTTAGGTTGACTTTGCACTTTTGTGTTTATCTTTGTCTTTCAGTATTTGTCGTTCATAATGTGTCTATGCATGTACATATAGAGCCGGATGTCTTGCTGGAAACAAACTCTCTATCTCTTGGGATGGATGTATTGTTTGTCTGTCTCTCACCCTTCTCAGAACCTAGCGATAGCTTTTGTTGTTGTTGGAATATACTGAATATGTATTGTTGTTGTGTGAAACTCCTTAGGATTAGAGAAGGGTTGGTTCTCCGGATCAAAGTATGACATTTTTCAACTGGAAAAGTGAAATAGCATTTCGTGCGAACAATAAAATACTGGTTTCGACAAAGTTTCTATTTCCTTATTCGGTTTCCCAAGAATATCTTTCACCCACCCAACAGAGTAATATCGTGGAGCTAAGGCTTCAAAATATTGATAACACTCTAACCTCAGGTCCTTTACTTTTTAGCAGTAGCTAAGGTTTTTGAAGCACTAATACCATTTGGCAGAAGTCCTACTTCATGAAGGTACTTCGCTCCAATAAGTGAAATCAATCATACACGACCCTTTTCTAACTTCAACTTTCTCAAGCTGCTTTTCTTGCTCACTCTTTGGTAAGAACAATTAGTTCTAGGCAATGTCATTCAACAATTTTTATAGTCGCTAAACATTACAACCGAAAAGAGGTAGCCTTTCAAGAAATCCCCGTAGAAAATCAGTTAGAACTATGAGAAAGTTAAAGGTTACTTAAATTTCCCATTTGTTTTCCACTTCAAACCTGTAAACAAGTTAGGCTTAGAGAACCAAAGTAATAATCACGTAAAAACAAATATATCAAGTGCATGCATAATTTTTAAACTGATTGGAGCCATCTTTCCTTGATACAGTCATCTGAAATCGGGGGCGTTCTTTGACGACAAGTGAATCCAGCCAGTTTAAATTTTGACCATCGCATATCATGTTAATTTGCCTCTCATGTAGCTCAAAACCAGCAAACGCCTCTGGTCTAGTTAACTGCCAATGATTAACTCCATGGCAAGGAGAATTCTTGTCACTGCCTTAAGGCTATGGCGTACGTTCTTTCACTTTTGAAGTTCCATCGCCTACTCCAGTGCATAGAGCTGAAGGAGACTCTAGATCCAGATGTTAGGTGGTCTAATTGACACACTCACCTAAGAAATTTTCGAACTTTGGCATTGCAACACTCGTACCTGCATCAGAGTTTTGCTCTTCTTCCTGTTTGTTGTGACAATGGCTCGAGGTTAAGCTGACACTATGCCAAGAGGATGATCACATAAATTCCTTCGTCATCTCTCATATGCTCAAAGTAAACAACCAATACGCTCCTGAAAAGTCTAAATGAAGATACTTGGTGCTCAAATCGAACATCTAGCACACTGATAACATGTCCAAGTTTGATGGCCTTGCTTCACTAAGAAAATGTTATCCTCCAGAACCAAAAAGACCCATTTGGGAAGACTTTCCATCAAGTTGCGCAAGGCATTTTGTTTAGACTTCAGTGTATTCATCAAAATCATATTTTAACTTGATTACCTCCCGTTATAGCCTGGAATTTTACTTATCAACCATCATACTTTTGGCTGAATTACCTCTTACTACAGCTGGGGAGGAGAAACTGCTTCTCTGGTTCCAGGAGAAATAATGAACTTACATACGATACCACTACCTTGAGATCCAGCCAACTTTTCAATGTGAATCAAATGAGAAGAGTCATCAAAGCACAATATTAACAGCAACTATTGTGAAGAGAATTTCCAATCATCGAAGGAGCTCAACTATCTTACAAAGAATGGGATCATGGGTTCCTTCACCTTCACATAGCAAATCTAACATTCTCTCTTACATAATCTACATTTAACGGTAAGACAATAAAAACACAATTATAGCCAAGGCCTATGAATAACCTTCAGAGATTCTCCTAAGCAACTTACAGGACACCACATTGACAGTAATCAAACATCTCCACGCTGTAAAGAACTTTAAAGCCGGTACCTTCAAATGCCCTTCGAAATGGTGCCTTTTGAAGAAAGGCTTTTTCATAAAGATTGTTTTATAAGGGCAATATCTTCCTGTTTAATACAAAAATAGTAAGCTTTTTTCTATTTTTTTTTCCAGTGGCTAACTCAACACTGCCCTTATATCCACTGCAAGTAGCACTGCGGTAAACCCTTCTTTTAAACTATATCCACATCAGAAAACAAACAAACCATCCGTAGCAATGTTTGTGATATTGATGAAACTCAGATAAATTAAAGGTGAAAAAGTAATCTCTACTGGATATTCAGTATAAAGAAGAGACCTACAATATTTCTAAGGATTCAATACTAATCCCGCAGAACTGTATCATGCTCCCAGGCATGACAACCACCTAACCAATATACAGTATCCAATCCTCATGTAGAATTCAATTGACGGCCTTGAACATTAGTAGGTTGGCCAAATGAACTCCACAACCCAGCACAGGTGGGTCAGTATTGCCTGAACTACAATTGAGTTGATTGGCGTTACTTGATTCATCGATCAAGATACATTTCTTTATCTTTCTTTCCCGATAAGCGTTTGGGAGGATTTGAACTCGTGGCAGCAGTATCAGACATCCTACATCCCTGTGTATTCTTCTTAAGCCATCTAAACCCCAACTTTTTGTTGGCAAACAAGGTACTAAATATAGGAATGGTACCATGTAACTTGGATGATAGTGCAATGCTTAGTAAACAGGGCGGAAAAAACAGGACAAAACCCAGAACGAAATCACACAAACAATCAAACTGAATAAAATCACAGCAACCCATTACTAGAAGGAAAGATAATAATATAATTCATATAAAAAAAATAAATACTTTAGAAACTCTGTGCTACACGTACGAGACGCCAAAATCCCAGAAGTCAAAAAGCAACAAGAAATCCATACCTCATCCGGAAATACAACAAACTAATCCAAAGACCAAAACTTTATTATGATCCTTATAATTTCCAAAGATACAAGACGAATCAATTCACTTAGAAACCCCAGCTTCTACGGGAGTCTTGGCACTAATCGAAAGAGCATGCAAACCAGATTGAAGCTCATCGGACAAAAGATCGTAGACCATGCGGTGTCGCTTCACAAGGCTCTGTCCGTCGAACTTGTCAGAAACGACCTTTACATTGAAATGGGTCTCGTTTGTGCCGGTTTCTTTCACCGCGGCGTGGCCGGCGTGCTGATAGGACACATCTTCTACTTCCACAAGCGCAGCTTCCAGCGCCGATTGCAGTTTCGATTTTATTCGACTTGCCCTTGATAGCAAACCTCTCGAAGCCATTCAGACTTGGAAGGTTCGGCTGAGCGCGTGTTCCCCGATCATAACAATCGTAACAAGGAGCCATCCAATTTTAAACGATACGGATTACAATATCAATAAAAGACAGACCACTAATATATATATCTTTTTTTAAATACAATTTTTTTTGGCAAATATAAACTTTATTAAAAAGCCTCACTTATGGCAGAGGAATACCATCTTACAGAAAAACAATGAACGTCATCGTAAGAGAACAAATAGTATAAGTACATGATGTGAGTGAATGGGCAACAATATATGATATGTCGCATTAAAACCTTGCCAAGTAAAACCACCCTTGTGGATAAAACCTTGGCGAAGGAAAAAACGTGCATACTTATATTGTTGCAACCATAACACTGTACACTACAAACCATAAAATAAAATGACTCGCCTATGATGCAACAGATATGATCAACACTGTAAACGATACTTAAAATGACCAGCATGTTACATTTCTGCATCAGAAGTTGGTCGAAAGTTGGGAAATGTACTGTCTGCCAATATGATACCCCTAATATATGCTGGAAGAGTCGTCAAACGAGGATAATATGCAATAGTGGAACGCCCCAACGCTTCTTCGGCCAAAATATGGGCTGCCTGATTAATCTCCCGAGTAACATAATGTAAGCGTATAGAAGAGGCTTGAAGAAGGACCCGTAGCCTGTGTAAATCCGGAGCAAGCGTAGCAGCAGTATCCATAAGATGGACTAACTGCTGACAATCAACCTCAACCTCAAGATGTCCAAATCGTGGAATATAATAAGTAAGGGCAAGAAATACTGCTTGGGCTTCCACCCTTAAGGGATAATCATGTCGCAAGGGAAAAGAGAGTGCATGGACCACCGACCCTATTGTATCTCGAACGATTCAGAGTTTCGTTTGCTTGCAACGTAGGATCAAGATCAAGTAGTTCATTTCACGTTACTGTCTCATTCGCTCCAGCTTACCTTCGTTTTGTCGATCGTATATGCCAAACATACATCATCGCAACGTCGTGCTCTCTGGCGATCATTGTGTGACTTTGCCGAGGCATCCACATTACCCTGGATAGTGGGAGGAGACTTTAATACTTTTCGAGCAATTGAGGATCATAGTGGTCGTTCAAATCCCCCTTTGGCAGTATTACAGGATTTTAATGAATGTATCGAGGCATGTTCTCTTATGGCACCACAATATCATGGACCCAGATTTACTTGGGTTGATGGGAGGGGTCTAGGCCGAGTGCGTCGCAGATTGGATTGGTTACTCGTTAACTCTTCTTTTCAAGATGTGTTCGAAGACATGTAGCTAACTCATCTTCCGCAGGTTACATCGGACCATACACCACTATTGTTTTTGTGTTGGCTAAGTGCAACAGCTGGCCGACGCACCTTTCGATTTTTGGACGCCTGGCTACTTCATTCAGATTTTCACTCCTATATGCATAATGCATGGTTATCATATCCAACTACAGGAGGTATGTATGGCTTCTATATAAAGTTATTTTCACTGAAAAGAGATATACAGCGGTGGAATAAGGAAATATTTGGGAATATCTTCAACAACCTTAAGCATGCGGAATCCCATCTTAATAGCGCAGAGGCTATTTGGGATGCAGATCCCACTGATGAGACACGTGAGGCATATCATCGGGCCAAAGCAGAATATCTTCGTGCCTCTACTTATGAACTACATTTCTGGAAACAAAAAGCGAGGGTCAAATGGCTAAAAGAAGGCGATGCTAACACACGGTATTTTCACTCCATTGTCAAGGGAAGGAGGTCAAATCTTCGCATCCAACAAATTCGCAACGCCGATGGTGAGTTGTGTACGACGCCCAGTGATATTATGGCAGCAGCTGTCTCTTTCTATACCACTTTATTTGCTCGGGAGGCAACGCAAAATCATTCATCTATTCTTTCACACATCCCTAGTCTGATATCAGAGTCAGAAAATTTCATGCTTACGCAGCTACCACTGGAGGCAGAGGTAAAGGAGGCAGTATGACATTTAGATCCCCAGAGTGCCGATGGCTTTCATGGTAAGTTTTATCGATCGTGTTGGCCAGTTATACATTCTGATGTAGTTAAAGCAGTGCAGAAGTTTTTTCTTAGCGTTCCACAACCCTCCGTAATGGCTAGTGCTTTGATTACATTGATCCAAAAAGCACAATCTCCTCAAACATTCAGTGATTTTCGGCCTATTTGCCTTACGAACTTTCTGAGCAAAGTTTGTACACGGATCATCGCCACGCGTTTGGGTACGCTGTTACCGAAATTAATATCATCGGAACAAACAGGTTTCCTACCTGGACATGATATTTCCACGCAAGTTTTAATGGCGCGCGAAATGGTTCATATGCTTGATAAAGGTGGTTCCCAATTATGCCTGAAGCTGGATATGATGAAGGCTTTTGATCGAGTATGCTGGGAGTATCTGGAATTGTTATTGCGACAGTTTGGTTTCTCCAATTTCTTCATTCGGATAATCATCAATCACTTATGTGCCACTACATTATCGGTTTTGATAAATGGCCAACCTTCGGTGTCTTTCCGACCGTACAGAGGTGTCAAACAGGATGATCTATTGTCTCCGTTGCTCTTTATTCTGTCTTCAGAGGGTTTCAGCAGAGGCTTAAAATCACTGGTTGCCTCTGGCGCGATACAGCCATTTCGCCTAGGACGGATTCGATTTGCTATTACTCACTTGGCGTACGCGGATGATCTGCTTATTTTCCTGCGTGGTACACAACACAATTTAAGAAGATTTCACTCTTTCTTAAATTTGTATGAAACTGCATCTGGTCAAAAGGTTAACTTTTATAAGAGCAGTTTCATCTCTTCTGCCAACATCCCGGCGCATCAACGTCGATCTTTTCAGGAAATCTTAGCCATGCGGAGTACTTCTCTACCTTTTCGGTATCTTGGTTCATATCTACATAAAGGAATTAATCGTTCCAGGTATTGTACTTCTCTACTACAGCATATTGGTGATCGTCTACATGGCTGGCACTCCCGCCTTCTCTCTTCGACAGGTCGTTTAGTGTTATTACGTTCAGTGATCTCGGCGCTTCCGCTTCATATTCTTGCAGCAGGTGGTTTACCAAAGACTGTCATCAAAATAATCGACAGAAAGATGGCATCATTTTATTGGGGAAATCGGCATCATTGGGTTGCATGGTCAACAATTACTTCGGCTATTGAAGAAGGAGGCTTGGGCCTTCGAGATCATAGCATGTTACAGAAGGCTTATCACTGCAGAATTTGGCGGTCATATCAGCAACATGACACGCTCTGGAGTAAATATATGTATATTAAATATGCCAGAAGAGGGGATTATCACCCTCGACTATCGGATTCACCGGTTTGGAGACTAATTTGTCGTATACATGCTACCTGCATATCTCGAACGACAGACTCTGGTTCGCATCTTACATGGACACCAACAGCCTCTGGTGAATTTTCTTTGAAGTCTGATTATGATATTTGCCGTGTCTCAACGCCAACACTACTCTCTGCTAAATTTATTTGGTTCAAGCATCATTCCCCATCCACTAAGCTATTACTTTGGCGCCTCTTCCATTCTGCTATGCCATTTGAAGACTATATTGGTCGCTATTCTGCGGCGCGACCCATACAATGTCCTTTCTGCAAGCAACATTCGGCCACGGTGGATCATGTCTTCCCATACTACAGCAGTATTCGACACATATGGAATTTCTTTGCCTCTGAGTTACATGGTATACCACCCCATCTCTTTGCGTCTGCGTCAATACCTGTTATCTTGGTGGTATCGCTCCACATCTTCGTCTCTATTTGGGATTTTAAAAATTTTTGTTCCAGCCATTGTCGTTTACAACATATGGCGCACCTACGCCAAGTTAGTATATGGAGACTCCGCATCCTTTGCTCCATCTGCACTTCGGGCTTCCATACATTATGGTATTGAGATGTGGATCCAAACAATAGAAGGATCCAAACTTGCGGCGGGACCACCACTTTATCTTTCATGGATTCCTCATATTAGATCCCCACGCCTACAAGTTGTTCGATGGCAAACTCCACCTTTTGGTAGGCTAAAGTTAAATATTGATGCGGCAGTTGGCAGGCACTACGCATCAGGTGGGGCTATTTTGCGTGATCACTTAGGTACCTGTGTGGGGGCGATTTCTTTTCGCCTACCTCCATGTACGCCTCTTACAGCGGAGATTCTGGCCGTGGTCTTTGGTTTGCTATACTTTCTTCCCTTTTATCGCTCCATCATTATAGAATCTGACTGTGCTCAAATGCTGTCTCGACTGTGGCAACCACAGTCTGTCTTTTGTAACTATCATCTCAGGTTCTTACAGACATTACTTCACCATCACCGTCTGGAATTTACTCACACATATAGAGAGGCCAACATGGCGGCTCACTACCTTGCCCAGCATGCAATGATGTTTCCTCAGACAAACTACTTCACCTGCCACAGTCTACCATCATTAATACATGGTACTATCACTTTGGACCTCACTTCAGCGAACTTGCGTGCCTCTTGAGTTTCTGGTCTTCCATATGGATTGGCACTCTTTTGTTTTCTCTGCCTGTACCTCGGTGGGTACAGGAAGACTCGATATGGTTTGCATTCCCTCGGTCTTCTGCCTTTTCTTATGTCTCATATGCCTGATTGACCCAATATCTTATTTCTTTTGTGCATGGACGGGATCACACCTTCGGCTTGCCTTCATCACTGACGCTGGTGTATTTTTCTACGGAATGAGGCTGAACCGTCAAGCTCGGGATTTTCTACGGCTTACCTTTCCTCTGTTTCCTCTTTGTTATATGTGGATTGTCATATTTTTCATTTTACACTATAGCGCCTATCAATACTCCAAGTATATAAATATGTACGCTTTTTCCTTCGCCAAGGTTTTATCCACAAGGGTGGTTTTACTTGGCAAGGTTTTAATGCGGCATATCATATATGACTTGGATGTTGATAATCATCTCCTTCTTTGTGCGCCATACTTTCATACGATGTAATAAGGTATTCCTCCGCCATAAGTGAGGCATTATGCTAATAAAATCTCTCTTTAAAAAAAATATATTTACATGAAAGATGGGCGGTGCCGTCTGGAATTTTATTAATATAATGCCTCCACGTATGACGGAAGAATATTGTGGACATGTGAGCCCTGTAGCGACAGGAGACTCTCCCAAAAATGTAAAACTTGATATACAAGAGTCCTTATAGAAGGTAAACAAAGTATATACTAATGCCTATAAGCTAAAGGAATAGACAATGGCTGATGATGCTGCAGCACGAGTCGTCCATGTAGTCTGCCGATGTGATCCTCATGTAGCAGTGAAAGAAGAGAGGTTAAATTGTCGTGTCCAGAAAGAAGGGATATAATAGATAAAGCAGTAAAAACGTACCCATGTTACCTTGGCCTAGGAGACCAAGGTAACTATCCGGAAAAGCAAGCCAATCCACATGGGAGTTTTCCAGCATGCCACCATGCAGCCGCAGCTCCAAAACAAACAAAACAGTGGAATTAATAGTAAGAAATACAACTTTATGAGGAATGATAAGGGAGGAAAGGAAATCATATCCATGTTGCCGGTAGCTAATGAGACTACGGGCAACAGATAGCAGTCATGGCCAACCCTTATGGGAGACAAGTGCTGAATCGCAGCGTCATGGTGGTCGAGGCCTGGTAAGTATAGCGTGATCATGGTGATGAAACGATGGAAGTGACGCATCTGTCATGACAGCCCCCCTTAAGCGTGATGGGAATGCCGACAACGAAGCATAAACTGTAAAAGTCTAAGTCGAGAGCGCAAGCTGAGCCAGTTGATGTGCAGGCTGATTTGTTTCTTTATGCGTATGTACAATGGACACAGATGTGATGGACAAGAGAGAATGGAGGCAAGCTAAATCCGGAGCTAATAGTGATGTAGATGAGGCAGAGTACCGTGTAGCAATTTCGCACAATCAACTTCCAAAATGACTGAGCCATAACGTGGGAGATAATATAAAAGAGTAAGGACAGCAGCTTGTGCCTCCACTCTCAAGGGCATATCCAGGCGTAGAGGAAAAGATATTCCATGAAGGAAAGTACCTGTTAAGTCTCGAAGAACTGCTTTGCCACTAGCATTTATACTACCAACTACTGCATCCGTATTCAGTTCTAAACGTCCCGATGGAGGCGCAATCCAACGTAGCAGAGGGGGACGATGCACTCTTAATGGCGGTTATAGGCGAGTTGTAACTAACCTGGGTATTGTGGCTGCAACACGTGTACCGGACATTGCAGATGGCCAAGAATAAATGTCTGCCCGGATGCATCGAATGAGCAACATAAGAGACCACAGCTCCTCGCCAAATATGATGGAAGTATACATCTTCCATATGTTCCAAAGTATAACTCCTGGGAAAATAATATGCATAGCCCCTAAAAAGTTTGGTGGAACTGAACACCAAATATGCAGAAGATATGAGCGCCATGGGCCAGCGCTTATAGGAAGCAAATCAAGCAGGGAAGTAAAGTAAGACCAAATTATGCAGACTTCTGTACAGTCAAAAAATAGATGTGGGGTGGATGCAGCATTAGATCTGCAGAAGGGGCAGATGGAAGGTAGTATCGACATAAAAGAACATAGATTATCAGGCTGTGGGAGGGCCCTATGATATAATCGCCATAAGAACAGTTGAAGAGAGGGCCGTTGCATGCGAGACCAAATATAATCATAAGAAAGCAATGATGACTGCGCTGGTCTGATGATAGCATAAGCTGCTTTCAACGTGAACTCACCGGACGAAGTGGGCCATATGGGGACTGCTGACAGAGTAGTTTGAGCCGAGCATAAAGGATGTATAGAACATATTCGCTTCCAACCAGGGGAGTCATACAATGGGGCCAAAAATCTTGTCGAAGACCATATCGTGTGCGCATGTACCGGGCCTATAAGGAGCTGCTACAGTGATATAAATGCCAAAGCTTACAGGAGTAAACTGCCTGTATGGATGTTAAATCGCGTATGCCTAATCCCCTTTGGAGGTGGGCAAACAAATCTTTTGCCAATTGAGCTAGTGATGACGGCTGGGACCCCATAAGAACTGCGAGAATCGCCGCTCTAACTCCTGAATGATGCTTCTTGGCAACCTAGTGGCTGCCATTAAATGAATCAGAAGAGAAGAGAGCACCGATTTATTTAAGAATAACCTGCCTGCCATTCCCAAAAGCCTCTACTGCCAACTTTGCAAGCGGCGATCTACATGAGAGAGAAGGTCAACGTAGTGAGACGTGCGTGTGATACCTTTGTGTAAATATGATCCTATATATTTGATGGGAAGAGATGATTGACGCATATTGAGCAGGCCAAGAAGCTTAGCCCGTCGTGAACTATGGATTGTCGTAGAGAAGACCACTGTGCTTTTATGATAATTGATTTCTTGGCCAGAAGCCTGCTCATATGTGGTAAGAAAGTGCTTAACATGCCGTAAATTACGTCTGTCTGCCAGAACAAATAAGAGAAGGTCATCTGCATAAGACAAGAGGGAAATCTGCATGGGCAGACGGCTGAGTGGTAGAGGCCAAATATAGCCTGAATGAATATGTACATGCAATGCCTGTGTGAATGCTTCAGCTACTATAATAAAAAGTAATGGCGAAAGGGGATCGCCCTGCTTAACCCCGCAGGTGGGATGGAAAAATCCGCTAGGAATTCCGTTAATTAAGGCAGAGAAATGCGTACTACTGAAATGATTATGTATTAGCCTGCCAAAGAGCTCCGAGAATCCAAACTTGTTTAAAACCGAATGCAAGAATGCCCAATTTACGCGATCAAATACCTTTGTGAGACCCAATTTAATCAGACAGTTAGACGAACAGGCCGTGTGGTCAAGCCAGTGAATCATTTTGTTGGCTAACAAAACGTGCTCCGCAATACCTTTGCCCTTTTGAAAGCCTGCTTGTTCGGATGATATAATGATGGGAAGCAATGTGCTCAAGCGTGTTGCAAGAATCTGAGTCTGAATTTTGCTTAGAAATGTACATAATGCAATAGGTTAATAGTCAGCAAAAGTGGCTTGTGTGCTTCCTTTAGGAAGTAAAACAAGCATGGTGTGAGCAGCCGCCTTAGGCAAAGGAAATTCCAAGAAAAATTCCTGCACAGCTTTATAAACATCAAGATGAATTACACTCCAACATATGTGATGAAAGTGTCCATTATAACCATCCGGACCGGTGCTGTGAGGGTCAAGCAGCCAAACTGCCTCCTTTACCTCATCCTCGGTGGGCATGGCTGTCAAGAAGGCGTTATCCTCCATAGAAATAAGAGCTGGAATAGAATTTAGTATCATCGGCTGCGGCGTGAACATATCAACATAAAAATCGACGGTTGCCTGCTGAATATCATTCTGCGTATCACATAAGGTACCTTCGAGACGCTTTATCTGATGTATATGCTGCCGACGGTAACGATCACAGACAAGGCCATGGAAATAAGCCGTGTTTGCCTCACCCTCCTTTATCCATTTTACCCTAGCCTTTTGACGCCAATATTCAGATTCTTGTTGGCAGGACAGACGAAAGTCTGCCTGCGCCGCATGATATATTTGTCGGTGCGCCTCAGTAGACTCTTGATCATTAAGGATTTCAGCACGCTGCACCATTGACTCCATGTAAGCCTCCCGTTGAAATATATTACCAAACACGTCCTTGTTCCATGCAGATAAATCCCGTTTAAGAGACCATAGTTTGTTACAGAAACCGCACATACCACCCGTTGTAGGGTATGAGGCCCATTTGTCTTGAACATAATCTAGAAATCCCGCGTGTGAGGCCTAGACAGAGAGGAATTGAAATTGCTTGGGTGATGCAGGCAGAGATGAAAGGCAATGTAACAAAAGCGGGCAGTGATCCAAAGTAACCCTACTTAAGTGATTAAGCTTTATGGGGGGTAGAGGTCGTAGAATGCTGTGTTACAAAAAACCCTGTCTAATCGACGGCGGACTTGACCCAATCTGCGCCCTCCATGCCAGGTGAAACGAGATCCCAAATGAGGTATAATATGTAATGCCAATGCATCAATAGTTGCTGCAAAATCTGTCAATGAAGAGAGTGGCGGGCGGCTGCGACCCTGGTGGTCCTCCAAGGTGAGAAAGGTGTTAAAGTCACCAGTTAATAGCCATAGTATGCCGACCATAGATGCAAGAGTGCCAGAAAGTGACATTTGTCGTGACTGGACGAAAGTGAAAATCAGCAACTTGTTCTGAATTTTGGAGATCCTGCAATTCCAAAGTATGTCTATGCCAAAAACACCAAACTCGATCATTACATACAGATAAGGCAGATGAAAATCCAAGATGCAATTTTGCTCGTTGTAAGCGAGATGAAGGCTGCTGTGGTTCAATAATGACAAGAAAAGCTAAGAATACTGATGTAACAATAAACATAAGCGAGATAACAAGGTACTTAAACCTCTAATATTCCATGTGAGAAGATTCATGATGAAACGATAGACAAAGAGTGTGCGGCTCGAGCAGAGCTACGAGTGACAACTTGACGAGGAGGACATGCAACCTGAGCAGCTGGGCGGCGATGACGGTTTTTAACGTACAGAACAAATCCGTGATCATCCGAAATGGTCTGAGGATGCAACATCTACTGAAACAATGTCTCATCAGTAGGAGGGGGCGCCAAATGAGCCATTCGATGAGAGATTGCATCGCCAGCCGCCTGAAGATCTGAACAAAGATCAGAAATATTTGCAGGTTCCGTCGATGGTTGTATAGAAGCATATAACTTAGTATCCGAATGCCCATGCATTAAATCATATGCGTTGGAAGACAATTGTTGCGCCTCCTTTTTTGAAAGACCCAAGATATTCAAGTTTTGCGAGTAAGTTGGCAGGATGGCATCAGTCTGAGATGCATCTAGTGATGATGGCAAAAAAATATCTGGTGGTGCTTGCATGAAATCCCCAGTAACTGGAGGAGGCATGGACATTGCAGGAACTGCTGGAGCCATGGGTGACGGATCCAATGTAGAGGGTGGCACTGCAACTGCCTTTTCTTTCCAGACTTTCAGATTTGCATCCCATTGAACTGCATTGTCTGGGGTTGGGCAGCCAATAGTTTAATGACCCAACACACAACATGTTGAATAGAATAAAGGAACATCTTCATAAATGATTGGTTGAAAAAACTCTTGATTCTTACTTTGAATATGTAGCTTAGCAGACAACTCTTTTGAAACATCTAGCTCAAGACAAACACGAGCCACCGAGGGCCGTAGCATATTTTATGTAGCGGCATCCAAACGGATGGGATTACCAAGCATGGAAGCAATAGCAAAAAGTGCAGCCTGATAATGGAGATAAACAGGTTAGGGTAGGCAATGAGATCCACACAGGGACAATTGGAGCATCATACCTGGGATCAAAATCATGGGTGTATTTCGTAACACACATAGGATAACCAAGAATATTCCACGTGCAGCTACAGAAGCAGTGACTATAGTCGCGTTCTTGATCAAAACGAATGAGGATATGAGATTTGTCCAGAAAATCGAGAGTGACTGATCTAGAGAAGACGATCCGATCAAACGCTTTCCTCAACGCCGCCATTGACAGCCGACCATGCCAAAATGATCTGGTGAGAGTGTGTTAAAATGGAGCGATCAAGGAGTCCACTTCATCGTTGGTAAATTGAATTGATGGGCAGCCTTTAAATCTCATTTGCGGCTTCGGCTGGATCATAGGAGGGGAGTTTCCATGTAGGACATCAGCAAAAGACAGTGGAGGTGGTGGGGCTGCCGGCGGCAGCGGCTGCGGCATCAGGGCAAACGCGATCGCAGTTTCATAGGAGCCTGGCGGCGTCGTAGGGCTTATATATATGTATATATATATATATATATATATATATATATATATATATATATATATTAAATGAAGGAGCATCGTGTCTCCAGTATTATTACGATGTCACTCTCACTTATGGCGGAGGAATGCTATTATTACAAAGAAAGTAATGTAAGAACTTGAAGGCCGAAATGTATGAATAAATGTGTTGCTTTGATAGAAAAAGTTGTGTTCAAATGGAGTATGATATGCTTCATTAGAACATTGGCAAGCAAAACCACCATTGTGGATAAAATCTTGCACGAAAGAAAAAGAGTACATATTTACCCCATTTGAAGCATACAACATATCGTATATGCACCGACCAAAAGATAGGGATCGGTAGAATGTGTCTTGAGCAGCCGCATCCATGTAAAGCAAAACATAAAACCAGTAAGCATCCTTATATACCAAGCAAAGCCAAAACAGATGCAAGTCAAATGAAATAAAAACATACCATGTCTGTCTGCATCCATCGGAATGCAGGCAGTGCATGTTTGGAATGATCAATCCATATGGAAGACAGTCGGATATGTAGGCATTTTATCATACATGTCGGAGATGTCCTGTGATAACATCAAGCTTGATGCAACTTAAAACCAAGGCTGGAAGAGTGGAGGGCCTAAATAGCTCGCCTGAGGTGTTTGTAATCCGTGCTGTGCTAAATAATGAGCTGCCATGTTAGCTTCTCGAAATGTATCATGGACAATGACATTCGGCTGGCGCAACAAAGAAAGTAGAATCCGAAAGTGAAATTGTCCCGTAGCATGAGGATGCTGACTAATATCACGATCATGAACTAACTGAAGGCAGTCAGTTTCTAAAATAATGTCATGGTGGAGTGGCAAAAAATATAAAAGGGCAAAGAATGCTGCCTGTATTTCCGCTAGAAATGGTGTACTTATTGGTAGGCGAAACGAAAGTGCTCCAACACATGCACCTGTACTATTCGGTAAAATAGCACCCCTAGCTGCAAAGGATCTCTCAACCGCGACATCAGTATTTAACTTCAATCGGCCTGCATGAGGGACAATCCATCAAACAACTTGCGCCCGTTTGAGATGAAATGGCGGGAGTATACCCAAACGCTGCACTGAGTGATATCCTGACGCAAGTTTTGTGTTATCTATGGATTTTGCCCACAAATAAATCTCAGAGCGAATAACGGCCATTAGTGATTCCGTTGTGCAAACCGTGGTATCACCACCATAGACAAGGGAGGCATAAACTCGCCAAACCTGAAATAGAACAATTCTTGGAATGACTATCCACAAAACACCTACAGGAGTAGCTGAAGACCCACGGAACCACCAAGAAAGTAAATAAGTCCACAACTGCCGCACAACTGGAGAGGGGACGTCCAATGCCGTCGAGTAAAATACCCACAGAGGCCGAATACGAGGACAGTGTAAAAAATATGATCTACCTCTGCGGACGCCGCTGACAAAAGGGACATCTGGTAGGTCTCGCAAGTTAATACTGACCGATATAATCCTCCAGAGGGAGGGCACGATGATATATGTGCCAAAGAAAGTTGCAGATAACCAGACGGTGATGCTTATGCCAGATAAACTGTGCGGAAATAATTGTTGGATGCGATACGTGACATAAATCATAAGTTGAGCCTAAGGTAAATACCCCCAATGTAGTAGGTTTCTAGAGAAAATGCAGACGATCATACTGAGTATGTTCTTGGCAAAACGTATGATGCCGACAAATAAGTTTCCAAATAGGCGAGTCTGGCAAACGAGAGCGATAATCTCCCTGTAGACCATATTTAGCATGCAAAAATTTACTCCAAAGTGTATTATCCTGTTGATACTGCCACCTGATACAACATAAATATGCTTCCTGCAAAACTCTAAGATCACGAAGTCCCAATCCTCCCTCCGAACAAGGGGTTCGAATGGTTGCCCATGATACCCAATGTCACTTCTGTCCCCAGAAAAAAAGAGCCATTTTCTGTTCTATAATTTTAATTACTGATTTTGGCAGACCACCAGCTGCCATAATATGCAATGGAAGAGAAGAAATAACATACCGTAATAAAACCAGTCTGCCTGCCTGGGAAAGAAGTTTATTATGCCAGCCATGCAGGCGGCTATCTATGTGATCCAAGAGGGATGTACAATGATGAGCTCGAGTGATGCCTTTATGCAACATAGACCCAAGATAACAGAAAGGTAAATTTGTCGGATGCATACACAGTATACCTAAAAAGCACGTGTGACGCTGCAAGGAGATGTTGGATGAAGGGATAAATCTGCTTTTGCTATAATTAACCTTTTGGCCTGAGGCTGTCTCGTAAGATGTCAAGAAGTTCTTAAATGCACGTAAGGTCCCAATAGTGCCCCGAAGGAATATCAATAAATCATCATCATATGCAAGATAGGTAATGTGAAATGGCATTCAGCCTACTCGAAAAGGCTGTAATACACTTGACTCCACCAGAGTTTTTATACCCCTACTGAAGCCCTCCGACGAAAGTATGAATAGTAATGGGGAGAGAGGATCACCTTGTTTCACACTCCGATTAGGCCGAAAGTAGCCAGATGGAACACCGTTGATCAGAACATAACCAAGAGCTGCTCAAATGATTTAAGATTATCCGAACAAAAAAATGAGAAAAGACAAATTTTGCTAGCAGCAACTCTAAGTATTCCCAACTGACATGATCGAAAGCTTTCATCGTATCCAATTTAAGACATAGTTGACTGCCCCCTTATCCAGCAGATGTATCATTTCCTTGGCTAACAAGACTTGAGAAGAAATATCATAACCCTTTAGAAAACCTGTTTGTTTCAGCGAAATCAATTTTGAAAGAAAAGTACTCAACCATGTCGCTATTATATGAGTGCATATCTTACTCAGAAAGCTGGTCAAACATATTGGCCTGAAATCACTGAAAGTGTGGGGTGACTCAACTTTCGAAAGTAACGTACTCAAAGCGCTAGCCATAATAGAAGGCTGCGGAATGCCAAGGAAAAATTCCTGCATGGCTAAAATCATATCCGTGTGTATAATAGACCAACAATAACAAAAGAAATTACCATGAAATCCATCAGGTCCTGCTGCACTCTAAGGATCGAGATGCCAGACAGCCTCTTTGATCTCCGTAGCTTGCAATAGACGGGTAAGTAATTTATTATCATCTGCAGAGACCAGCTGAGAAATATATTGCAATATAGAGTCATAATCTCCGGTTGGTTCCTTCGCAAATAAAGTCGTGTAGAAGGAAATTTCTTCATTCTGAATAGCATCCTGGGTATCGGATAACACGTGAGATGAAGTATAAATTTGTTTAATTCAAAGTTGTGTCCGGCGGCCCTTAACCACTGAATAAAAATAATGCGTATTGGCATTGCCGTCTTGAAGCCAACGGACCCGAGCTTTCTGCTTTCAGAACTGAAATTCATACTTAGCCGCCTAGATGTAGGCAGCTTTTGCGTGATGATATAAGGGGCGGTCCTCATCCGTGGGCTCCGGTCCCATGCGTTCTCAGCCTGTCGTACTTGAATCTCCGACTGCTCTTCCTGACTAAAGATGTTCCCAAAAATATTTTATTCCAGCGTTGTATATCCTGTTTAAGCCGTGATAGTTTCTTGTAAAACCCATATATGCCACCAGTTGTTGAATAGGATAACCATTCTTCCTTTACCTAAGAATGAAAATCCGGATGAGATAACCAAGCATCCAAAAACCAAAAGGAACGTCTGCCTACACCGCGTGATATACCACATACGAATAATAAAGAAGTATGATCTGAAGTAATACGTGGTAAATGGGTAAGACATAAATCATCAAAAGCATCCTGAAACGAAGAATTTAGGAAGACCCAATCAAGCAAACACTAAACTCGGCCTAAACCACGGCCGTCAACCCAAGTATATCATGAACCATGAAATGAGGGGCTCATCAATGTACAGTCCTCGATACAATCATTAAAATCTTGTAAAGCCAATAACTGGGGCTGAGATCGCCCTCGATGATCTTCTAGTGACCAGAAAGTATTAAAGCCACCACATACTAACCACGGAGTTGTCGTCTGCTGTGAATAAGTTCTTAAAGATTGCCAAAGATATCGCCGAAGAATGATTGTATGGCGTGCATAAACAATCGAACAGGTGAATAAGAAATTTAATGGAATATAACAAAACTGGAGATGTAAGACTAGAGCATCATCCTGAACGGCTACAAGTCGAAAAATAGTATGACGCCAGAAAACCCACATTTTACGCGATGAAGAGGTATGTGAATTTGAGAAACTGAGATCCAGGCCATACCGAGTGATGCAGTCAGATGAATGTTTTGGTTCAATAATTGCTAAAAGATTTAGCTTATGTATATGTTCCGAATGATGTAAACGAGCAAAAGAGGTTCTGAGACCTCGAATATTCCATATCATTATATTCATTGAGAATGGCTAGTGGCACTCCCTTGTGAAGAACGAACTGCACTACGAGTTAGAATAGTAGCAGGGGGCAAAGGTGGCAACTCCTTACGTGTTCGCCATCGGCGGCGAGGAACCACTGTTATAAAGCCCTCCTCAGCCAAAGGCTCCAGAAGGTGGGATAACAAAATTTCTTCTGACGGCGAAGGTGGCAGTAAACCTATTTTACGTGTAATATCCTCTGAGACAGGTGGCAGATTGGGAGGAAGATCCTCGACGTGTAACTCTGTATCCGAAGAGTGACCAAGCTCTCCGGTGTCATTAAATTCCTGCAAAAGTGGGTATTCAGCATTCGAACCCAATCGCGATATATCCAGCACATGACTGGGGAGTGGTAATGGTGCATCCTTAGGTGGGATGCAGCGGGCAATGACTCAGTTTCCCCTGTCCGTTTCAAAATAATAGGTGGAACATTTGTGTCATCTGAATTGCGAGGAGGAGCATTTTTCTTAGGAGTCCATCGAGTTTGTGCTCGCTATGAAGGCGGTGGCGGTGGCGAGGATTCGCCACAGTCTCCGGTTGCATGGCCTAGGCGGCGGCAGGTGGAGTAGAATAACGGCAATTTTCATAAACTACTTGATACAAAATCATTTTTTGCTTTGCCTGCAAGTATATTTTCTTGGTAGCTCCTACGAAATGTTGATTTCTACGCATACATGTGCCACTGAAGGTCGCAAACCATCCGACATAGCAATATCCAACTTTATCAGAGTCCTAATTGGACAAACAATCTCAAAAAGTGCTGCCTTTTGGTGAAGATTAATCGGTAATCCAGGAAACGCAACCCAAACCGGAATTATGGGAACATCAGTGGATGGATCAAAATCAATAGTCCATTTAGTAACCCTCATATGACACCCTGAAATACTCCAAGAACGACGATAAAAACAGCGAATGTAATCTGGCTCATGCCGAAAATTAAGAAGAACATGAGATTGATCAATCAACGTGATACGTAAAAATCACTACGGAATCCAATTTTTTCAAACATGTCCCTAATGACTTTCAGCGGATGCCGGCCATACCAGAAGGTTCCCACTAACGAAAAACGAAACGGACTTGCTAATACATTAATTTCTTCATCGGAGAAGGAGATCATAAGAATACCTTTATATCATGAGACCGTTTTGGGGGAGATAAAAATTGTAGTGGCATTGGAGACTACAGCCGCAAATGACGGAGGCGCAGCCAATCTCATTGTTGCGATCACAGTGAGAAGATGCAGAGAATTGAATGGGATCAGGATTAGCAGCAAAATGCGCCGGGGGCACGCAGCGATCGCCAGAGAGAAAGGTTGACATTTTTTCATATATTTTTTAGGCGAAGAGGAATTATTATTAAGCAACCTCACTTATGGCGGAGGAGAAGCATTATTACAACAATGTGTATCAAATCATCATAGGAGAACAAGTAATATAAGTACATGATGATAGTGAAAGTGCAATAATATACGATATGTCGCATTAAAACCTTGCCATGTAAAACCACCATTGTGGATAAAACCACGGCGAAGGAAAAAGCGTGCATCACCGCCGACATTCCCAAGTGCATTTCCAACCCTTCTGCTACTAATCATCACCGAAAGGTTAATTCTTTCCATCAATCTTACGATAACAATGACAGCCGCATCGACCTTTTGTCTCTGGTGCGGAATCATCCTGCAATGTCACCATTTCTCCGAAGACAGTTTCGCGCTATAAAGGTACCCCCATGATCTCCTTCCTTGATTCCGAGATTGATGCTCTTGTTGCGCCATTCAAATATTCATTGGTAGGTACTTCTGGTATGGCCGGCCTCCACTGAAAGTTATACGTGAGGTCTTTGAGAAAATTGGGTTTCATCATGATCTGCGCATTACACTGATCGATCAAACACATATACTTTTGAATTTACGCAATGAAGCGGATTATTTGAGATGTTTCTATCGTCGTTCTTGGCATACATCCGGATGTCACATGCGAATCACGAAGTGGACTGTTGATTTTGATCCCACTGCAGATGTCCCCATTGTCCCAGTTTGGATTGCGCTTCCAGCCCTACCGATCCATCTCCATCGCCGAGAAGCGCTATTTGAAATCGTCTGTCCGATAGGAACACCTATCAAACTGGATGTTGCAACAACGGATGGGCTAAGGCCGTCCGTTGCTCGCGTATGCGTTGAAGTGGATGTTTCTCAAGAATTGCCGCAGAAGATATATTTGCAGGCAAAAAGTAGGTTGATCTTACAGTCAGTGGTCTATGAAGATTTGCCTCTATTTTGCACTTCATGTCAAAGGCTAGGTCATGCAACTACTGCATGCCCTCCGAAGGATAAATCTAATGTGCCTCCTCCGCCCCCTTGTCCGACAAAGCAGCGATGGACACCGGTTAAGCGGAAAACAAATCCGCCACCTCCAACAGACCTAGAATTGGTGGATTGTACCAAGGACAATCCTAACCTACCAGATGCTACTCTGCAGCCTTCAGAGACTATAAATATCCAGGATACCGATGACCATCATGTAGACGAATTCTGTGATGCTGCGGAACTTCCACTGCCAAATGATCCCGCTCAATGCGATTTGGGACACTCTTCGGATACTGAATTGCCAGTTGATGATCATGTCGAGGATATACCAAATGTTCCTGAGGAAGTTGTTCGGCGCATGCAGTTAATCCCTCCATCGCCAAATGAGGAGATCTTAATATCGCGACTACAAGAGCCATCTGAGGAGGCTGAGTTCATACCAGTTGTTCCTCGACAGAAACGCCGTGCACGGAAAGATTTACCCCCACTGCCTCCATCCACTATTTGACGCGTAGTGCGTCACATATCTTACAGGGAAGTGCCTCCACTCTTACTCAATGAATACATTAATATGGAATATCCTTGGCATGCGTGCCTCCTTAACTAGGTTGCAACATTTGATTAGTGAACATCGTTTGTATTTACTCGCTCTTATTGAACCCAAGCATGCTCCTTCACAAATTGATGGGTTTGGTTTGCGTCTTGGTTTTTCCAGTTATTATGCTTCTCAATCGGAACGTATTTGGTTTTTCTGGCGTGATTCAGAGTTTCGTTTGCTTGCAACGCAGGATCAAGATCAAGTGGTTCATTTCACATTACTGTCTCTTTCGCTCCAGCTTACCTTTGTTTTATCACTCGTATATGCCAAACATACATCATTGCAACGTCGTGCTCTCTGGCGATCATTGTGTGACTTTGCCGAGGTATCCCCATTACCTTGGATAGTGGGAGGAGACTTTAATACTTTTCGAACAATTGAGGATCATAGTGGTCGTTCAACTCCCTCTTTGGCAGTATTACAAGATTTTAATGAATGTATCGAAGCATGTTCTCTTATGGCACCACAATATCATGGCCCCAGATTTACTTGGGTTGATGGCAGGTGTCTAGGCCGAGTGCGTCGTAGATTGGATTGGTTATTTGTTAATTCTTCTTTTCAAGATGTGTTCGAAGACATGCAGCTAACTCATCTTCCGCGGGTTACATCGGACCATACACCACTATTGTTTTTGTGTCGGCTAAGCGCAACATCTGGCCGACGCTCCTTTCGATTTTTGGACGCCTGGCTACTTCACTCAGATTTCACTCATATATGCAGAATGCATGGTTATCATATCCAACTACAGGAGGTATGTATGTCTTCTATACAAAGTTATTTTCACTCAAAAGAGATATACAGCGGTAGAATAAGGAAATATTTGGGAATATCTTCAACAACCTTAAACATGCGGAATCCCATCTTAATAGCGCAGCGGCCATTTGGGATGCAGATCCCACTGTTGAGATGCGTGAGGCATATCATCAGGCAAAAGCAGAATATCTTCGTGCCTCTACTTATGAATTGCATTTCTGGAAACAAAAAGCAAGGGTCAAATGGCTAAAAGAAGGCAATGCTAACACACAGTATTTTCACTCCATTGTCAAGGGGAGGAGATCAAACCTCCGCATCCAACAAATTCGCAACGCTGATGGAGAGTTGTGTACGACGCCAAGTGATATTATGGCAGCAGCTGTCTCTTTCTATACCACTTTATTTGTTCGGGAGGCAACGCAAAATCATTCATCTATTCTTTCACATATCCCTAGTCTGATATCAGAGTCAGACAATTTTATGCTTACGCAGCTACCACTGGAGGCGGAGGTAAAGGAGGCAGTATGGCATTTAGATCCCCAGAGTGCCGCAGGACCTGATGGCTTTCATGGTAAGTTTTATCGTTCGTGTTGGCCAGTTATACATTCTGATGTAGTTAAAGCAGTGCAGAAGTTTTTTCTTGGCGTTCCACAACCCTCTGTAATGGCTAGTGCTTTGATTACATTGATTCCAAAAACACAATCTCCTCAAACATTCAGTGATTTTCGGCCTATTTGCCTTACGAACTTTCTGAGCAAAGTTTGTACACGGATTATCGCCACGCGTTTGGGTACGCTGTTGCCGAAATTAATTTCACCGGAACAAACAGGATTCCTACATGGACATGATATTTCCACGCAAGTTTTAATGGCGCGCGAAATGGTTCATATGCTTGATAAAGGTGGTTCCCAATTATGCTTGAAGTTGGATATGATGAAGGCATTTGATCGAGTAAGCTGGGAGTATCTAAAATTGTTATTGCGACAGTTTGGTTTCTCCAATTTCTTCATTCGGATAATCATCAATCACTTACGTGCCACCACATTATCAGTTTTGATAAATGGGCAACCTTCAGTGTCTTTCCGACCGTACAGAGGTGTCAAGCAGGGTGATCCGTTGTCCTCATTGCTCTTTATTCTGTCTTCGGAGGGTTTCAGCAGAGGCTTAAAATCACTGGTTTCATCTGGCGCAATACAACCATTTCGCCTAGGACGGATTCTATTTGCTATTACTCACTTGGCGTACGCGGATGATCTGCTTATTTTTCTACGTGGTACACAACGCAATTTACGTAGATTTCACTCTTTCTTAAATTTGTATGAAACTGCATCTGGTCAAAAAGTTAACTTTCATAAGAGCAGTTTCATCTCTTCTGCCAACATCCCGGCGCATCAACGTCGATCTTTTCAGGAAATCTTAGGCATACGGATTACTTCTCTACCTTTTCGGTACATTGGTTCATATCTCCATAAAGGAATTAATCGGTCCAGATATTGTACTTCTCTGCTACAACATATTGATGATCGTCTGCATGGCTGGCACTCCCGCCTTCTCTCTTCGGCAAGCCGTTTAGTGTTATTACGTTCAGTGATCTCGGCGCTTCCGCTTCATATTCTTGTAGCAGGTGGTTTACCAAAGTCTGTCATCAAAATGATCAACAGAAAGATGGCAGCATTTTATTGGGGAAATCGACATCATTTGGTTGCGTGGTCAACAATTACTTCGCCTATTGAAGAAGGAGGTTGGGCCTTCGAGATCTTAGCATGTTGCAGAAGGCATATCACTGCAGAATTTGGTGGTCACATCAGCAACATGATATGCTCTGGAGTAAATATATGCATATTAAATATGGCAGGAGAGGGGATTATCGCCCGCGACTACCGGATTCATCAGTTTGGAGACTAATATGTCGCATACATGCTACCTGCATTTCTCGGATGGCAGGCTCAGATTCGCATCTTACATGGACACCAACGGCCTCTGGCGAATTTTCTCTGAAGTCTGCTTATGATATTTGTCGTGTCTCAATGCCAACACTACTCTCTGCTAAATTTATTTGGTTCAAACATCATTCCCCATCCGCTAAGCTATTACTTTGGTGCCTTTTCCATTCTGCTATGCCATTTGAAGACTATATTGGTCGCTAGGCGCGACCCACATGATGTCCTTTCTGCAAGCAACATTCGGCCACGGTGGATCATGTATTCCTCTACTGTAGCAGTATTCGACACATATGGAATTTCTTTGCCTCTGAGTTACATGGTATACCCCCCCATCTCTTTGCGTCTGCGCCAATACCTGTTATCTTGGTGGTATCGCTCCACATCTTCGTCTCTGTTTGGGATTTTAAAAATTGTTGTTCCAGCCATTGTCGTTTACAACATATGGCGCACCTACGCCAAGTTAGTATATGGAGACTCCGCATCCTTTTCTCCATCTGCACTTCGGGCTTCCATACATTATGATATTGACATGTGGATCCAGACAATACAAGGATCCAAACTTGCGGCAGGACCACCATTTTATCTTTCATGGATTCCTCATATTAGATCCCCACGCCTCCAAGTTGTTCGATGGCAAACTCCACCTTCTGGTAGGCTAAAGTTAAATATTGATGCGGCAGTTGGCAGGCACTACGAATCAGGCAGGGCTATTTTGCGTGATCACTTCGGTACCTGTGTGGGGGCGCTTTCTTTTCGCTTGCCTCCATGTACACCTCTTACAGCGGAGATTCAGGCCACGGTCTTTGGTTTGCTATACTTTCTTGCCTTTTATCGCTCAATCATAATAGAATCTGACTGTGCTCAAATGCTGTCTCGCCTGCGCAACCACAGTCTGTCTTTGGTAACTATCATCTCAGGCTCTTACAGACATTACTTTGCCATATCGTCTGGAATTTACTCACACATATAGAGAGGCCAACATGGCGGCTCACTACCTTGCCCAGCATGCAATGATGTTTCCTCAGACAAACTACTTCACCTGCCACAGTCTCCCGTCTATAGTACGTGGTACTATCGCTTTGGACCTCACTTCAGCGAACTTGCGTACCCCTTGAGTTTCTGGTCTTCCATATGGATTGACACTCTTTCGTTTTCTCTGCCTGTACCCCGGTGGGTACAGACAGACTCGGTATGATTTGCATTCCCTCGGTCTTCTGCCTTTTCTTATGTCTCATATGCCTGAATGACCCAATATCTTATTTCTTTTGTGCATGAACGAGACCACACTTTTGGCTGGCATTCATCACTGACACAGGTATATTTTTCTACGGAATGAGACTGAACCATCAAGCTTGGGTGTTTCTGGTCTTCCATATGGATTGGCATTCTTTCGATTTCTCTACCTGTACCTTGGTGGGTACAGGCAGCCTCAGTATGATTTGCATTCAATCGGTCTTCTGCCTTTTCTTATGTCTCATATGCCTGCTTGACCCAATATCTTATTTCTTTTGTGTATGGATGGGATCACACCTTCGGCTTGCCTTTATCACTAACGCTGGTGCATTTTTCTACGGAATGAGGCTGAACCATCAAGCTCGGGATTTTCTGCGGCTTCCCTATCATCCGTTCCCTATATGTTATATGTGGATTGTCATATTTTTCATTTTACACTGTAACGCCTATCAATACTCCAAGTATATAAATATGTACGCTTTTTCCTTCGCCAGGGTTTTATCCACAAGGGTGGTTTTACTTGGCAAGGTTTTAATACGGCATATCATATATGACTTGGATGTTGTTAATCATCTCTTTCTTTGTGCATCATACTTTCATTCGATGTAATAAGGTATTCCTCCGCCATAAGTGAGGCCTTATGCTAATAAATTCGCTCTTTTCATAATATATATATATATATATATATATATATATATATATATATATATATATATATATATATATCTTTTTAGTGAAAGACGGACGGTATCCTCCAGTGTTTTATTAATATTAACCCTCACTTATGGCGGAGGAATATCGTGGTTACATAAAAGTCCTGTAGTCTACAGGAGACTCTCTCAAAAACAATGAAAAGCGGAAAATACATGATCAAGTAAAATAAATTGTAACAGTAAACTACAATGAAAGTTTAATATGAAATCCAAGTATAATGTGATATCTATTGAGAGGAGAATAAGTAGAAGCCTCATATGATTGATATCCAATTGTGTTCGCTGATGTAGATCGATCCATTGACTCGCCGCAATGATGAACGGGAAGATAAGAGTAGGAAATCAATATAAGAAAACATATGGAAGGATAGTATGCTATAAGATAAAAAAACAAAATCATACCCGGGACGCCTACATTCAAAGAAGAATACAGGCGATAATAATGAAGGCACTGAAAGAGATGGTGGAGATCGCAATTGGAAAAGCCCACATATCCTCAGCAAACAACTTATGTAACAATAGTGAAAAAAACAAATGATAGGCAGCAAATATATAGAAACCGCAAGAGAAGAAATAATTACGTGCATCATACCGTTGTTGCTTGTATTTATGAGATACAGGCAACGTCCAAGGAGATATAGCGTGTGTAAACCGCATATTATGAGAAGCACAGTGTGGACATGGATTGATCCATCAAACAAAATCCTCAAGCCACGGGGGCAGAGAAATAGGCATAGTATACCGCGTCATAAATGGAAAAATGCTGATGTGCTAAGTCATTGGAATGAGATTCAAGAATGTCCCTTGTGGGCTATGTGATCATAAAATAGTCTGTCTCGACCAACATATTATGATGTTGGGGACCAAAGTAAATGAGACTATAAGTGGCAACCTGCAGTTCAGCTGACATAGGAGGCATGCAAGGAAGAACAAAAAAATAGCCCCAAGCATACACCCATGTGAATCGCGTAGAATGGCACCTGCCGAAAATCGCCTTTCGGCTGATGCATGAATGTTAAGCTTAAGTTTGCCAGATGGAGAAAGCAACCATTTAACAACCTGGACTCTTGGCACCTTCAGAAAGGGAGAGAAGCTGGTCTCAATTAAGTGTGGAATATTCTCCGCATGTTTCTTTCCAGATAATGTAGACGCTCAAGTATAATATAATTGTCGAGTCAGTGCATACATGTTTCGAGTTAAAAGGTCAGCGTCGCCAAAAATTACATTCGTGTGTACTTTCCAAATTGCCCAACACATAAAGAAGGGTGCTACAGTTAGGTATTGGCTTGAGAGTGACCGCGAGGAGGAAGCCAACCACCATCTCAATAAATAAGGTCGGACAGTAGATGATTCAGGCAAAGGGCCATGCAAAATCAGTGCTATTCTGATCCAAATTTGCTTGATATGAATACACTATAGAAACATATGTGACAAGGTGGCTGAAGAACTCTTACAAAAAGGACATTTTGAAGGGCAAATTTGAAGAAAGTGGGCTAGATGGTCTTCTATTGGAAGTTCTCCATGAAATAGACGCCACAAAAATATACTTGTTGACTTGGATAAAGTTTTCCACCAAATGTATTTACGTGAGAATAAAGTTGGCCGATGGTCTCAGACATCATCTTAAGGCTGTCGCAACAAAAATAAACCTTAAGAAGTAGTAATCCATGCCATGTGATCGCTGAGGGTGATATGTGCTGAGAAAAACGAATGAATCGAACAAATGCGCTTCCAACTCGAGTAATCATAAAGACGAGGTGTATAATCGCTTCGAGGACCATATCAAGCTCGCATTGTATAGACCAAAGTGAATTGTTGTGATGAAAATTCCACTATAATTTATAATCATATGAATGTTGGAGCATTAATAGATTTTGAGTTCCCTACCCTCCCTCATCCACGGGGCTACACAATCGTGTCTAAGAGACCCAGTGATGACGTTCTCCCCAAAAGAACGAAACCATCTTCCGATTAATAGCATCAATAACACTTTTAGGAAGTCTTGCCACATCCATAATGTGCAAAGGAAGAGAAGCCAAAACTGGCTGTAAAAGAACCAATCTGCCACCTGGAGAAAGCAATTGACAAGCCCAGCTTGCCAATTTGGCATCAAAATGATTTAAAAGAGCTGACGATATCGTTCTCGATTAACTCCCCTATACAGATATAGTCCGAGATACTTAATAGGAAGAGAAGTTGACCGCATTTCCAGTATATGGCCTATTGCCACCCGCCGCTGTGAGGACACATATGAGCTGGCTACAAACTGGCTCTTATTATAATTGACTAGCTGCCCTAATGCACGTTGGTGAGAATGTAAAAGGGCTTGGAATATCCGAAGATTTCGTGAAGAACCATTCAGAAAAATAAGTAAATCATCTGCATATGCCAAGTGGGAGACCCCATGGACACGTCCCATATCAAAACCACTAAGATTGCCAATGTCAAAGAGATGTTTGATTCCCCAGTTGAAATCTTCCGAGCATAAAATGAAAAGTAATGGTGATAAAGGATCTCCTTGCTTCACACCACGTGAGGGTGAGAAGAAACCAAAGATTTTACCATTCAGTGAAATAGATAATTTTGAATATGTCATTGTGTTCATGACGAGACGAATAAAAAAAACCGGAAACATTAAACTTCTGTAGCAATCACATCATGTAATGCCAATTCACCCTGTCAAACGCTTTACCCATATCAAGTTTTATCATCACATGACCGCCCTGAGTATCTTGGTTCACAAAATGAACCATTTCATTTGCCATAAGAACATGCTCACTAATATCATGGCCATTCAGGAAACCAATTTGTTCTGCAGAAATGAGATTAGTCAATAGTCGAGATAAGTATGTTGCAATCAAGCGAGTAATCACCTTGATAACAAAATTGGAGAGACATATTGGTCTGAAGTCAGCAAAAGTTCGAGGTTGGGAAATCTTGGGCAGTAGAGTATAATCGAAGATAACATAGACTGCGGTGCTGGAATACCCAAGAAAAACTCCCGTACAGCACGAAGTACATCCATTTTCAAAATCTTCCAACATGTGCGAAAGAAATAACCATTATAACCATCAGGCCCAGCTGCACTGTTTGGATTCGGACTCCAAATGGCTTGTTTAATCTCATCTAGACGTGGAATGCTTAATAAACTGTCATTGTCAGCAGTGGAAACAATAGTAGGAATATGCTGCAAAAATTCCTCAACATCCTGTATAGCCTCATAGGCGAAAAAATATTTATAAAAATCCACCATGAGACCACCCTATTTGTTTTGATCCATGTATCATACACCGGTTGCATCAGAAATTTGACAGATTTGCTGACGACGATATCGGTCCTTAACTAGAGCATGATAATGTGCAGTATTAGCTTCACCCTCCAATGCCCATTGAATTCGGGACTTCTGAGCCCAAAAAGCTGCCTGCTCATACTTTGAACGGAGCAAATTTTCTTGTGCTAAGGAAAAAGCAGCCATATTTTCATCCGTTGGAGAAACTTCATTTGCAGCCTCCTTTCGTAAAAATTCCCGTTCTGCTTCTACTAAGCGACCGAACATATTACCGTAGACATTCATGTTCCAACGCTGAAGATCTTTCTTAAACAGATGAACCTTATTATATAAACCACGCATTCCACCTACTGTTAGATATTCCATCCTTGTGGCTGTAACAAATTCGAAAAGTCCAAATGGCCTGCCCAAGCATTCAAAAAATGAATTGGGCTTGTGGTTTTTCGCTATGTAGATAACAACTTAACAAGAGCGGACAATGATCTGAAGAAATACATGGTAAATGACGGACTACGCCATCAACAAAGAGATCGATAAAAGTAGTATTACAGAGCAATCTATCCTATCGACGCTGTACGCGATCAGAACTGCTCCCTCTAGCCCAAGTAAACAAAGAACCCATTGTAGGAATTTCCTATAATGACAATTATGTACACAATCATTGAAATCAAATACAGAGTGGAGAGTAGGGGATGTGCGACCACGATGTTCCTCCAACCTTAAGAAAGTGTTAAAATCTCTGCTTATTACCCAGGGCTTTGCAACTCGCTGATAATGAGAAAAGAGAGTATCCCAAAGAGGCTTTCGATCATGAATAATATGTTTTTCGTAAACTTCTGACCATGCCATATTCTGCTGAAGAGACAACCATATAAATTGAACTAAGGAAGCCTGCATGTCATGATCAATATTAAGAAACCAAATACTTGATGCCTTCCAGAAAACCATATGTTACTGCCATATGTAATTAAAGCATGTCAAAAACCTAGTTTCATGTGATAAAAGTGCAGTTTGTTGTCACATTGCTTCGGTACAATCAATATTAATAGATCAACTTGGTAATCATGCAACACCCTCAATAAACGATTCAAAGAAGTCTGTATGCCGCCCACATTCCAAGTAAGCGTTTTCATTGAGAAACAGTGACAGAAAGATTAAGTGAAGATCGAAGACGGCCACGAGTCACACTACGAATCTCTATAGTTGTTGGTGGACGATGTGGAAAATCTTTCTGAGCACGACATTGACGCCTAGTTGGAACAGGGAGAAAACCCTCATTATCAACCTCGAGTTGATCAGAAAGGGCAGCCAAAATACGCGCATCATCAAAAGAGGTGGGACGTGAAAGCAGTCGTTTTCCTATATTCTCCGAATCAGATTTCATTCTGGTGGTGAATTATGTACAAGATTCCAAATCAACTGAAGGACGATCAACATGTCCTAAGTCTGAATCTAAAAACTTGCAACAATCGTGGTCATCATTGGGTTTATACCTTAGAAGAACTTCATCTTCTTTATCATCATGAAGTAAGGTGATATCTTGCAAAGTAGTGATGGGAAACTAGGGGCAACCAAATGATGTGAAGAACGTGTAATGTCTGAGGTATGTTGCCCCGGTGATACATGATCTGGCAAATGATTATCTGAAGCTATACGAGGTAATGTAGTTATTAGATAAAACCATCAAAAAAGGCGTCCCCGGTGCACTGGCCTCCCACATTTGTGCAGGGTCCGGGGAGAGACCGGATCACTTCGAGATCTGATGTGCACAGCCTTACCCTACACTTTGTACAAGAGACTGTTTTCGTGACTCGAATACGTGACCTCAAGGTCACAAAGCAGCAACCTTACCATTATTTAACGATTATAACAATCGTACTATTGAATATTATATATACATTATAACTGAACTCAAAAGAAACCAAAAGTAATAATATTTCAACACACACATACACACTGTTGTGCCCCAAAAATTTTGTTACGTTGAAACGTTTATAATCGACTTAGTATTGTTGAACAAAAATTGAAGGATAGATTACTTGATATATCGGTATATGGCTAAATTAGATAACGAACATTTATAATTACATGATAAAATTAAAACAAGACTAGTATGTAACAACTTAAATTACTAAAATAAATTAAATCAAAAGAAAAAGACATGACACATGTATTTTACACTACTTAAATCAAAGGAAAAGAAATAGGACATGTGAAGATATTTTTGGAAGAAAAAAAAGAAGATTTGAATTCAACCGTGTGGCCTAAGACAAGATAGAAGGAAGTCTTCTATGATTTCTTGCAAGAAATCCTCATTTCTTGCCCTCTCCCAACCACTCTACTCAACACATTTTCTCTCCTTTCCCTCCCTCTCATTTGGCCGGTCACCTTTTACTTAGAAAAAGGGTTTCTACTCTTTCTTCATCTTTCCAACACTTCACTAATTTCATCTTCAACATACAGTGTCCATCTTCCTTTCACCAAAGAGAAACCGAACTCCTCAAGTCTCCTTTTTCTCTCACATAACCGAGAGTTCAACAAGGGAGGAAGAAGAAAAGTTTTATCTCTTCATCACACCTTACTACTCCTAGAAAAAGGCTAAGGCAACCTCCCTTTTTTAGTCTTAGAAAATCAAAATTTAGTGAAATCAAGGAGCAAGAAAAATCAAGGTAAGAGTCCACTGAAACATGAGTCTACATACTTGTATCTACCACTTTTCAAAACTGCTCATCAATCTGTTCTTTGGCTCACCAAAACCGTGGGTTACACTAGGAAAGGAGAAGGAAGAATCTTCAAGCTAGGACTGAGAAGAAAGCTTGTGGGTCACTCATCAAAATGAAATCTTCAAGTGTAAACTTGAAGCAAGTGAAGTAGGCAAGTACATCTCTTAAGTTCGTCATATATTTTCCAAAATCACTGTGTAGTCTCCTATAAGAAAAATGGATCATTCATGAGTATGTTCTATGCTATGTTATTGTTGGAAAAGTACTTAAAAGTACTTTAAATCTTGTGATCCAACCTTGTATAATGTTATGAGACCAATTGATAGGAGATTGGGTGAAGTTTGGAGTGTTTTATGAACAATGGAAAGAAATGAAAGCGTTCACACATGACACGCTTCATGTGTTGAAGAAAGTTTCCAGAACACTTTGAACGCCTGGTTTAGGCGCCTGATGTGGGTTGAAGCGACTAATGTAGGCATTCCAAGTGTTACAAAAAGCTTCCAACACACTATGACCGCCTACATAAGGCGCCTGAAGTGTTCCAGAAACCTTCCAGAACACTTCAAACGCCTATATAAGGCGCCTGAAGTGTTGCGTCTATTCCTAAAAGATGCAACTCCACCACCATGTGACATCTCCTTTCAATTTGAACGACCACGGCTCATCCTAGGGGGTGTGTCAGTTGAACATCATGTTTGTGAACTCAAAGTCTATAAATAGTAGGTTTTGCTATCTTCAACAGATACTTGAAAATTCTTGGAAAAACTTGTGAAAATTTTGCAGCACTTCATCTTCTCCTATCTTCTACTATCAATCTCTTCTACCAACAAGTTCAAACTCTCTCTAGTAGAGCAAACTAAAGAGAGTAAGCCGTCATATCTTGGGAAGCATTAGTCGTTGTAGTCTACCTTGTTCACCGGTAGAGGCTAAATTGCTTTAAGGACAGAGTTATCTCGAAAATCTTCTCGGCTTTCATTGTCTTTCTTGTTTGGTTTTTCCTGTGCCATATACATATTTCCCAACAATCTCAAAGAAATTTACTATGGCAACCAAACAAGATCTTCCAGATATGTCAAAGATGGAGCCATTTGATGGCAAATTCTACAAGAGATGGGCATACAATGTGTTGTTCTTTCTTGAAATGCTCTCTGTCTCATATGTTCTTAAGATGGATAAACCGAGTAATGAGGTAGAGGCATTGAAGTATGATTCTGATAACACTACTTGCTGAGGCCATTTCCTGCACTTTTTTGACCAACTTATTATTTGACATTTATGTCAAATTCACATCAGCAAAGGAAATTTGGTCAGCATTGGAAAGTAAATATGATGATTAGGATGTTGGCAAATGTAAGTATATGGTAAGTGAGTTTCTAAAGTTTCAAATGGTGGATCATGTTTCAATCAATGATCAAATCCATCGATTTCAACAATTGGTGGATAATTTGGAATAAGAGGGACTCAAAATTGATGAGACCTTCCAGGCCGCTGCTTTGTTAGAGAAACATCCTTCGTCTTAGAGCAAGTACAAGAAGAGAGGAAACATGATGATGCAAAGTTGTCTCTGGATGCAGTAATCAAGCATATATGCATAGAAGAGAACAACATAATAGAGGATGAGTCTCACAATCAAGAAGGTGTCAAAGCCAATGTTGTTGAGCATGCTACGAAGAAACAAAGGTCCCAAACCAACAACGGCGGCAACAACAGTGGTGGAAACAAAGGTACGCAAGTTGTTGTACAGGTCCAAAAGAAAATCAAAGGAGTTTGCTGTGATTGTGGGAAGCCAGTGTAGGCCCATACACCTACATTAAATACCATTATAGCAGAGTGAACAGTGGTTAGCATAAATTACACTACTACCCTTGATTTAAATTCCCTTTGAAAACAAAATCTGAGACCTCCTCAGATTCAGTACCCGTTTTGAAAAATTCAAAACTCAGTGTACACAACTCCAAAAATTATGAAACTTTCCAAAAATTAATTTCAATGTCTTGACTAGACTGTATTCAGAAATGAGACAAAATAAAGATCGTTTGTCCCTTCAACTAAATAAAAAGATTGAGATGGTCAATCTGGACAAAATTGGATAGAATAATGCTGAACTTTGAAAACATGTTTCTCTTTGATTACTCAACCAAAAAGGATGATCTTTATGTCAAAATATTCCTTAAGATGTCTAGTTTAAGTTTCCAAAAGGTCCTGACCAGAAACTATTCTTGATGAAATTCCAATTCAAGTTTCTTTGAGACTGGTCAGATTGCAGCTAGAATGAAGCAGTTATCTTGTAACGACTGAAAGACTAACTTTCCTTTGCTTAAATCAAGTGATTCTTGTTGCAAATGAAAGGTAACAGTCTGAAGTATAACTCCACCAACAATCATGAATTTTAAAAGTGTTTTGAAATTTTTTAAGATGTGTGAAATTGTGTGAAATCTGCAGTGAAAACGGGCAGAAAATAGAAAAGTAGAAAGAAGACAAGAACACCAAATATTTATCCTGGTTCGGTCAATGAGACCTACTCCAGTTTCCTTGGATTTCACTATGAAATGTACAACAAGAACCAAGCCTGATTCTTGGGTTAAACACCAACCCTATTCAAGACTTGGATGAACACCTCTATGCAACTCTTGGTTGCAACACCTCTATCACCTATTGGTGTAGCCTTATAAACTTGGCTAACCAATCTTACAAAATCAACCCAAAAAGTCGTGCATAATGTAGCTCAGCAACAGAAAGAAATGAAACACCTTAGCTACACGGAGAAAGAATCAAGAAGAAGAGAATAGCAAGAATAATCAAGTTTGCTTCAAAGTTGTGTGTTCTTCTTCTTCACCTTTGCCTCCTATTTATAGTGTGAAATAAGCCTTGAGGATAAGACCTCCAATGTGTCGCCATCTTCATAATCAAGTCTTAGTTGTCTTCACATCATTGGTTGGCCAGATAATCACCTTGTACACTTGGCAACATAAAGAAGAATGATTGGTCCACCTTGCATCCTTATCTTGGCCGAAATTTGTCATGAAAAATGACATGGAAATAGTTTCCAAAATGAAGATAATATGAAAGAGAATATACCACAAGAATCTCTCGAATACTTTTCATGAGAATAGGTCAAGAGAGGGCTGGCATTTTTGGATAAAAACAGCTCCAACTTAGTCAAAATAGCCGTTGGTTTTGAAATGAAATTGCAAGTTGGCAATTTTGCCAACTAGCTTGTTTTTGGTTAGTCCACTAGTCATCATGTTATAAAATGAATACACCATCATTTCCACCTGATTATAAATGTTTTTCAGCCAAAAATTATGTGTACAATCTCAGAATGTTTCTAGAGAAATCCATAAATAATAGTTGACAAGATTACGTCAACATATAATCCAAAATTACCACTTTTTCTCCTTTATATGTTGTGATGAATTTTGCATCAAGAACACCTTCAAATTCTCTGCAAAATAATGATTAAGATCCTCCAATAACATATATAAGATTGTCTTCAAGAAAAATAGAATGTGACATCGAATAACGCCACATATCCCGCCGATGTTGATAATATCACCAAATAGAGAAATAAAATAGAAAGCCTCCAAATAATCTTCAAGAACACCATAAACAATCACAGAATGAAGATAATAAGATACTCAAGAGATTCCTTGAGTAAAAATACCAAAACTGCCCTTGTGGATAAAATGACCAAAATACCCCTGGTGCGACAAAACTTCCGAAACGACCCCGATGGTCAGAAATAGATATAAAAACTTCTTTGTGATGATAAATAAGATGAGAATAGGTCCTTGAATCATATTCACCATGTCAAATACCTACAAAACTCAAAATACCACTTTTGCCCTTTTTGGTCTAAGTTGTACTTCCATGGCACATTAGTCACAAGACATTTATATTCATCAAAAAATATAATAACAACATGATAAACATATATAAATCATGTAAAAATAAAAACAACCATTTTATCACATTTTAGAAAAATATTTCTAAAAACCCTAGACATCGACCGATCGAAGTACCTCTACTTGAGAGATCGACGTCTCACAGTATGGTTCAGAGTTTGTCTTTAACCTAAATCGATCGATCGAAATGAGGGTTTGATGTACATCGATTGACGATGTGTCTCAGATGTAAAGATCGATGTCTCACAGTATGGTCTTTGCTTTTCTCTGCCTTACATGGATCGATCGATGTGAGGGTTTGATGTACATAGATCGATCGAAGTACCGTAACCTGAGAGATCGATGTCATTTTTTCAACTTTTAATCATTTATAACATCATGTGTGACATTTTTAAGTATTCAACACTTAAAAGCATGACTTTGAAAATTATACAAACATATTTCTCAACATCCTCCCACTTTTGGATGATTTTCAAAATAACCCTGCATGATTTTAATGTCACAACTCATATCTACCAATTTGATTATTTTACGAACTTGCTAACTCTATATCAATTGTTTTCAAACTCTTAAACTCTTTTAACATATATGCTCCCCCTCAACTTATACTCTCCCCCTTAACCTAGCTCCAAGACAATTTAATACCAATTGAACTTAACTTATTATTCAACCTCCAAATCATGTCCGAATCATGACTTACAATCTAAAATCATGTTCTTATTCTATCTCCACCTTTATTTTGAAATCATGCAAAAGATAAATTTATGCGATTGTATCGTAGGTCATCGTACCTAACTTGGCTCGTAAGTTTTTAAAAATGGCTTGATTATGGGGTTTGGTGAAGATGTTAGCTACTTGATGATCAGTTCTTACATGATCTATGGTTATGTCCCCATTTTGAACATGGTCACGAAGAAAATGATATCTTACCTCAATGTGTTTGGTCTTAGAATGAAAAACCGGATTACAAGAAAGATTGATCGTACTTGTGCTATTGCAGAAAATTGAAATCTTATTCATTATAATGCCAAAATCATTAAGCTATTGTTTAAGCCAAAGTATTTTCATAGTGCATAAACTTAAGACTATATACTCAGCTTCGGTGGTGGAAAGAGCTACACTAGCTTGTTTCTTAGAGAACCATGAAATCAGATTGGTTCCTATTGTAGAAATATGAGGGTTTGAGTGATTTCAAAATAAAGAAATTTGAATATATATATATATATAAACGTTGAGTATATATATATATACACAAGTGTACATGTATGCATGATAACTTGCCTTATTTAGCTTATATATTATGTTGCCGTACTAACGAGCCATGAAGCTTTAAAGCTTACATCATATGGCGAACATTTGTTGAGTTTATACTATTTTCAGGTGCCACAATAAATGAACTAAAGTAGTTCATTAAGTGAAGTACTTAGTTTAATAAACTAAGTAGTTCATTAAAGGAAGATGCATTTGGAAAAGGCATAAAGGCAACATGGCTATGGAAGGAAAGTCCTCTCCTCCTCCCCACATCAATTTCACACGTTTTATACATATATATATACTATATTTTCAGATTTTTTATAAAAGGCACATACACATGTATTCCAACGTACTACCGACACGTTATATATCTTACGTACGTACGTTAACGTCACACCACTATACTTAACTCATATTTATGAGTGTATCCAGGTCTTATATCATATGATATAAGATATGGTGATGACAAATTAAATACGACACGATAAAAGTATCTAAACCGAAATTTGTCGTATCGGGCGATACCGAAACTTCGCCAACGTGTCACGTACTTGCCATAAATAAATGGCCAGCCCATATACATCAAAAAGTGATGATATTTTCGTGCACATGACTGTATATTGAGACAAAAATACTTTCCATGTTGGCACACACAATTCACCCCACATTTAGGCCAAAATGTGAAGATTCCAATTTTATTTTTGTCACATGTTTATGGTACCACTTTAAATCAGCCAAGTGCTGAAATTTAAAGTATATATTATATATATTATGTATAACATAATATATATAGCATGTGCAAAAGTTGGAATTTAAATTAGAGAAAAATCGGGTAATCGATAAATATCGAAAATTCGGTTTTCTACGCACATGACATGGAACGTTTTTCTTGAACATCATGTGACACGTATCTAGACACTTTTTACATATAATATACATCTTAAAGTGTTCTAGAAAATTAAATTAAGGGCTGATTGGAATATTACATGTGTGTATTATTAAATGTGCATTATTTTTCAAAGTTAGCAAAAATAAATTTCAGCACATGTATATACATACTCAACGCCACCTACAGCTGATTTGGAGCACATGTGGAGCCTTGTTGGCATGTTGATTGGTCAAGGATCAATCTTACAATGTTGATGAATCAAAGAGAGAAGCTACACAAGGTAAGTTTTCAACATATACCTCTCTTATGTCACATGCTGAAAATTTCAGCATGTCACATACCTAGTGGACGTTTTCTTCATCATTAAGGAAGATAAATTGTCAATTTTTCATTAAGGAATAAATCAAAGGAGTTATGGAAATGATTTGAATTGTATTAAGTGTGATATTCTTCATATCACACATGCTGAAATTTTTCAGCATGTGTGAAGATGTTGTGGCCGAATTTCACTCTCTTTTGATGTCCAAGTTCATTCTCCATCTTGTAGCAAGACTTACCTTAAATAATGGATGTATTTTTATGGAAGAAATTCAAAGAAAAATGGAAGAAATCCAGATTTATTTCATGTGGTAAATGCTGAAAATTTCAGCATTGAAAATAGGTAATGGCCGATTTTTATGAGATGGAAAGAAGGGATTTTTGTGTCTCACAATTTATGTGAATATCTCTTAATTTATGGAATGTATTATGTGATGATTATTTGGCAAATATTTAGTGTTTTTTTTCAGAATATCCATGTCATCAAATGATGACAACATTGAGCCAATCAAAAGGTGCCAAGTAAGCAATGACTAAATGATGGTCCAATGGAGTGATGCCAAGTAAGCAAAACATTGTCACCATGATGTCTCACACTATCTCAAGCAATTAAAAGGAAATTTTCAAGAGGGGAGAAGGGTGCAAGGGGACGGCTGGACATGCTATAAGGGAGGAAGAGAAGAACAAACAAAAACAACACCAAGACTTGCATTCAAAAGTGATCAAAGTGCCAAAGCTTTCTTCTCCTACATTTTCTTTCTTTCTTCTCTTGTAAAAAGCCTATTGTACTTTACTTCTTTCATTCTTGAATAGGCTTCATAGAAACCACCATTCATTCATCTTTGTAAAAGATTGATCAAGGTGTGATCAATCTTCATTCTAGCGAGGTGGTGGTGTTCGTGCAAATTGTACTAGCAATACAAGGTTTGTAAAGGGTTGGAGTTAAGGTGTAACTCTATCAACCCTGCGGTAAGGTGTACTGCGTGTGTGAAATTAGTGTGAACCAAGGAAGGTGTTCCTTGAAGACTGGAGTAGGTTGTTTATAACCGAACCAGTATAAAATTCTTGGTGCAATTTACTTTCTGCATTTACGTTTCAGTTTCTGCGCTGTTTACTCATATTGTTCACGTTCGCAAAAATAGTAAACGTTTCCTAAAAATTATAAAAATTTCCAGAAACATACATAAACGTTCTAGGGTTAATTTGGCACAAGTTTCAACCCTTTTGGACAAGTATAGGTCAGTCAAACATCAAAAGTTCTGAGACTAGTGCAGTCTGATTTTCAGACTTGCAAAGGTTGAGACTTTGGTGGTATTTGACCTACTTCCCAAAAGAATTTTCAAAAACTGTTTCAACCCATTTCAATATAGTGTGTGAGGAGTTATTGGTCAAATTTTCAGATCATTTGGACATTCACACAAATAGGAATTAATTTTTCAAAACCATCTACCGTTTCTGGCAGATTTGCACAATCTGAGTGCCAACGGTTTTTGAAGGGGTTAAAGTTGAATTTTGATTTGAAATTTTTAGGGGACCCTCATAACATCTGAGGCTAAGTTCTCTCAAAATTTCATAATTTTTGGAGACCTCTAACCTGGTTTTAAAAACGTTTTAAAACAGGTCCTGAAAACAGAATCTGTTTTCAGAACTTGAATTGTTCAAGGTTAAAGAAATTTTAAAAAGCACACTTTCCGCACCATCTATTCAACCCCCCCCCCCTTCTAGTGGTGCCTTGCAGATCCTACAAGTGGTATCAGAGCGCAGGAATACTCACGACAAGGAATTCAACGATTCAGTGAGATGGCATCCACAAATCTCAAAACCGAACAAGAAGGTATGTCAAGCCAAAGGCCTCCACTCTTTGACGGTGAGTCTTTTATTCAATGGAAACTTAGGATGAAACTTTTTCTTATGGCTATAGACATAGACCTTTGGTCAATAATTGAAGATGGTCCATATGTCCCATCTAAATTGTCCATTGTAGATGGAGTCACACTAGAAGTAATTAAAACGAGACAAGACTATACTAGTGAAGACAAAAAGAAACTGAGTATGAATGCTAAGGCCATGCAATTACTCTTAAATGGTTTAAGTAAGAGTGAGTCTAGTTATGTGTCCAATTGTTCGAGTGCACAAGAAATGTGGAAAATCTTAGAAATGAAACACGAAGGCACAAGTCAAGTAAAAGAGTCTAAAATTAATATGCTCATGTCTACTCTTGAGTCTTTTAAGTTGTTGCCTAATGAGTCAATTGTAGATATGGATCTTCGTTTGACTAACATCTATAACTCTCTTGAGTCTCTTGGTAAGGCTTTTACTACGCAGGAAAAGGTACAGAAAGTCCTACGGAGCCTTCCTTCGGAATGGGATCCTAAAGTGACTGCTATAGAAGAAAGCAAGGAGACTAAGTCAATAAAAATGGAAGAACTCATTGGTTCACTCAAAGTTTATGAAAACAAACTTATTATTCGGAAATCGGAATCAACCAAACAAGGTAAGACAATTGCTTTTAAATCAAATGAATGCGTCTCCCCTCCCTCCGATCACGTAGATAATAGTGATTCCGAATCAGATAATGATGATTTGATTCTATTGGCTAAAGGACTAAGAAGATTCATGAGAAAGTCATTTAGAAATAAAAACAAGGGCACTACATCTAAGAGAAATAAAAACAAGTCAAATGATAAGGACATTAAATGTTATGAATGCGGCAAACTCGGACACTTATCATATGACTGCCCAAACAAAGAAAAGCAAACTAATAAATACCCTGACAAAGAGCGGAACAAAAATAGACTCGTCTCAGATCCTAAACAAAGGAAACGTGCACTAAAGGCCTCCACATGGAGTGACTCATCAGACTCTGAAACTGAGACCGAAGAGGAGACCGCTCAAGTTTGCTTCGCTTCAAAGGCGTCTAACGAGGTATCATCCGATTCTGACTCTGACTCTGAACCTTCTTATGATGATCTTTTTAGTCAGTATCTTGAATTACATAAATTCACTAAGACTCTCGCAAAAGAAAAGAAACGTTTAATTGAAGACAAGAAACTGTTAGAATCTTCTAACGAGAATCTTGTCGCTCAATTAAGCGATTCAAAGAAAGAGTCTTCATGTGTCATCACTGCATTAAAAACCGAGATCTCATCATTAACTTCTCAAAATAATGAAATGAAATCCGAGATTTCAAATTTGAAATCAAGGAATACAGACTTAGAGAAAATGATGAAACAATTCGATACAGGGTCAAACACGCTACATCGCATCATATTATCACAAAAGCATGACAGTGACAAAACTGGATTAGGGTACGTTGATACTAACAAAGTATCAACCAAACCAACCAAGTTTGTTGTGTCTAAGAAAGTAGACACCCCTAAGCATCAAGTGGCGTCTAAGATGACACAAAAAGCGTCCCCTTCCACACTCCCCACTCCCTCATATCATGTGAAATATAATGTTGTACCATATAGATATGAGAAGAAGAGATTAATGCATACACGGAATACATATCATCCTCGCACTACGCACACACACACAAGGACATACCACAAACGTCCTTCATACAATGAGTATAGAGGAGTCCTTGGGCAAAGACCCAAAGTACATGCACCACATGTATACTATATCGCACCTTCATCTACTTTCTTGCCATTTGATAGACCGAGAAGGATCACCCAAGTATGGGTACCGAAAGGTACCTTTACTAAAAGGTGATTAACTAACTCGAAAGGACCCAAAATTAAAAGGGTACCTAAATCACCTTTTTACATTGCAGGGAGACCACTCATCAAAAGACACATCAATAAAGTGGTTCCTTGACAGTGGTTGCTCGAGGCACATGACGGGTGACCCGAGCCTATTCTCTAAATTAAAGAAGGTCACAAAAGGCGGATCCGTGACCTTTGGAGACAACAATGAAGGCAAGATCATTGGTAAAGGTACGATTGGAAATCCGGATACACTTCAAATCTCCAACGTGTTTTTGGTAAGCAACTTATCTTACAATCTTCTTAGTATCTCTCAATTTGTTGACAATGGTTTCAATGTGTGTTTTACTCACCCTTATTGTAATATAATAGATAAAAATGGAGAAACCGTTTTAAAAGGAAAACGTGAAGGAAACATATTCACACTATCTATGGATGATGTAGTAGACGCTAAAGTTAAATGCTTTATGTCAAATGAACCCAATGTGAACTTGTGGCATAGACGTTTAGGACACATAGGTATTTCTACACTAGAAAAATTGCAACGAAAGAACCTAGTACGGGGATTGCCTACGCTTGATTTAGACAACTTTCAGTTGTGTGAATCTTGCATAAAAGGCAAACAAACACGTGAGTCACTTAAGCCTAAAAATGAGATAAGCACGACTAGAATACTAGAACTATTGCATATCGATTTGTTTGGTCCTAGTCGCACTACAAGCCTTGGTGGGCGTCACTATGCATGCGTAATTGTTGATGACTTTTCTCGCTATACTTGGACTTTATTTCTTGCACATAAGGATGATAGCGCCGTAGAAATCGCTAAATTAATTAAACAACTTGAAAATCAATACGGCGTAAATGTGAAAAGAATAAGAAGCGATAGAGGCGGTGAGTTTAAAAATAAAGAGATGATTTCATTTTGTGAAGAAAAAAGAATTAAACATGAGTTTTCGCCACCTAGAACTCCACAATTAAATGGAGTAGTAGAAAGAAAGAATCGCACACTACAAGAAATCGCTAGAACCATGCTTTGCGAAAATAAATTGCCTAGATTTCTGTGGGCGGAAGCCGTAAATTGTGCATGCTATATTGTAAATCGCCTATCTATAAGAAAGAAAATAAACAAGACGCCTTACGAAATTTTGAATGATCGCATGCCTAAGATAGATTATTTTCGTGTGTTTGGATGCAAATGTTTTGTCTTGAATACAAAAGATAACTTAGATAAATTTGAATCCAAATCGATTGAGTGCATTTTTATTGGGTATTCCATAAATTCAAAAGCATATAGATGTTATGATCCTCTCACTAGACAAATCATAGAATCTATTCATGTTAAATTCAATGAATTTGGAGAGATTGATAAAGAAAAGGAATATGATGATGATTTTGAATTAAAACCCGTTTTGGATGAAGAAAATGAATCTTTTGATATGCATGAGATGAATGAAACACTAGAAATGCATGATCATATAGAAATGCATGATAACTTAGAAAATAATCAACCAAGATGGCATAGAGATCACCCACATGATCTCATCATAGGCGACATCACTCACGGTGTGCGACCACGTAGAAGAATCACTTCGGATGAAATAAATGAATTTCATGCTATGATTTCTGAAATTGAGCCTAAAAATGTGCATGATGCTTTGAGTGATTCATCTTGGATTGATGCTATGCATGACGAACTTAATCAATTCGTTAGAAATGATGTATGGGATTTAGTGCCACGACCACAAGATAAGACAATAATAGGCACAAAGTGGGTGTTTAGGAACAAAATGAATGAAGAAGGAAAGGTCGTTAGAAACAAAGCAAGACTCGTAGCTCAAGGATATAATCAAGAAGAAGGAATAGACTACGATGAAACATTTGCACCCGTAGCACGTTTAGAAGCCATACGACTCTTGCTATTGCTTGCATGAAAGATTTTAAATTGTATCAAATGGACGTCAAAAGTGCTTTTCTAAATGGATTTATACAAGAAGAAGTATACGTGAAGCAACCACCCGGTTTTGAAGATTTGAAACATCCTGATCACGTGTACAAACTAAAGAAGGCACTATATGGACTAAAGCAAGCGCCTAGAGCATGGTATGATCGTTTTGCTACTTTTCTTTTAGCAAATAATTTTAAACGTGGTACTATAGATAGTACACTATTTTTGAAACAAGAAAAATCAGATTTACTTATTATTCAAATTTACGTAGATGACATTATTTTCGGTTCTACCTCACATAGACTCGTTAAAGATTTTGAAAATTGTATGAAAGCTGAATTTGAAATGTCTATGGTTGGTGAACTTAATTACTTTCTTGGCTTGCAGATTAAGCAAACGAGTAAAGGAATTCATATAAGCCAAGCTAAGTACGTAAACGACATGATCAAGAAGTTCAATTTTGAAAATTTGAAACCATCCCCCACGCCTATGAGTGTCACTACTAAATTAGACAAAGATGAACATGGTAAAGATGTTGATAATGGATTATATAGATCTATGATAGGTTCTTTACTATATTTAACTGCTAGTAGGCCTGACATCATGTTTAGCGTATGTATGTGTGCTCGTTTTCAAAGTCAACCTAAGGTGTCACACTTAAATGCGGTAAAAAGAATATTTCGTTATATTAAGCACACGCCCACCTTAGGTATTTGGTATGATAAGGACTCTACATTCGACTTACATGCTTACACTGATGCAGATTATGGTGGCTGCAAGATAGATAGAAAAAGCACGAGCGGAACTTGCCAATTTATAGGAAATTCCCTTATTTCATGGTTTTCCAAAAAGCAAGCAAGTGTTGCTTTGTCCACTACTGAGGCTGAATATATGGCTCTCAGCCTTTGTTGCACACAGTTGTTGTGGATAAAACAACAACTTTCAGACTTTGGAATTACCGTAAATAAAATTCCTATATATTGTGATAGTATGAGTGCAATAAATCTGTCTAAAAACCCCGTATTACACTCTAAGGCTAAGCATATAGAAGTTCGCTATCATTTTCTTTGTGATCACGTTAACAATGGTAATATTGTCATAGATCACGTACGCACAGAATCACAAGTAGCGGATATATTTACAAAGGCCTTAAATCAAGGCACATTTGAATCTCTTCGTTCTAAATTAGGCATGATTCCTGTTGATGTGATTTAATGCGATATTATTTGATTTACTTTCCTTTTTGACAGGAATCTTTTGATTAACTTTCCAAAATAAAGGGGGAGAGAAAAGCATGATTTAAGGGGGAGAGAGAGAGATTTAAGGGGGAGAGAGATCACTGATTGATCCTAATTGCATGAATCAAGGGGGAGCCGGATTTGAAATTCGAAATTCAAATTTCAAATCTGCGCATAATTCAAGGGGGAGAGATAACACTTAAATCATGTACACTAGTTATTTTGAAAATCATCAAAAGGGGGAGATTGTAGAAATATGAGGGTTTGAGTGATTTCAAAATAAAGAAATTTGAATATATATATATATATAAACGTTGAGTATATATATATATATATATATACACACAAGTGTACATGTATGCATGATAACTTGCCTTATTTAGCTTATATATTATGTTGCCGTACTAACGAGCCATGAAGCTTTAAAGCTTACATCATATGGCGAACATTTGTTGAGCTTATACTATTTTCAGGTGCCACAATAAATGAACTAAAGTAGTTCATTAAGTGAAGTACTTAGTTTAATAAACTAAGTAGTTCATTAAAGGAAGATGCATTTGGAAAAGGCATAAAGGCAACATGGCTATGGAAGGAAAGTCCTCTCCTCCTCCCCACATCAATTTCACACGTTTTATACATATATATATACTATATTTTCAGATTTTTTTATAAAAGGCACATACACATGTATTCCAACGTACTACCGACACGTTATATATCTTACGTACGTACGTTAACGTCACACCACTATACTTAACTCATATTTATGAGTGTATCCAGGTCTTATATCATATGATATAAGATATGGTGATGACAAATTAAATACGACACGGTAAAAGGTTCTAAACCGAAATTTGTCGTATCGGGCGATACCGAAACTTCGCCAACGTGTCACGTACTTTCCATAAATAAATGGCCAGCCCATATACATCAAAAATTGATGATATTTTCGTGCACATGACTGTATATTGAGACAAAAATACTTTCCATGTTGGCACACACAATTCACCCCACATTTAGGCCAAAATGTGAAGATTCCAATTTTATTTTTGTCACATGTTTATGGTACCACTTTAAATCAGCCAAGTGCTGAAATTTAAAGTATATATTATATATATTATGTATAACATAATATATATAGCATGTGCAAAAGTTGGAATTTAAATTAGAGAAAAATCGGGTAATCGATAAATATCGAAAATTCGGTTTTCTACGCACATGACATGGAACGTTTTTCTTGAACATCATGTGACACGTATCTAGACACTTTTTACATATAATATATATCTTAAAGTGTTCTAGAAAATTAAATTAAGGGCTGATTGGAATATTACATGTGTGTATTATTAAATGTGCATTATTTTTCAAAGTTAGCAAAAATAAATTTCAGCACATGTATATACATACTCAACGCCACCTACAGCTGATTTGGAGCACATGTGGAGCCTTGTTGGCATGTTGATTGGTCAAGGATCAATCTTACAATGTTGATGAATCAAAGAGAGAAGCTACACAAGGTAAGTTTTCAACATATACCTCTCTTATGTCACATGCTGAAAATTTCAGCATGCCACATACCTAGTGGACGTTTTCTTCATCATTAAGGAAGATAAATTGTCAATTTTTCATTAAGGAATAAATCAAAGGAGTTATGGAAATGATTTGAATTGTATTAAGTGTGATATTCTTCATATCACACATGCTGAAATTTTTCAGCATGTGTGAAGATGTTGTGGCCGAATTTCACTCTCTTTTGATGTCCAAGTTCATTCTCCATCTTGTAGCAAGACTTACCTTAAATAATGAATGTATTTTTATGGAAGAAATTCAAAGAAAAATGGAAGAAATCCAGATTTATTTCATGTGGTAAATGCTGAAAATTTCAGCATTGAAAATAGGTAATGGCCGATTTTTATGAGATGGAAAGAAGGGATTTTTGTGTCTCACAATTTATGTGAATATCTCTTAATTTATGGAATGTATTATGTGATGATTATTTGGCAAATATTTAGTGTTTTTTTTCAGAATATCCATGTCATCAAATGATGACAACATTGAGCCAATCAAAAGGTGCCAAGTAAGCAATGACTAAATGATGGTCCAATGGAGTGATGCCAAGTAAGCAAAACATTGTCACCATGATGTCTCACACTCTCTCAAGCAATTAAAAGGAAATTTTCAAGAGGGGAGAAGGGTGCAAGGGGACGGCTGGACATGCTATAAGGGAGGAAGAGAAGAACAAACAAAAACAACACCAAGACTTGCATTCAAAAGTGATCAAAGTGCCAAAGCTTTCTTCTCCTACATTTTCTTTCTTTCTTCTCTTGTAAAAAGCCTATTGTACTTTACTTCTTTCATTCTTGAATAGGCTTCATAGAAAACACCATTCATTCATCTTTGTAAAAGATTGATCAAGGTGTGATCAATCTTCATTCTAGCGAGGTGGTGGTGTTCGTGCAAATTGTACTAGCAATACAAGGTTTGTAAAGGGTTGGAGTTAAGGTGTAACTCTATCAACCCTGCGGTAAGGTGTACTGCGTGTGTGAAATTAGTGTGAACCAAGGAAGGTGTTCCTTGAAGACTGGAGTAGGTTGTTTATAACCGAACCAGTATAAAATTCTTGGTGCAATTTACTTTCTGCATTTACGTTTCAGTTTCTGCGCTGTTTACTCATATTGTTCACGTTCGCAAAAATAGTAAACGTTTTCTAAAAATTATAAAAATTTCCAGAAACATACATAAACGTTCTAGGGTTAATTTGGCACAAGTTTCAACCCTTTTGGACAAGTATAGGTCAGTCAAACATCAAAAGTTCTGAGACTAGTGCAGTCTGATTTTCAGACTTGCAAAGGTTGAGACTTTGGTGGTATTTGACCTACTTCCCAAAAGAATTTTCAAAAACTGTTTCAACCCATTTCAATATAGTGTGTGAGGAGTTATTGGTCAAATTTTCAGATCATTTGGACATTCACACAAATAGGAATTAATTTTTCAAAACCATCTACCGTTTCTGGCAGATTTGCACAATCTGAGTGCCAACGGTTTTTGAAGGGGTTAAAGTTGAATTTTGATTTGAAATTTTTAGGGGACCCTCATAACATCTGAGGCTAAGTTCTCTCAAAATTTCATAATTTTTGGAGACCTCTAACCTGGTTTTAAAAACGTTTTAAAACAGGTCCTGAAAACAGAATCTGTTTTCAGAACTTGAATTGTTCAAGGTTAAAGAAATTTTAAAAAGCACACTTTCCGCACCATCTATTCAACCCCCCCCCCTTCTAGTGGTGCCTTGCAGATCCTACACCTATAAATTGACAAGTCTCACTAGTGGATTTTCTATCAATTTTACGACCATCATAATTAGCATCACTATAAGCATACGGTTCCAACTTAGCGTTTCTATCGTACCAAAGTCCTAAGTGAGGTGTGTTCTTAAGATATCTAAATATCTTCTTCACCGCATTGTAATATAATACTTTAGGACAAGATTGAAACCTAGAACATATACAAACACTAAACATCATATCAGGTCTTGATGTGGTTAAATAAAGAAATGATCCAATCATAGACCCATATAGTGTGTCATCAAAAGGTTTTCTATTTTCATCTTTGTCTAGTTTGGTACTAACACTCATAGGGGTAGGTGTTGGTTTCAACTCTTCAAATCCAAATTTCTTAATCATATCATTGATATACTTAAGTTGACTAACGTGGATTCCTTGAGGGGTTTCTTTGATTTGAAGCCCTAAGAAGTAGTTTAATTCTCCTATCATTGACATTTCAATTTTTGACTTCATACATTCTTCGAAGTCCTTTACTATGGTAGGGTTGGTTGAACCAAAGATGATATCATCAACATAGATTTGAAATATTAATAAGTCATTCTCTTTTCTTCTTAGGAATAATTTGTTGTCTATGGTCCCCCTCTGATAATTATTTGCAATAAGAAATTTTGCGAATCTATCATACCAAGCTCTTGGAGCTTGTTTCGAACCATATAAAGCTTTGTTAAGCTTGTATACATGGTTAGGATTCTTTGGATCTTCAAATCCAGGGGGTTGTTTGACAAAAACTTCTTCTTGGATGTATCCATTCAAGAATGCACTCTTAACATCCATTTGGAAGAGTTTGATGTTGCTTAAACTTGCAATAGCAAGTAATAATCTTATTGCTTCTAGTCGTGCAACGGGTGCAATGGTTTCTTCATAATCTATTCCTTCTTGTTGATTATAACCTTGTGCGACTAACCTATCCTTATTTCTTGTAATGTTTCCTAGTTTATCCATTTTGTTTCTAAATACCCATTTCGTCCCTATAATGGATTTATTTCAGGTTTAGGAACTAAATCCCACATGTTGTTCCTTGTAAATTGGTTTAAATATCAATGAACTAAATCCCACATGTTCACCTAAGGCTTCTTTAAAATTCCTAGGTTCTAAGTGTGAGATTAAGCTATGTCCTTCAGCTTGACTTATGTTTCTGCGTGTTCTAACCCCAACACTTGGATCCCCAATGATTAACTCTTTAAGGTGTTTATGTTTATCTTTTATAAGCCACCAATTTCTAGGTTGACTAGGTTCATCCTCAGCTTGTTCAAATGTTTCATTAATGTGAACATTATCATATACAATTGGAACATTAGATGGAGTATCTTCTAATTGCAAAATTTCATCATTTACTTCACCTAAGGGTTCATGCATGTCTTGTTCAGGGGGAGTTGGTTTTAAATGATCATGAACAGGCTCAAGTAATATATCATCATCATCAAACATATTTTCAACATTATTCTCATGTTTATGCTGATTTTTATCACTAACTTCAAAACATCCATTCTCATTGAATTTTACATGTGTGGATTCAATTATCTTTCTAGATGTAGGATTACAATACATATATGCTCTAGAATTAGTTAAACAACCAACAAATATGCATTCAATAGACTTTTGTTCAAACTTGTCTAGATCATCCTTAGTGTTCAACAAAAAAACGTACAACAAAAAACTCTAAGATAATCCACCTTAGGTTGTCTATTATTTAATAATTCGTAAGATGTTTTATTTAATTTCTTTCTAATAGAAAGCCTATTTATAATATAACATGCACAACTAACAGATTCAACCCATAAATATTTTGGTACTTTATTTTCACATACATTGTTCTAGCAATTTCTTAAATTGTTCTATTTTTACGTTCAACAACTCTATTGAGTTGTGGTGTTCTAGGTGGTGAGAATTCATGTTTAATTCCATGTAATTCACAAACTTTTACTATTTCTTTGTTTTTAAATTATCTACCTCTATCATTTCTAATTCTTTAACATTTTCTTCGCACATATTTTCAAGTTGCTTAATAAGACTTTCGATTGCCAAAGAGCATCGTCTTTGTGTGTTATGAACAATGTCCATGTGTATCATGAGTAATCTTCTACTATGACACACTCATAGTAGTGTCTACCTAAACTTCTTGTCCTACTTGGACCAAATAAGTCTAAGTGAAGCAATTCTAGTATATGACTAGTACTCACTTCATGTTTTGGTTTTAACGTTTCTTTAATATGTTTTCCTTTTGATACATGTTTCACATAGTTGAAAATTATCTAAGTCTAACTTAGGCATGTCTCTAATTAAGTTCTTCTTAGATAACTTTTCAATAGTTGAAATTCCTATATGGCCTAATCGTCTATGCCATAAGTTCACATCTAAGTCATGTGATATCAAACACTTAACTTTAGCATCTAACATATTATCTAGAAAAGAGTATAAATGTTACCATCCCTATTTCCTTTTAATACGATTTCTCCCTTATCATTTATTATATCACAAGAAGTAAGAGAAAATGAAACATTGTATCCACAATCAATGAGCTGTGAAATACTAAGTAAATTGTATGAAAGATTACTTACTAACAACACATTTTGTCACCAAATGTCACCTTTCCTCCGTTTTCAATTGGTTCCAGCTCGGTGAATAGTTTGAGGTTTCCTGTCATATGCTTCGAACATCTGCTGTCTAAAAACCATTTGGTTTTTAGATTCTTGGCTTTGTCTCTTGTTTGCCTTCTTTATGATTTACCTACAATAGAGACAAAGTTTTAGGTACCCTTTACTTGGGTCCTTGAATGTTTGGGGCACCACCCTTGTTTATATACCCTTTGGGTATCCAAACTTTGATTTACCTTCTGGGCACATATTTGACATTATTATATGTTCAATAATACAAAGGATTTTCATGTACATGTCTATTCCATTTAAAAGTTGATACATTGTCATACATGTTATATCTTGGTTTATATGCATTATGTTTTGGTTGACTTTGATAGTGAGTGTAAGGCATATGATTTTGTCTCTTGTATGGTGCTTTGTATGATGTATGTTCATTCCTATAAGTATTATATGAATGTTGCCTATACTTAGGTTCATAATAAGTTGGATGCATTTGATTTTGATTTTGTCTAGATACATTTGTATACATACATGCATAATTTCTAGGCAATCTAGATGCATAATTTTGCCTTGTTACACGTTTATATGTTTATGCATGTTGCATTTTTATCTTAGAATGAGTAGAAGGAGAAGTAGCAGACAAAATGTGTACATTTGATTTAGTTGCATTATATGGCAATTTAGGCTTAGATGATACAAAATTAGTCTTTCTGGCTAACTTGTCATTTTTTCTATATATCCTAAGCCTTTTTATCATTTTCATATTTTTCTGAAGATATTAGTGTGTTAAGCATGTTCGTGCCAGATTTAAATTGTTCCAACATTTTTTCTAAGTTTAGTTTAGAATATTTAAGTTGCACTATCTCATTTTCACAACTATCTACCTTAGCTTTTAACATGCTATTTTTGGTTTTCAATGTTTGTTCGTTTTTACTGTATGATTCAATTTTAAGCTTAAGAGAATCAAGAGTATTAGTAGACTCTTGTTTAAAAGATTCTAACTGATCGGAAAATTCCAAGTTGGACGTCTTCAACTTGTCATTTTCTTCAGTTAGTTTTTTTCTTTAGACAGCCTTTTACAGTGAGCATGCATCTTTAAGAACTCTTCGTACATTTCATCAAATGTCATTTCATTATCAGAATCTACATCGGAAGAAGAAATTACCTCTCTGTATACGAAGCAGACTTGAGAATCGGACAAGTCGCTCCATGTGCTCGCCTTCATTGCCCGTTTGCCTCTTCTCGACTTGGACTCCTATGTCCTTTTTGCCCATATTCATAGCATTTTAATTCCTTATTATACCACTTATTGTTATTTGAGTTATTTTTCTTAGGTTGAGAAGAAGAAGAAGAAGACTACTGTTTGTTCATATTAGGCCGTTTAAAAAATTCTCTAAGTTTTCTAGCCACTAAGATTAAGTCATCATCTAATTCACTATCGCTATTACTTTCACTATTATTATGTGTCTCACTTGTTTTGAAAGCAATAGACTTACCAGTAGAATTTGATGACTCATACTTCCATTGGTTTAGCTTTACCTTGTATACTCTAAGTGAACCTATCAATTCGTCCATTTTTGTGATTGATTTTGTTTCTTCAATTGCCGTGACTTTAGGATCCTATTTAGCAGGAAGGCTTCGCAGCACCTTTTGAACCTTCTCATTGTTGGTAAACGATTTACCTAAAGCTTCAAGGGCATTGAAAATATTAATAATAATTAAATCCATAGATGGTATATATTCATTTGGAAACATTTTAAACGATTCAAGTTCACTCATAAGCATGCTTGTTTTCGACTCTTTTACACCTCTAGTACCTTCATGCTCTAAAGATTTCCACATGTCATGCGCACTTGTGCAATTTGAAACATATTCTGCTTCAGAAGTCGTATGTCCGTTTAAAAGCAATTACATAGCTTTTGCATGCATGTACATTTTCTTTTTATCTTCACTTGACCATGCACTTTTATACTTTTCTACTTCTTGTGTTACACCGTTTACTTGAACAAATTTCATTGGAATATACATCCCATCTTCAACTATAGACCATAAATCGATGTCTATAGCCATTAGGAATAGCCTCATCCTTAGTTTCCAATGAACAAAATTATTACCATCGAAAATAGGAGGGCGCTGAGAATATGGTTTTGAATCTTGCTTCTTAGAGTGGTGTTGGCCTCACTCTGATACCAATTATAGGACCATAAACTTGTAGTAAATACCACTAGAAGGAGGGAGGGTGAATAATGATTAGCGGAAATTACACTACTACCCTTGATTAAAATCCCCTTTGAAAACTGAATCTGAGACCTCCTCAAATTTAGTACCTGATTTTGAAAAATTCAAAACTCAGTGTATACAACTCCAAAAATTATGACACTTTCTAAAAATTAATTTCGATGTCTTGACTAGACCGTATCCAAAAATGAGACAAAATAAAGTTTGTTTGTCCCTTCAACCAAATAAAAAGATTCAGATGGTCAATCTAGACAGAATTGGACAGAATAATGCTGAACTTTGAAAACGTGTTTCTATTTAATTACTTAACCAAAAAGGATGATATGTATGTCAAAATACTCATTAGGATGTCTAGTTTAAGTTTCCAAAAGGTTCTGACCTGAAACTATTCTTGATGAAATCAGAATTCAAGTTTCGTTGAGACTGGTCAAATTGCAGCCATAATGGAGCAGTTATCTTGCAACGACTGAAAGACTAACTTTCCTTTGCTCAAATAAAGTGATTCTTGTTGAAAATGAAAGCTAACATCTGAAGTATAACTCCACCAAAAATCACAAATTTGAAAGTGTTCTGATATTTTTTCAAGACGTGTGAAATTGTGTGAATTCTGTAATGAAAAAGGGCAGAAAAAAGAAAAGTAGAAAGAAGACAAGAACACTGAAGATTTATCCTCGTTCGGTCAATGTGACCTACTTTATTCCCAAGGAAAACCTTTCCTTGGATTTCACTATGAAATGAACACAAATACAACAAGAACCAAGCTTTATCATTGGGTTAAACACCAACCCTATTCAAGACTTGGATAACACCTCTATGAAACTCTTGGTTGTAACACCTCTATCACCTATTGGTGTAGCCTTATAAAATTGGCTAACCAATCCTACAAATTCAACACAAGACGGCATGTATAATGTAGCTCAACAAAAAAAGAAATGAAACACCTTAGCTACACAAAGAAAGAATCAAGAAGAAGAGAATAGCAAGGATAATCTTCAAGTTTGCTTCTATGTTGTGTGTTCTTCTTCTTCTTCACCTTTGCCTCCTATTTATAGTGTGAAATAGGCCTTGAAGATAAGACGTCCAATGTGTCACATAATCACCTTGTACACTTGGCAACATAAAGAAGAATGATTGGTCCACCTTGCATCCTTATCTTGGTCGAAATTTGTTATCAAAAATGACATGGAAATAGTTTCCAAAATGAAGATAATATGAAAAGGAATATGCCACAAGAATCCCTCAACTCATTTGCATGAGAATAGGTCAAGAGAGGGCTGCAATGTTTGGATAAAAATAGCTCCAACTTAGTCAAAATAGCCGTTGGTTTTGAAATGAAATTTCCTATTGCCAACTATCTTGTTTTTTGTTGGTCCAGTTGTCATCATGTCATAAAATGAATACACCATCATTTCCACCTGATTATAAACGTTTTTCAACCAAAAATTAAGTGTACAATCTCAAAATGTTTGTAGAGAAATCCATAAATAATAGTTGACAAGATTATGTCAACATATAATCCGAAATTCTCACTTTTTCTCATTTATATGTTGTGATGAATTTTGCATCAAGAACACCTTGAAATTCTCTGTAAAATAATGATTGAGATGCTCCAATAACATATATAAGACGGTCTTCAAGAAAAAGTAGAATGTGACATCGAATACCGTCACATATCCCGCCGATGTTGATAATATCACCAAATAGAGAAATAAAATAGAAAACCTCCAAATAGTCTTCAAGAACAGCATAAACAAACTCGGAATGAAGATAATAAGATACTCAAGAGATTCCTTGAGTAAAAATACCAAAACTGCCTTTGTGGTAAAATGACCAAAATACCCCTGGTAAGAGAAAACTCCAGAAATGACCCCGATGGTCATAAATAGATACAACATCATCTTTGTGATGATAAACAAGATGAGCATAGGTCTTTGAATCATATTCACCATGTCAAGTACCTATAAAACTCAAAATACCACTTTTGCTCTTTTTGGTAAGTTGTAGAAACTTCCATGGCACATTAGTCACAAGACATTTGTATTCATCAAAAACACATAATAACAACCTGATAAACATATATAAATCATGTAAAAATAAAAACAACCATTTTATCACATTTTAGAAAAATATTTCTAAAAACCCTAGACATCGATCGATCGAAGTTCCTCTGTCTGAGAGATCGATGTCTCACAGTAAGGTTTAGAGCTTGTCTATGATCCATATCGAGTGATCGAAGTGAGGGTTTGATGTACATTCATCAATCAATGTGTCTCAGGTTTAGAGATCGATGTCTCATAGTAAAGTCTTGTTTTTCTTTGTCTTACATTGATCGATCGATGTGAAGGTTCGATGTACATCGATAGATCGAAGTACGGTAACCTGAGAGATTGACGTCATTTTTTTTCAACTTTTAATCATTTATAACACCACATGTGACATTTTTAAGTATTCAACACTTAAAATAATGACTTTGAAAATTATCTAAACATATTTCTCAACAACCAAGTCACCAAGAAGTTAATTACAGAAAAAGGAAGGGCCAAAACATCAATCCAGAAAATCTTGTGGAGGATACAGGCGCAGCAGATGATGTCATTGTAGCGGTCATTTTAACAGAGGTAAACCTTGTCAGTAGTGCAATGGAATGGGTGATATAATATGGGCTTAGAAACTAGAGTTAATCAATGTGTTGCACGTTCCTGCTATGCGTATGAACTTGATATCTGGCGTACTAATGAACAAGGCTAACATTAAACTTGTTCTCGAGTCTGAAAAACTTGTCTTATAGAGAAATGGGGAGTTTGCCGGTAAGGGATTCTGTAATGGGGGGCTACTTGTTCTTGACACCTCTTGTTTGTTCAATAATAAAGATGCATCCAGTTCTGTTTACTTTGTTGAGTCTCTTAATGTGTGGCATGCTAGACTAGGACATGCAAACATAGGAGTCATAAAGAAACTCAAAAACACGAATGTGATTTCTTATGATAATGACATTTTTTTACAAATGTGAGCATTATGTTGAGGCTAAACATCATAAGAACCCTTTTAAGGCGTCGCACTTATTTTCTCAGCAATCCTAATGCATCTCCTAGCATGGAATATTAGAGGTTTACACACCTCTTTATCTCGACTACGCTTGCTATTACATCAACATTCAGTGATTTTTCTTGTTGTAATTGAGTCTCAGTAATTGGTGACTTGATTACAACGTACTCAAGTTTAGCTTGGATTTTCCTCCAGTCTTTCAGTATATAGCGACTGTGTATGGTGCTTTTGGCGTTATGATTATTTATCTTTACAAGAGGTTCGGGTTGGGGAGCAAGTGGCCCATTTTCATCTACGTATAGCTGCTTCCCAGGTTGCCTATTGTCATTCGTCTGTGTATGGGTGTCACACCATTACGGATCTTTCACATTCTTTGGGATGATTTAATCTCATTTGGTACTGATTTGTTGGCCCCTTGGTTGATAACAGGTGACTTTAATACTTTCTTTTCATTGGATGATCATCAAGGGCTCTCTCGGCCCTCTTTATCATCATTGTTTGATTTTAACTCTGTTGTGGATCACTTATCCTGGCATATCATACCACATCTCAGGACAAGCTTTACATGGCTGGGTGGTCGTGGTTTGGGTCAGGTTCGTCGCAGCGGCTTGAATTGGGTCTTCTGTAATACAGTATTCTTTGACATGTTTCAACATGTTAAATTTACAGATTTACCTCGAGTCACTTCTAATCATTGCCCGTTATTGATCCATTGTCTGCAATCTATGACTGCTACACCCAAGCAATTTCGCTTTCTTACGGTATGGACATCCTATTCCCAGTTTCTCTCTTATACTCGACAAAAATGGGAGTCATATCCTACAACAGGAGGAATGCGTGGCTTCTGTCACAAATTGCGTCTTCTCAACGTGATCTATCCATTTGGAATAAAGAGGTCTTTGGTAACATATTTAGTAAGGTGGAATATACAGAGTCATTAGTGCAACGTTTTGAGTTATCTTATGATGAATCTCCCACAGCTGAAAATCGGGCAGCATATAGTGCTGCTCAGGCCGAATATCGAATTGCTTGTGCACGAGAAATGGAGTACTGGCAGAAAAAAGCACGTGTAAAATGGTTGAAGGAGGGGGAAGCTAATACGGCATATTATCACGCCATAGTTAGGGATCGTCACCGCTGAAAATTCATACATCAGATACAGCGACATGATGGTACTTTATGTGACGCCCAGCAGGATATTCAGTAGGCAGCCGTTGATTTTATTCCCATATGTTTACAGCTCAATCAACACATGACAATCCTACTTTACTCCATACAATCCCAACTATTCTTACGGCAGCAGATAATGCTTTCTTAACCACTATGCCAATGGAAGATGAAGTGCGTGCAGCGGTTTGGGCGCTAGATCCCCAAAGCGCTGCCGGACCAGATAGCTACAATGGATGTTTTTATCGCACTTGCTAGGATATTATTCACTCAGATGTCTATAAGGATGTGCAGGAATTCTTTCTGGGTTTCCCTTTACCGAAGGCGGCATCCCACACTATGATTGTCTTGCTTCCTAAAGGTAACACACAAACAACTTTTGTAGACTACCGGCCGATAGCACTATGTACTTTTCTTAGCAAGATTCAGACTCGAATTCTAGCTACTCGCTTGAGCACCTTGCTGCCGCTAATGATTTCCTCTGAACAAAAGCGTTTTCAAAAAGGTAAAGGCATTACTGAGCATGTGTTATTAGCAAATGAGATGATTCATTGGTTAGATCATTCTCCTCGTTCGTCTAACTGCTTAATTAAGTTGGATCTTGCTAAAGCTTTTGATCGGGTTAACTGGCAGTTCTTGCACCTGGTTTTAGCTCGATTTGGATTTTTGTCATTCTTCATTAAATTAGTCAATAATCATCTTAGCAGCACATATTTTTCTTTTTAATCAATGGTGTCTCAAGTGGCTTTTTCCAGCCGACACGGGGATTGAAGCAAGGGGATCCATTATCTCCTTTGCTCTTCATAATTGTGGCAGAGGCCTTTACACGAGCTATTCATTTTCATATCCATAGCAGAGACATACGGCCTTTTCCCATGGGCCGGCTCTCAATTACTATCTCTCATTTGGCCTATACGGATAATCTCCTTCTTTTTGTTCCTGCCGACAGGCGTAATTTGAGGAATGTCAAAATATTTCTCACAGCTTATGAACTATCCTCCAGCCAGGATATTAACTATCATAAAAGCACAATAGTGTTTTCTTCATCAATTTCTACTAGGAGGAGGACCGAATTACTTGGAGTGTTAAACATGAGGCAAACATCACTACCCATCAAATACTTAGGCTCTTATCTACATAAGGGAATTACACGTACTTCTCAGTGTAGAGAGCTCTTATTTTATCTAGACAGATGGTTGCAAAGTTAGCAGCAGAGGCTTCTGGGGATGGCCGGTAGAGTCGTTCTAATTAAATCAATGTTATCGTCTTTACGACTGCGTCTTATGGCAGGCACCCGTCTTCCTAAAAGTGTAATTAAATCATTGGAGGCTCGACTTGCATGATTTTTCAGGGGTCCTGGTCGTTATCATTGGCTCTCTTGGGAGAAACTACGCTTTCCAATGAATGAAGGAGGTTTGAGCGTGTGTGACTTACTATCTATACAGGCCGCATATTCTTGTAAAGTCTGGCATCTTTACCATTGCAGCGACTCATTATGGGGTCGATATATGCGAGCGCGATATGGCAATTGAAATGACTTTCAACCGAGATTATATGACTCCCCTGGATGGAAGCGTATATGTGCTATGCATCCTATATGTTCGGACATTGCTCCGTCTACTCCTGCTCCGATTTGGCCTACTCCATCCAGAACATTCGCGTTAAAAGAGGCTTACGTTGCAGTTTGACCATCAAAACTGAGTCTACTATCTTATGTTCACATTTGGAATCGCACACAGCGCCCTACTGTACAGCTGTTCTTATGGCGGTTTTATCAGCGAGCGCTCCTATTACCTGATAATCTTAGTCGCTTTATGACTGTATTACCATCCTGCTGTCCGTTCTGTCCTCAACCAATGCAACTACATTGCACCTCTTTTTTGATTGTTCAGAGATACGCATGATTTTGACATATTTTAACGCTTTAATAGATCTACCGCCATTCACTAGCAGGTCTTGGCGTTCCTATCTATTGCATATATGGTGTTCGGCCTCTTCTACTTTTTGGGGAGCAATGCAGTCCATTTTCCCAGGAGTGATGCTTTGGAATATCTGGAAAATGTATGCATCCATTTTAATTGATGATCTTTCTTGGTCTCCTCAGTTGACTATTCGGTCAATTTGCATGGATTCATATACATTGGCATCATCTATGGCTGGCAAAAAAATAGCCACTACATTAGCCCAACTGGTCGATGCTCGATTATCGCCTCCTCTACGATCCAATCGGCCGAGGGTCATACGTTGGTCACCGCCTCCATCAGGATGCCTGAAATTGAATACAGATGCTGCGGTTGTTCGTAAACATTCATGTGGTAAAGCCCTTCTTTGCGATTCCACTGGTGCTTTTATACATAGAATATCTTTTCCACTCTGACTAGACATGCCTTTGCAAGTTGAGGCACAAGATGCTTTCCTGGCTCTTATGTATTATCTCCCAAGATATGGGGATATAATCTTAGAGGTTGATTGTGTTGAATTGATTAATCTCACAGCTAATCCCTCCTCCTTGCTTGCACCTGACATACATAGATTACGCACCCTGCTACAGTCGAGGTCCTTGCTGGTTGTACACACGCCGCGAGAAACAAATGAGACTGCTCATTTGCTAGCGCAGTTAGCTCTTTCCACTCAGATCTTTACATCATATGATTCTTTCGCCTCCTTACCTGCCTCACTCTGAGGTATCATCACTGCGGACAGAATGCTACCGACCTTTCGATATTCTGAACGTGGAATACACAACGGCCCTAGACCTCCATGATTGCAACATCCACACATGGTCTCCCATATGTGTTAGCTCTATTCAGACTTGGTTGACCGTGGTCCATCAGACTATGGGCAACATGGGTATGCATTAATTTCTTTGATACCTCTCTTGTTTATAATTCTTTACTGCAGATGCTAATGTATTTCTTTGCTTATGCCGGAGCGGTGGACCTGTTTCTTCATGGCTGCATGACAATAGAACGTCTCTTAATTGGGCCGGCTCATCGCGTTTACTGGTTGCCTTGGTCCTTTGGATGGGCCAAGGCGACGTGGGTATATTGTCTACATCTATATCCTCTTGGCCTTCCTCATATTTTACTCTGGTCTAATCATTTCTCTGTTTTCTCTGTCCTACATCGGGAGCTTCTATATGGGCGTCACCCTCAACGGATGCAAGACACCACGCCAGACACATAACAAATATATATGCTTTCTTTAGTCTTATGCTCATTTTTATCATTTGCTTATAGACTCACATATAGCTACTTTTATTTTTTTGGGAGAGTCTCCCGCAGCTAGGACATATTTATGTAACCACGGTATTCCTCTGCCATAAGTGAGGCATTATATAAATAAAACTCCGGACGGTACCGCCCGTCCTTCATCTAAAAAATATAATATATGTATATATATATCTGTGTGTGTGTGTGTGGCGTGTTTATAGGTGTGAAGAGAAGACTTTACATTTCAAGTTTGTTGCCAAGTAGCTCTCTCCAAATATATCTCTATTTAATGAACTAGTTTGTTCATGTCCTTAAGGACTTCATTAAATGAACTAGTTTAGTTCATTTATCATGGCACCTGAAATTAATATAAAGACAACAAATGTTTGCCATATGATGTAAGCCTTTATGCTTCATGGCACGTTAGTATGACAACAATATATATAAACATGTAAAGCATATTTATCATGTACACATGTCAAGTAGTAATTAGATCATGCATTTTGGGAACACGTAACATTTAAATCATGCACTTTTAAATCACTCAAACCCCGATTGCTCAACAGTTTTGACATGTATCTGGACATGTTTACACATCCAAGACATATCTTGGAGTATTCTAGAAGACAAAGTTGAATGGTGATTGAAATTTACCATGTTTATGAAGATACTACATTGTTATCATTCAAAATTCAAAAATTGCTTTCAGCACATGCATGCTGAGTTGGGCAGCTGAATTGAGCTGATTTGGACCGTAGGTGGAGCTCATCTTGAATTATGATTGGTGGAGAATGATCCACAAAAGAATGCAAGTATTGATGGAGATCAAGACACACAAGGTAATGTTTCAAAATTCAAAAGAAACGCTGATGTTTTTCAGCATGTGCTGGATGAATTTTTGCAACACTTCAAGGCTCAAAATCATTCCAAAAAATGAGAAGCTATCACACTTATGATTGATTGGCAATCAAGATGTTTGAAATTCAAATTATTTTAGATTTTTTTGGGTAATTTCCATGTCATATATTATGTGCCATGTTGGCTAATTGAAGACCCAATCATACAGTTGCAACAAGGCAAAAACACATCACTTGTCCAATTATATCTCACCAAATAAGAAAAAATATTTCACAAGGCTTTGCAATACTTCTTCCAAGGGAATTTACGACATTTCTTCAAGACTCTTCTCAGCCCTAGGGGCGTGCATCATGCTATAAAAGACAGGGAGATGATCAAACACAAGATAAGACTCACATTCTCTACATTCTATCAAGTGCAAAGCAAAAGTTCTCTTCATCTCTTATCTTCTTCTCTTGCACAAAGCATTAATACTATCAAATATACATTCCATAATGTGTATAGGCTTCATATATACCACCCATACATGTTCCATACTTAAAAAAGGTTGATCAAGGTCTGATCAAACCTTCATTAGTGAGGTGGTGGTGATTTTGTTGATTGTTGTTGTGATTCATTGTAAAAGGGTTGGACATTAAAGGAGTTGGTGTATAACTCCAGCCACCCTTGTTCTAAGGTGACTTTGGTGATTAGTAAATATCGACCACATTCTCTACATTCTATCAAGTGCAAAGCAATAATTCTCTTTATCTCTTATCTTCTTCTCTTGCGCAAAGCCTTAAGTCTATCAAATATACATTCCATAATCTGTATAGGCTTCATATATACCACCCATACACGTTCCATACTTGTAAAAGGTTGATCAAGTTGTGATCAAACCTTCATTAGTGAGGTGATGGTGATTTTGTTGATTGTTGTTGTGATTCATTGTAAAAGAGTTGGACATTAAAGGAGTTGGTGTATAACTTCAGCCACCCTTGTCCTAAGGTGACTTTGGTGATTAATAAATACCGAGGAAGGTGTCTTTGAAGACTGGATTAGGTCACATTGGCCAAACCAGTATAAAAATCTTGGTGTTCTTACTTTTGGCACTTTTGCTTTCTGTTTCTGTTTTTGCAATGTTTTCAACGCAATTGAAAAAATAGCAAACGATTTTCAAAATCATCAAATTTTTCAAAGACACAGATAAAGCTCTTAGGTGTAATTTAAGACAAGTTTTATCGAATTTGAAGTATAAGTCATCCAAACGTTCAAGGTTCTGAGACTAATGTAATCTGATTTTAAGATTGGCAAAGGTTGAGAACATCAACGTGGTTGATATACTTTCCAAAGGAATTCTGAAAAACTGTTTCAACCCATTCAATTAGACATCTTAAAGGACGTCTCATCAAAATTTTAGATCCTTTGGAGTTGTCATTAATTAGAAATTAATATTTCATTATAAGGAAAAGTTTTCATAGAATTTGAATTTTGATCTGAGATTTTTATAACATATAGATAACATCATAAAGTACATTATGGAAACCAATTTTTTCGCACTCACTATTTATCCCCACCCCCTTCCTAGTGGTGCTATACATGTCCGACATTTACATCTTTGGAAATCCATGAAGGATCTAGGAAGAGTACTTGTCTTTCTCACTCAACCTTAGAAGAAAAGTGAACATTTCTTCACTTGGCTTGAAGAAAACCTTCCCCTTTTTGCCTTAATAAGCGACAAGTTTGACACCAAAATGGAGAGGTTAGTGAGCAACCATGGAAACGGATAAATGGAAGAAGTTAAACTCATTTTCATAAAGTTCTTACCTTGCTACTCCTTGATTCTTGGCTCAACAAAGTTTGGTGTAATTATTTCTTGCATAAAGGAGGATGTTGTAGCTAATGTTTTAAATGATTGTGTGCGATGAAGAGAAAAAATTTCCTTCTTGGTTCCTTCCTTATAACTCTAGGCTAAGAGCAAAAATATGGGATTGGAAGACTTGTTTTCTTGCTTGGGAGAGGAAAGAGAGTGTTTAGGAGATGATAACTTTGGCTAAGTGTGAAATGGTAAGAAGAAGAGAGCCTTCTCTCTTCTATTAGGAGTCGACGGTTGGAAGGGGTTGGATTGAGAAGGAAGACTTCATCATAAAGAGGGAAGATTGACCCTATCTCCCTCTTTGTGGCGCCCCGCACCCCGGCCCCGCCGGAGTCGGTGCACCCGCCGTACTTCACTAAGGAGAGTACTAGGCGTCGTCCCATACGTGTCATGATCCATGATATAACGCATGGATTTTCGCGCTTACGCACAAATAAGTAAGCGAAACCGTGGCAGAATTTAAACTTCAAATCAAAATCATCCACACGATCATTCATAGTTTACATCTCAAATCAAAAGTATTGAGAGTCACAAGACAAATGTTTTCCATCTCAAATACGTCATCAGTCATCAGTCATAGCTGACCAGTCATGTCTCCTAAATTCGTCCACTCCTCGCTGCGCTCATGGGTAGGGGAACCCTAGGCTCATCCTCAATCCACTCTACTTTACTCCCTGCAGCCTCTGGGAGGAAAAATAGGGGATGAGTGACAAATTCACCAGCAAGTACACTATAAACAATCATGCATTAAATGGAAAGTACACCCAAGAACCAAATCCCCAAAAATTTGGTCTCTTACCATCATACCTGTCTTTCCATTCAAATGCCACCAAGGGAATAGAATCATCACTTAATCATAAAGGGAATAAGATCATAGCTTACATAACAACAACAATAAGATCGTAACTTAGGTAACGAAAGATAACAAGGTCATAACCTAAGTAACATTACATTTATCATTTAGCTAGCATCTCACCCTTCCGTCAATAGCCACTAAGGCAACAAAATCATAACTTAGTCATGAAGCACGTAAAACAAAACTCAGTGCATATAGACTCGACATCATGCTCATGACCATATGCAATGCGTATGATTATGCAAATGCAATGCATAATGAAAACATGAAGATCTTTTCTTTCATTCATTCTTCCAAATCGTATTCGTCATAAAACAAGGAGTAGAGAGCCTTCAGATCTATTATATCCGGATCTGAAAACGATCTTACTTTCACAGGTCTATCATCTCCGGGCCTGGATGGTCTTTCCTTCAGATCTATCATATCCGGATCTGAAAACGGTCTACTGTTTCTTCTCGTCGGGTCTATTATATCCGGACCCGCACGTCCTACTGTTTCTCTTCGTCGGGTCTATTATATCTGGGCCCGTACGGCCTGCTGTTTCTCTTTGTCGGGTCTATTATATCCGGGCCCGCACGGCCTACTGTCAGATCACTTAACCCTGATCTGGTGGGTTCATACTGACCAAGTTCATACTCACACACGGTATCGGTGGGGAATCATTCTTTTCAAAAAATCATCTTTTGAAAATGCTTTTCATCTTTCTTTCTCATAAAAGACATGCTGTAAATCATGTACGTGACGATGATGCAATGCATGACATGCATTATGCGACTCGTAAACAAATGCATCATAACATGCATGCACGGACTTGTCTTTTAAACTGAAAAAAACCTGTCCAGCAATCACATTTTTGTTCATACAGCCTCGTGCTCATCAATTCGTGCTCATATTCATAAACCCATGTCATACATATGCATAATGAAGGCTTAGACACATGCTATAAAAATTTCGTAACATTCAGAAATGTCTAACGACCTCAAAACACCATACTATCATCAAAGGTACTGCTGAAATCAGCAGGGCAGTACCGTCTTACCACAGTTTCGTGGGTCATAAAACCTCATTCATTTTGATCCATCACCTAGAAAACATATCTAACACACCAAGGAACAATATTCATAAGGCTAAACATCACATTTAAGCTTAAATGAGCAAGATCAAAGCCTTACAACTTATGACAATAAAATGTCCTGTTTTCCAGTTTTGTACACTAACTTCAACTCAGTTGTCAACCATCAAAATAGTAGTGTCATACTGGTTTCTTTACATGAACATGTACATATATGGCTTAGGTAATTACCATAAAAATTCCGAGGCAATCTAATAAGTCAAGGGGGTCATCTAGTTACTTTCCCAAAATGGGTACATGCAGAACCTGGAATGAGCAGTTATATCACGAATTGCATTGTGACCAAACCACAACTCCTTTTACCAAAATTCCAACTCAGATGTCATACACACATCAAAATATCATCATGTCAAAAATCAGCTCATTTGCACATTCCTAAGGTTTATTTTCAAGCCACACAACTTACTACTCAAAACTGTCCTGTTCCAGCAACTCTGTTTGAGCAGTTTCACCAAAAACTTCATTAATAATAATTCACAACTCCTTTTATCAAAATTCCACCTCTTACATTTCATATACACATAAGGATATCACCATACCAAAAATTAGCCAATTTGAACACTCCTAAGATTCATGTTCAGGTCGTTCAACATAACACATAAATCTGTCCAGTTCCAGTACTTCTGTTTGACCATTGCTTACTAAAAAATTCATTAAGGACAGACCACAACTCCTTTTATTGAAATTCCAACTCACCCATTTCACATACATATGAGGCTAACATCACACCTCCTAAGATTCATTTTCAGGTCATGCAAAACGTCACACTGTTCTGCCCAGTTCCAGTAATTTCTTCTTGAGCAGTTTTACCAAAAGATTTATTAAAAATAAACCATAACTCTTTTTACTGCAATTCCAACTCTCACTTGTACTACATACACAGAGATAGTGTCATGTCAAAATTTAGCTTAATTAAACACTTCTAAGGTTCGTTCTCAAGTCACACAATCAGCAACACAAATCTGCCAGCTCCAGTAGTTTCAGCACTTCTTCACCTTTTTATTGTTCAAGCATTCTTCAACCAACTTCATTTATTAAGATGACTTACTATACATCAAATACACATTTAAGCATAGTTATTTCAAGTCTCATAACTCATTTTAGGCTACACATAACTCATACCAACAGTCTTGCCATTTACGCTTAGAACATGTCACTTTTCATACCAACACTTTTCTTTACGTCAACTAAGTTCATGTCTTGTTCTTAGAATCTTCAACTAAGATTCATAACTTAAAAATGGCTAGTCATTCAAGCATGCACTTCACAAATAAGGCAAGATTGGCTAGAGTATACTTGCCTCTTTGAACCTTAGAGCTCTTCCTTAGCATGAGCCTTGGTTGGAATGGAATGAAGTCTTCCTCCAACTCCACTTATAGCCCACGGTTTTTGAGAGGAGAAAGAAGAATGAACATTAGTTACTATCTTAATAGAGAAACAACTACATTGAGGACAAGATTTCCTTACCACAATGAGACTTGGGTGGGGCTTGAAATGGATTTCAAACCACCATGATGTTGGCTCCTCCTAGTAACTTGGCAAATCTTCTCCTAGATGAGTTCTTGAGGTTTGAAGATCTTGGATTTCCTTACGCTCACTAGCCGTGTATTTTGATGGGGAAAATAAGGAAGTCTCTTGCTCCTTGAATCTCTTGAGTGTTGAGTGTGCTAAAATTTCTTTTGGAGAAATGTTTCTTCCCTTGGCAAGAAGGTGCCGTGGGTTTTGGTGTTAAGGGGAGAGAGTTTTCCAAAATTTAGTTAGGCTAACTAGAATTACTTAGCCTTAGTTACTTTTACCCAACTATGGTTACTTTAGTTCAACTATAGTTACTTTATGTAAACTATAGTTACTTTATGTCAACTATAGTTACTTTATGCCAACTATAGTTACTTTATGACCAACCTTGGTTACTTTACCTAACTAGAGTTATTTTCTTAACCTTGTAGTATCATTAAGTAACCATGGTAATCATTCTTGGTCAACCATTAGAGGGGGCCATTTCTAGGCTTGCGTGACCCCTTTTTACCATGCTTAATTTCCTTTTCTTATATGTGGATAATTGTTTCCTAATTAATTGATAGTTTCCCCCTTTTCTTGTCTTAAAATAAAATTAGGAAATTCTTAATCCCTCATGGCTATTGGGCCAAAACTTTGTAGTAGTTGGGGGGAAATTGTCCACTACTTGCAACTCCTTAATTTTCATTTGGGCTTATTATAGGGAGGCCCTTAAGATTAAACTTTCCTATAATTTGGGAAAAACCCCTTTAAGGCCCTTTTTAAACCTTGTGGCCGAAATTTTCTTAAGCCTTTGGGAATGAATTGGCCACTTCATATAGTCTCTAACTCACGCTTGAATTGATTATATCATTTGCTTATCATCCTAAAATGAAAGAATCACTAAGGAAACTTAGTGAAAGACGCTTGAAGGATACCACTTTATTAATTCACTTATATGAGTCTTCAAGTACTATATGACTTTTCGGCGGGGTACAACATTCTCCCCCCCTTAATATATGTTTCGTCCTCGAAACTTCAGGCTAGTCAACACAATGGGGCGTCTACTCCTCATGTTGTCTTCTGTTTCCCATGCGGTTTCTCCTTTTAGGTAAATAAGATCGCATAAAGCGTCTATTTAGTTCCCTCAGAAATGCTTTGTTCCATTCATCTTAGAGGTCTTATTCTAATTCTCTAGAGGTGTTATCGTAACTTATCTCATATCAAGCACTTGTAACCTTGATACTATGTACTTGATAACGAAATCCATTCTGTGTAATCATGATCATGGTAGGATTATAATTTCCTTTTCATAAAATATGAAAAACTTGGCAAAGATCATTAACTCTGGGATATAGACCATCAGCTCTTTTCTGTAAACATCCTTTCAGTGATCATGTAACGGTTATCCTACGTACAAAATAGCTTCTAAGGGGACCGGGAATAATTCCCCTAACGTACGCATACCAAGCTCTTCGTAAAGTATGTGCCACATTCACCCGTCTTGCTGATCGCCTTATTACGTAATAACTTTTACCCCCTTTTTGCGATTATTTCATAAAATCAAACTAGAAGTTGTGGGTTCTCCTTTGAAACTTCGGAATACGTACTCTTACTAACTGTTGGTAATAAAGCCTACTGCTTCCTGGAGGTGTCAGCTATGATGTCATTTTTCAGAACCGTGATGCCATCTGCACCACAGAGCGTCGAAGTCTTACTCAAGATATAAATACTCAGATTAAGCGACGCCATTTAATTCGTAATCCATATACGATCTTATGGTCGTGCATGCAGGCATGATTACATTCTATAGATGGCCATCGACTAGGGCTTTATCATTTGGTCAAAACCCTAATTTCCAGTCTAAATCATCCTGGTCAACTCTCATCTAAGATCAGAACTTAGGTCTAAGATCAAACTTAGTTGACTATAATCATAACTTAGTTCTACATTCTGCCCGGATCTGGAGCCTTAGCTCTGATACCACCTGTGGCGCCCCGCACCCCGGCCCCGCCGGAGTCGGTGCACCCGCCGTACTTCACTAAGGAGAGTACTAGGCGTCGTCCCATACGTGTCATGATCCATGATATAACGCATGGATTTTCGTGCTTACGCGCAAATAAGTAAGCGAAACCGTGGCAGAATTTAAAACTTCAAATCAAAATCATCCACACGATCATTCATAGTTTACATCTCAAATCAAAAAGTATTGAGAGTCACAAGACAAATGTTTTCCATCTCAAATACGTCATCAGTCATCAGTCATAGCTGGCCAGTCATGTCTCCTAAATTCGTCCACTCCTCGCTGCGCTCATGGGTAGGGGAACCCTGTTAGTGTATGTGCCCTAGGCCATGATTTGGATATTTATGTTATGCATTTATTATTGATAAAAGAGGTTTTATTATCATTATTGTTGGTTAGTATGTTACACAATTTTGATATATGTCCCTGATTCATTATTGTTATGGAGATAAAAATAATTTATAATCAGTATGAGTATTGATTTGATAATCATGAGATGATTATGTGTATAGTGATACGAATCAATCTCATAGATACTTGTTAGAGAACAGTGTATTGGATAGACCCATCATGAGATTGCTACATGGATTAGCGTCATAAGTAAATCTCATGATAGTCGTGTTTTAATCCTTTGACTTGAGATTGTCATAGTTTCCAACATAAGGACTATTATATTTTGACATGATCAAACGTTATCTGTAACTGGATAATAATAAAGGTCATGATTGAATGTGATAGAAATTATATAGAGGATATTGAACAATCAAGATAGAATTTGTCCCTCTCTTTTGAGAGAGATATCTTTGGGCCCCTCGATTAGTGAGACTGTGAAATGCATGGCCGTGCTCAAATGAATTGATAGTGTGATCAATATCATTTGTTTTATCAGTCTACTTAGAGATCGAGTATCATATGTTTGAACTATATAAGTATGATGCTGACCATGACTTATGTTCAAACTAGATATCGTGTGACAAAGGGATTAATGCATGTACTATTATTAGGCTAGTTGGACTTTACTCGTATTAATTGGGTAGTTGTAACGCCTTGCTAGAGGCCAATTACGACTTGTTGGTTTAATAGAGATTTAATCAACTGCCAATTAATATGGGCCTATCGGGTCACACACAAGAATGCGTAAGGCTGAGATTAATAATATTAATAATATTAATATTGGATATTAATTATTATTATCATTATCGTTTTTAATATTAATAATATTAATATTGGATATTAATTATTATTATTATTATTATTATTTTCGTTTTTTGGTGATTATATATACATGTGTATTATCGGATAATAACAAGAGAATCCATATCTGATATGGATTTTGAATATCCTGGTAGAATCCGTATCTGATATGGATTTTGATTGGCATCAACTAATCTGATTAGGACTCGGATTTTGATGTCTACGTATGTGTATATATATTTGTGTATCTCGTATACACTATACACACGAAAATATACAGAATCATCAAAGAAACCCTAGAGCCGTTTTTGTGAAAAACCGACTTCTTCAGCCGCGCTGTTTGAAGAGCTAGCACTCCGGACGGAAGCGTTCGTGTGGATACCAACAGAGGGTGATTGTATTTTCGCACCTGCTCGTCTGCGTAATTCGGATCTACAAAGGTAATTTTCGAGTTTCTTTCATCAAATTAAACGAACAACATGGATCCTTGGTAGGAAATCGGAGATCAAGTTTTGTTTTCCGCTGTACGTTTTTGCAGTGATCTCGGTTGATTTCCTAACAGTGGTATCAGAGCCACTTGTTGTCTCGTTTAAATCGACTATATCATGCTTATGTGTTTACTTTTTTCGTATGGCATGATATGTATAAAACAGTAATTCGGATTTCATATGATGAGAGAAGAATGGTGTTTTTCAATTCGTTTTCATGAGATGATTTGTATACGGCGGTAATCGTTTGTCATGTGATGATCAAAACCGATTTTGTTTATATTAGATATAATCACACGATATGTGTAAAACCTTATTCGAATCTCTTCTGGTGATAGCGGATTGATGTTTTCAATTCGTTTTCATCAGATGTTATAATCCGAGATTGTTATATGTGATATAAAGTTTTCATTTTTCATGAGATGATCAAAAACGATTATGTTTATATCGATATGAACAACCGATTGATGGTTCTGTTTTCATGTTTCGAAAGACAGATTATCAATTCGATGATGATTCTGATTTCTGGTTTCGGATGAAGATTATCGATTTGATTGATATTCTGTTTTAAGGTTCGCGAATGACAGCCATCGATTCGATCGATGCTTCTATAGTTTGTTACCGTGACATTAAGAATGTCAATATATATTTATTTGTTGTAATATGTTTATGTAAAATATATTATAATTGTTCATGTCTTTGCATGGTGCATAGCATGGCCTCAGGACCTATGTGATTGACTTAGTCATATTTCTGTTTTGGGTTATTATGGCCTGCGTGCCGCTGTAGTTTTTGTTGTATTTTATTATAAAATTAGTTAGGGTTTTCTTTATTATTGTAATAAATGAAGAATCAAGCTACAAAAGTGGTGATGGCGACACATACCAAGGACGAGTGGATTCCATGGAGATTGAGGCACGAGCTCAAGACAAGAAGATATGTATCATTGCAAATGTTGTAGTAGGAAGTCTTTCACATAGGGTTTCTTTTATGATCTTCATTTGGTCTCATGAAGATCATATTTAGTTTGGCCATGTTATGTCACGTTTACATATTTATCATTTTGTATGAGATGCGTGGATGATAGACTATATATGCATATAGGATGCTACGATATAATGATATGCAATGCAAGGCATAAACTAAGTTGAACCCTCATCAATAATTTAAGTCTTTATGCCATCCATGTCTTAAACACCTATTAAAACTGGGATTGTATTAAAGTAGGTATTGCCAAAGCAATGTGCTTTAAACATTCCTAGCTACGTAGGATGAGTAATAGTGCTACTCATATGTTTAAAATTGGTTAGACTTAATTGGGCTATCAAAACGGTTTTGGGCCCAAGGCATTAGATGGAATCTAACATACAATGATATATGATGTCATTATTCCATAAATTCTAAGAGTTACATGAGATGTAATTGGTAAAGAAGTTACCTACCTAAATAACTTAATTTTAAGCGTCATGCCAAAGCTGAGTTTAGAATTAAGTCAAATATGGATCTTAGCTCACTAAAATATTTCTTTTGAGGGTTATGTTTTAGTGCGAGTTTTATAAATTTTAACCTCATTATTAATAAAGTGTTACTTTGCATGTTTTGTAGATCATAAATGGCTGCTAATAACAATTCCACCTTATCGCTGCGATCAATCCTTGAGAATGAAAAATTAAAAGAATGTGGGACTAATTTTGTTGATTGGTTTCAAAACTTGAGAATCGTTCTCAAGCAAGAAAAGAAGTCCTACGTGCTCGATGACCCTGTCCCTGAACCACCTCCTGCTGATGCTTCTGTTGCTGTTAAGAACAAGTATAAGAAGCATGTGGAAGATTCAAATGACATAGGATGTCTTATGTTGGCAACTATGTGTTCAGGACTTCAGAAAGACCTGGAACACTTAGAAGCTTATGAGATGAGTGTGCATCTCAAACAAGCTTTCCAACAACAGGCTAGGCAGGATAGGTTCGACACCGCTGTTGCACTTTTTGACTGTAAGATGTCTGAAGGTGAATCTGTTAGCGCTCATGTTTTAAAGATGAAAGGCTATATAGATCACCTTGCAAGACTTGGATATCCCCTGAGTTTGGAACTCGCCACGGATTTGATCCTACACTCTTTGCCTAGCAGTTTTTCTCAGTTCGTTATGAACTACAATATGAATAATGTGGAAAAGTCCATTCCTGAGCTACACGGTATGCTCAAAACTGCTGAGGGGAATATCAAAAAGCCTACCCATGTATTGAGTGTCAATATCAAGCCTATGAAAAAGAAAGGTAAAGGCAAGGGTAAGCCCGAAGGTGCGAAGGGTGCAAAAGGGTCCAAGGGTCAAGCTAAACCGAAACCTGGTCCCAAGGCAAAGGTTCCTAAGGAAGGAACTTGTTTCCATTGCAACAAGCCTGGGCATTGGAAAAGAAATTGTGATGTTTATTTGGAGGAGTTGAAGAAGTTGAAGGGTAGTGCGACTACATCTTCAGGTATTTATGTTATAGAAATTAATTTATCTACTTCTTCTTCCTGGGTATTAGATACTGGATGTGGATCCCATATTTGTACAAATATGCAGGGGCTCAAAAGGAGTAGGATGCTGAAGAAGGGCGAGGTGGACCTACGTGTTGGCAATAGAGCAAGAGTTGCTGCTATAGCTATAGGGACCTATGAGCTTGTCTTGCCCAATGGGCTTTTGTTAGTTTTAAACAATTGCTTTTATGTTCCTACTATGAGTAGGAATCTTATTTCAGTATCTATTTTGGATGATGAAGGTTATTCAATTTTAATTAAAAATAAGAAGTGTTCTATTTTTGATGAAAATGACTTGCTTTATTGTATTGCAAGTAGTTATAATGGCATTTATGTCCTTAACCTTGATGATTCCAATGACGGTAATATTTATAACATATCTTCAAAGAGAACTAAGCCAAATGAATTAAACCCTGCATATTTATGGCATTGTCGCCTTAGCCATATAAATGAGAAGCGCGTATCTAAACTCTATCAAGATGGATTATTAGATTCATTTGATTTTGAATCATTTGAAAATTGCGAGTCTTGTTTGCTTGGAAAGATGACAAAGACCCCTTTTACTGGACATAGTGAAAGGGCTAATGACTTATTGGGCTTGGTACATACAGATGTATGCGGCCCAATCAGCATTGGTGCCAGAGGAGGATTTCAGTATTTCATTACTTTTACTGATGATTTCAGTAGGTATGGCTATGTCTACCTAATGAAACATAAGCATGAGTCTTTTGAAATGTTTAGAACTTTTCAAAATGAAGTACAAAATCAACTTGGTAAGACAATTAAAACGCTTCGATCAGATCGAGGTGGTGAATATTTGAGCCAAGAATTTGACCAACATCTAAGAAATTGTGGAATCGTTTCACAGTTGACTCCTCCAGGAACTCCACAATGGAATGATGTTTCTGAAAGGAGAAATCGAACTTTATTAGACATGGTTCGATCTATGATGGGTCAAGTAGATCTTCCTTTATCTTTTTGGGGTTATGCCTTGGAGACAGCTGCATTCATTTTGAACCGTGTACCATCTAAAGCGGTTGAAAAGACACCATATGAGATGTGGACTGGTAAGAGACCCAGTTTGTCTTTTCTTAAGATTTGGGGTTGTGAAGCTTATGTGAAAAGATTAGTGTCAGATAAGCTAGCTCCAAAATCTATCAAATGTATTTTTGTGGGGTATCCTAAAGAAACTAAAGGGTACTATTTCTATATTCCCTCAGAGAACAAAGTGTTTGTTGCTCGAAATGGAGTCTTTTTGGAAAAGGAGTTTCTCTCCAAGAGAACTAGTGGGAGTATAGTACAACTTGAGGAAACTCAAGTTCCACAAGATATCGTTGAACCGTCTTTAGAGACAATTTCAGAACCACAAACAGTTGTGGAGCCTGAAAATGTAACACAAGTCCAACGCAGATCTGATAGGATACATCGTCAGCCAGAGAGATATGGATTTCTTGTGACTGATGATAGTGAAGTTATGCTCATAGATCAAGATGAGCCTACTACCTATCAGGAAACTGTGTCTGGTCCAGATTCAGATAAATGGCTTGGAGCCATGAATTCTGAGATGCAATCCATGTTTGATTACCAAGTTTGGTCTTTAATTGATCCTCCAGAGGGTATTAAGACTATTTGTTGCAAATGGGTTTTCAAGAAGAAAACTGACATGGATGGAAATGTGCAAAACTACAAAGCAAGGCTTGTGGCTAAAGGTTTCAAGCAAACTCATGGTATAGACTATGATGAAACCTTTTCACCAGTAGCTATGCTTAAGTCTATTCGAATTCTCCTTGCCATAGCAGCATACTATGATTATGAGATATGGCAAATGGATGTCAAAACTGCTTTCCTTAATGGAAATTTACTCGAGGATGTGTACATGACACAACCTGAGGGTTTTGTAAATCCTGAGAATTCAAAGAAGGTTTGCAAGCTTCAAAGGTCCATCTATGGATTGAAGCAAGCATCTCGAAGCTGCAATCTTCGTTTTGATGAAACAATTAAGAATTTTGGTTTCATCAAGAATGAAGATGAACCTTGTGTTTACAAGATGGTTATTGGGAGTGCAGTAGTGTATGTGCCCTAGGCCATGATTTGGATATTTATGTTATGTATTTATTATTAATAAAAGAGGTTTTATTATCATTATTGTTGGTTAGTATGTTACACAATTTTGATATATGTCCCCGATTCATTGTTGTTATGGAGATAAAAATAATTTATAATCAGTATGAGTATTGATTTGATAATCATGAGATGATTATGTGTATAGTGATACGAATCAATCTCATAGATACTTGTTAGAGAACAGTGTATTGGATAGACCCATCATGAGATTGCTACATGGATTAGCGTCATAAGTAAATCTCATGATAGTCGTGTTTTAATCCTTTGACTTGAGATTGTCATAGTTTCCAACATAAGGACTATTATATTTTGACATGATCAAACGTTATCCGTAACTGGATAATAATAAAGGTCATGATTGAATGTGATAGAAATTATGTAGAGGATATTGAACAATCAAGATAGAATTTGTTCCTCTCTTTTGAGAGAGATATCTTTGGGCCCCTCGATTAGTGAGACTGTGAAATGCATGGCCGTGCTCAAATGAATTGATAGTGTGATCAATATCATTTGTTTTATCAGTCTACTTAGAGATCGAGTAATCATATGTTTGAACTATATAAGTATGACGCTGACCATGACTTATGTTCAAACTAGATATCGTGTGACAAAGGGATTAATGCATGTACTATTATTAGGCTAGTTGGACTTTACTCGTATTAATTGGGTAGTTGTAATGCCTTGCTAGAGGCCAATTACGACTTGTTGGTTTAATAGAGATTTAATCAACTGCCAATTAATATGGGCCTATCGGGTCACACACAAGAATGCGTAAGGCTGAGATTAATAATATTAATAATATTAATATTGGATATTAATTATTATTATTATTATCGTTTTTAATATTAATAATATTAATATTGGATATTAATTATTATTATTATTATTATTTTCGTTTTTTTGGTGATTATATATACATGTGTATTATCGGATAATAACAAGAGAATCCATATCTGATATGGATTTTGAATATCCTGATAGAATCCGTATCTGATATGGATTTTGATTGGCATCAACTAATCCGATTAGGACTCGGATTTTGATGTCTACGTATGTGTATATATATTTGTGTATCTCGTATACACTATACACACGAAAATATACAGAATCATCAAAGAAACCCTAGAGCCGTTTTTGTGAAAAACCGACTTCTTCAGCCGCGCCGTTTGAAGAGCTAGCACTCCGGACGGAAGCGTTCGTGTGGATACCGACAGTGGGTGATCGTATTTTTGCACCTGCTCGTCTGCGTAATTCGGATCTACAAAGGTATTTTCGAGTTTCTTTCATCGAATTAAACGAACAACATGGATCCTTTGTAGGAAATCGGAGATCAAGTTTTGTTTTCCGCTGTGCGTTTTTGCAGTGATCTCGGTTGATTTCCTAACAAACCCTAGGCTCATCCTCAATCCACTCTACTTTATTCCCTGCAGCCTCTGGGAGGAAAAATAGGGGGGTGAGCGACAAAGTCACCAGCAAGTACACCATAAACAATCATGCATTAAATGGAAGGTACACCCAAGAACCAAATCCCCAAAAATTTGGTCTCTTACCATCATACCTGTCTTTCCATTCAAATGCCACCAAGGGAATAGAATCATCACTTAATCATAAAGGGAATAAGATCATAGCTTACATAACAACAACAATAAGATCGTAACTTAGGTAACGAAAGATAACAAGGTCATAACCTAAGTAACATTACATTTAGCATTTAGATAGCATCTCACCCTTCCGTCAATAGCCACTAAGGCAACAAAATCATAACTTAGTCATGAAGCACGTAAAGACACAACTCAGTGCATATAGACTCGACGTCATGCTCATGACCGTATGCAATGCGTATGATTATGCAAATGCAGTGCATAATGAAAACATGAAGATCTTTTCTTTCATTCATTCTTCCAAATCGTATTCGTCATAAAACAAGGAGTAGAGAGCCTTCAGATCTATTATATCCGTATCTGAAAACGGTCTTACTTTCACAGGTCTATCATCTCCGGGCCTAGATGGTCTTTCCTTCAGATCTATCATATCCGGATCTGAAAACGGTCTACTGTTTCTTCTCGTCGGGTCTATTATATCCGGGCCCGCATGGCCTACTGTTTCTCTTTGTCGGGTCTATTATATCCGGGCCCGCACGGCCTACTGTCAGATCACTTAACCCTGATCTGGTGGGTTCATACTGGCCAAGTTCATACTCACACACGGTACCGGTGGGGAATCATTCTTTTCAAAAAATCATCTTTTGAAAATTCTTTTCATCTTTCTTTCTCATAAAAGACATGCTGTAAATCATGTACGTGACGATGATGCAATGCATGACATGCATTATGCGACTCGTAAACAAATGCATCATAACATGCATGCACGGACTTGTCTTTTAAACTGAAAAAAAACTGTCCAGCAATCACATTCTTGTTCATACAGCCTCGTGCTCATCAATTCGTGCTCATATTCATAAACCCATGTCATACATATGCATAATGAAGGCTTAGACACATGCTATAAAAATTTCGTAACATTCAGAAATGTCTAACGACCTCAAAACACCATACTATCATCAAAGGTACTGCTGAAATCAGCAGGGCAGTACCGTCTTACCACAGTTTCGTGGGTCATAAAACCTCATTCATTTTGATCCATCACCTAGAAAATATATCTAACACACCAAGGAACAATATTCATAAGGCTAAACATCACATTTAAGCTTAAATGAGCAAGATCAAAGCCTTACAACTTATGACAATAAAATGTCCTGTTTTCCAGTTTTGGACACTAACTTCAACTCAGTTGTCAACCATCAAAATAGTAGTGTAATACTGGTTTCTTTATATGAACATGTACATCTATGCCTTAGGTAATTACCATAAAAATTCCAAGGCAATCTAATAAGTCAAGGGGGTCATCTAGTTACTTTCCCAAAATGGGTACATGCAGAACCTGGAATGAGCAGTTATATCACGAATTGCATTGTGACCAAACCACAACTCCTTTTACCAAAATTCCAACTCACAGATGTCATACACACATCAAAATATCATCATGTCAAAAATCAGCTCATTTGCACATTCCTAAGGTTCATTTTCAAGCGACAAAACTTACTACTCAAAACTGTCCTGTTCCAGAAACTCTGTTTGAGCAGTTTCACCAAAAACTTCATTAATAATAATTCACAACTCCTTTTATCAAAATTCCACCTCTTACATTTCATATACACATAAGGATATCACCATACCAAAAATTAGCCAATTTGAACGCTCCTAAGATTCATGTTCAGGTCGTTCAACATAACACATAAATCTGTCCAGTTCCAGTACTTCTGTTTGACCATTTCTTACTAAAAACTTCATTAAGGACAGACCACAACTCCTTTTATTGAAATTCCAGCTCACCCATTTCACATACATATGAGGCTAACATCACACCAAAAATTAGCCAATTTGAATACTCCTAAGATTCATTTTCAGGTCATGCAAAACGTCACACTGTTCTGCCCAGTTCCATTAATTTCTTCTTGAGCAGTTTTACCAAAAGATTTATTAAAACTAAACCATAACTCTTTTTACTGCAATTCCAACTCTCACTTGTACTACATACACAGAGATAGTGTCATGTCAAAATTTAGCTTAATTAAACACTTCTAAGGTTCGTTCTCAAGTCACACAATCAGCAACACAAATCTGCCAGCTCCAGTAGTTTCAGCACTTCTTCACCTTTTTATTGTTCAAGCATTCTTCAACCAACTTCATTTATTAAGATGACTTACTATACATCAAATACACATTTAAGCATAGTTATTTCAAGTCTCATAACTCATTTAGGCTACACATAACTCATACCAACAGTCTTGCCATTTACGCTTAGAACATGTCACTTTTCATACCAACACTTTTCTTTACGTCAACTAAGTTCATGTCTTGTTCTTAGAATCTTCAACTAAGATTCATAACTTAAAAATGGCTAGTCATTCAAGCATGCACTTCACAAATAAGGCAAGATTGGCTAGAGTATACTTGCCTCTTTGAACCTTAGAGCTCTTCTTTAGCATGAGCCTTGGTTGGAATGGAATGAAGTCTTCCTCCAACTCCACTTATAGCCCATGATTTTTGAGAGGAGAAAGAAGAATGAACATTAGTTACTATCTTAATAGAGAAACAACTACATTGAGGACAAGATTTCCTTACCACAATGAGACTTGGGTGGGGCTTGAAATGGATTTCAAACCACCATGATGTTGGCTCCTCCTAGTAACTTGACAAATCTTCTCCTAGATGAGTTCTTGAGGTTTGAAGATCTTGGATTTCCTTAGGCTCACTAGCCGTGTATTTTGATGGGGAAAATAAGGAAGTCTCTTGCTCCTTGTAATCTCTTGAGTATTGAGTGTGCTAAAATTTCTTTTGGAGAAATTTTTCTTCCCTTGGCAAGAAGGTGCCGTGGGTTTTGGTGTTAAGGGGAGAGAGTTTTCCAAAATTTAGTTAGGCTAACTAGAATTACTTAGCCTTAGTTACTTTTACCCAACTATGGTTACTTTAGTTCAACTATAGTTACTTTATGTAAACTATAGTTACTTTATGTCAACTACAGTTACTTTATGTCAACTATAGTTACTTTATGTCAACTATAGTTACTTTATGCCAACTATAGTTACTTTATCCCAACTATAGTTACTTTATGGCCAACCTTGGTTACTTTACCTAACTAGAGTTATTTTCTTAACCTTGTAGTATCATTAAGTAACCATGGTAATCTTTCTTGGTCAACCAAGGGGGGGACCGATTTCTAGGCTTGGGTGACCCCTTTTTACCATGCTTAATTTCCTTTTCTTATATGTGGATAATTTTCTCCTAATTAATTGATAGTTTCCCCCTTTTCTTGTCTTAAAATAAAATTAGGAAATTCTTAATCCCTCATGGCTATAGGGCCGAAACTTTGTAGTAGTTGGGGGGAAATTGTCCACTACTTGCAACTCCTTAATTTTCATTTGGGCTTATTTTAGGGAGGCCCTTAAGATTAAACTTTCCCATAATTTGGGGAAAACCCCTTTAAGGCCCCTTTTTAAACCTTGTGGCCGAAATTTTCTTAAGCCTTTGGGAATGAATTGGCCACTTCATATAGTCCCTAACTCACGCTTGAATTGATTATATCATTTGCTTATCATCCTAAAATGAAAGAATCACTAAGGAAACTTAGTGAAAGAAGCTTGAAGGATACCACTTTATTAATTCACTTATATGAGTCTTCAAGTACTATATGACTTTTCGGTGGGGTACAACACTCTTCCTATTTGTATTTAGTATAGAATACCTTTCAAGGCTACCTCGTAGATTGCACAATGACAAGGAGCAGAATGTCACCCACCTCTGCTTTGCAGATGACCTTATCCTATTCTCCAGAGAAGATGTTTGCTCGATAAAGAAAATTATGGATACGCTGTCTGATTTTCGTGATTGTTCAGGGCTCAGGGCCAACCTGGCTAAATCCCAGTTTGTTCTTCCACATAGGCATTGGCAATGCAACTAGCTGGTTGCAGGTCAGCACAGGTTTTTGAATGACACCATACCTTTCAGATATTTGGGTATACCTATTACAGACCACAAGCTGCAGAGCTCACGCTATGCTCCTCTCATCAAGAACCTAACGGACAAGGTGAGGCTATGGAATGCATCAAGCCTCTCATACGCCAGCAGACTATAACTGATCAAGATAGTTCTGCAGGGAGTGAACTGTTTCTAGCTCTTCCTGCAACAGTTAAGAACCTGGTGAATAGGATTTGTCTACATTTCTTATGGGGCAATTCCTTACTTTGGTGCTAAAAGGCTTGGATCGCTTGGTCTCTTGTCATCTTGCCTAAAGAAGAAGGTGGTCTGGGAGTTCTTCAAGTGGAGGCACAGAATTTCGCACTGGTAGCCAAGCACTTACGGGATTTGCATCACAAGAAATACACACTCTGGGTGCAGTGGATGAATCATAAGTATAGACTATACAATACATATGGTCCAAGTACGGGTTACAGCTTAGACTCACCCATCCTGAAGAAACTTATGGAAGATTCGAGGCCAGTTGCTAGTTAGGGAAGACTCTTATAGCTTTGTTGTAGAGGTAATCACCTCATGGACAGTGGAAAATAACCTTAAACCTCGTCTGGGGTATAAGTATTTTAGGGATAATTGGCAGTAAAGTCAGTTGGGGCAAGATTATTTGGGACTCAGCAGTAAGCCCCCTAACACTCTTTCACATTGTGGATTGCTGGACTAAACAAGCTTCTCACCAAGGAAGACCTTGTTTATTTAGAAATAGAGAACTGTCATCTCTGCTCGGCAGGAGAAGAGACACGACAGCACCTCTTTCTTCTCCTACTCAGCTACCAAATAAATTGGCTAACCATCTCAGGCATCGCTAGCTCTTCCAGAGAGGATCTGCTCTGTTAGCAGACTGCTAGCCTGGGGTTCAAGAAGACTCAAAAGGAAACGCGGAAAGCCAAGGCAGCAAAAACTGTCTTGGCTGCAACTTTTTATTGTGTTGGGCAAGCTCAGAACAGATGTATTTTTGAAGGAGAATTATTTGTATCTAGAGATGTAACCCACAGAATATGCACACATGTATTTAGAGTGATGTATTAGCTCTACCCACATATCTTAGACATAGACACTGCTTATATAGTTTAAGATTGCTTTACATACTGAATAGTACATGTAGGTCATCATATGACCTTCAAGTAGGGCTATTGTATGCGCCGCATCTCCTTGATGCTTTGATTTCTTTGGTTAATATTAGCATTTTAACCAAAAAGATTGATGGGAGAAGATGGAATGGTTGTTTTCTTGAAAGTGCAAGACAATTGAGTGAAGAAAAAAAATCTTCTCATCCCTTGGACTAGAGTGACTGGTTGTGAGGAGGGAAAAGTGGAGTGGGTTGATTTGGTTGAGAGGTGTAGACAGTTGAAGGCTTTCTGGTGAATGAAATGATGGGTTTCTTGTGGAAGAAAAATCTTCTTCCCCTTTGTCTAGACATGGCCAAAAAGGTTAGTGGGAGTGGGTAGAATAGGACAAAATTTTATCATTTGGTTTCTGCACAATTATCTAAACTTGGTATTTTGTTGGGGTATTTTGTTGGAGTATTTTGTTGGGCATTAATCAGAGGTTAAAGAGACTATTTGGGCTTTGGATCCTAACAGTGCTCTAGGGTCGGATGGTTATAATGGCCACTTTTATTTGTTCCTGTTGGAATACCGTTCAGCTAGATGTTCTCAAGGCTATGCAAGAATTCTTTATGGGTTTTCCACTATCACGTGCCATGAGCAGTACTTTAATTATGGGCATCCCCAAAAATTGCTAGCCCTTGGACCTTTTCAGTCTTTTGGCCTATAAGTCTGGTTAATTTTATTTCTAAGTTTCTACCCGCATTCTTCCTTCGTGATTACAAACAATTGTTATTCTAAGATTATCTCAGCTGAACAAGCGGATTCCGAAAGGTAGAGATATTTCAAATCATATTGTCATGGCTCTGGAGATGGTTCATTTGCTTGATAAGAAAGTCATAGTCCAAACGTTATGGTTAAATTAGATATGATGAAAAGCGTTTAATCGGGTGAGTTGGAATTTTCTCTCTCAGCTCCTTACTCATTTCGGATTTGATAATCGATTTATCAATTTAATCTTTAATCATTTGAAAGACACTTATTTATCTATCTTAGTAATGGAGTTCCCACTGGTTATTTTCAGCCCACTAGGGAGGTTAAGCAAAGGGATCCATTATCTCCACTTATGTTCATACTTGCATCCGAGGCATTCTTAAGGGGTTTGAATTATTTGATTTCAGCCAGCAATCTACACTAATTTAATGTATGGTGGCTCGTTTGTGCATTACACATCTCGCTTTTGCTGATGATTTGCTTGTTTTTCTAAATGTAGTCTGACGAATTCGAAGAGATTTAGGAAATTTTCCTACAGTTGTATCAGAGAGCTTCTGGCCAGGCCGTCAATTTTCAGAAGAGTCAATTTGTGGTAGCTTCATATCTTCAACTTCAAGGGTACGACAAAATGGAGCAGGCTATACAAGTGACCTCATTTTCATTGGCCTCTCAAATATTTGGGGATCCAATTATACAAAGAAAAGGAGGGGCATCTCGTTTCTTTATCATTAGTGTCTTCATTTCAAGAGAAGATGTCATATGTTGCAAAACAAGTTTATAAATTATGCAGGGAGACTGGTTTTAATAAAGCATGTTCTAGGTGCTATACCTTTGCATATGATGGCTGCATGCTCTTTACCACAAAGCACTATTCGGACTTTGCATCGCTTAATTTGTAAGTTCTTTTGGGGAAGTACTGATGATGGGGTATGCTATTCTAGGGTATCGTGGGAGAAACGTTTTTAACCTATTGGGGAGGATGGGTTAGGTCTTCGGCGCTTAGAGGACATTCAGATTGCTTGCTCTTGCCAGTAGGTTGGAGGATTACAAACTCATCTGTTTGGAAACGTATCGGTAGAGTTCATTCTTTATGCATGACCCCATTCTGCAATCAGTGAGGGTAGAGATGGATAGGCATGTTGGATGGGTTGTTTTCCCAGCGAATAGTATATGATCAAATTCGTTCGGTGGGGATTCGGCGCTTATCACTTTAATTTGTCTAGCATAAGCTTCTTAGACCCATTATTCGTCTTTTTTGGTGTCTATATCATGCTGCCTTACCACTTCCTGAAGCTTTGTCTAGATTTGTTATTGTGGTCCCACACGCTGTCCGTTCTGTGTATCTGCGGTGGTGACACGAGACCACATATTCTTGGGTTGCCCTGAAGTATATTTCATTTGGCGGTATTTTAGTTCTTGTCTTGATGGGCCTGAAGTATCAACAACAACTCTTTACCCTATTTATTACAATGGTGGACTTCCACTCAAGCTCGCTCATTCAAAGGTTGACTACATATAGTTACACCAGGTATAATTATATTGCAGCTTCGAAATGCTTATTCATCAATCACGTTTGGTGAGTGAGTCTGATCCGTTGTACTGTTATGGAGATGATTAGACGATCCAGTTATGATTGGTCGTCATCCCAACACGGTAAGGAATATCTGTTTTCCAATTCAAATTTAGTGCATTACGGACTCTCACCGATTTTGCAAGCTCCAAGATGCCGGGTTGTTCGTTGGCTGCAACCTCCTTCTGGTAGATTTAAGTTGAATGTTGATGCGGCTCATGGGAGTAAATCTGCGGCTGCAGGAGCAATTTTAAGAGATTCAAGTGGACATTTCATGGGAGCAATCGCATTTCATTTACCTATCTCTACTCCGGCTGAGGCGGAACTACATGCAGCTTTTTTTGCATTCTTATTTTATGCACGGTTTTGGACTCCTATTGATGTAGAAGTGGATGCATAAGAGGTTTTAAGACAAGTCCTGTAGGGGTACTCGCATATAGCCATTGTCTTTCGTGACCTTTTGTATTATTGGTCTTATTTATGACTTACACACCAAGGGAAGCGAATAAACCAGCAAGCTTTCTAAATCAGTACGGTCAGATACGAAATCTACTCTCAATATTTCGTAGCACTTCAGAGTTACCTCCATTAGTTCGAGCTAGCATTCAGACAAATGCTGTTCTGAATTTGCGCCATGGATAATACTCCTTTTTATAAATGTTGCCCGTATCATGATATGATATGGGCAACCTGGGTAATCTCCATTTTAGGACCTGTATAGCACCACTAGAAGGGGGGTTGAATAGTGTGTGCGAAAATTATTGTTTTTAAAAAATGATTGGCCCAAAAAAATCCACTTCTGAAAACAGTCCTTGTTTTAAGATCCTAATTTGAAATAATTAAATGACCTAGTTAAAGACCTCCAAAAATTATGAACTTCAGTATGAATGAACTCTCATGTGTTATAAGTGTCTCATAAAAATTTCAAATTAAAATTCAACTCCTAACTCTTTGAAAATTCGTTTTGGGTCAGATTGCGCAAATTTGCCAAAAACTGTACTCCGACTTGAAAAATTTATTCCGACTAATTGGTAACTCCAAATGGTCTGAAAATTTAATGACAACCCCCTTAAGATATTTACTTTAATGGGTTGAAACAGTTTTGAAAAATGCATTTGGAAAGTATGTCAATCACGTTGACGTTCTCAACCTTTGCAAATCTGAAAATCAGATTGCATTAGTCTCAGAACTAATCACGTTTGACTGACTTATACTTATCCAAATGAGTTGAAACTTGCGCCAAATGAAAGATCGGATATGTGGCTATGTTTCTAAAAAGTTTTGTAATTTTTGAAAGTTTTACTATTATTACGATTGCAACAAAATCAATGCAGAAAACTGAAAACTGAAAGTAAAGTGCTGAAAGTAAAGACACCAAGGATTTTATACTGGTTCGGTTGAATCAACCTACTCCAGTCTTCGAGGACACCTTCCTCGGTTATCACTAAACACCAAAAAACACCTTACCATAAGGGTTGCTGGAGTTACACACCAACTCCACCCTTTTAACAAACAATACAATCAATCACACGGATCACGAACACCACCACCGAATGGATGAAGGTTTGATCACACCTTGATCAACCTTTTACAACAAATGAAATGTGTGGTGGTCTAATCAAAGCCTATTCAATATGTAGAATATAAGAACAATAGGCTTGAGAGAAGAAGAAGAAGAAAGAAATGTAGAAGAAGAGAATAGTGGATCCTTTTGCACAATGAGAGTTGCTTGGCTTCACTTTGCACTACTTCTCCTTCTTTTATCTTAGAGTGGCTGCCCCCTTAGGTCTTCCACCATCTGGAGAATTCTCTTTAATGCCCTTGGAAGATTACCTTGTATAGATATGACACCATCTTGCTCACTTGGCATAACATGATTGGATGGATGACTTGGCTTTGCTTACTTGGCACTTGATGATTGGTCCAACATGTCACCAATTAGTGTGCTGTAAAATCTGAGAATAAAATGCAAAACTTGGGCCAAAAAGAATTTAAAATGTTGTCAAATAACTATCATTTAATCACTTCAATTCTGGGATGCCAATTAGCCACCACCAAGAGCCAAAAATTGCCCACCTCTTAGTAGGACATGCTGAATTTTCAGCATGTGTTACATTTCCAAAATGTTTGAAATGTTACCTTGTGTAGCTCCTTCTTTTGTGTCACTAACCTTGTGTGGCATATTCTCCACCAATTAAGATGCCAACTAAGCTCCACATAGGCTCCATCTAGCATGTAGTAGGCGTGCATGAAGTCTCCAACATGTGCTGAATTTCATTTTCGTAAACTTTATAAAATAATGCACAATAATTACACACATATGGTAAATTGTAATCAGCCCTAATTTGAATGTTCTAGTACACTTTAACATGTCTTGAATGTGTAAAAAGTGTCTAGATATATTACATGTCATGCCAAAAACGTTCCATGTATTGTGTGTTAGTAGAAAACCGAATTTTTCAATTTTCGTCGATTACGGATTTTTCTCCGATTGAATTCAAACTTTTTGCATATGTTATATATTATGTCACACATAATATACATAAAATAAATTAAATATTCAGCTCTAATGGCTGGGGTATAGGCGCCCAATGTGAAAAAAGATTGAATTTGAAATCTCCACAATTCGGCTTTAATTATGGGTGATTTGTGTGTGCCAACATGGAATGATTTCATGGCTTATTTTAACATGTGAGCCACGAAAGTTTTGGATATTTTTAAAATATATGGGCTGCCCATCTTTATATGGCAAGTACGTGACGCGTTGGCGAAGTTTCGGTAGTCATCCGATAAGACAATTTTTGGTTTATAACCTTGTAACATGTCGTTATAATTTTGTCATCACCATGACTTATATCATCTGATATAAGACCTGAATATACTCATAAATATGAGGTGTATATAGTGGTGTGATGTTGACGTACGTTTGTAACATATGTAACGCGTAGTCGTAGTACGTCGGAGTATATGTGTATTGTGCCTTTTTATAAAAAATCTGAATATATAAATATATATATATATGAAGGCGTGTATATCCAAATGGGGAGGAGAATTTCCATGTTTCAATTTGTTTCTATCATGACTTCTCCAAATATATCTCGATTTAAGGAACTAATAGTTTATTAACTTAAGTACTTAATGAACTAGTTTAGTTCATTAATTGTGGCACCTGAAAATAGTTCATAGACAACAAATGTTTGCCATATGATGTAAGCTTTAATGCTTCATGACTTGTTAGTACGACAACAATATATAAAAGTATATAAGGCATGTATATCACAAAACGTGTCACATAATAATTTTGTCATGCATTTCTTAAACACGTAGTATTTAAATCAGGTATTTGTGAATCACTCAAACTATTTTTCTCAACAATCTCCCCCTTTTGATGATTTACAAAACAACCTTAGTTCATGATTTAAATATGACCGCTCCCCCTCCTCGAGCACAATTTGGATTTTGAATTTTTAACTGTCTCCCCTTTGAATTTTGCAATCATGCCCTTTCTCCCCCTTAAATCACTCTCTCTCCCCCTTAAATCATGCACTTTCTCTCCCCCTTTATTTTGTAAATAATATCAAAAAGTACATGTAAGAAAGAAATAGTAGTTTATAGTATATCAATAAAACTCATGCATTTCAAGTGCACTCTTAAGGGTTATTTATTCAACCCTTTGCAAATGTCCCTCTTGGTACCCAAATTTGGGTGACCTTCCTAGGTCTTCCAAAATGTGAGAAAAGAGATGAAGATGCAATATAATAGACATTAGGTGGGAGTGCAATTGGTCTTGGGTCGAGAATTCCATTGTAACCATCGTATGTTTGTCGTCTTTGATAAGTTCTTGTGTTGGTGTGCATGGTGCGTGATCTAGATGCATTTTTGTTGAATGAATGTTGTGTATGAATCAATGGTTTCTTTTCATATCTATATGGCACATAATTATATCTCGTATGATATGAAGAGGAAGCATGATGAGGGGGATCTAGGCGTCTTCTTAGGCGCCACATATATCTTGGACGCATCTATTTTCTTAGATGGAATGAATTTGGTTGATTTATTTAGTGTCTCGTTTTTCTCAACGTATCCCAATCCGGTTTTGTCGCTATCATGTTTTTGTGAAGAAATGATGCGATCTAGCATGTTTGTACCAGTGTCAAATTGTTTCACCATTTTTTCTAGATCTATATTCCTTGATATCAAATTTAAAATCTCAGATTTCATTTCATTGTGTTGTGTCGTTAATGATGAGACCTTTGAGTTTAATGCATTGATTGTACAAGACGACTCTTCTTTTGATCGTTTAATTGAGCAACAAGGTTTGTGTTAGATGATTCTAACAACTTCTTGTCTTCAATTAATCGTTTCTTATCTTTTGCAAGAGTCTTAGAAAACTTATGCAACTCAAGATATTGACAGAATAAATCATCATAAGAAGGCTGAGAATCAGAGTCAGAAGATACCTCATTTGATGCCTTAGATGTAAAGCATACTTGTGCCATTTGTTCTTCGGTATCATCAGTTTCCGAGTCAGATGAAACTCTCCAAGTAGAGGCTTTGAAGGCTCTTCTCCTTTGTTTAGGTTATGAGACGAGTCTAGTTTTGTTCCAGTCCTTGTCACAGTTTTTGTTTTTTGTTCGCCCTTAGTCGAGCAATCATATGACAAGTGTCCAAGTTTCCCACATTCATAACACTTTATTTCCGCACTATTTTTATTTCTATGGTTCTTAGATGAAGTAGGCTTGTGTTTCTTTTTAATTGATTTTCTCATAATCTTTTTTAATCTTCTAGCCATCGTGATTAGATCTTCATCATCGGAATCTCTGTCACTATCATCTACGCGATCATAAGAAGTAGAGACGTATTCATTTGATTTAAACGTTATAACCTTATCTTGTTTAAAAGTAGATTCGGAATTTCTTGAAGTTTGTTTTCATATACCTTTAGTGATCCGATCAATTCCTCCATTTTTATCGATTTTGTTTCATTACTTTCCACAATCGCCGTGACTTTAGGGTCCCATTCAGATGAAGAATTCTTAGTACCTTTTGGACCTTTTCCTGTGTAGAAAAATATTTTCCAAGAGACTCAAGAGAATTATAGATGTTATTCAATCGTAAATCCATATCAACAATAGATTCATTTAGCAATAATTTGAAAGACTCAAGAGTGGACATAAGCATATTTATTTTAGACTCCTTAACTTGGCTAGTCCCTTCATGTTTCATCTCAAAAATTCCCCACATCTCTTGGGCACTAGAGCAATTAAACACGTAACTTGATTCACTTTTGCTTAGCCCATTTAAAAGTAGTTGCATGAATTTAGCATTCATACTCAACTTCTTTTTTTCATCACTAGTATATTCTTGTTTTGGTTTTACTACCTCTAGTGTGACACCATCAACAGTCGATAACTCAGAGGGAACGAAAGGACCAGCTTCTATTATAGACCACAAATCAATATCAATAGCCATAAGAAAGAGTTTCATTATAAGTTTTCATTGGATAAAGGATTCACCATCAAAAAGAGGAGGCCTTTGACTCGACATACCTTCTTGCTCGGTTTTGTAGCTAGTGGTTGCCATCTCACTAAGATCGTTGGATCTCCTTATCGTGAGTGTGCCTGCGCTCTGATACCATTTTTACGACCTGTATAGCACCACTGGAAGGGGGTTGAATAGTGTGTACGAAAATTCTTGTTTTTAAAAAAACGTTTGGCCTAAAAATCCCACTTCTGAAAACAGTCCCTGTTTTAAGATCCTGATTTGAAATAATTAAACAACCTAGTTAGAGACCTCCAAAAATTATGAAATTCGGTATAAATGAACTCTCAAATGTTATAATTGTCTCATAAAAATTTGAAATTAAAATTCAACTCCTAACCCTTTGAACATTTGTTTTTGATCAGATTGCACGAATCTGCCAAAAACCATACTCCGACTTGAAAATTTTATTCCTACTAATTGGTAACTCCAAACGGTCTGAAAGTTTAATGACGAACCCCCTAAGATATGTATTTTAATAGGTTTCCTTTGGAAAGCATGTCAATCATGTTGACGTTCTCAACCTTTGCAAATCTGAAAATCAGATTGCACTAGTGTCAGAACTAATCACGTTTGGTTGACTTATACTTATCCAAATGAGTTGAAACTTATGCCAAATGAAAGATAGGATATGTGTCTATGTTTCTGAAAATTTTTCTAATTTTTGAAAGACTTTTACTATTTTTACGATTGTAACGAAATCAACGCAGAAACTGAAAATTGAAAGTAAAGACACCAAGGATTTTATATTGGTTCGGTTGAATCAACCTACTCCAGTCTTCGAGGACACCTTCCTCAGTTATCATTGAACACAAAAAACACCTTACACAAGGGTTGCGGGAGTTACACACCAACTCTACCTTTTCACAAACAATACAATCAATCACACGGATCACAAACACCACCACCGAATGGATGAAGGTTTGATCACACCTTGATCAACCTTTTACAACAAATGAAACGAGTATGGTGGTCTAATCAAAGCCTATTCAATATATAGAATATAAGCACAATAGGCTTGAGAGAAGAAGAAGAAGAAAGAAATGTAGAAGAAGAGAATAGTGGATCCTTTTGCACAATGAGAGTTGCTTGGCTTCACTTTGCACTACTTCTCCTTCTTTATCTTAGAGTGGCCGCCCCCCTTTGATCTTCCACCATCTTGAGAATTATCTTTAATGCCATTGGAAGATTACCTTGTACAGATATGACACCATCTTGCTAACTTGGCACAACATGATTGGATGGATGACTTGGCTTTGCTTACTTGACACTTGATGATTGGTCCAACATTTCATCAATTAGTGTGCTGTAAAATCTGAGAATAAAATGCAAAACATGTGCCAAAAAGAATTTAAAATGTTTCCAAATTACTATCATTTAATCACTTCAATTTTGGGATGCCAATTAGCCACCATCAAGAGCCAAAAATTGCCCACCTCTTAGTAGCACATGCAGAATTTTTAGCACGTGTTACATTTGCAAAATGTTTGAAATGTTACCTTGTGTAGCTCCTTCTTTTGTATCTCTAACCTTGTGTGGCATATTCTCCACCAATTAAGATGCCAACTAAGCTCCACATAGGCTCCATTTAGCATGTAGTAGGCATGCATGAAGTCTCCAACATGTGCTGAATTTCATTTTGGTAAACTTTATAAAATAATGCACAATAATTACACACATATGGTAAATTGTAATCAGCCCTAATTTGAATGTTCTAGTACACTCTAACATGTATTGAATGCGTAAAAAGTGTATAGATACATGTTACATGTCATACCAAAAACGTTCCATATATTGTGTTCGTAGAAAACCGAATTTTCGACTTTCATCGGTTACGCGATTTTTCTCCGATTGAATTCAAACTTTTCGCACAAGTTATATATATTATACACATAATATACATAAAATAAACTAAATATTCAGCTCTAATGGCTGAGGTATAGGCGCCCCATGTGACAAAAAAGATTGAATTTGAAATCTCCACAATTTGGCCTTAATTATGGGTGATTTGTGTGTGCCAACATGGAATGATTTCATGGATGATTTTAACATGTGAGCCAAAATTTTTTTGGCTATTTTAAATTATATGGGCTGGCCATCTTTATATGGCAAGTACATGACACGTTGGCAAAGTTTCAATAGTCACCCGATACGACAATTTTTGGTTTATAACCTTGTGACGTGTCGTTATAATTTTGTCATCACCATGACTTATATCATATGATATAAGACCTGATTATACTCATGAATATGAGGTGTATATAGTGGTGTGACGTTGACGTACATTTGTAACATATGTAACATGTCGGTAGTAGTACGTCGGAATATATGTATTGTGCCTTTTTATAAAAAATCTGAATATATATATGTAGGCAGTATATCCAAATGGGGAGGAGACTTTCCATGTTTCAATTTGCTGCCATCATGCCTTCTCCAAATATATCTCCATTTAATGAACTAATAGTTCATTAACTTAAGTACTTTACTTAATGAACTAGTTTAGTTCATTAATGGTGGCACCTGAAAATAGTTCAAAGACAACAAATGTTTGCCATATGATGTAAGCTTTAACGCTTCATGGCTTGTTATTACGGCAACAATATATATAAGTATATAAGGGACGTATATCACAAAACGTGTCACATAATAATTTTGTCATGCATTTCTTAAACATATAGTATTTAAATCATGTATTTGTGAATCATTCAAACTCTTTTTCTCAACATCCATTTCCTTTTATGGTTCTGATTTCCATTTGCTTTTTTTTTTACATCGGTGGTGTTGTACCCCAACAATCAGGTACGTGAAAACTATGAATATGAGATGGAATGAAAGCGACAATTTCTTTTAGAGCGTGTTACTTAAGTCCACGTAACTCTTTTTACTTAAATACTCTTGAGATAGTCCATGAAATATAGAGTATAAACCATACCAATATATATATGTATGTGCGTATATATGATATATGTAGGGAATGTATAAATACATGGTACACATAGGCGTGTACGTATTTGTATACATACATATGCTAATCTTGGAATACAATAAATGTAGGCAACAATATGGTATATGAATCAAAATTTCAAGGAATATCAAGATGCCTAAGAGGCCCAAAATTTCGGCCTATACATGGAGATGTTCTAGAAATCTCTAGCCAATTTTATTAGTTAAAATAATAAGACAAGAAGTTATTATGCAAAGAATAAATAGAAAATAAAATAGACATGCAATTAAGGAACAAGTTAAGACAACTCATTAAAGAAGGAAGTAGTATGGTTGAGGTCATAAAGACCCCAACCAAAACCGCCCCCCCTTAATGTCTAGACATGGAGGATTTTAAATCCTACCATGGTTACTTTTCTCTAAACCAAGGTTAATGTAACCATGATTTAATAAAGTAACTTGGGTTAGCACAAAAGTAACTATAGTTTGAATAAAGTAACCAAGGTTATACTAACTTAACCTTGATTAACACTCAAGAAAGCCCTAACCCTCACAAAATCCCTCCAAAACCGTCCCCCCTCTCCTAAGTCCCTAACATGTTTTAAATCAAACCATTCTAGAAACATCTATCTTCTCATCATGCAAGAGCAAAACACTTAGACAATTTCCATTCCCCTCACCAAGGTTTCGCCCCCAACATCTTGAAGGATGGGAGTTTAACTTCAACTTCAAGACTCAAGAAGACATCTAGGTAAGTCTTATTCCAAGTTCCCTTAAGAGAATTTCATTTGGTAAAGAATGAAGCTCACATGAACTCTCCTTCTCCATGCCAAAACCGTGGGTTTCATGGTTGAAATAGGTGAAAGCCTTCAACTTTCTAGGTGGTGACATATTGGTGCTTGAATCTCCATTCCAAGCTCATTTTGGTAAGATGCTCTAGCCTCAAACCTATCCTATTTCTCTATTGAATAAAGAACTAATCTTTTCATTTCATCCCTTAAAACCGTATGCTTAAGGTGAAGAAGGTGAAGGATTTCATCACATCTCACTTCATAACCAAGCAAAGACAAAGCTTTAGCTTGAAGAGGCAAGTATACTTTAACCCCTTACAATATATGTGATTATGTGCATACTTGAATGTCTAGAAGCCTAAGACATGACTTTAGTGAAAATATGCCTAAGTTGTTACCTTTTCTTATGTTTTGAAATTGTTGGACTAGGGGACTGTTTTGTTTGGAAGAATGAACAGCCCATATGAACGACTTTTGCATGCTAAAAAGAGACTTGAATTAGTATAGGGAAGCCTTATTATGTCTATTGAATGACCATTAACTTGGATTATAGGCTAAAGAACAAAATTAGGAAGGAAAGGATATTTCTATGCATGTTGGCTGAAAACAGAATTCTGGACAGATTTTATGCCAAATTGATGGACTTAGTTAAGGACCTTCTAAACGTTGGATTGAGCTTATTTTTGGTGTGGTCGTAGCTTATTATGTCTAGTTTATTGTGGCGTTGGAATTTCTGGAAAATCATTTGTGGATTGGTCAGAAATGAATTTTTAGTATCAAGGGGTCAAAACAGTTTCTGGTCGTACCACCTTAGGAGAAAAATTATTAAGTACCTTAAACATCTTGGATTGACCTGAAATTTTTACAGGAAGTACTTAAGACATAGAGCTAATATCCATGTAAAGAAATTGATTTTATCTATTGATCTTGATGGTAAACCATTGAGGAAAGTTGGTGTAACATTCTGGAAAACAGGACAGATTGACCCTTTGTGCTTGTATGAATTGTATCGTATTTATTTTGACTTGTTTTGGTGAATGGGCATTTGAATATTGTTCATAAAGGAAATAGGAAAGATTTCCAGGTGCTAAGTGAGCCCCATAATGAGTTTATGGATGGAGACAAGGTAAGGAATGGAGTTGAGAGTGCAGCAGAATTTCTGTTGTACCCTTGTTGGGAATTATTTTTATTGAGGTACCTACGCTTGTCGAAATCGCATGAAATTTGTACAGAATGTAGTTAAGATCATGTGGTGCATGTCCATATTTTTAGTTTCTGGAAAATAGGCTCAAAAGGTTGATTTTGAGGCCGGCAATACAGGACATGCTGCTGGATCGTTTTCCAGCCCATGAAGAAAGTTGTTTATGATGTTATAAGTGCATTTTACCATGTTGCATCTCATGCACTTGCATTGACATGCTCATATGTTCCATGCTCATGATTTTATCGATGTTTTATATAAAGTTTCTGTTTTGAAAGAATTTCGTCCCTTCTGGCCAGCTTAACCCGCTACAGATCCGGGGTTAATTGATCTGAAGAAGTATAAGAACCGATCCAGGCCCGGTATAATAGGTCTGATGAAATATAAGAACCGATCCAGGCCCGGTATAATAGGTCTGAAGAGTATAAGAACCGAGCCAGGTCCGGTATAATAGACCTGAAGGTGATCATGTTATAAGAACCGAGTCATGCCCGGTATAATAGGCTGACACACTCTCTTGTTTTATGATGAGCATGATTTAAAAGAAAGAAAGAAAGTTCAAGTATTTTTATGAGCATGTCTAAATGAAAGAAAGAATGTTTCCGTTGCATTTGCATCGCATTCACATTTTCATACACATTATGCATGATACCTTTTCATAGAAGTAAGGTTGGCTATAGCACGTAGAATCTAACTAAGTGATGACATTTAGATCTTAGCTAAGTGTTGATATGACTTTAAGTATGATGCTTCGGAAAGGTATTGGCAGGTATGTTTTAACTTAAGGAATTGGGGTTTGATTCTTGTATGCCGTTTTCTCTTTATTGTACGGTGTTATTGTATACTTGCTGGCGACTTTGTCGCTCACCCATTTATTTTTCCCCCCAGAGCCAGGTAATGAAGTCGAGTGGATTGATGATGAGCCAAGGATGCCATACCCATAGGTTATTGAAAGCGTTAAGAGAATGATGATGAAGCTTTTGATGAGCCTTTGGGACATTTTGGGACTTAGCTTTCGGACTCTTTCGGATAATGTTTGTATAATTTCGCGGTGTAGTTTGCTATCGGTTCAGTTTGTATAATTTTGCTATGTATTCGCGATTTGACGCTTTCGGATTAAGGTTCAAATTCTGCCGTATTTTATCTACCTGTTAAGATCGTGACTTTGTAATCCATGTTTATCCATGGGTTTTGCGAGTTAAGTATCGACGCTTTGTACTTTTCCGAAAGGGAAGGTACGGCGGGTGCACCGTACGAGGGGTAGCCGAGTACGGGGCGCTACAGGTGGTATCAGAGCCAGGCTCTAGATTCGGGCAGAACGTAGAAGCTAAGTTATGATCTTAGAAAACTAAGAATTGATCTTAGATTAAGTCATGATCTTAGAAGAGAGATGGCCTTAGCTTAGACAACTTAGATTGGAAATAGGGTCCCCTTGGTTGACCTGCTAGCCTGATATCGCTATTAACTCTTTTTCCTTTCCAAGCATGTCTAAATTCAGTCAGTCATCTCGATCCTATATATACATATTATATCTTTCTGCTCCGTATACAGATGGTTCGGACTCGTGGTAGACCTCGCAGAGATGCTGCCCATGCACCCGAACCAAACCCTCCACAACCTCAAGATCAAGTCCCTCCACCTCCTCCTCAGAATCAGAATCCACCGCCTCCTCCTCCACCGCAGAATGAAAATCCCCCACCAGCTCAAGGAAACCCTCTTCCGCAAGTGCCACTTCTTATTCCGGATTTCCAAGCATTCTGTCAGACCGTAACTCAGATTGGCCAGGGAATGATTCAGCAAGTTGCCCCTCCTCCTCCTTATGAACCGATAAGAGATGCGCAGTATTACTTTGAGAAGCTCAAGCGAGCGAATGTGCCGCCTTTTGAAGGCAAGTCTGACCCCGATATGGCTGAAAAATGGCTAGATGAAGTGGAGAACTGTTTTGAACTGAATGGAGCCCCTGACAATATGAAAACCCAAGCTGTGAGGCCTTTCCTCCTTGGTGAGGCGAACCAGTGGTGGAAGGCTAAGCTGCAACCTTTGCCCCGACCTATTCCATGGGAGAGATTCATCCAAGAGTTCAACAAGTTTTATTTTCCCCGTCAGTAAAGATGCAAAAGAGGCATGATTTTGAAATGTTGAAGCAAGAACCTGGTAGTACTGTGTCTGAATAGTGAGCAAGTTTTCTGGCTTTTGGGTAGATTTTCCTTCTCCAGCTACGATGAATGACGAGGAATCTAAGATGGTGAAGTTTGAGAGTGGGCTGAACCCAAGGATTCGCACTTGGTTGGTAAATGTTATCTCTGCTGATTTTGAGGCACTTGTTGATGCATGATTACCGGATCGAGAAGGATATCATTCGTCGTGATGCGACGATGGGCCAGAAAAAGAGGAAGGGACACTTCTAGGATAAAGAGCAAGGAAAATGACTAGACAGAATTTTCATGGGAGGGCAAGGTGGAACAAGCAGAATCAGAACAAAGAGGAAATCAGAATCGTGGACAGCGCCGTGGGCAAGAATCAGAATAATCAAAGAAATAATCAAGGAATCAAGGACATCAACAGCAGGCATTCCCATGTGTCCCATTGTCAGAAGAATCATTTGGGCGAGTGCTATGTACAAGCTGGTAAGTGCTTTGGTTGCGGCAAGACTGGTCATATAATTAGGGATTGTCCTGATAGGGAGATGCTTGTGCTGGATGTGGAAAGACCTGGACATATTCTGAGAGATTGTCGTGAGCGTGGTGGGTCAGCAGCAAAGGAAACCAACGACAGCGCCCGAATGCGCGTGTGCATGTGATGACCGATGCTGCAGTTGAGGGAAGCTAGAGGACGTCGTGGCTGGTATGATTTAAAATTATGCAATGCTAATTTGAAAAATATTATATTGCTGCGTAGTTAAAGCTTTGCATGATTCGGGCGCTATTCTTGTATGTTGTATGCCCGCAAATGTGTTGTTTGATAGTGGCGCTAGCCACTCCTTTATATCTAAGAAATTTGCAAAGGGATTAGACCATGATCCCATCCGGCTGAAAATCACCCTATCGAATCCAAGCCGCTGGTGGTCAAGTGCTTACGTCTCATCATCTGTATAAGAATTGCGCGGTCCGAGCTCGATGACCATCGGTTCGCGGCTGATCTGATCCCGATTGCTATGAATGACTTTGACATTATTCTTGGTATGGACTGGTTGTCTAAGCACCATGCCCATATTGACTGCACTCAGAAGAAAGTCACTTTCAAAGCCCCTGAGCAAGAGGAAGTAATCATTTCAGGGAGGGTCCCAAATTGAAGAAATCAAAGAATATTTTTGTGAATGCAGCTCGTGCCCATCAAGTGTTGCGAAAGGGATGTCAAGGCTATCTTGTTCATGCTCTTAGTGCCGAGCAGGCAGCAGTGGACATTTCGCAAGTTCCCGGTAGTTCAAGAGTTTCTTGATGTCTTTCCAGAGGAACTACCAGGACTTCCCCCTGATCGAGAAATTTCCTTTGAGATAAATCTCATCCCCGGAGCTGAGCCCATTTCTAAAGCTCCTTACCGCATGGCACACGCTGAGCTGAAGGAACTAAAAGAGCAATTGCATGAGTTATTGGAAAGAAGTTGATTCGTCCAAGTGTGTCACCATGGGGTGCCCCAGTTTTATTTGTAAGAAGAAGGATGGAGGTATGCGGCTGTGTATTGATTATCGGGAACTCAACAAGATCACCGTGAAGAATAAGTATCCGTTGCCTCGGATCGACGATCTGTTCGACCAGCTTCGGGTCAGTAATTACCAGTCTTATTTCAATATAATAATCATGAATAATATCTAAAGTATCCTAATGCAGGGAGCTCGGGTGTTTAGCAAAGTGGACCTAAGATCTGGATATTTTCAATTGAAGATAAGAGCTGAGGATATTGCTAAGACAGCATTCAGGACGAGATATGGACATTATGAATTTCTCGTGATGCCTTTTGGACTGACCAACGCCCCCGCAGCGTTTATGGATCTTATGAATCGGGTGTTTCGGGACCAGTTGGATAAGTATGTGGTCGTCTTTATTGATGATATCCTGATTTATTCGCCTGATAAGGAAACTCATACAGCCCATCTGAGGACAATACTTGGTATTCTAAGAAGGCATCAGCTCTATGCAAATTCAGTAAATGTGAGTTTTGGTTGCAAAGTGTGTCATTTCTGGGCCATATTATTACTGAAAATGGGATTTCGGTTGATCCCAGAAAGATTGAGGCAATTACTGAGTGGCCGAGAGCCGACCAATGTCACTGAAGTAAGAAGTTTTCTCGGACTGGCCGGTTACTACCGCAAGTTTGTCGAAGGATTTTCAAGGATAGCTATGCCACTCACTAGATTGACTCAGAAGAAGACAAAATTTGTATGGAATGAGGATTGTGAAAGTAGCTTTTCTGAGCTGAAGGCAAGGTTGACGTCTGCACCAGTTTTGGCTCAACCCGTTTCAGGAGAACAGTTTGTGATCTACAGTGATGCTTCCAAGAATGGATTGGGTTGTGTTCTTATGCAGAATGGGCGTGTGATCGCGTATGCGTCTCGCCAGCTTAAACCGTTTGAGCAGAATTATCCAGTACATGACCTTGAGCTTGCAGCAGTTGTATTTGCTCTGAAGATTTGGCGTCATTATCTGTATGGAGAGAAGTGTGAGATCTTCACGGATCATAAGAGTTTGAAATACCTTTCACTCAAAGGAGCTGAATATGCGCCAAAGGCGATGGCTTGAGTTGATCAAGGATTATGACATCTCTATTCAGTATCATCCAGGTAAAGCTAATAGAGTTGCTGATGCTTTGAGTCGTAAGACGAGTCATCCCCGCCAACCACCTCTACAGCGTGATATGGAAGAGTTGGTCTAGAAGAAGTAAATTCGATTTCCGACGTACTTGCAAAGTTAGTAGTGGTTCCTTCTTTGATCGATAGGATTAAGGAGACTCAAAATAAGGATGATGCATTGATGAAAGTTAAGAACAAGTTGAAGGAGAAGCCATCCGACGATTTTGAAGTCCGTAGTGACGGCAGTTTATGGTTTAGAAGGTCGATTGTGTGTGCCTAATAATGATGCGATAAGAAGTGAAGTGCTTCAGGAAGCCCATAATTCTCGATTGTCTATTCACCCAGGAGCAAATAAGATGTATCATGACTTGAAGCAAAAGTTTTGGTGGCCAGGAATGAAGAATCAGATAGTAGAGTTTGTTGAGAAATGTCTTGTATGTCAGAAAGTCAAAGCAGAATATCAGAGACCAGCTGGATTATTGCAACCACTTGAAGTGCCTGAGTGGAAGTGGGATCACATCGCTATGGATTTTGTAACCGATTTACCTAAGACAAGAAATGGATATGACACTATTTGGGTTATTGTGGATCGTCTGACGAAGAGTGCTCATTTCATGGCAATATCGATTAAAGCACCCATGGAAAAGTTGGCTTCTATGTATGTTGATCAGATTGTATGTTTGCATGGAGTTCCTATGAGCATAGTTTGTGACCGAGACCCCCGCTTCACATCAAGGTTTTGGACGGCATTTCAGAAAGCGATGGGTACGGAATTCGCATGAGTTCAGCTTTCATCCCCAGACTGACGGTCAATCAGAGAGAACGATTCAAACAATGGAGGACATGTTGCGTGCTTGTGTGTTGGACTTTGGAGGTAGCTGGGATAAGAGTTTGAAGTTGGTTGAGTTTTCATACAATAACAGCTATCACAGATCTATTGGAATGGCTCCTTATGAATTTCTTTATGGAAGAAAATGTCGATCGCCATTGTATTGGGATGAGATTGGAGATAAGATTTTCACAGGACCTGACTTAGTAGAGCAAACCAAGGAAAAGGTTATGATTGCAAGACAAAGATTGAAGGCTGCTCAGGATAGAAGCAAGGCGTGGGCCGACGTGAGGCGTCGACCCCTTGAGTTTCAAGTAGGAGATAAGGTATTCTTGAAGGTATCCCCATCGAAAGGAGTAAAGCGGTTCGGAATTAAAGGGAAACTTAGTCCTAGATTCATTGGACCATTTGAGATCTTGGAAACGATTGGAGAAGTTTCTTATAAACTTGCACTACCACCATCGTTGTCTCAATTACACAATGTGTTTCATATATCTCAATTTCGTAAGTATGTGCATGATTCGAGCCATATTATGGATGAACAACCTTTGAGGATTGAAGCTGATATATCATATGTTGAGGAACCCAAAAGGATAATTGATAGGGAAGTGAAAGCATTGAGGAATAAGTCTATTCCTATGGTCAAGGTGAAATGGAAGAACCATTCAGTTGATGAAGCCACTTGGGAGTTAGAGGAAGACATGAAGCAAAAGTACCCATATCTCTTTGACAATTCATAAGTTTCGAGGACGAAACTTTATTGAAGGAGGGAAGGATGTTGTACCCCCAACAATCAGGTACGTGAAAACTATGAATATGAGATGGAATGAAAGCGACAATTTCTTTTAGAGCGTGTTAAGTCCACGTAACTCTTTTTACTTAAATACTCTTGAGATAGTCCATGAAATATAGAGTGGTATAAACCATACCAATATATATATGTATGTGCGTATATATGATATATGTAGGGAATGTATAAATACATGGTACACATAGGCGTGTACGTATTTGTATACATACATATGCTAATCTTGGAATACAATAAAATGTAGGCAACAATATGGTATATGAATCAAAATTTCAAGGAATATCAAGATGCCTAAGAGGCCCAAAATTTCGGCCTATACATGGAGATGTTCTAGAAATCTCTAGCCAATTTTATTAGTTAAAATAATAAGACAAGAAGTTATTATGCAAAGAATAAATAGAAAATAAAATAGACATGCAATTAAGGAACAAGTTAAGACAACTCATTAAAGAAGGAAGTAGTATGGTTGAGGTCATAAAGACCCCAACCAAAACCGCCCTCCCCTTAATGTCTAGACATGGAGGATTTTAAATCCTACCATGGTTACTTTTCTCTAAACCAAGGTTAATGTAACCATGATTTAATAAAGTAACTTGGGTTAGCACAAAAGTAACTATAGTTTGAATAAAGTAACCAAGGTTATACTAACTTAACCTTGATTAACACTCAAGAAAGCCCTAACCCTCACAAAAATCCCTCCAAGACCGTCCCCCCTCTCCTAAGTCCCTAACATGTTTTAAATCAAACCATTCTAGAAACATCTATCTTCTCATCATGCAAGAGCAAAACACTTAGACAATTTCCATTCCCCTCACCAAGGTTTCGCCCCCAACATCTTGAAGGATGGGAGTTTAACTTCAACTTCAAGACTCAAGAAGACATCTAGGTAAGTCTTATTCCAAGTTCCCTTAAGAGAATTTTCATTTTAGTAAAGAATGAAGCTCACATGAACTCTCCTTCTCCATGCCAAAACCGTGGGTTTCATGGTTGAAATAGGTGAAAGCCTTCAACTTTCTTAGGAGGTGACATATTGTGGTGCTTGAATCTCCATTCCAAGCTCATTTTGGTAAGATGCTCTAGCCCTCAAACCTATCCTATTTCTTCTATTGAATAAAGAACTAATCTTTTCATTTCATCCCCTTAAAACCGTATGCTTAAGGTGAAGAAGGTGAAGGATTTCATCACATCTCACTTCATAACCAAGCAAAGACAAAAGCTTTAGCTTGAAGAGGCAAGTATACTTTAACCCCTTACAATATATGTGATTATGTGCATACTTGAATGTCTAGAAGCCTAAGACATGACTTTAGTGAAAATATGCCTAAGTTGTTACCTTTTCTTATGTTTTGAAATTGTTGGACTAGGGGACTGTTTTGTTTGGAAGAATGAACAGCCCATATGAACGACTTTTGCATGCTAAAAAGAGACTTGAATTAGTATAGGGAAGCCTTATTATGTCTATTGAATGACCATTAACTTGGATTATAGGCTAAAGAACAAAATTAGGAAGGAAGGGATATTTCTAGGCATGTTGGCTGAAAACAGAATTCTGGACAGATTTTATGCCAAATTGATGGACTTAGTTAAGGACCTTCTGAACGTTGGATTGAGCTTATTTGTGGTGTGGTCGTAGCTTATTATGTCTAGTTTATTGTGGCGTTGGAATTTCTGGAAAATCATTTGTGGATTGGTCAGAAATGAATTTTTAGTATCAAGGGGTCAAAACAGTTTCTGGTCGTACCACCTTAGGGAGGAAAATTAATTAAGTACCTTAAACATCTTGGATTGACCTGAAATTTTTACAGGAAGTACTTAAGACATAGAGCTAAATATCCATGTAAAGAAATTTATTTTATCTATTGATCTTGATGGTAAACCATTGAGGAAAAGTTGGTGTAACATTCTGGAAAACAGGACAGAGTGACCCTTTGTGCTTGTATGAATTGTATCATATTTATTTTGACTTGTTTTGGTGAATGGGCATTTGAATATTGTTCATAAAGGAAATAGGAAAGATTTTCAGGTGCCAAGTGAGCCCCATAATGAGTTTATGGATGGAGACAAGGTAAGGAATGGAGTTGAGAGTGCAGCAGAATTTCTGTTGTACCCTTGTTGGGAATTACTTTTATTGAGGTACCTATGCTTGTCGAAATCGCATGAAATTTGTACAGAATGTAGTTAAGATCATGTGGTGCATGTCCATATTTTTATTTTCTGGAAAATAGGCTCAAAAGGTTGATTTTGAGGCCGGGCAATACAGGACATGCTGCTGGATCGTTTTCCAGCCCATGAAGAAAGTTGTTTATGATGTTATAAGTGCATTTTACCATGTTGCATCTCATGCACTTGCATTGACATGCTCATATGTTCCATGCTCATGATTTTATCGATGTTTTATATAAATTTCCTGTTTTGAAAGAATTTCATCCCTTCTGGCCAGCTTAACCCGCTACAGATCCGGGGTTAATTGATCTGAAGAAGTATAAGAACCGATCCAGGCCCGGTATGATAGGTCTGATGAAATATAAGAACCGATCCAGGCCCGGTATAATAGGTCTGAAGAGTATAAGAACCGAGCCAGGTCTGGTATAATAGACCTGAAGGTGATCATGTTATAAGAACCGAGTCATGCCCGGTATAATAGGCTGACACACCCTCTTGTTTTATGATGAGCATGATTAAAAGAAAGAAAGAAAGTCCAAGTATTTTTATGAGCATGTCGAAAATGAAGAGAAAGAATGTTTTCCGTTGCATTTGCATCGCATTCACATTTTCATACACATTATGCATGATACCTTTTCATAGAAGTAGAGTTGGCTATAGTACGTAGAATCTAACTAAGTGGTGACATTTAGATCTTAGCTAAGTGTTGATATGATTTTAAGTATGATGCCTCAGAAAGGTATTGGCAGGTATGTTTTAACCTAAGGAATTGGGGTTTGATTCTTGTATGCCGTTTTCTCTTTATTGTACGGTGTTATTGTATACTTGCTGGCGACTTGTCGCTCACCCCATTTATTTTTTCCCCCCCGAGCCAGGAAATGAAGTCGAGTGGATTGATGATGAGCCAAAGATGCCATACCCATAGGTTATTGAAGTCGCTGTTAAGGAAATGATGATGAAAGCTTTTGATGAGCCTTTGGGACATTTTGGACTTAGCTACTTTCGGACTCTTTTCGGATAATGTTTGTATAATTTCGCGGTGTAGTTTGCTATCGGCTCAGTTTGTATAATTTTGCTATGTATTCGCGATTTGACGCTTTCGGATTAAAGTTCAAATTCTGCCGTATTTTTATCTACCTGTTAAGATCGTGACTTTGTAATCCATGTTTATCCATGGGTTTTTACGAGTTAAGTATCGACGCTTTGTACTTTTCCGAAAGGGAAAGTACGGCGGGTGCACCGTACGAGGGGTAGCCGAGTACGGGGCGCTACAGGTGGTTTTTGGCACATTCCTGCGTTTTGTTGTATGTGTGTGCGGATGCAAGCAACGCGGGTAGTTTCTCATCAGTCGTTGAACTTTATTTATATGTGGTCATTACCCTATTGTTCTTGCTCACTTCCTTGTTATGCCTTTCTTGAATGGATTCATGGCGTCCGAGATATTGGAGATCATATTGATTGTCTACTTGCATCAAGACATTGCCTCGTCATACTTTCCTTCTTCGAACAATTTGAATTATCGGATTCACTACAAGACGACATCTATTGGGGGCTTCTGTTGACATAGCTAGTCTCCCTTTCCCCATCTGTTACTCGCTGTGCTTTGTATTATGTTCACATTCCAATTCTATAAATATGTACATTTTTTCCTTCACCAAGGTTTTATCCATAAGGGCAGTTTTACTTGGCAATGTTTTAATGCAGCATATTCATATATGATTGGAGATTGGCAACCAATAGTTCTTTAAATTCACTTTTTTCATATGATGATCCTTTGTACTATGGTATTCCTCCGCCATAAGTGAGGCATTATAAAAATAAAATTCCCTTTGCAAAAAAAAGAACATAATTTTCCACTTATCCAAAATATCTACTCATGTCTTGCTTTCTTTTTTCCTTTTATTTCAATAACCTTAATTTCTTGTATACTGTGTTTTGTTTTGATTTGATTTATCCTAATACTTAAGTTGTTACATATTAGTCTTGTTTTAATTCTTATCATATAATCGTCCGTTATCGAATTTCGTCACATGTCATTATTTCATATGTTTCAATACTCGCACAAAATTTACACGTATCTAAGTACGATATTAAACACGTATCCACGTAACGAAAGTTTTTTGAGGCGTAACATTCTCCTCTTTGTAAAAAATTTCATCCTACAAACTTACGTACCTTTAATCGAAGAGTCGAGGATATTGCTTCATCATCTGCTGCTCAAGCTCCTATGTCAATTCTTGTTTGGTATGATTAGTCCACTGTACTTTGATGAACGGAATCGATTGCCTCCTCAATACCTGCTCCTTGCAATCCACAATCTGTACCATAATCTCTTCGTAAGTGGCATCGTCTCTAATCATCACTGGTTGCTGCTCCAATATATTGCTCGGATCATGTACATAACGCCGCAGCTACCATACGTGAAATATATCATGTATCTATGATAATGTAGGAGGTAGAGCCAACCGATAATCGACTTTGAGATTAATGTAATGCCTAGAACAGAACCCATCTTGAAGGCTCCGTGCAGAATGGCTCCTGCAGAATCAAAAGAGCTGAAAGCACAATTACAAGAATTAATTGATAAAAAGTTCATCAGGCCTAGCGTATCACCGCAGGGAGCACCAGTGCTGTTTGTAAAGAAGAAAGACGGCAGCATGCGACTATGGATCGACTACAGGGAATTTTAAATAAAGTTACTATCAAGAATAAGTACCCCTACCCCAGATTGATGACTTATTTCATCAACTGAGAGAGCCACTATATTCAGTTAAATCGATCTCCTTTTTGGTTATCATCAGCTGAAAAATAAAACCAAACACATTCCAAAGACCGCTTTTCGAACACGATACGGGCATTACGAATTTTTGGTAATGCTATTTGGACTGAATAATGCTCTAGCTGCATTCATGGACCTAATGAACATTGTATTTCGTGAACAACTGGACAAGTTCATTCTGGTATTTATCGATGACATCCTGGTATATTCGCCAGATGAGAATACTCACGCCGAACACTTGTGTGTAGTATTAAGTATCTTGAAAGAGAAACAATTGTACGCCAAGTTCAGCAAATGCGAGTTTTGGCTACAGAGTGTTACTTTCTTAGAACATGTTGTGTCGGAAGCTTGCATAGTAGTGGATCTCAAGAAGATCGAGGCAATTACAGATTGGCTGGGACCGGAAAATGTGACTGAGGTTTGAAGTTTTATGGCGCTAGCCGGCTATTATCGAAAGTTTGTGGAGGGATTCTCCAGAATAGCAGTACCACTGACAAGACTAACACAAAAGAAAACCAAATTTGAGTGGACTGCAGAATGCGAAAGAAGCTTTACTGAACTCAAGCAAAGATTAACCTCGACTCCAATCCTAGGCCAACCAATTGCCGGAGAAAGTTACACTATTTACAACGACGCTTCCCAAAATGGATTTGGCTGCATCTTGATGCAGAAGGACCAAGTCATTGCGTACGCATCACGACAGCTTAAATCCTATGAACAGAATTACCCGGTGCACGATTTGGAATCGGCTGCTGTAGTGTTCACACTAAAAATTTGGAGACATTATCTGTATGGAGAACGGTGTAAGGTGTATTCCGATCATAAGAGTTTGAAATACCTGTTCACCCAGAAGGAGTTAAATATGAGACAACGCAGGTGGCTTGAACTAATTAAGGATTATGACTTTGCTATTCATTACCATCCGGGTAAAGCAAATAAGGTGGCTGATGCATTGAGTCCAAAGTCCAGCCATGCAAGACAGACACCTTTAGAACGAGACATGGTTGAATTCGAATTAGATATGGTCGAGTCTACAGCTAATATTCTAGCAACCTTAGTAATAACGCTAACATTGATCGATCGGATAAAAAATGCACACTTAAGGGATGTCAAACCGTCAAGGATTGCAAATAAGGTTAAACAAGCACCCACAGATGATTTTCAGATAAGAGATGACGGCAGTATGGTTCCGAAGCTGCTGTGTGTACCATACGATGACAAAATCCAAAGAGAGATCTTGAAGGAAGTTCACACTTCACGACTGTCCATACACCCCGAAGCCATTAAGATGTACCAAGATTTAAAGCAACATTACTGGTGGAATGGGATGAAACGACAAATTTCTGATTATGTGGAACGATGTTTAGTATGTCAGCAAGTGAAGGTGGAACACAAGAAGCCGGCAGGACTTCTGCAACTATTAGAAATTCCAGAATGGAAGTGGGATCATATCACTATGGATTTCATCACAGGACTTCATAAGACCCGAGGAGGAAGTGACACCATATGGTTGATTGTGGAAAGACTTACTAAATCTGCGCATTTCTTACCCATGACAAATCAAGCTTCGGTGGAAAAATTAGTACAAATGTATATGGATAACATCGTGAGTTTGCACGGTGTCCCAGTAAGTATAGTTTGTGACCGAGATCCACATTTTACTTCCAGATTTTAGACCGCATTTCAGCGTGCTATAGGTACTGAGATTCGGATGAGTGCCGCATTCCATGCACAAACTGATGGACAGACTGAAAGAACTATACAAACATTGGAGGACATGTTATGTTCCTGTACATTGGATTTTGGGGTAACTGGGACAAATCTGTGAAATTAATGGAATTCGCTTATAACAATAGCTACCACAACTCGATTGAAATGGCACCTTTCAAAGCGTTATATGGATGGAAGTGTCGATCCCTCTTGTATTGGGATGAAGTAGGTGAAAGAGCAATTACCAGGCCAGAATTGGTAGAGCAAACCAAGAACCAAGTTTGACAGATACGTGAAAGTCTAAAGGTGGCCCAGGATCACAGTAAAAGCTGGGCGGACTCAAAACGTGGAACTATCGAGCTTGAGATTGGCGAGAAGGTATACTTGAGGATCTCACCGACAAAAGGAGTAATGCGCTTTGGGTTAAAAGAAAAGTTGAGTCCTCGTTTCACTGAACCATATGAAATTTGGGAGAAAATTAGGTCCGTAGCATACCGACTAGCATTACCACCTTCACTATCACAGATGCACGATGTGTTCCACATATTGCAACTGTGGAGATACGTTCATGACCCGAGTCATGTATTGGAGCATTAATAGTTGGAAATCAGGGATTACGCTTCCTACGATGAAGTAGGTGAAAGAGCAATTATCGGGCCAGAATTGGTAGAGCAAACCAAAAACCAAGTCTGACAGATACGTGAAAGACTAAAAGTGGCCCGGGATGGCAGCAAAAGCTGGCAGACTCGAAATGTGGACCTATCGAGTTTGAGATTGGCGAGAAGGTATACTTGAGGATCTCACTAACAAAAGGAGTAATGCACTTCGGGGGAAAAGGAAAGTCGAGTTCTCGTTTTACCGGACCATATGAAATTTTGGAGAAAATTGGATCCGTAGCATACCGACTAGCATTACCACCTTCACTATCACAGATACACGACATGTTTCACGTATTGCAACTGCGGAGATACGTTCATGACCCGCATCATGTATTGGAACATCAGTAGTTGGAAATCAGGGATGACGCTTCCTACGACGAAGTACCCGTGCATATTTTAGATCAGAAGGAGCAAGTATTACATAGTAAGTCGATTCCATTTGTGAAAATACAGTGGAGTAATCACACTGAACGGGAGGCTACTTGGGAGCTAGAGCAACAAATGAGGGAGAAATATCCTCAGCTCTTTGACAAAGACACGTAAGTTTCGAGGCCGAAACATTTTATAAGGGAGGGAAAATGTTACACCCAACTCCCGTTACATACTTAGAATAAACCTCGTGTTGCTATCATAAAATGGTATAATGTGTCTAAGTGTTATTTTAAGTGAATCCTAGAAATTACTAAATTAATCTAATAAGTGCAAGACTAGTAATTTAAAATAAAGAAGTAGTACAAGTTCTATTTAGAAATTAAATAAAGAGAAAACAAAATAACACATAAGGAAACAAAAGAGGGATAGAATGGTAATTTCACCATAAAAGAGGGATAGAATGGTAATTTCACCATTCACTTGCACCCCAACCCCACTCAACCGGCCACCCTTTTATTTTATTCCTAAAATTTCTAATTTTTTTCTTTTATTCATTCCCTTTAATCATTATCATGTCTTACACCATGTAAGACATGCATCCAATAAGGTTGCATGCAAATTCTTTTCCACTCCACTCACTTATCTGTCCAAGACTCCCCATCATTTGCCCCTCCCGCTCCACATCCGGCCAAGGCTGAGAGAAATGGGGAATAAAACTCTCAAATTCAAGACAATTCTTCATTTCAATCTCTCCCCATTCTCCACACTTTTCAACCTCTCACTAGAACACTTTTCCTATTCCTTCTCTCTACAAATTCAAGTCTTTCTCTCCTCCTTCTTGTCTTCTACCCGTGAGCCAACATGGCAAAGAAGAGGTGAATTCATTCAGCTTTCAAGTGAGGAATCAAGTATCCAAACATTATAAACATCAAGGTAAACACTTTATCAATCTTATTCACCTCCTTTTCACTCTCCATCTTCCACAAAAACATCCAACTCATGTTCCATTTTATGCTATAACCAAAAGTTCTTCAAAGAGAAAGAAGGTGTCATCTTAGTTGAGCAAATAGGAATCTTCAAGCAATTCAAGGTAAGAATCATCTAGAATTGGTTATAGTACATTTAAACTCTCATTTCTTTCATAAAAAAGACTAATTATTGTCTTCTTTTTGGCCTCAAGGCCGTAGCTCCCCAAACCAAAACCAAAGAAGCAAATTTTGCTCTTTTAGGTGCAAGATACAAACATCCAAGGAAATTATTCTTCCTAGCTCCTTCAAGACAACTAAAAATGGAATTTCTTATGTTCATAATCAAGAAATGGATTATGCATGCATCAACTAAAATGAAGTCTTTAACATCAAGTGATGAAATGTATGTTTGCATGTTCAAGTTGTGTATGAATGTGTACTTTTCTTGGATGGTTTCATCAAGATGACTAGGATGATATTTACATGTAACATGAATGTCAAAAATGAGGCATAAACAGCCCTTTGAGGGCGTACATGGCAAGAAGGAACAATCTTTACCCTTCATCCATCACCTTAATGCAAATTGTAGGAACATGAGTACATTTTCCTAGAAAGTGTACTAAGAACTTCATCACTCATCATCTTCATACATGCATGTGGAGAATTACATCATCTCCTTTATATTCATATGTAAGAGAAGGGATTTACATGATTATGGTCATGATATAGTACATTTATAGTACAATACAAACCAATTCATAATGCATGTCATAAAAGATGTCATCTTTGATAATCAACATCATAGAATCACTATTTACCCTCAAAGATGGGGCAGTTATGACTCTCCGTCATAGGCCATGGATTCATCACCATCATCATGATGTGTATCTTGATGATCATGGTCTAAAGAGGTGTGATTCCATGGATGCTACACTTCTGTGTGCTTGCATGTCACGTTTATCATGATTTCCATTATGATCATGAACATATATGATGTGATATAATATAAATTGAGCATGTTAAAGAAATCATGGATATTGATTGTTATCATATATAAAATCTTAAAAGTGATCATGATAGGAAAATATAAGACGATGCTATCTAAATATTCTCCAGCATGCACACCTTGGAAAATTCTATATGGCAATATCCCCTCAACATTCGGCCAATGAGCCTAATCATGTCATATGGATGTACAAATTTCTATTGGAATATACTTAAGTGATTATGTATATTAATGATGTGTAAATAAAAGAAAATTTGCCATAAAACGTAACAATTACTAAATGTTGAAATTCCAAGAATTGGGCATAGGCCCAATGGCCATTTTGACACCCAAATTGATGAATTACACTCATGTGACAATCTCTATGTGACTAGATATTTACTATGTGTCATATATATGAAAACTAGCATAATGGAACACTACATGGAATTTAAGAATTACGTTGGCACAATTAGACACTTTCGGCCCTAGGCCCAAATTAGGTACCTTGTCATGGATAACTTCTTCCAAGCATAGTCATGTAAATGCATGTATAATATGTGTTGGGATTATATTATCATTAAAAGACAAGCATAAATGTTTCACTAGATAGAAAGAGAAATTAAGAAAGGACTTACACCAACTTTCGGCCCTAAGGTGTATGGCCCTAGACAACATGATTCATAACCACTAGTACTCTCTTAACTAAATATAAGTATTACATGTGTAATATATGTAAGCAAATAGCATAAATGTTTAACACCTCAAAACGAAGAAATTAAATTATGCATGTATGACAACACACAGCGAAAAAGGGCAAATTGGCCCAAGTAAGACAAGCTAACTGAATAAATATTAAATAAATACAATTATGAACAAATAAGTACTAATTCGAATCAAGAATAATCATGAAGCTAATTCCAGAAAAGAGACATACATTAAGCATTCCCTTATGCATGTTGTCTTCATGATTTTTAACACAATCAGTTTTATTTACAAACATGTTTATGAAAAGATTTCTAAAGAAATATTTTAAAGTTTTCATGATCTAAGGAATTGTACTGCGAGACGAATGATTCTATATGACTTATGCATGTATCTGTGGTTGAGTGTAACACCTTGTCAGGAACAAAGGTTCTCTATCTTTCTGTATACACATGATCTACTGGATGAGTGTAACACCTTGTCCGGGACAAGGGTTCTCTGCCTCTCAGTTACGCCTACAACGTTCTGTATAGAGAGTTGCTGATGTCTGGTCCTGGGAGAAGATGTCAGGGGCAAAACACGTTATTGCAGAGTGTCACACAGTGTCTGGGGCTCGGGTTCTCTGTTATAACGCGTCGCCATTAGTCTTATGTACGTATGATGTAACACCATGGTTGGACCATCAGGATTCATAGACGGTACTTGTGGCTATTCCGGGAATCATTCGATATGTCTTGAGTACTATTCTTATGTTATGAAAAGTGCTATAGCCAATTCAAGTCATACCATGTTTATGTATGTGTGAAATGAAATGTTTTTGAAAGTTTTACAATACACACGTCAAAATCTTGTCTCATGAATCCTCTAGTGCCCTAACTTATGACTCTCATGGTATGAGGCACTGTACGATTAAAGAACAATAAGGAACAAAACCGAAAGGATTGCACGCAAGAATGATACTGAGTATATGCTAAGATAAGAATGATTATAGAAAGAGTCTGTTTACATTATGATGCTCTTTATCTATGATATTTGTCTCTTATATGATATCTGTCAGATTTACTGTACTGTTTACTTTTGTTCATTTCTCCATTGATATCTTCATTCATGTGGTACATTTGATATTTGAGCTATACTTCATTGTATTGCCCACTTCCCCAGTCCCCATGCTTGATCCACTTGGCTAATCTAGGCAGAGATACTTGCTGAGCAATTCGTTATCACTCACCCCTTTATTTTACCATGCAGATCCACAGGACCCCGAGCCAGAGTTCATAGAGGATGAGCCTCGAGACTAGGTGCGGAGACCTGACTAGTAGCCATCAGTGGCATCTTTTCTATTTTGCTATTCAGCTCTGTAGTATGATATTTTGTACCAGTGACGTACTGATAACATTACTTCGGATGTATTAAGATGTACTTGTGTCGATGTTTTTTTTCTGCTTATGTTACTTTGCTTCCGCTCATCGATACATGTTATGACGATTTGTACATGAATGTTATCGACGCCTTGTACTTCTCGTAGTAGAGTACGGCGGGTGCACCGGACTAAGACCCTAGTCCTGGGCAGGGCGCTACTTGTGGTATCAGAGTGAAGGCTCCAGATCCACAGCGGGCAACATAAGATAAAAAACGACAAGTACGTAGGCTATGACTTTAGAGTTTAAGATTGTCTTCGAGGAATGAGCCAGCTTTAGAATAGGGTCATTAAAATGGGTTACTAGGATCTAACCTATACACATGAATGAAATGTTAGAAGAAAATTTTATTGACCAGGTAAACTGATAATGTAAAATAAATATGTCGATAGGATGGCTTCAAGACCACCAGGTAGACCACATATGGACAGATTAGCGCAGTTACCTCCACCGCCACCAGCACCACCGGCTGAAGACCCAGTGCCACCACCATCAAAACAAGTCCCCCTTCCACAGGCGCAGGGCCCTAGAGGTATTTCTCAAGCATTCTTTGACGCTATGATCCAGTTAGGGCAATCAGTTGGGAATGCTCAAGCTACACCAGCCCCGCCACCTCAAAGTTGCAACCACAACAGATGGGCACTAGATATTTCTTTCGAGAACTTAAGAGATCCCGTGTGCCAAGTTTTGAAGGAGGCCCTGATCTAAACGAGGTTGAAAAATGGCTGGACGAGGCGAGAACTGTTTTGACTTACTGCAGGTACGCGATGAGGTCAAGGCTCAGATCATTCGCCCGTTTCTGATTGGCGAGGCCAACCAATAGTGGAAAACAAACATTAAACTGTTGGCTACACCTATTGCTTAGGAAGGATTCGTAGATGATTTCCAGAAATTTTATATTCCACCTTTGGTGACCATCAGAAAGATCGGCGAGTTTGAATCTCTGAAGCGAGAGGCTGGTATGACTGTTTCAGAATATACCAATCGTTTCACAGCACTAGATCGGTATGTTCCATCCGTAATGGCAAACAAAGGACTCAAAATGATCAAGTTCGAACAGGGATTAAGTTTAAGGATTCGGACCTGGATCGTAAATGCAAACCCAGTCAATTTTGGCCAGTTATTGGACGCATGCTATCGGGTTGAATAGGATATTGCTCGAAGAGATGAAGAGACTAAAGGCAAGAGACCTCGAGAAATAACAGGTGGAAGGACTGAGTAATGGACCAAGTTTCAGAAGGAATCAGGTGGGATGCCACAGCCCCAACATCAAGAACAGCCGAGATAGAGACAATTTCAACCACAGCGACGACAAAATCAAACACAGCCAGCTTTTCTTAAGTGTCAAACATGTCAGAAGAATCATCTTGGGGAATGTCGCAAGGAAAGAGGAGCATGTTTTAGGTGCGGCAAGACCGGACATATGATCAAAGAGTGTCCAAAGAGGCAGAAGCAGCACCAGCAAGGAGGATGTCCTCGGGTTAATGTTAATGTTCATATCATGATAGATGCAGAAGTAGAGGAGGCCCCGGATGTTGTGGGAGATATTCTCAATTATATGCTTTAACCTAATTATTATGGCCTGTTCTAAATTTTATACAATGTTTCATAGTAGAACTTCATGTTGGGATTTTTAGTATCTAATATAGAAATCCCATATTTGTATATGAGTGGATTCAGGTGTGATACTAGTAAATAGCTTACCGGCAAATGTGTTGTTCGACAGTGGCATAAGCCACTCCTTTATATATAAAAGATTTGCCAAGAATCTGGACAGCTGCCCTACCTGGTTAGAAACCCCCTATAGGGTTCTAGCAGCGAGCGATCAGATTATCGTGTCACTCCACTTGTATAAGAATTTTGGAATTCAAATAGAGGGTCAGCAATTCGAGGCAACCTTGATTCCGATACAGATGGGAGACGTTGATTTCATTATGGGTATGGACTGATTATTCCATAATCATGCCCAGATAGATTGTCGAAAGAAGCAAATACTGATCCAGAACCCAGAACGGAAAGGAATTATCTATCAGGGAAATAACAAATTAAAATTCTTGGTGTCATTTACTTTCAGCACTGATTTTCTGTTTCAGCACTGTTTACTGTTTTTAATCACGTTTGTAAAAATAGTAAACGAATTTCAAAAATCACGAAACTTTCAGGAAATATAGCCACACGTTTAAAGGTTCTTTTGCTGCAAGTTTCAACCCTTTTGGACAAGTATAAGTCATCCAAACACCCAAAGTTCTGAGACTAGTGCAGTCTGATTTTTAGGCTTGCAAAGGTTGAGACTTTGATTGTATTTGACTAACTTACCAAAAGAATTTTTCAAACATTTTTCAACCCATTTAAATATAACATATAAGGGGTTAGTGGTTAAAATTTCAGAGCATTTGGAGTTGTGTACAAATAGGACTTAATTTTTCAAATCAATATACCGTTTCTGGCAGATTTGCGCAATCTGACCACCGATGATTTTTCAAGGGGTTAGAGGTTGAATTTAAATCTGACATTTTTAGGAGACACTCATAACATCTGAGGCTAAGTTCTCTACAAATTTCAGAATTTTTGAAGACCTGAAACCTAGTTTTCAAAATGTTTTAAAACTGGTCCTGAAAACAGAAACTATTTTCAGAAGTTGGGTTTTTGGTTCAAACTAATTTTAAAAACCACATTTTCCGCACCCACTATTCAACCCTCCCTTTCTAGTGGTGCCTTGCAGATCTTACAATTGTTATCAGAGCGTAGGAACACTCACAACAATAGGATCCAACGATCTTAGTGAGATGGCAACCACTAGCGACAAAACCGAGCAAGAAGGTATGTCAAGCCAAATGCCTCCACTATTTGAAAATGAGGTAAATTCTGATTCTGACTCGGATTCTGAACTGCCTTATGATGATTTATATGTTGAATATCTTGAATTACATAAGTTTGCTAGAACTCTTGCAAAACAAAAGAAACGGTTAATTGAAGACAAGAAATTGTTAGAATCTTCTAACACAAATCTTGTGTCTCAATTAAACGATTCAAAAGAAGAGTCGTCTTGCATCATAAATTCATTAAAGACAGAGATTTCATCATTGACCACTCAAAATAATGGAATGAAATCCGAGATTTCAAACCTGAAATCAAGGAATACCGATTTAGAGAAAATGATGAAACAATTTGATACGGGATCTAACATGCTAGATCGCATTATTTTATCACAAAAACATGACAGTGAGAAAACTGGATTAGGATACATTGAGACAAACGAAGCATCATCTAAACCATCCAAGTTTGTTTTATCTAAGAAAGTAGACACATCTAAGGCATGCGTAGCGTCTAAAGTCACGCAAAGACCCCCTCTCCCCTCTTCTCGTCATATCTCTTCTTCATCTCATACGAAGTATAATTATGTGCCGTATAAATATGAGAAGAAGACTAGTACACCATTTATCTCATCTCATCGTGCTTCATATCATACAAAGAGTAATCATGTGTCATATAGAAAGCCACTGATGCATGTGCGACATTCATATCATACAAATGCGTCTAGATCACGCCACGTGCATGTAAACCGAAATACATATCAAAAACGAAAACCACACTATACGCATGATGGAATTCTTGGCCAAAGGCCAAACGCATCTGCACCTAAAGTATATTATGTTGTGCTTTCATCACCTTTCTCACCTTTTGGAGACCTAGAAGGATCACCCAAATTTGGGTACCAAAAGGGACATTTTCAAAGGGTTGAATAAATAACCCTTACAAACGCACGTTTGATATTATAAAATGCATGATTTCTTTTTCATCTCTATATGCTCTTTTGATTGACTTTCCAAAATAAAGGGGGAGAGAATGCATGATTTAAGGGGGAGAGAGATACTAACTGCATAAATCAAGGGGGAGCGGATTTGAAATTTGAAATTAAAATTTCGAATTTATGCATGATTGAAGGGGGAGCGATAAGATTTAAATCATGGTTATAGGTTATTTTGAAAATCATCAAAAGGGGGAGATTGTAGAGAAAAAGGGGTTTGAGTGATTTCAAAATACATGATTTAAACGTATTGCATAAAAACGTACATGACATAAACGTGTGCATGACATATTGCATATAACTTGCCTTATATAGTTCATATATAATGTTGCCGCACTAACGAGCCATGAAGCGTTAAATCTTACATCATATAGCAAACATTTGTTGTGTTTATACTATTTTCAGGTGCCACCATTAATGAACTAAACTAGTTTATTAAGTGAAGTACTTAGTTAATTAAACTAAGTAGTTCATTAAAGGAAGCTACATTTGGACAAGGCACAAAGGCAACAAGACTAAGAAAGGAAAGTCTCCTCCTCCCCATTTACTACATATGGCACGCCTACACATATATATAAATATATATTTTCTGATTTTTTGAAAAAGGCACATACACATGTATTCCAACGTACTACCGACACGTTATATATTTTACGTACGTACGTTAACGTCACACCATCATACTTAGCTCATATTTATGAGTATATTCAGGTCTTATATCATATGATATAAGTCATGGTGATGACAAATTAAATACGACACGTTAAAAGGTTCTAAACCAAAAATTGTAGTATCGGACGAATACCGAAACTTCGCCAACGTGTCACGTACTTGCCATAAATAGATGGCCAGCCCCTATACTTCAAAAATACTCATAACTTTTGTGCCTATGGTGATATTTCCAGCCATGAAATCATTCCATGTTGGCACATACAAATCACCCCACATTAAGGCCAAATTGTGGAGATTCCAATTTCAATTTTGTCACATGTTAATGGCGCCACTTTAAACCAGCTAAGTGCTCAGAATTAAAGTTTATATTATATATATTATGTGTAACATAATATATATAACATGCGCAAAAATTTGGAATTTAATTAGAGAAAAATCGGGTAATCGATAAACATCGAAAATTCGGTTTTCTACGCACACAACACATGGAACGTTTTTGGCACATCATACGACACGTATCTAGACACTTTTTACATATGTCATACATCTTAAAGTGTTCTAGAAAATTAAATTAAGGGCTGATTTGAATATGCCATGTGTGTATTATTAAATGTGCACTATTTTACAAAGTTTGCAAAAATAAAATTCAGCACAAGTATATACATATCACACACGCCTATACAGCTAAGATGGAGCATATGTGGAGCCTTGTTGGCATATTGATTGGTCAAGAATCAATCATACAATGTTGGTGATTTATAGAAAGAAGCTACAAAAGGTAATGTTTCAAACTTTATGCTGAAAATTTCAGCATGTGAATACTAGGCTGGCCGAATTTCTCCATTAATTACGCTATATTTTGTGTCTTGAAACATGTGGTTAATTAGGCTATTTTCAGGTGCCACCATTAATGAACTAAACTAGTTCATTAAGAGAAGTACTTAGTTAATTAAACTAAGTAGTTCATTAAAGGAAGCTACATTTGGACAAGGCACAAAGGCAACAAGACTAAGAAAGGAAAGTCTCCTCCTCCCCATTTACTACATATGGCACGCCTACACATATATATAAATATATATTTTCTGATTTTTTGAAAAAGGCACATACACATGTATTCCAACGTACTACATATATATATATATATATATATATATTATATATATATATTCAAATTTTTTTAAAAAAAGAAACGATACACACATATTCTGACGTACTACCGACACGTTAGATACATTACAAACATACGTAAACGTCACACCACTATATACACCTTATATTTATGAGTATATTCAGGTCTTATATCATATGATATAAGTTATGGTGATGACAAAATTATAGCGACGCGTTACAAGGTCATAAACCAAAAATTGTCTTATCAGGTGACTACAGAAACTTCACCGACGTGTCACGTACTTGCCATATAAAGATGGCCAGACCATATACACCAAAAATAGAAAAATATTTCTTGGCTCATATGTTGAAATCAGCCACTAAAGTATTCCATGTTGGCACACACAAATCACTCACAATTTAGGCTAAAATTGTGAAGATTCCAAATTGAAATTTTTTTTAAGCACGTGGGCGCCTCTCCCTAGTCACATGAGCTGAATATCTACTTTATTTAGTACACATTATGTGTAACATATTATATGTGACATGTGCAAGAAGTTTGAATTTAATCGGAGAAAAATCGTGTAATCGATGAAAGTCAAAAATTCGGTTTTCTACGAACATACCACATGGAACTTTTTTTGGCATGAGATGTAACATGTATCTAGACACTTTTTACACATTCAAGACATGTTAAAGTTTTCTAGAAAATTCAAAATAAGACTGATTATGATTTACCATATATGTGCAAATATTGTGCATTATTTGACAAAGCTTACTAAAGTGAAATTTTAGCACATGTCCAGCTCATATCACACGCATATTACATCTTGATTGGAGCCAAGGTAGAGCTTATTTAGCACAAGATTGGTGACATTGAAGAGGGCACCACACAACAAAAGATTTCAAAATGCAACATATGCTAAAAATTTTAAGCACATGCTCATAAGTGGCCGATTTTTTGAGTGATATTGTCTTCAATTTGCTTCCCAAAATTCAAGGGATTGAAGTGTGGTTGTATGGTAATGTCTTGAATACATTTGAGCACATGTTTTGTTAGTTTTTTTTTCAGATTTTACAGCTCATTAAAGGGTGCCAGGTTGGACCAATTAACAAGTGACAAGTAAGCAAGGTCAAGTCATCCTTCTAATCATGTGGCGCCAAGTAAGCAAGATGGTGTCATCTCTACACAAGGAAATCTTCCAAAGACATTAAAGAGAATTCTCAAGATGGAAGAAAGCCCTAAAGGGGGCGGCCACATGTAGATAAAAAGGGAAGAATAGTGCAAACAAGCTAAGGCTACAACTCACATTCTCTCAAGTGCAAGAAGCTATACTACTTCCTTCTTCTCTTTTTCTTTCTTCTTCTTCTTTTCTCAAGCCTATTGTTCATATATTATACATATTGTATAGGCTTTGAAACCTTCATTCGATCGGTGGTGGTGTCTGTGATTTGTTTGCTCGATTGAATTAATTGTAAAAGGGTGGAGTTAGTGTTTACATCCAGTCACCCTTGTGGTAAGGTTTTTATTGTGTTTAGTGATAACCGAGGAAGGTGTCCTTGAAGACTAGAGTAGGTTGATTTAACCAAACTAGTATAAAATCCTTGGTGTTCTTACTTTACTGCACTTTACTTTCAATTTTCAGTTTTCTGTGTTGATTTCGTTACAACGGCAAAAATAGTAAACGATTTTTAAAAATTATAAAACTTTGTAGAAATATATCCACATATCCTAGCTTTCATTTTGCACAAGTTTCAACTCATTTGGATAAGTATAATTTAGTCAAACATGATTAATTCTGAGACTAGTTTAATCTGATTTTTAGATTTGCAAAGGTTGAGAACATCAACGTGGTTGATATACTTCCCAAAAGAATTTTCAAAAACTGTTTAAACCCATTAAAATAAATATCTTGAGGGTCTTTTCATTAAATTTTCAGACCATTTGCAGTCACCAATTAATCGGAATAAATTTTTCAAGTCGAAGTGCAGTTTCTGGCAGATTTGCACAATCTGACCAAAAATGTATTTTCAAGAGGTTAGGAGTGGAATTGTAATTTGAAATTTGTATGTGATACTCAGAACATCTGAGAGTAGATTCTCACCAAATTTCATAATTTTTGGAGGTCTGTAACTAAGTCATTCAAATATTTCAAATCAGGATCTGAAAACAGAAACTGTTTTCAGAAGTGGGATTTTTGGTACAAACGTTTTCAAAAACTAAATTTTCTGCACTCACTATTCAACCCCCTTCTTCTAGTGGTGCTATACAAGTCTTACAAGTGGTATCAGAGTGCAGGCACATTCACGACAAGAAGATCCAACGATCTTTGTGAGATGGCAACCACTAGTCACAAGACCGAACAAGTGGTATGCCGAGTCAAAGGCCTCCTCTTTTTGACGGTAAGTCCTTCGTACAATGGAAATTCAGAATGAAACTTTTTCTTATGGCCATTGATATAGACTTGTGGTCCATTACAGAAGATGGTCTATTTATTCCTTCTAAGTTATCTACTGTTGATGGTGTCACAGTAGAGGTCGTAAAACCGAAACAAGAATATTCTAGTGATGACAAAAAGAAATTAAATATGAATGCTAGAGCCATGCAACTTCTTTTAAACTGGTTGAGTAAAAGTGAATCGAGTTATGTGTTTAATTGCTCTAGTGCCAAGAGATGTTCAGAATTCTTGAAATGAAACATGAAGGGACTAGTCAAGTTAAAGAGTCTAAAATTAATATGCTTATGTCTACTCTTGAGTCTTTCAAGTTATTACCAAATGAGTCTATTGTTGATATGGACTTACGCTTGACTAACATCTACAATTCTCTTGAGTCTCTTGGAAAAGCTTTTTCTATACAGGAAAAGGTTCAAAAGGTGCTAAGGAGTCTCCCATCCGAATGGGACTCCAAAGTCAAAGCAATTGAGGAAAGTAAAGAAACAAGATCAATAAAAATGGAGGAACTAATCGGATCTTTAAAGGTATACGAAAACAAACTTACACTAAGGAAATCGGAATCAACGTCAAAATAAGGTAAGTCTATTGCTTTTAAATCAAATGAATACGTCTCTACCTCTTCCGATCACGTAGATGATAGTGATACTGAATTGGACAACGAAGATCTAATATTATTGGCTAAAGGTTTGAGAAAATTTATGAAAAAGTCATTAAATAATAAACCTAAGTTGTTAACACTAAAAGAAGTAAAAATAAAAATAACAAAAAAGACATGAAGTGCTATGAATGTGGAAAACTTGGACGCTTGTCATATGACTGCCCGAACAAGGACAAACAAATAAACAAAAACCGTGACAAGCACTGTAATAAAAATAGATCCGTCTCAGAACCTAGACAAAGGAATTCAAGAAGAGCTCTCAAAGCCTTCACTTGGAGTGACTCATCTGACTCTGAGACTGATGATACCGAGGAACAGACGGCACAAGTATGATTTGCATCCAAAGCATCAAACGAGGTATCTTCTGATTCTGATTCTGATTCTGAACCTTCTTATGATGATTTGTTTAGTCAATATCTTGAACTTCATAAATTCACAAAGACACTTGCAAAAGAAAAGATACGGTTGATTGAAGACAAAAAGTTTTTAGAATCATCTAACACGAAGCTTGTTTCTCAATTAAACGATTCAAAAGAAGAGTCCTCTTGCACAATTAATGCATTGAAATCAGAGGTCTCATCATTAACGACAAAAAATAATGAAATGAAATCTGAGATTTCAAATTTGAAATCTAGAAATGCAGATATAGAAAATGGTAAAACAATTTGACATAGGTACAAACATGCTAGATCGCATCATCTCCTCACAGAAGCATAAAAGCGACAAAACCGGATTAGGATACATTGAGAAAAACAAAACACAAAATAAATCAACCAAATTCATTCTATCTTCTTATAAGAAAACACATGCATTCAAGACGAATGTAACACCTAAAAGGACGTCTAGATCACCTCCTACTTCATCTCATCGTGTTTCTTCCTCATATCATACAAGATATAATTATGTGCCGTATAAATATGAAAAGAAACCATTGATGCATACATAACACTCATTCAACATAAATGCATCTAGATCACGCACCATGCACACTAACACAAAGGTATATCAAAAACGAAGATCATACCATGTGCATGATGGGATTCTCGACCAAAGGCGAAACGCATTACCACCTAATGTCTATTATGTTGCTTCTTCATCTATACTCTCACCATTTGTAAGACTGAGAAAGGTCACCCAAGTTTGGGTACCAAAAGGTACTCTTACAAAGGGGTGAAGAACTAACTCACAAGGACCCAAAATAAAAGGGTACCTAAATCGTTGTTACACATTGCAGGGAACGAATACATGTAAAGGTACATCAATCAAGTGGTTCCTTGACAATAGTTCCTCGAGGCACATGATGGGTGACCCAAGCTTGTTTTCAAAGTTGAAGAAGGTTACAAAAGGTGGATCAGTAGCCTTTGGAGACAACAACGAAGGAAGAATCATCGGAAAAGGTACAATCGGAAACCCAAGCACTCTTCAAATCTCGAACGTGTTTTTGGTAAGTAATCTATCCTACGATTTTCTTAGCATCTCACAGTTTCTTGACAATGGTTTTGATGTGTGTTTCACGCACCCATATTGCAATATAGTAAATAAAAATGGAGAAACGATGTTAAAAGAAAAAAGAGAAGGAAATATTTTTACACTGTCTATGGATGACATGTTAGACGCTAAAGTAAAATGTTTTATGCTAATGAACTCAACGTGAATTTGTGGCATAGACGGTTAGGACATATTGGCATCTCAACTCTTGAAAAACTTCAGCGAAAGAATCTAGTACGAGGATTGCCTAAACTTGATTTAGACAACTTTCAGTTGTGTGAATCTTGTATATAAGGCAAACAAACATGCGAGTCACTTAAATCTAAAAATGAAATTAACACATCTAGAGTGTTAGAATTATTACACATTGACTTCTTTGGTCCTAGTCGTACTAGGAGTCCTGGTGGGCGACATTATGCATGTGTTATCATTGATGATTTTTCTTGCTATACATGGACTTTATTTCTTGCGAATAAAGATGATAGTGCCGTTGAGATTGCTAAATTAATAAAAAACTTGAAAATGAGTATGGTTTGAATGTGAAAAAGATTAGAAGTGATAGAGGCGGTGAATTTAAAAATAAAGACATGATTGCATTTTGCGAAGAAAAAGGTATTAAACACGAGTTTTTGCCATCTAGAACACCACAATTAAACAGAGTGGTAGAAAGAAAGAATAGGACACTACAAGAAATTTCAAAAACCATGCTATGTGAAAATAAGTTGCCTAGATTTTTGTGGGCAGAAGCCGTAAATTATGCATGCTATATAGTTATTTGCTTATTGGTTAGAAAGAAAATAAACAAAACTCCTTATGAAATTTTGAATGATCGCATGCCCAAAATTGATTACTTTCGTGTGTTTGCACTAAATGCTTTGTTTTGAATACAAAAGATAATCTAGATAAATTTGAGTCTGAATCCATCGAATGCATCTTTGTTGGATATTCTGTGAATTCTAAGGCATATAGATCTTTTGATCCTATCACTAGACAGATTTCAGAATATATTCATGTGAAATTTAATGAATTCGGTGAATATGAAATAAATAAAGAAAATGACGATGATTTTGAACTAAAGCCCGTGTTAGATGATATAGAAGAAAATATCATACATGATGAACACGAAACACTAGAAATGCATGATCACTTAGAAATGAATGATAACTTAAGAAATAATCAACAAGATGGCATAGAGATCACCCACATGACCTTATCGTAGGCGACATAACACAAGGAGTCTAACCACGTAGAAGAATGAATCCGGATGAAATAAATCAATTCCATGCTATGATATCTGAAATTGAACCCAACAATGCATTTGATGCTTTAAATGATTCTTCTTGGATTGACGCTATGCATGATGAATTGAATTTATTCACAAGGAATGATGTATGGGATTCAGTGCCACAACCACAAGATAAAACGATAATAGGCACAAAGTGGTTCTTTAGAAACAAAATGAATGAAGAAGGTAAAGTCGTTAAAAACAAAGTAAGGCTTGTAGCACAAGGCTATAATCAAGAAGAGGGAATAGACTACGACGAAACATTTGCACCCGTAGGATGCTTAGAAGCCATATGATTATTACTTGTTATTGCTTGCATGAAGGATTTTAAACTTTATCAAATGGACGTAAAAAGTACATTTGTAAATAGCTTTATACAAGAAGAAGTATATGTGAAACAACCACCCTGTTTTGAGAATTTAAAATATCCTAATCATGTGTACAAATTAAAGAATGCGCTATATGGTTTAAAACAAGCACCTAGGGCTTGGTATGATCGTTTTGCTACTTTTCTTTTAGAAAATGGATTTAAAAGGGGCAACATAAATAGTACTCTATTCTTAAAACAAGAAAAATCAGATTTACTTGTTATTCAAATTTATGTTGATGGAAATGTCTTTGGATCTACATCTCATAAACTAGTTGAAGAATTCGAAATATGCATGAAATCCGAATGTGAAATGTCTGTGGTTGGTGAAATGAATTATTTTGTTGGCTTGCAAATTAAACAAACTAGTAAAGACATTCATATAAGTCAAGTAAAATATGTGAATGACATGATTAAAAAGTTTAATTTTGAAAATTTGAAACCATTCCCCACCCCTATGAGTGTAACAATTAAACTTGATAAAGATGAGAATGGAAAAGACTTTGATAATGGTTTGTATAGGTCTATGATTAGTTATTTGCTTTGCCTTACCGCAAGTAGACCCAATATCATGTTTAGTGTTTGTATGTGTGCTTGTTCACAAAGAAACCCTAAAGTATCACAATATAACCGGTAAAAAGGATATATCGATGCATTAAGCATACTCCAACTCTAGGAATTTGGTATGATAAGAATTGTGAATTTGACTTGCATGCTTATACTAATGCGGATTATGGCAGGTGTAAAATAGATAGAAAGAGCACAAGTGGAACATGTCAATTTATTGGAAATTCATTGATATCTTGGTTTTTGAAAAAGCAAGCAAGTGTGGCATTATCTACTACTGAAGCTGAATACATGGCACTTAGTCTTTGTTGCACACAACTCTTATTGCTAAAACAGCAACTATCTGATTTTGGAATCACGGTAAATCGCATTCCTATTTATTGTGATAGTATGAGTGCTATCAATTTGTCTATGAACCCCATATTACACTCTAAGACAAAGCACATAGAGGTACGATATCACTTTCTTCGTGATCATATAAACTGTGGTGATATCGTTATAGAACATGTACCTACTAAATCACAAGTAGCCGACATATTCACCAAAGCAATTAATCATGCCACGTATGAAAATCTATTCTCAAAATTAGGCATGATTTTGGTTAATTTGCTATAGATTGATCTTTCTTTCCATCCTTACATGTACTTTTAATATTATTTACAAAATAAAGGGGGAGAGAGAGCATGATTGCATGATTTAAGGGGAGCACAACGATATAAAATTCAAAATTCGAATTTGTACATAATTGGAGGGGAAGAAATCACATTTAAATCATGAACCAATGTTATTTTGTAAATCATCAAAAGGGGGAGATTGTTGAGAAAAAGAGTTTGAATGATTTACAAATGCATGATTTAAATGGTTTGAGTTTACGAAATCTATAAATAAATTATTACTTGACACGTTTATGTGATATACATGCTTCATATGCTTATATATATTGTTGCCATACTAACAAGCCATGAAGCATTAAAGCTTACATCATATGGCAAAAATTTGTTGTCTTTGTACTATTTTCAGGTGCCACAATTAATGAACTAAACTAGTTCATTAAGTAGAATGGTTAAGTTAATGAACTAACTAGTTCATTAAGTGGACACATATTTGGTGAAAGCTACATGGCAACAAATTTTGAAATGGAAAGTCTCCTCTCTACTCATCTTACACGCCATATATATATATATATATGTTCAAAATTTTTAAAAAAGGCACAATACACATATATTCCGACGTACTACTGACATGTTACATACATTACAAGCATACGTCGACGTCACACCACTATATACATCTCATATTTATGAGTATATTCAGGTCTTATGTCATATGATATAAGTCATGGTGATGACAAAATTATAACGACACGTTACAAGGTCATAAATCGAAAATTGTCGTATCGGATGACTACCGAAACTTCACCGACGTATCACGTACTTGGCATATAAAGATGGCCAGCCCATATACATCAAAAATAGCCAAATATTTCGTGGCTTACATGTTAAAATCAGACACTAAATCATTCCATTTGGCACACACAAATCACTAACAATTTAGGCTAAAATTGTGAAGATTTCAAATTCAAATTTTTTTAAGCACATGGGCGCCTCTCCCTAGTCACATGAGCTGAATATCTACTTTATTTAGTGCACATTATGTGTAACATAATATATATGACATGTGCAAGAATTTTGAATTTAATCGGAGAAAAATCGTGTAATCGATGAAAGCTGAAAATTCGGTTTTCTACGAACATACCACATGGAACGTTTTTTTGGCATGAGATATAACATGTATCTAGTCACTTTTTATACATTAAAGATATGTTAAAGTTTTCTAGAAAATTCAAAATAGGACTGATTATAATTTACCATATATGTGTAAATATTGTGCATTATTTGACAAAGCATACTAAAATGAAATTTCAGCACATGTCCATCTCATATCACACGCCTATTACATCTTGATTGGAGCCAAGGTGGTGCTTATTTGGCATTTCAATTGGTGGAGAATATGTCACACAAGATTGGTGACATTGAAGAGGGCACCACACAAGGAAAGATTTTAAAATGCAACAAATGCTGAAAATTTTCAGCACATGCTCATAAGTGGCCGATTTTTTGAGTGATATTGTCTTCAATTTGCTTCCCAAAATTCAATAGACTGAAGTGTATTTGTGTGGTAATGTCTTGAATACATTTGAGCACATGTTTTGTAAGTTTTTTTTCAGAATTTAAAGCTCATCAAAGGATGCCAAGTTGGACCAATTAACAAGTGACAAGTAAGTAAGGTCAAGTCATCCTTCCAATCATGTGGCACCAAGTAAGCAAGATGGTGTCATCTCTACACAAGGCAATATTCCAAAGACATTAAAGAGAATTCTTAAGAATAGTTCTGAGACTCATTCTGCATGAATAGTTTTGAGACTAGTTTAATCTGATTTTTAGATTTGCAAAGGTTGAGAACATCAACGTGGTTGATATACTTCCCAAAAGAATTTTCAAAAACTGTTTAAACCCATTAAAATAAATATCTTGAGGGTCTTGTCATTAAATTTTCAGACCATTTGCAGTCACCAATTAATCGGAATAAATTTTTCAAGTCGAAGTGCAGTTTCTGGCAGATTTGCACAATCTGGCCAAAAATGTATTTTCAAGAGGTTAGGAGTGGAATTGTAATTTGAAATTTTTATGAGATACTCAGAACATCGAAGTGTAGATTCTGACCAAATTTCATAATTTTTGGAGGTATGTAACTAGGTCATTCAAATATTTCAAATCAAGATCTTAAAACAGAAACTGTTTTCAGAAGTGGGGTGTTTAGTCCAAACGTTTCTAAAAACTATATTTTCCGCACTCAATATTCAATCCCCCATTCTATGGTTCTATACAGGTCCTACATATCTGACCGCGATACAGGTTTTTGAGCATTAAGGAAAGAAAACGAAGGATTTTTAGTGTATTCCCTTGAGGCAGAGAGCGAGACACCAACCCTGGAGAGCATTCCTGTAGTTCGAGAATTTCCAGAAGTATTTCTGAAAGACTTTCCAGGCTTGCCATTGGATATGGAGATTGACTTCGAGATTAGTGTAATGCCTGGAACAGAACCCATCTCGAAGACTACGTGCAGAATGGCTCCTGCAGAATTAAAAGAGCTGAAAGCACAATTACAGGAATTAATCAATAAAAAGTTCATCAAGCCTAGTGTATCACCTTAGGGAGCACCAGTGTTGTTTGTAAAGAAGAAAGACGGCAGCATGCAACTATGCGTCGACTATAGGGAATTAAATAAAGTTACTATCAAGAATAAGTACCCCTACCCCCAATTGATGAATTATTTGATCAACTGAGAGAGCCACTATATTCAGTTAAATCGATCTCTGTTCTGGTTATCATCAGCTGGAAATTAAAGCCGAAGACATTCCAAATACCATTTTTTGAACCCGATACAAGCATTACGAACTTTTGGTAATGACATTTGGACTGAATAATGCTCTAGCCACATTCATGGACCTAATGAATACTGTATTTTGTGAACAACTGGACAAGTTCATTGTATTGATCGATGACATCCTGGTATATTCGCCAGATGAGAATACTCACGCCGAACACTTGCGTGTAGTATTGAGTATCTTGAAAGAAAAACAATTGTATGCCAAGTTCAGCAAATGCGAGTTTTGGCTTTCTTAGGACATGTTGTGTCGGAAGCTGGCATAGCAGTGGATCCTAAGAAGATCAAGGCAATTACAGTTGGCCATGACCGAAGAATATGACCGAGTTTGACGTTTTATGGGGCTAGCCGGCTATTATCGAAAGTTTGTGGAGGGATTCTCCAGAATAGCAGTACCACTGACAAGACTAACACAAAAGAAAACCAAATTTGAGTGGACTGCAGACTACGGAAGAAGCTTTACTTAAGTCAAGCAAAGATTAACCTCGGCTCCAATCCTAGCCCAACCAGTTGCCGGAGAAAGTTACACTATTTACAGCGACGCTTCCCAAAATGGATTAGGTTGCGTCTTGATGCAGAAGGACCGAGTCATTGTGTATGCATCCCGACAGCTTAAACTCTATGAACAGAATTACCCGGTGCACGATTTGGAATTGGCCGCTATAGTGTTCGCACTAAAAATTTGGAGACATTATCTGTATAGAAGTGTATACCAATCATAAGAGTTTGAAAAACCTGTTCACCCAGAAGGAGTTAAATATAAGACAACACAGGTGGCTTGAACTAATTAAGTATTACGACTTGGCCATTTATTACCATCTGGGTAAAGCAAATAAGGTGGCTAATGCATTGAGTCGAAAGTCTATCCATGCAAGACAGATACCTCTAGAACAAGACCTAGTTGAATTCGAATTAGATATGGTCGAGTCTACAGCTAATATTCTAGCAACCTTAGTAATAACACCAACATTGATCGGTTGGATAAAAGATGCACAGTTAAGGGATGTCGAACTGTGAAGGATTGCAAATAAGGTTAAACAATCACCCACAGATGATTTTCGGTTAAGAGATGACGGCAGTATGGTTCCGAAGCCGTTGCGTGTACCATATGATAACAAAATCCGGAGAGAGATCCTGAAGGAAGCTCACACTACACGACTGTCCATACACCCCGAAGCCACTAAGATGTACCAAGATGTAAAGCAACATTTATGGTGGAATGGGATGAAATGACAAATAGCTGATTATGTGGAACGATGTTTAGTATGTCAGCAAGTGAAGGCAAAACACCAGAAGTCGGCAGGACTTCTGCAACCATTAGAAATTCTCGAATGGAAATGGGATCATATCACTATGGATTTCATCACAGGACTTCATAAGACCCGAGGAGGCAGTGACACCATATGGGTGATCGTGGACAGACTTACTAAATCTGCGCATTCCTTACCCATGACAAATCAAGCTTCAGTGGAAAAATTAGTACAAATGTATATGGATAACGTCATGAGTTTGCATGGTGTCCCAGTAAGTATAGTCTGTGACCGAGATTCACATTTCACTTCTAGATTTTGGACCGTATTTCAGCGTGCTATAGGTACTAAGATCCGGATGAGTACCGCATTCCACCCACAAACTGATGGACAGACCGAAAGAACTATTACAAACATTGGAGGACATGTTACATTCCTGTACATTGGATTTTCGGGGTAACTGGGACAAATATGTGAAGTTAATGGAGTTTGCTTATAACAATAGCTACCACAGCTCGATTGAAATGGCACCTTTCAAAGCGTTATATGGATGAAAGTGTCGATCCCCCTTGTATTGGGATGAAGTAGGTGAAAGAGCAATTACCATGCCAGAATTGTATAGGATCTGAAGGAACCACTAGAAGGAGGGGGGTTGAATAGTTGGTGCGGAAAGTGTGGTTTTTAAAATTTTTAAAACCAAAAACTCAACTTCTGAAAACAGATTCTGTTTTCAGGACCAGTTTTACAACGTTTTTAAAACTAGGTTGTAGGTCTTCCAAAAATCTGAAATTTTGAGAGAACTTAGCCTCAGATGTTATGAGTGTCTCCTAAAAATTTCAGATTTAAATTCAACCTTTTACCCCTTCAAAAATTGTTGGTGGTCAGATTGCGCGAATCTGCCAGAAACGGTAGACTGTTTTGAAAAATTTATTCCTATTTTTACTTAACTCCAATTGCTCTGAAATTTTAACCACGAACCCCTTATATGTTTTATTTAAATGGGTTGAAACAGTTTTGAAAAATTCTTTCGGAAATTTAGTCAAATATACTCAAAGTCTCAACCTTTGCAAGCCTGAAAATCAGACTGCACTAGTCTCAGAACTTTAGATGTTTGAGTGACTTATACTTATCCAAAAGGGTTGAAACTTGTGCCAAATTAACCCTGAGACGTGTGGCTATGTTTATGGAAATTTTCGTAATTTGTAAAAATCGTTTACTATTTTTACGAACGTAAACAAAAAAAGTAAACAATGGAGAAATAGAATATAAGTGCTGAAAGTAAATGACACCAAGAATTTTATACTGGTTCGGTTATAAACAACCTACTCCAATCTTCGAGGAACACCTTCCTCGGTTCACACTAGTCACACACGCAAGTACACCTTACCACAGGGTTGATGGAGTTACACACCAACTCCAACCCTTTACAAACCTTGTATGATGAATACAATTACGCACGAACACCACCACCTTGCAAGAATGAAGATTGATCACACCTTGATCAATCTTTTACAAAGATATAGAATGTGTGGTGGTCTAAGATAAGCCTATTCAAGAATAGGAATATAAGTACAATAGGCTTTCAAGAAGAAGAAAGAAAGAGAGTGTAGAAGAAAGGAGTGCTAGGCGTTTTTGATCCTTGAATTTGCAATGCTTGTTCTTGTCTTTTGTTTTTGCTCATCTACTAGAGTGTTCTAGAAAAATCAAATTAGGGCTGATTGCAATTTACCATGTGTGTGAAGATTATGCATTATTTGACAAAATTTACGCAAAAAGAATATAGCACATGTGCAGCTGAATATCACACACCTATGACACCTTTTTGGAGCCTAGGTGGAGCTTATTTAGCACTTTAATTGGTGAAAAATAATCCACACATAATTGGTGACATTGAAGAGGGCAACACACAAGGAAACATTTCAAAATAAACCACATGCTGAAATTTCAGCACATGGCTTCTCTTGTGACCGAATTTTGGCATAATTTCTTCCAAAATTGTGGGGAATCATAGCATGATTAATTGGAAATTAACCACCTTAATTTTAAGCATGTGTTTCAGATTTTTAAGAAGAATTTCCAGCTCATTTAAGGAGTGTCATGGTGGATAAGCAATGACCTATCAAGAAGTGACAGCTAGGCAAAAACAAGTCATTCCTCTAATCATATTGCACCAAGTAAGCATGGTTGTGTCGCCATCTTATACTAGGAAATCTTTTAAAGTATTCAAGACAAATTTTCAAAGGAAAAGATCAGCCATAGGGGCGACCAACACACTATAAAAAGGGGAAAGATGGTGCAAGACAATGTTAAGCCAAAGTTCCTACTCTTACAAGATCAAGCAAGACTATTCTCTTCTTCTCTTATTCTTTTCCCTTGCTCCTAGCCTCAAGCCTATTATTTTTATATTCCTTATATTATATAGTCTTTGTGTAAACCACCCACATACGTTCATCTCTTGTAAACGGTTGATCAAGGTGTGATCAAGCCTTCATTCGATCGGTGGTGGTCTTCGTGTTGTTGTGCTTGTTTGATTGTAAAAGGGTGGAGTTGGTGTATAACACCAGTCACCCGTGTGTCAAGGTGTTGTTTGTGTTTAGTGAATACCGAGAAAGGTATCCTCCAAGACTGGAGTAGGTTGATTTAACCGAACCAGTATAAAAATCTCGGTGTTCTTACTTTTCAGCACTTTTACTTTCAGTCATGTTTTCTGCATCGTATTTATTGCGACGGTAAAAATAGAAAACGTTTTTCAAAAATCACCAAACTTTTCAGAAACATAGCCAAAAGTCTTGGCTTTCATTTGAAACAAGTTTCATCAAATTTGGATAATTATAAGTCATTCAAACGTTCATATATGTGAGACTAGTGCAATGTGATTTTAAGATCTGCAAAGGTTGAGAACATCAACGTAATTGATATACTTGACAAAAGAATTTTGAAAAACAGTTTCATCTATTTAAAGTTCATATTCTAAGGGTCATACCATAAAATTTTCAGATCATTTGGAGTTCTCAATTAATAAGAATAAAGTTTTCATTTTGAGGAACAGTTTTTGGCAGATTGACACAATCGGAGTAAAAACATTCTTTCAAGGCCTTATACCTTGAATTTTAATCTGAAATTTTTATGAAACATACGTAACACTGAAAGTACTTTTTTCACCAAATTTCACAATTTTTGGAGGTCTACAACTTGATCATTCAGTTAATAAAATACCAGGTCTGAAAACAAAAAAAAATTCAGAAGTGAGTTATTGGTCTAAAAAGTTTTAAAACCCAATTTTCCCGCACTCACTATTCAACCCCCTTCTAGTGGTGCTATACAGGTCCTAAAAGTGGTATTAGAGCGAGTTTCACTCACAACAAGAAGATTTAACAATCTTTGTGAGATCGCATCCACTAGCCACAAAACAAAGCAAGAATGTATTCAAGCCAAAGGCCTCTATTTTTTGATAGAGAGGTAAATTCCAATTCTGATTCCGATTCTGAACCATCGTATCATCATTTACATGTTCAATATCTTGAATTGCATAAGTTTTCTAAGCCTCTTGCAAAAGGAAAAAACGCTTAATTGAAGACAAGAAATTGTTAGAATCCTCTAACACAAATCTTGTACCTCAATTAAACGATTCAAAAGAGGAGTCGTATAATTTGATTATTTCATTGAGATCTGAAATTCAATCCTTGAAATCCAAAAATATGGTAATGAAAGCCGAGATCTCAGATTTGAGATCAAGAAACGAAGATCTAGAAAAGATGGTAAAACAATTCAATAGAGGAACTTGCATGTTATATCGTCTCATTTCTTCGCAAAAACATGAAACTGACAAAACCGGATTATAATATATTGAAGATAATAGGTACAAAACAAATCTACAAATTTTGTTTTATCTTCATCTAAGCAACAATATGTATTTAAAACGATCGTAACGCCTAAGAAGGCGACAATACAATCTAGCGAGCCCCACGTTGCATCTCATCGCACTACTTCTTTTTCATCATATGGAAAATATAATTATGTGCCATACAGATATGAAAGAAATTCATTGATGCATATGCAACATTCATATCATACAAATGTATCTAGATCACACACCTGCATACAAACCAAAATGCTTATCAAAGCCGAAAATCACATTATTTTTACAATGATAGATTCGGTCATCATAGGTCAAATAGAAGTGATCACAACATGTACTATATTCCTTATTCATCTTTCTGTTCACCTTTTGTAAGATCAAGAAAGGTCACCCAAGCTTGGGTACCAAAAGGTACTCTTACAAAGGGTCGAATCACTAAACCTTAAGGATCCAAAAATAAAGGGTACTTACATGATTGTTCAATTTGCAGGGATCAAATAAAATAAGATATGTAGCAAACAAGTGGTGATCCATGTCTATCCTCAAAAAGAAGGTTACAAAAAGAGGATTTGTAACCTTTGGAGACAACAAAGGTAAAATAATTGGTAAGGACAATCGAAAATCCATGCGCACTACAGATTTCTAACATATTCCTGGTAAGCTACTTATCCTACGACTTGTTTGATATTTCACATTTTTGGTTTTGATATGACATAAAAGAAAATAGCATACACGATGAGTATGACACACTAAAAATGCATGGTTTCCATTGATATGTTATAAGTTGCTCTTTCTCTCCATTGTTACTAATTTTTTGATGTGATTTACAAAATAAAGGGGGAGAGAAAAGCATGATATAAGGGGGAGAGAGAGATAAAGTTAAGGAAAGCACGATAGTACAATATTATGAAATTCAAATTTTAAATTTGTGCATAATTTTAGGGGGAGCGATCACATTTAAATCATGGATAAATGTTATTTTGCAAATCATTAAAGGGGGAGATTGTTGAGAAATCGGGGTTTGAGTGAATTTAAAGTGCATGATTTAAATGTTACGTGTTTACGTCATAAATTTAAGTGTTACTTGATATATATATGTGATAAAAATGCTTTACATGCTTATATATATTGTTGTCGTCCTAACGTGTCATGAAGCGTTAAAGCTTACATCATATGGCAAACATTTGTTGTCTTTATACTATTTTCAGGTGCCATGATTAATGAACTAAACTAGTTCACAAAGTGAAGTGCTTAAGTTAATGAACTAACTCGTTCATTAAATGTAGACATATTTGGAAACAAACTTGAAATGGAAATGTAGAGAAAGGGGGTTTGAGTGATTACAAAATGCATGATTTAAATAACGGGTACTAAAGAAATGCATGACACGTTTCATGACTTAACATGTTTTTGCATGAAACCTGCCTTATATAGTTCATATATAATGTTGTCGTGCTAACGAGCCATGAAGATTTAAAGCTTGCATCAAATGGCGAGCATTTGTTGTGTTTGAACTATTTTTTGGTGCCACCATTAATGAACTAAACTAGTGAAGTACTTAGTTAAATGAACTAAGTAGTTCATTAAATGAAGCCATATTTGGAAAAGGCACAAAGGCAACAAACTGAAGAATGGAAAGTCTTCTTCTTCCCTCTCACATCACACGCCTTATATATTTATATATATTCAGATTTTTTTAAAAAGGCACTATACATATATATTCCAACGTACTACCAACGCGTTATATATTTTACGAACATACGTTAACGTCACACCACTATATTTAACTCATATTTATGAGTATATTCAGGTCTTATATCATATGATATAAGTCATGGTGATGACAAAAGTATTACGACACGTTACAAGGTTTTAAACCAAAAATTGTCGTATCGGGTGAATACCGAAACTTCGCCAACGTGTCACGTACTTGCCACATACAGATGGCCAGCCCCTACACTTCAAAAATGACAAAAAATTTCGTGGCCTACATGCTATATTCATCCATGAAATCATTCCATGTTGGCACACACAAATCACCCCCAATTAAGGCCAAATTGTGGAGATTTCAAATTCAACTTTTTATGCACATGGGGCGCCACTTACTTCAGCCATTAGAGCTGAATATTCAAGTTATTCTATGTATATTATGTGTGACATAATATATATATAACATGTGCAAAAAGTTTGAATTCAATTGGAAAAAAATCGCGTAATCGACAAAAGTCGAAAATTCGGTTTTCTACGAACACGACACAGGGAACATTTTTTGCATGACATATAACATGTATCTAGACACTTTTTACATACTCGATACATTCTAAAGTGTTCTATAAAAATCAATTAATGGCTGATTGGAATATACCATACGTGTATAATTATTGTGTACTATTTTACAAGGTTTGCAAAAATAAATTCAGCACATGTACAACCATTGTCACACGCCACCTCAGTCTTGTTGGAGCATATGTGGATCTTTGTTGGCATCTTTATTGGCCAAGAATGAAGTATACAAGGTTGGTGACATAAAGGAAAGAGCTACACAAGGTAACATTTCAAACTATGTCACATTTGTAACACATGCTGAAAATTTCAGCATGTGTGCATTGAGTTGGCAAAAATTATTATGATAAATTGTGCCATATTTACTTCTTTGAAATAAATGGATTGATTGGATGATAAAATGGCAATGATTTAAAGATGTTATGGAAATATTGTGATGATATTTTGAAATATCACACATGATGAAAATTTCAACATGTGTGGAATGCACTTGGCCGATTTTTGTCTTAAAATTCAGCATATTTGATTCGTTAATTTTCAAGGAATTAATCTATACCAAAATGGCAAGAATTTGAATGAGTTTTGGATAGTGCACATGCTGAAAACTTCAGCATGTGTTAAAGCAAGGTGGCCGATTTTATGGTGATTAAATGTGATTAATTGTCTTGCAAATTTCATGGAATTTATTATGTGACTTATGGCAACATTTTTATGACTAATTGGCACATTTTTTTAAGGGTTATTTGCAGATTTATCTAGTCATCAAATGATGGCAACTTTCATCCAATCAATGAGTGCCAAGTAAGCAAGGCTATAATGATCATCCAATGAGGAGTTGCCAAGTAAGCAAGTGAATGTCACAATGATGCAAGATACTCTTCCAAGGGCTGAAAAGATAATTTCCAAGAGGAAGAAAATGAAGGAGGGGGGCGGCCACATGTTGATAAAAAGAGAAGAAGGAGAGCAAACAAAATATAAGACAAGTCTAGCAAATCCAAGAGCTCAAAAAAAACGTTTTCATCATCCTCTTCTTCTACACTTCTTTCTTTCTTCTCTCTTAAAGCCTATTGTATTCATATTCATATATCTTGAATAGGCTTCATATAAACCACCATATACTCTATATTGTTGTAAAAGATTGATCAAGGTATGATCAATCTTGCATCCGCTAGGTGGTGGTGTTCGTGATCGTTGTAATCACTTACAAGGTTTGTAAAGGGTTGGAGTTGGTGTGTAACTCCATCAACCCTGTGTGGTAAGGTGTTGTTTGTTGTTTTGTGATTAGTGATAAACGATGAAGGTGTCCTCGAAGACTGGAGTAGGTTGATTTAACCGAACCAGTATAAAATTCCTTTGTTCTTTACTTTTCAGCACTTACTTTCAATTTCTAGCACAGTGCATCATTTTCATCACGTTTTTAAAAATAGTAAACGAACTTCAAAAATCACAAAACTTTCCAGAAAGATAGCCACACGTTTTAAGGTTCATTTGGCGTGAGTTTCAATCCTTTTGGACAAGTATAAGTCATCCAAACGTCAAAAGTTCTGAGACTAGTGCAGTCTGATTTTCAGGCTTGCAAAGGTTGAGACTTTGAACATAGTTGACTATCTTACCAAAGGAATTTTTCAAAACTATTTCAACCCAATTAAATACACATAATAAGGGGTTTGTCATTAAATATTCAGAGCATTTTGAGTCACGGTTAAATGGGAATTAATTTTTCAAATCAGACTATTGTTTCTGGCAAATTTACGCAATCTGACCACCAACAATTTTTAAAGGGGTTAAAGGTTGAATTTTAATCTGAAATTTTTTGGAGATACGCAAAACATCTGAGACTAAGATCTCTCCGAATTTCAGAATTTTTAAAGACCTGTAACCTAGTTTTCAAAACATTTCAAAACAAGTCCTGAAAACAGAAACTATTTTCAGAAGTTTGGTTTTTGGTTTAAAACAATTTTAAAAGCCAAATTTTCCGCACCCACTATTCAACCCCTCCTTCTAGTGGTGCCTTGCAGGTCCTACAAGTGGTATCAGAGTGCAGAAACACTCATAACAAAAAGATCCAATGATCTAAGTGAGATGCAATCACAAACTTCAAAACCGAGCAAGAAGGTATGTCTAGTCAAAGGCCTCCTCTTTTTGACGGTGAGTCTTTTATTCAATGAAAGTAAAAAATGAAACTTTTCCTTATGGCTATAGATATTGATCTATGGTCCATTATAGAAGATGGTCCATTTGTTCCATCAAAATTATCCACTGTAGATGGAGTCACACTAGAGGTTGTTAAGCCTAAACAATAGTATACTGGTGATGACAAAAAGAGACTGAGCATAAATGCTAGAGCCATGCAATTACTTCTAAATGGGCTAAGTAAAAGTGAATCTAGCTATGTGTCTAATTGTTCTAGTGCTCAAGAAATGTGGAGAATTCTCGAGATGAAACACGAAGGGACTAGTCAAGTAAAAGAGTCCAAAATTAACATTCTTATGTCCACACTTGAGTCATTTAAATTATTGCCAAATGAGTCTATCGTTGATATGGATCTACGCTTGACTAACATTTACAACTCTCTTGAGTCTCTTGGCAAAGCCTTCTCTATGCAGGAAAAGGTCCAAAAGGTATTACGAAGCCTTCCATCTGAATGGGACTCTAAAGTGACGGCTATAGAGGAGAGCAAAGAAACCAAGTCAATTAAAATGCAGGAACTAATTGGATCACTTAAGGTATATGAAAACAAACTCACTATAAGGAAATCGGAATCATCATCAAAACAAGGTAAGACTATTGCTTTTAAATCAAATGAATACGTCTCTACTTCTTCCGATCACGTAGATGATAGTGATTTTGAATCACACAACGATGACTTAATTTTATTGGCTAAAGGCTTGAGAAAATTCATGAGAAAGTCATTTAAAAACAAACCTAAGGCTACTTCCACTAAAAGAAATAAGAATAAAACAAATGACAAGGATGTTAATTGCTACGAATGCGGTAAACTTGGACATCTATCATATGACTACCCTAATAAGGACAAGCAAACAAACAAACACCTTGACAATGATCAGACCAAAAATAGACTCGTCTCAGAACCTAAGCAAAGGAGAAGAGCTCTCAAGGTCTCCACTTGGAGTGACACATCTGATTCTGATACTGATACAGAAGAGGAGACTGCACAAGTATGCTTTGCATCCAAAGTATCAAACGAGGTATCTTCTGACTCTGATTCTGACTCTGAGCCTTCATATGATGATCTTTTCAGTCAGTACTTAGAATTGCATAAATTTACTAAGACTCTCGCAAAAGAGATTAATTGAAGACAAGAAGTTGTTAGAATCCTCTAACACGAAACTTGTCGCTCAATTAAACGATTCAAAAGAAGAGTCGTCATGCATCATAAATGCATTAAAATCAGAGATCACATCATTGACATCACATAATAATGAAATGAAATCTGAGATTTCAAATTTGAAATCAAGGAATACAGATTTAGAAAAAATGATGAAGCAGTTTGATACGGGTTCTAACATGCTAGATCGCATTATTTTATCACAAAAACATTATAGTGATAAAACTGGATTAGGATACATTGAGACAAACAAAGCATCATCTAAACCAACCAAGTTTGTTTTGTCTAAGAAAGTAGACACATCAAAGATATACATAGCGCCTAAAGTAACGCAAAGACCCCCTCTTCCCTCATCTCGTCACATCTCTTCTTCATATCATACGAAATATAATTGTGTGCCATATAAATATGAGAAGAAACAAGTGATGCATACACGACATTCATTTCATCCATCTAGATCATGCACTATGCACACCAACACGAGGACATATCAAAAACGCACACCATATGATGCGCATAAAGGAGTTCTCGGCCAAAGGCCTCAAGTTCACTCACCACATGTCTACTACATTGCTCCTTCATCTAACATTCTTACCATTTGCTAGACCGAGAAGGATCACCCAAGTATGGGTACCGAAAGGTACTTTTACTAAGAGGTGAATAACTAACTCGTAAGGACCCAAAATTAAAAGGGTACCTAAATCATTATTGTACATTGCAGGAAACCCACACATCAAAAGATACATCTATCAAATGGTTCCGTGACAGTGGTTGCTCGAGGCACATGACGGGTGACCCGAGCTTGTTCACAAAGTTGAAGAAGGTCACAAAAGGCGGATCTGTGACCTTTGGAGACAACAATGAAGGAAGAATCATCGGAAAAGGTACAATCGGAAGCCCAAGCACCCTTCAAATCTCCAATGTCTTTTTTGTAAGCAACTTATCCTATAATCTTCTTAGCATCTCATAATTTATTGACAATGGTTTTGATGTGTGTTTTACTCATCCATATTGCAATATAATAAATAAAAATTGAGAAGTAGTGCTAAAAGGAAAAAAGGAAGGAAACATTTTTACGCTTTCTATGGATGACATGTTAGACGTAAGGTTATGTTTTATGTCAAATGAACCTAACGTTAACTTGTGGCATAGATGTTTAGGACACATTGGCATTTCTACACTTGAAAAACTCCAACGAAAAAACCTAATACGAGGATTGCATAAACTTGATTTAGACAACTTTCAGTTGTGTGAATGTTGCATTAAAGGCAAACAAACACGCGAGTCACTTAAACCTAAAAATGAAATAAGCACGTCTAGAGTTTTAGAATTGTTACACATTGATTTGTTTGGTCCTAGTTGCACTACGAGTCTCGGTGGACGTCATTATGCATGTGTGATTGTTGATGATTTTTCTCGTTATACTTGGACGTTATTTCTTGCAAATAAAGATGATAGTGCCATTGAGATTGCAAAACTAATAAAACAACTTGAAAATCAATATAGTTCAAATGTGAAAAAGATTAGAATCGATAGAGGCGGTGAATTTAAAAACAAGGACATGATTGCATTTTGCGAAGAAAAAGGAATCAAACACGAGTTTTCACCACCTAGAACTCCTCAACTAAATGGAGTAGTAGAAAGAAAGAATAGGACTCTACGAGAAATCGCTAGAACCATGTTGTGTGAAAATAAATTGCCTAGATTTTTGTGGGCGGAAGCCGTAAATTGTGCATGCTACATAGCCAATTGTTTATCTATTAGAAAGAAAATAAATAAAACGCCTTATGAGATATTAAATGATCGTATGCCTAAAATTGATTACTTTCGTGTGTTTGGTTGCAAATGCTTTGTTTTAAATACGAAAGATAATTTAGATAAGTTTGAATCTAAATCAATTGAGTGCATCTTTGTTGGGTATTCTACGAATTCAAAAGCATGTAGATGTTATGATCCCATCACTAGGCAAATTCTAGAATCCATTCATGTGAAGTTTAGTGAATTTGGTGAGATTGATAAAGGTAAAAAATATGATGATGATTTTGAATTAAAACCCGTGTTGGATGATGATGATGGCATGCATGATACACTAGAAATGCATGATCACTTAGAAATGCATGAGAACGTAGAAAATAATCAACCAAGATGGCATAGAGATCACCCACACGATCTCATTATAAGCGATATCACTCACGGTGTGCGACCACGTAGAAGAATAAATCCGGATGAAATAAATCAATTTCATGCCATGATATCCGAAATTGAACCTAAAAATGTGTTTGATGCTTTGAGTGATTCTTCTTGGATTGATGCTATGCATGATGAACTTAATCAATTTGTCAGAAATGATGTATGGGATTTAGTGCCACGACCACAAGATAAGACTATTATAGGCACAAAGTGGGTGTTTAGAAATAAAATAAATGAAGAAGGAAAAGTTGTTAGAAACAAGGCTAGACTTGTAGCACAAGGATATAATCAAGGGAAAGGAATAGATTATGACGAAACATTTGCACCCGTAGCACGTTTAGAAGCCATACGACTTTTACTTGCTATTTCTTGCATGAAAGGTTTTAAACTTTATCAAATGGACGTGAAAAGTGCATTTTTAAATGGCTTTATACAAGAAGAAGTATACGTGAAACAACCACCCGGTTTTGAAGATTTGAAACACCCCGATCACGTGTACAAACTAAAGAAGGCACTATATGGTTTAAAGCAAGCACCTAGAGCATGGTATGATCGTTTTGCTACTTTTCTCTTAGAAAATGGTTTTAAAAGAGGCACTATAGATAGTACTCTATTTTTAAAACAAGATAATTGGATTTACTAATCGTTCAATTTTATGTTGATGACATCATTTTCAGCTCCACCTCTCATAAACTTGTTGAAGATTTTGAAACTTGCATGAAATCTGAATTTGAAATGTCTATGGTTGGTGAATTGAATTACTTTCTTGGCTTGCAGATTAAACAAACGAGTAAAGGTATACATATAAGCCAAGTTAAGTATATAAATGATACGATTAAAAAGTTCAATTTTGGGAATTTAAAACCGTCCCCCACCCCTATGAATGTCACCACTAAACTAGATAAAGATGAACATGGTAAGGACTTTGATAATGCTTTATATAGGTCTATGATTGGCTCTTTGCTCTATCTTACTGCTAGTAGACCTGATATCATGTTCAGTGTATGTATGTGTGCACATTTTCAAAGTCAACCGAAAGTATCTCATTATAATGCTGTGAAAAGAATATTTTGCTATATTAAGCACACACCCACTTTAGGCATTTGGCATGATAAAGATTGTGAATTTAACTTGCATGCCTATACTAACGCGGATTATATTCGATGTAAAATAGATAGAAAAGCACGAGTGGCACTTGTCAATTTATAGGAAATTCACTTATTTCATGGTTTTCTAAAAAGCAAGCAAGCGTAGCCTTATCCACCACTGAAGCTGAATACGTGGCACTTAGTCTTTGTTGTAAACAATTACTATGACTAAAACAACAACTTTCTGACTTTGAGATTATGATAAATCAAATTCCAATTTATTGTGATAGTATGAGTGCCATAAACCTATCTAAGAACCCCGTTCTACATTCTAAGGCAAAGCATATAGAAGTACGCTATCACTTCCTTCGTGATCATGTAAATAATGGTGATATTGTCATTGATCACGTACGCACTGAGGCACAAGTAGCTGACATCTTCACTAAAGCACTAAATCAGGCGACGTATGAAATCTTCATTCTAAATTAGGCATGATTTCTGCTAATATGATTTGATATTTCTTTTCATCTTTACATGCACTTTTGATTGTGTTTCCAAAATAAAGGGGGAGAGAATGCATGATTTAAGGGGAGAGAGAGATTGATTGCACAAATCAAAGGGGAGAAAATTCGAAATTTGAAATTCAAAATTTGAATTTGTGCACGATTGGAGGGGGAGCGACAAAATTTAAATCATGAACTTAGGTTATTTTGCGAATCATCAAAAGGGGAAGATTCTAGAGATAAAGAGATTTGAGTGATTACAAAATGCATGATTTAAATAACGGGTACTAAAGGAATGAAGTATACAAGGTTGGTGACATAAAGGAATGAGCTACACAAGGTAACATTTCAAACTATGTCACATTTGTAACACATGCTGAAAATTTCATCATGTGTGCATTGAGTTAGCCAAAATTATTATGATAAATTGTGCCATATTTACTTCTTTAAATTAAATGGATTGATTAATGATAAAACGGCAATGATTTAAAGATGTTATGGAAATATTGTGATGATATTTTGAAATATCACACATGCTGAAAATTTCAGCATGTGTGGAATGCACTTGGCCGATTTTTGTCTTAAAATTCAGCATATTTGATTCTTCAATTTTCAAGGAATTAATCTATACCAACATGGCAAGAATTTGAACGAGTCTTGGATAGTGCACATGCTGAAATTTTCAGCATGTGTTAAAGCAAGGTGGCCGATTTTATGGTGATTAAATGTGATGAATTGTCTTGCAAATTTTATGGAATTTATTATGTGACTTATGGCAACATTTTTATGACTAATGATACATGTTTTTAAGGGTTATTTTCAGATTTATATAGTCATCAAATGATGCCAACTTTCATCCAATCAATGAGTACCAAGTAAGCAAGGCTATAATGATCATCCAATGAGGAGTTGCCAAGTAAGCAAGTGAATGTCACCATGATGCAAGATACTCTTCCAAGCACTTAAAAGATAATTTCCAAGAGGAAGAAAAGGAAGGAGGGGGGCGGCCACATGTTGATAAAAAAGAGAAGAAGGAGAGCAAACAAAATATAAGACAAGTCTTGCAAATCCAAGAGCTCAAAAAAATGTTTTCATCATCCTCTTCTTCTACACTTCTTTCTTTCTTCTCTCTTAAAGCCTATTGTATTCATATTCATATATCTTGAATATGCTTCATATATTGTTGTACACGGAAAATCATCTGGTACTTGAGACTTGTATAAGTGAATTAACGAAAGTTGCATCCTTCAAGTACATTTTACTAAGTTTTATTATTGCTTCCTTTATTATATTTTGATAAAGCAGATATTATAATCATTCAAGAATGAGTTATGGACCATGGCCAATTCACCTAAGGGCCTAAGGGATTTCGGCCACAAGGCACAAAAAGGGCCTTAGAAAGTTTTTTTTTTATTATAAGAAGGCTAATTTTAAGGGCCCTCTTAAAACAAGCCCAAATAGCAATTAAGGAGTTTTAAGTAGTGGGGCAATATTCCCCCAACCCTCACTACTTTTCGGCCCCATGAGTCCAAGAGGATTCAAGATTTTCCTCATTACATTTTAAATCAAGAAAAAGGGGAAATTAATTAAGAAAAAGGGGGCAACTACCCATATAGCATTCCATTAAACACACCTGAAAAAGTAATTCAAGCATGGTAAAGGCCACTAAATGCCTTAACCGCCGGATTCCCTCCATGGGATAACCAAGATGCATTTCAAATCTTACTAAGGTTACTTTATGTTAACCACAATGCTAAAGTAATCCAAGTTAGCATTAAAGTAACCCTAGTTGGATAAAGTAACTCAAGTTAGCATTAAAGTAACCTTGGTTGGCTAAAGTAATTCAAGCTAATTAACTCTAATTAGCCTAACCATGCCAAGGTAACCTCCTTCTTCCCTCTTGCTTCCCAAATGACTAAACCACTTAGCCTAGTGAAGAAAATTTCTCTCCAAGAAACTCTAGAACACTCTTACTCTCAACCCTCAAGAATTCACAAAGAGGAAAGGGGACAAGGACTTTCTCACCATTTCACACGGCCAACTTGAGCCAAGGTAGAACAAAACCTTCAAGCCTCAAGAATCTTCTAGGTCAGTAGAATGTCTAACTTCTTAGTTAAATTACATAATTCATAGAGTGAAGCTCACATTGCTACTTTTTCTTGCTTAAAAACCATGACCCCCATGGTCACTAGGTTCAAGCTTTTCAAGTTCTTAAGTGGTACTAGCTTCTTAGTGGTTTGAACACCATTCAAGCTTCATCTCGGTAAGCCAATCTAGCCTCCATTTAGTTTTTTCTTTCACTTAAGATAATGACTAGCGTTTGTTCTTTTTCCTCCTCCAAAACCGTGGGGTATATATATTGAAGAGGAGGGAGACTTCACTTCATTTCATCCAAGTTCCAAACTAAGGAAAGGTTTAAGCTTGAAGAGGCAAGTACACTATAAATATTCTTGACTAGTGTGTGAAAGTATATGCTTGAATGTCTAGTTATTACTAAGATTTAATCTTAGATGGAAAATGTTAAGCTTGAAGCATGAAGATTTCGGATTCCTTAGGAAAAGTGGCTTGCACGTATGAATATGATGCTTGTCTAAGATGAATGTGGCAAAGTTCTCTTCTTTAATGTGTAAGGGGGACGGTGGAATGAAAAGTTTGGGGTAAATATTGTTCTTGTGAGAGATTGTGATTTGTGGGGTAAAGGATGCCTATAAGTTATATGCTTTATGATTTAGGTGTAATATGTTCATTATAGAAATGAAATTTAAGCCCCTTGCATGTGAATGAAACGGGCTGTTTTGGGGGTATGGGACATACAAACTAAATGTGCCGTGAATATACTTTACTATGTACAAAATGTGCAAATTCAAGGTGTGCTATGTGTAACCTTCAAAATCGTTTTTGAAGTGATTTGTAGGTGACCTTTGGAATGTATTAGAACCTGTAAAGTTTATGCTAAGAAGTGTACTTGATAATTAGTAAGCCATTCTTGAGGAATAACTTAAGTTGGGACACTTGTAGTAAGTAAAGTGACAAAAGGGAAAAATCACTGGAACAGGACAGATTCATGTGATGTTTTGTATGACCTAAAAAGGGACCTTAGAGGTATTCAATTAAGCTAATATTTGGCATGACCTTAGCCCTATGTATGTAGTAAATATGAGAGTTGAAATTTTGGTAAAAGAAGTTATGTTTTGTCCTTAATGGAATTTTTAGTAAAGCTGGTCAAGCTGAAATTACTGGACTGGACAGAATTTAAGTGATGTATTGAGTTTGAATTTTTGAAAAAGGACTTACGGTTTGGTCACAATAAAATTTGTAGTAAAACTGGCCACTCCAAAATCAGCATGTACCCGTTTTTGGAAAAGTGAGTAAATGACCTCTTAAAAGTGATTATATTACTCCGGAAATTTTATGACAATTACTTAGGACATAGATGAGAATGCCCATGTAAATTACTCATCTTGAAATTATTATTTTAAGGGGTAACTACTGAAATTAAGTGAACACTACCAAACTAGAAAACTCGGCCGAATTACGAAACTAGTTGGGAGACTTCGTTCTTGCGGTATAGACCTGTTTGAACAGCTTGGTATTATGAACATTAATTCTCGGTATGTTTGCAGTATTTTCCAGGTTTTTGCCCAAATTAAATAAGACTAATTGGGTTTGAAGGAAAGGTAAAAGAGGAGTGCTGCACTGCTGAATTCAGCAGTACCCTGTTTAGTAATTTAATAGCTTAAGGGTCTTACATGTCTCGAAACGTTATGAAACCTTTATGGCGAATAGAAAAGACACCCTTATGCATGTGTATGTCAAGAAATCATGATAATAGGCCTAAAACATGAGGTTTCTAGGCCGAGCAAACGGAACAATAATTCTGGAAATTTTTCAAGCCTAAAGAATATGACCATACATGTATGTACGCGATGCGTTTTGTCACGAATTGCATAGTGCATGTCATACATTGCATCATCGTCATTTACATGATTTATGAAACTGATTTTATGACAAAGAATGATGAAAAAGCATTTTTAAAGAAAAGATTCAGTTTTGAAAAGAACGCTTTCCAGTGGTACCATTTATTTCTGGCCAGCTTAACCTGTTCCAGATCCGGGGTTAATTGATCTGATGATTATGACCGTATAGGCCCGGAGAGAATAGACCTGATTATGACGATTATGACCGTACAGGCCCAGAGAGAATAGACCTGATGACTATGATTGATGATATGACTGTTTTCGGATCCAGAAATAATAGATTCGAAGGGATGAGCATGACCGCCTCAGATCCGGATATAATAGATCTGAACACTCTCTTGTTTTTATTGGCGATGATGTTTTGAAAGAAAGAACGAAAGAACCTATCCTCATTTTTATCATGATGCATCACATGTGCATACTCATGCATGTTGCATTTAATGGTTCGTCGAATATTTGGTACATTGTTGCTTAGGCTAAGATGTTATGACTTGATATCTCCTAAGTTATGATTTTTAATAAGTTATGAGCTTGTTACTTACGGATAATGGATGGAAGGTCAAGTATGTTACTAAACCAAAATTTTTGGGGTTTGGTTCTTGTATGTACTTTCCATTTAATTCATGATTATTTATGGTTTACTTGCTGGTGACGTTGTCACTCACCTTTATTTTTCCTCCCAGAACCCGCAGGAAATAGGGTCGAATGGATCGAGGACGAGCCTAGGGTTCCTCATCTGTAGAAGAGCGAAAGGAGGATGACTTAAGGGTTTTTGTCATGATGGTCAGGATTGATGAACTTTTTATGAACTTATGTTGGAAACATTGACTTTCGGATTTCCGCATTTGTGAACATGTTTGTAAAACTTATGATGGATGTTTAGACGCTTTTATTTTAAAAATTTTTATTCTGTCTCGGTTTTGCTTACTTGTTGATGTGTAAGCATGAATGTCCACATATTTTGTTATGGACTAAGACATGTTATGGATTGACGCCTAGTACTCTCCGTAGTGAAGTACGGCGGGCGCACCGTATCCGGCTAGGCTGGGGTGCGGGGCGCTACATATATACCACCATATACTCTATATTGTTCGTGATCGTTGTAATCACTTACAAGGTTTGTAAAGGGTTGGAGTTGGTGTGTAACTCCATCAAACCTGTGTAGTGAGGTGTTGTTTATTGTTTTGTGATTAGTGATAACCGAGGAAGGTGTCCTCGAAGACTGGAGTAGGTTGATTTAACCGAACCAGTATAAAATTCCTTGTGTTCTTTACTTTTCAGCACTTACTTTCAGTTTCCAGCACAGTGCATCATTTTCATCACATTCTCAAAAATAGTAAACGAACTTCAAAAATCACGAAACTTTCCAGAAACATAGCCACAAGTTTTAAGGTTCATTTGGCGCAAGTTGCAACCCTTTTGGACAAGTATAAGTCATCCAAACGACAAAAGTTCTGAGACTAGTGCAGTCTGATATTCAGGCTTGCAAAGGTTGAGACTTTGAACGTAGTTGACTATCTTCCCAAAGGAATTTTTCAAAAATGTTTCCAATTAAATAAACATAATAAGGGGTTTGTCATTAAATTTTCAGAGTATTTGGAGTCACGGTTAAATGGGAATTAATTTTTCAAATTAGACTACCGTTTTTGGCAAATTTGCGCAATCTGACCACCAACGATTTTTAAAGGGGTTAAAGGTTGAATTTTAATCTGAAATTTTTTGGAGATACTCAAAAACATCTGAGACTAAGATCTATCCAAATTTCAGAATTTTTGAAGACCTGTACCCTAGTTTTCAAAACGTTTCAAAACAGGTCCTGAAAACAGAAACTGTTTTCAGAAGTTGGATTTTTGGTTTAAAACAATTTTAAAAACCAAATTTTCCGCACCCACTATTCAACCCCCCCTTCTAGTGGTGCCTTGCAGGTCCTACAAGAAAGTCTCCTCATCTCATTGAAACTCACATGCCATATACATATATATATTTCATATACAAATTTTTTTATAAAAGACACACTATATACTTATGTACCGACGTACCACCGACACGTAATACACATCATCGACGTCTCACCACCATATGCACATTATATTTATGAGTATATACAGGTCTCATATCATACATTACAAGTCATATTGACACAAATATTATAACGACATGTCACGGAGCTATAAACCAAAAATTGTCGCATCGGATGATAGCCGAACCGTCACCGACATGTCACGTACTTACCATATGAAGATGGCTGTGACACATACACATAAAAATACTCAACTTTTGTGTCATACCATGCTTACACACATCAATTACCCATAATTTAGCCTAAACTTGTGGAGAATTCAAACTCATTTTTTAAAAAAGGCACATGGCATTTTTCTCAGACATTGGAGCTGATTATACATCTTATTTTATGTATATTATGTGTGACATAATACAGAGAAAAATCACGTAATCGACGAAAGTTGAAAATTTGGTTTTCTACACTTAGGCATACATGAAAACATTTTGGCCTTGATGTTACATGTATCTAGACACTTTTTACATATTCAAGACATATTAGAGTTTTCTAAAAAAATCAAATTAGGGCTGATTGCAATTTACCATGTATGTGAAGATTATGCATTATTTAAGAAAGTTTACATAAAAAGAATTCAGCACATGTGCAGCTGAATATCACACACCTATGACACCTTCTTGGAGCCTAGGTGGAGCTTATTTAGCACTTTAGTTGGTGGAGGATAAGACACACATAATTGGTGACATTGAAGAGGTCAACACACAAGGAAACATTTCAAAATAAACCACATATTGAAATTTCAGCACATGACTTCTCTTGTGGCCGAATTTTGGCATAATTTCTCTTCCAATTTCTTCCAAAATTGTGGGAGAATCATACCATGCATTCTTATTTTGTCACAAACAGATTTTTCTCAAACAAAAGCGGCTCTTTGCCCGGAGAATTGATTTAAGCGCTTAACTGCTAGTTCCATTCCAACAAACGAGTCCTCCGGCTACCTTAGAAATTTTAATTCCTAGAATAACGTTGACGATTCTCATATCCTTCATGTCGAAGTTTCGCATAACATCTTCTTTGTACTTATGATGACATCATGAGTATTGCCCATGATTAGCGTGTCGTCCATATAGAGACATACTATTACATATGCATTTGGCGTGTTCTTGATGTAGACACATTTGTCACACTCGTTAATCTTGAACCCGTTAGACAGCATCGCTTGATCAAACTTCAAGTGCCACTATTTATGTGCTTGCTTAAGTCTGTAATAAGGATTTAACAAATCTACAAACTTTCTTTTCTGGTCCTGGGACAAGAAATCCTTAGGGTTTTTCATAAAAATTTCTTTCTCCAACTCACCATTCAGAAAGGCAGTCTTTACATCCATCTGATGGATTTCTAAGTTGTAGACTGCAGCAATAGCAACTAGCATCCTTATAGAGGTGATCCTAGTTACTGGTGAGTAGGTGTCAAAAACGTTAAAGCCTTCCTTCTGTCGATAGCCTTTAGCTACCAACCGGGCCTTATACTTGTCGATAGACCCATCCTCTTTTAGTTTTTTCTTGAATATCCACTTACATCCAAGTGGTTTACTTCCTGGGGAAGGTCAACCAGCTATCAACTGTGATTTTGGAGAATAGAGTTTATCTCACTATTTATTGCTTCTTCCAAGAAGGGAGCTTCTTGGGTTGACATTGCCTCAGAGAAAGTTCTTGGCTTGTTCTCTACCATATAGGTTAGAAAATCTGGTCTAAAGGATGTTGGTATTCTGGCTTGCTTGCTTTGATGAGGTTCCTCAGTTTCTTGAGGGGTCGTCTCACGCACTCGCTTACGAATACTTGCCTCTTCATTGTTTTTGTCTTTCTTTGGAAAGACATTTTCAAAGAATACTGCATTTTTTGATTCCATGGCAACATTTTTATGTATGTCAGGAATGTCCGATTTATGCACCAAGAACCTCTATGCACTAATATTAGTTGCATATCCTATAAATATGCAATCAATCATTTTAGGCCCAATCCTTACTTGTCTTGGTTTAGGTACATCAACTTTTGCCAGACACCCCCACACTCTCAATTATTTCTAGCTAGGCATATAGCCTCTCCAAAGTTCATATGGGGTTTTATCCATCTTTTTAGACAGAATTCTATTTAAAATGACGTTGGCGGAGAGAATTGCTTCCCCCACAAGTACTGAGGTAAACCTGAACTTATCAACATAGCATTCATCATCTCCTTTAAGGTACGGTTTTTGCGTTCTGCAATACCGTTAGATTAAGGTGAATATGGTGCAGTCGTTTGATGAATGATGCCATTTTCTGAACAAAATTCATTAAACGGTGTGTCATATTCCACGCCTCTATCACTACGAATTGTTTTAATTCGTTTGCTAAGTTGATTCTCAGTTTCATTTTTATAATCTTTAAAAGCATCAACGGTCTCATTTTTGCTACTTAGCAAATAAACATAACAGTACCTAGTGCAACCGTCGATAAAAGTTACAAAATACTTTTTACCCACCTCTCGTTTGCACAAATTTTGAATCACATACATCTGTATGAATTAAATCCAAAGGTTCAGTGTTCCTTTCTATTAAAGAAAATGGCGCCTTTGCCATTTTTTGCTTCAACACAAATTTGGCATTTTTCCTTATTAAAATTCAATTTGTGTAATAAGTCAAAATTAATCATTCTTTGTATTGACTTGTAATTTACGTGTCCCAAATGAAAATACCATAACAAGAAGATTGAAGCATATAAGCAGAAAAGGAAGCATTATTATTCGCCACTGCGAGCAATTCTTTCTTGGATAATATCGTAATGACATTTAACTTGAACATCGTGTCAGTCAAGTACCCCTGTCCAAAATACATACCATTCTTTGAAAGAATTACTTTGTTTGACTCTAACAATAGTTTAAACCCATGCAAGACAGTAGAGCCCCAGAAACCAAATTCTTCCGAATGCCAGTAACATGCAGCACATTCTGCAAAGTCAGATGCTTTCCTGAGGTCAGCTTTAAAACAACTTTCACTTCTCCTTTTATCATTGATGAGGCAGCGTTCCCAGTGTAGAGTTGTTCATTGTTCCAGGCTTGTACTCTAAGGACATTGCCCTATTGGCACAGATATATCTTGTGGTTCTAGTATCCAGCCACCATTCGTGCATGTTCCTCATGGCATTGCACTCTAAGACCACAACACACAGATTCAGATCATCCATAGCATCAATGAGATTTGCTTTTGCTTTTTTTTTGCTTTTTCTTAGGTTGACGATAGTCACTACTGCGGTGTCCCTGGATTCCACAATTATAGCACTTCCCAGTGAACTTTTTAGCACTCTCTTTTCTTTTGGAGTTCACTCCAAGAGGGTTAGCTTTTTTCTTCTTCACCTCTATGACGTAGGGTTTGGCATGACCAGAACTCAAGTATGAATTTCTCTCAGATCTTCGATTATCTTTCTCTATGATCTTCCATCGTCATTGTCTTTCGTTTGTGCTTGAGATAGTACTTAAAGTCCCTCCACGAAGGAGGTAGCTTCTCAATAACGGCCGCAACCTGGAAAGATTCACTAAGCGTCATGTCCTCCTCTTCCATTTCGGCCACCAAAAATTGTAGTTCCTCAATCTAGGAAACTACAGTTTTGGAATCTGACATTTTAAAGTCCATGTACTTACCGACTATAAACTTTTTTGTGCCAGCATCTTTAGATCGATGCTTCTTATCTAAGCTAGCCACAACGATTTTGCATTTTTGTAAGTACAATACACGTCATACAGAGTATTATCTAAGCAACTAAAAATTTGGTTCAAAAAGACATAATTACTGTAAGACCAAGCATCATCTGCCAAGTTGTTCTACGTGTTTAGGTTCTGATCATCAACAGGAACCACCACAGGAGGGTCCTTGGTCAACAGTTTGGCTAATCCCAACGTTGTCAGGAAAAACAGCATCTTCTACTGCTACCTCTTGAAGAAACTTCTCCCAAACTTCTCGGGTTTCTCTACGTGACCAACTGCAACCTTCACAGCATTTGATCCAGATTCATCGGCACAGCAGTATTAGGCGCCAAGGGAACATCATTCACTTCGGGTACAGCACCAAATTCTGTACCGTTCATGCCATGAACTGAGCTTCGGCTTTCGTTCTCTAACATTGTTCAATAGAGAAAGAACAGATCAGAACAATTTCAAAAAAAAAGGATGAGTAGGAAAAAAATGCAAACCAGTGTAAGAACACTGTTTTGCATACGAAAATGAAACAATACAGAATTGAATACCAATAAGTCTTAAGATTGTTAGGAGCAAAAATCATGTACCAAGACGCAGTAATGGCGTGTGCGCAAGAACAAACAGTAAACAATAGATCAAACACGAGCGAGTTGAAGATTTTATCCTTAAGACTTATTGCTCTGGTACAGTGTGTCCAACCGGCGTTAGAAATCATCTCCAAGGAAGCAATGGGTACCTGTTCAGTCGAGCGGCCCTGCTACAACTTGAAACTCAGCGAACTTTCGAGCGCCCCCACTTCTCACGGACTTGATGCAGAATGAAGAAAGGAGAAAAGTGCAGAAAAGATGATTGTGTAAGGACTCATTAGTAAATAGAAACTAATTATAATTAAGCTCAAAGTATGTTGCTAACCAAGTTTGCAACTTGTCTTATTAGACCAAAACCAAAGTTTTTCCAATTACTCCAACATTGCTAGAAACACGGCCCTTTCAACAACGACACGCCCCCTGGCCTTATGTCTCATCACAACTTGTGGCATCTGCTTGTGCTGTTCTTTGTGATTATTCCAATGCTAATGATGTTCTTGCTCCATCATATAATTCCTTACATTCTCCTTTAACATCTCTTGCATCACTGCCAATAACTTGGAGATAAATGGCACAAAACCTTTGTCGTATGAATAAGACGCCACCGGTGTTGGTGCCACCAGTGGCTGTACCACTGGAGCTACCTAGGCAACGATTTGTGCACCAGGTGTTTGAGAAAATAGCCAAACGAGAGTTATCGACGAAGGAGAAGGCTCTGTTGTCTGATTGAGAGTATTGGAAGAACCAACTCCAGGAAAGGACAGACTGAATAAGTCGGAGGGTAGATGACGGTCAATGGCGTCGCTAGCTAAGCTGGACAAACAGCGGTAGTTGTTGCAACTGGAATACACATTTGGGGAGGAGAAATGCTATGAAAACTGGACTCACTAACATCCATCTCGGATGGACTACTCGAGCTCAAACAAACCGGCACAGTAGAACGGCAACTGATCGATCGTTTGATGCGGCTGTTGGTAGTAATTCAAGTCAGACCAAATTGACTTCTGTACAGTTTGCTGGTGAATTAAAGTAGTGGCTGAGCTGCCGAACTGCACTGAAGGTTGTACCGATCGGCCAGGTCAAGACAATCTAGATAGCGCGATTGAGTTTACGTTTTGGATAGTCACCCGACATGCCGATCTCAGCACAATTGCACTTTAGAATAGTACAATGCTATCAGCCTTCCAGTCGAGCTGAACTAAATTCAGATTGATCAGTCAGATCAGATCAATCCAGCCAGCGCAATTGTATTTGCATTCTGGACTGATGGCCGACCTGCCGACCTCGACACCTCAACACAATAGAGCAACAGTTGTGCTTTCAGCCGCTTTGTCCGAGCTCAGCACACAAGCAGAGCTCAGCGCGGCAGTGCTGTAGAACAACGAATGCTCTCAGCCAAACAACAGAGCTCAGCACACAGTGGAGCTCAGCTTAGCAACATTGTACAACAACAGTGCTGCGCTATCTCTTGATCAGCTGAGCTCAACACAAAGCAGAGCTCAGCTCGGAAATAACCTTAACAGCTCAGCTAAGCAGATGTCCGAGGTGAGTCCAGGACTCTATCCTTAAGACATATTGCTCTGGTATACTGTGCCCAACCAGAAGGAGCAACCGTCTCCCGAGATACAATAGAGTCAGTTCAGAAGAGCGGCACTACAACGTATGAAATTAAATAAACCTATAAGCTATCCTGAACTTCTCGGATTACTGAGAAATGCAGAGTGTTTGTGTATGCGAGAAAAATGTGCAGAGAGGAACATTGCAGAGAAAAGAGAACCTTGAATTTTTAAGTGAGTGATCACAGAGGTCAGCTAGGCCATTATTTATAGAGAAATTCTGAGTTCAATTTTTTACAGTCAGCACAACTATAGGACTAGATGCTTGCTCGGCCTAAACCCTTGGATCAGATAACCGCACCAGGTCTGCCCTCAGCCTTCAGATCAAATAACTATTCAATCTGAGTCGTTACATCATGACAAATTCAGGTTAGCTCGGCACAGTTAAAGCTCAATAACTTTTCAAAATTTAAGCCTATCTTAAAAACCTAGAGAAGTTTAAACTCAAACAAACTTCACCCCAGCTGATAAAATCTGACCCACTGCTGCAGGACCTGGCCTGCAGTCTGCAGCCCGACCTGCAGCCTAGTCCGCAACGTCAGCCCATCAATTCTGCAGCTTAGTATGCAACCTGAGCCTATCAGGTTTGCAATTCAGTCCACTACCTAAGCCATACCTAGGCACGGGCCGAGCTGAGCTAATTTTTTCTCTTACTTTGAGAATTAATTTCTCATTCATCCGGTATCAAAATTGAGTGATTCAAAAGCCTAAAAATTATCTACTTGTCACGTAAATAATTAAAGACTCACTAGTTTCTACTCATCATTAATGAAACAAATCATAATCTTAGCTCAAGGTATGTTGCTAACCACAATTTACAACTTGGCCCAAATTCAAATTCTGTCCATTTTCTCCAACAATCCCCCACATGAATGGGAATTAATGCGAATGTATATGCAGACTCTATCGAGAAGTCAGACAAGAAAATGCTGCACCAGAAGAGGTAGCTTCTGGCTTTGAACCTTTCTTAGTGATATACTATCGAATCCACTCGGCTAATTAGTGACTTGGTGACTTGACTAACCGGCCTCCATTATGAACCTAGACAACAGTACTCACACAACATTTCCTTTCACACCTTTTTGGTTCTTATTATTATGTTCATTTTGACCATGAACGACTTGGTTTCAGAAGGTGTGTTAGAGAACTTTCTCCTTACAAAATTCTCATAGAAGCGTCCACATTTTACACTTACATAGGTGTTTCTTATCAAGAGTATTATGTCATACCCCACTTGAAATATCAAGATATAGGAACCATTAAAAGTCTCAGCTTACCCTTACTTTTCTGCAAACATCACATTTATTTAACAGAATAAGTAAGTGCTCACTGAACTCCATAACTTAGTGTTAGGAAACTGACGAGATCACTGCAAAAACGCACAGCGGAAAAGCAACACTTGATCTCCGATTTTCTACCAAGGACCCATGTTGTTCATTTAATTCGTGAAAGAAATTCAAAAACCTTACCTCTATAGATTCAAAATCCGCAGACGAAGGAGGTGCGATGACACGAACACCCTCTATCAGTACCCACATGACTGCTTCCGTCCAAAGTGCTAGCTCTTGAAACGGCACGGCTGAAGAACTCGGTTTTTCTCCAAAAATGAGTTCTGTTTTTCTGTGATGCTTGTATGTAATCCCTGTACGAACCCTAAGGGGTTGCCGGCTAAAAAAACGTTTTCTGCGCTATTCCACACGTCCTCCTCCGCCATGATCCCTCCGAAAACAGTGCAGAAATATAAGGGGAGTCCGATGATCTCATTTACGGAGGAAGAAATTGCATCATTAGCGGAACCATACAAATTCTCATTGGTTGGAACTTTTTGGTATGGCAAGCCTTCGATCACCACAATTCGCTCGACAATGGACATAATCGGTTTTATTGGATCGGTGCAGGTCGGTCTTCTGGATGCTAAACATGTGGTATTACACTTTCAACAGGAACAAGATTATTTGCGTTGTTTTGCCCGACGTAGTTGGATGATCGCAAGAAAGTATATGCGAGTCACAAAGTGGACCCCTACGTATGATCCCACTGTTGATGTTCCAATTGTACCAGTTTGGGTGTCCTTCCCAGGCCTCCCATTGCATTATCATCAGAAATCTGCGTTAATGCAGATAGGCAAGATGCTGGGCGATCCAATGAAATTAGACACGGCAACAGCGGAAGCCATAAGACCATCAGTTGCACGTCTATGTATTGAAATTGATGTTTCAAAAGAACTACCCAGCAGAGTTTTTATTCAAGCATTGAACAGGGTGGTGCAGCAACAGGTTATATATGAAGATTTACCCTCCTACTGTTCGAAATGCTTCAGGCTGGGACATAAAGTTGCGGACTGCAAACAGAATAATGAAGGAAAAATCGTTGAACTTCCGTCTGCTAAGGAAACTCAATCGCAGGCTAAAGATTATATACAAAAATCAAAAGACACTGCAAAGGAGCAACGATGGACACCGACAAAACTCTGGTTTCGAATCCACAGCAGACCAAGGAGACTAATGCACTGTCAGCTTCTCCAGACTTCACATCATCACGTATGGTCTCATATGTTCAGGATCTTGCCAGATTACAGGGAGTGGATGATAGTTTTATGGCAGATATCTCCCATCCAACCAACTTGTTTTCAATCTCAGATAGTGAAGTCGCTCTGGAAGTATATGAATCGCATCAACCTGTAACCATTGGTCCTACGCCTAAAGAAATTGTTACAGAAATTCTTACTGATATAATGCAGGCTGTTACCTCTACTGATCACAGCCCAACTGAGGATGTTCACCCAGCAACTCCCACAGCAAATCTTATAGACGACCCGTTTCAGGTTCCTCCTCGGCTTCTTCGTCGTCATCGTCGTAATTTTGAGCCCTCTTCACCACCACACACAAGATCAAGGGCGGCTATCTCCAACTCATTTGACTGTTTATCAACTCAATGAAGATAATGATCTGGAATGTGCGTGGTATCCGTACTTCTTTACCGCGTTTATTATCATTACAACGTAGACATCATCTGCACCTTCTAGTAATTATTGAGCCTAAGCTACGACCATCTTCGTTGGTACATTATAGACTACAATTAGGTTTCACAATGCACTATCAGTTTGTCAGGATAACATTTGGCTGTTTTGGAGTTCGTCTTTTTTGGCTTTGGAAGCAGACCGAGTTGGGGTTCAAAATCATTCACTGCAATTACAGTGGCTGTGTACTGGAGCTCGTTTTTACAGTACATTCATTTATGGCTTACACACTGCTGCGGCACGTCGTCCGCTTTGGGAAGATATCCAAGAGATACATTCTTTGATTGATTTACCGTGGCTACTAGGAGGGGATTTCAATACCTTCTTAACATTGGACAAACACAAAGGTCGTTCATCTCCTTCCCTTCGAACACTGCATGACTTTAATAATTGTGTCTCAGCATGTTCATTACAATCAATATCTTTTCAATGTACACCATTTACATGGAGTGATGGCAGAGGACTTGGACGGGTTTGGAGACGGCTAGATAGATATTTATGTACATCAAATTTTTTTGATCTCTTTGCCACCGTCTCGTATCAACATCTCAATCGCACGACATCGGATCATTGTCCTATCTACCTTCAGTGTACGGCAGATTGTCCAGCTAGGATCTCCTCGTTTAGATATCTGGATGTATGGACTACACATTCCGACTTTAAGCAGTTTGTTACACATCATTAGGGCTCCTTTAGCACAACGGGAGGTATGACGGGGTTCTATAGCAAACTTCGGCAACTCAAGCAGAAATTAAGGCAATGGAATAAGGATGTCTTTGGGAACATTTTTGATGCCCTTGATCATGCAGAATAAGAGACCCTCCGTTATGAGAAAGCATATGATCAGCAGCCGTCTGAAATGTCTTGTGAGTTATATCATCATAGCATGGCTTCATTAGTCAAACAGCAGCACCGAGCTAAATTGTTCTGGAAGCAAAAAGCTAACGTAAAATGGATGGAGGACGGAGACGCCAACACACGATATTACCACCAAATTGTAAAAGAAAAACATTGGCGGCAAACAATTAGCAGAATATTAGATTCCAATAGTGTGGAATATCAAAATATCGCCGATATTGAGAGTCAGGTTGTCCGCTATTACCAAACATTATTTACGGCAGAACAGTTAACAGATCCATCATCTTTGTTACAGTACATTCCCACTATACTAACGCCGGTGGACAATGCCATGTTGATGCTTATTCCGGATCCTCAAGAAGTACAAAAAGCAGTCTGGGATCTTAGCCCAACCAGTGTAGCGGGTCCTGATGGCTTCCCCGGCTCATTCTATCGATCTTTTTGGACTTTAATTAAGTCTGATGTGCATAAAGCGGTTCAAGAATTCTTTATTGGAGTGCGTCCTCCTCCCCAGCTTGCGGCGTTGCTTATTACACTCATTCCAAAGGTATCGAATCCACAGTCATTTAATGATTTTTGTCCTATTTGTTTGACAAACTTTATTGCCAAGGTCATTACCCGTCTTTTAGCAACACGCCTATCCGAGTTTCTTCCTAGACTTATATCTTCGGAACAAGCAGGATTTCTTAAGGGCCGGGGAATTACAGATCATATTCTGTTAGCTCAAGAAATGGTACACATGCTAGATAAAAAAATTCGTGGAGGACATGTTATAGTTAAACTAGATATGGCTAAAGCTTTTGACCGAGTGGATTGGACATATCTGTACCATCTTTTATTGAAGTTTGGCTTTGACGCAAAATTAGTGCGTATGATCTTAAATAATTTGTCGGCCACTCGATGCTCAGTACTCATAAATGGAAAATCGGTGGGTTTCTTCCCAGTCACACGCGGGGTGAAGCAAGGGGATCCTTTGTCCCCTTTGCTGTTTATCTTGGCTTCTGAAGGATTCTCACGTGGAATAAATGCATTAAGGAATTCGGGGGACCTACGTGGTTTTCAGCTGGGACGTGTGCCACATGTCTCGCATTTGGCCTTCGCAGATGATTTGGTGGTCTTTCTAAATGGCACTGCATCTAACATACGCAAATTCCGGACTTTTTTGGATATCTATCGTCTGCATCGGGGCAATTGGTAAATTTTCATAAAAGTCAAATAGTGGTGGGAAACACAGTTGATGGCTCTAGAGTGTCGAATCAACTTGGTATGCGGTTAGTATCATTACCCATTAAGTACCTTGGCTCATACTTATATAAGGGTGTCAATCGTTCACGTTACTGTACATCGCTTTTACAACATTTTGATAACCGCCTGAATTCTTGGTCATCGAAGTTGCTCTCCATGGCTGGTAGACTGGTCCTGATTAGGTATGTTTTGGCGACAATGCCCATACACATCATTGCAAGCTCCAGATTGCCTAAGAGCGTTATAAACACTTTAAATAAGAAAATGGCAGATTTCTTATAGAATGGAAGGCATCATTGGATATCTTGGTCACAAGTGTGTCAACCAATTGAGAATGGCGGATTAGGCATACGTAATTTGGATTTCGTCCAAAAGGTATATGATGGGCAACTATGGTGGAAGTATCACACTTCTAATACACTATGGGCAACATACAGTCGCGCAAAATATGGTCGCAGGATAGAACTCTATTCACATATTTATGATTCATCGGTTTGGAAGCGCATTTGCCATATCCACAGCTACATGCACAAATACGTTGATCCTCACCTGGATGATTTTCGATGGTTGGCAGACTCTGCGGGCCAATACACTATTAAATCGGCTTATATGTTATTACATTCGCAAGCCCCATTATTTGATCCATCTAAGTACATCTGGTGGCGAACCTCACCCCAGGGGTGAAGGTATTTTTGTGGCGCCTTTGGAGTCATGCTCTTCCCCTAACAAATACTCTTAGAGTATGGCAGGCTATATACCATTCGCAATGTGCTTTCTGCTTACAACAGTCAGATACGAGAGATCATATTTTCTTGCACTGTCCAGCAGTGCAACAACTGTGGACCCAGGTATCTTCTTTGTTTTTGGGGCCTATGCCTCGTCAAGCAACTATACAGGCTTATCTGTGTTGTTGGTGGCGTCGTTCTTCAGATGCGACCATGCAGGGTCATTTAAGTGTGGTGGTTCCCGCTTTTGTAGCATGGGGGATTTGGAAAGAATACACATCTATAAGATTTGGTGATCAAATATTTTCGGCTAATCGACTATATCAACAGATTCGTATGAGTATATACACATGGTGTGCATCTGTGCAGGGGCGGAAATTTGCTCAAGCAATTCCTCATCTCATTACAGCTGGGTTTTCCCCATATATAAAATTACGACGACATTGTATTGTTAAATGGGCATTGCCACCTTCCGGCAAATTAAAGTTAAACATCGACGCTGCTGCTGGGCGAAAATCAGCAGCAGGGGGGGCGGTTCTGCGTGATGCCTCTGGGACTTTTATCTCGGCCATTTGCTTTGCATTGCCTTGTATTTCCCCGGTACAGGCTAAATTAATGGCTTTATGGTTGTCCCTTACTTACTATGCGCCGACTTATGATGAACTACATGTCAAAACGGATTTTCGCCAATTGCTACAATTAGTCAGTAATCCTTCAACATACACAGGATCTTTACATTGGTTCATAAAACGTGCGGTTCACGTTTTGACTCTTAATGCATCCACCCTGGGTTTCTGTCCTCGGGAGGCAAATACGGCCGCACATGCTGTAGCAAGACATGGCTTCCATGCATCTGGAGTTTCTCACTATGCTACCATGTCTTCGTTGCCCAGTGAGGTACGTGCCAACATAATACTTGACACATTACCAACACTCAGACTATGATGCAGTGGCGTGCTTTCTTGGAGGTTGCCTATACCAGTCATTGGTGTAGGCAGCCATGGTATGATTTCTTCTCATTATCTGTTCTGTTTATCGGCGCATCCATCTTTCCATTTTTTGCTCAATCTGAAGATCATGTTTTTCTTTTTTACACGCGTGCTGAGGAACAACCAAGAAAAAACACTCAAGATATCTCCAAGTTACAAGGCTACGTATATCCATGGAGGTTGCTCATAGTCATTCAGCTATGGGCAACTTGGGTATGGTTCTATACTTTTTATGACATCCTTATGGACATTGATATTGCGTTGGTTACTAATCCACTTTTGCTGTGAGGTTTTCCCATGGAGAGACGGAGACAAGGCTACCATGTTCTACATTCACAGGCATATCAACAATACATCTGCATGAAGTTTGATTTCCTACGATTTAGGCTGACCCATTTCACTACCTTATTATATTCTACGCATATTCAATCAGCTAGCCATATAAATATGTACGCTTTTTCCTTCGTCAAGGTTTTATCCACAAGGGTGGTTTTATTTGACAAGGTTTTAATGCGGCATATCGTATATGACTGGCGTTTCCACATACTTTCAACGCTTTATGTGCTCTTTGTGTATAAAGACTTCCATAAGTTGTGAACAATGATGTAATAAGGTTTTCTCACACCATAAGTGAGGTTTATTAATAATATTTTGCTTATATAAAAAAATATAATCACAAAAAACAAAAATAATAATAATAATAATAATAATAATAATAATTAATATCTAATATTAATATTATTAATATTATTAATATCAGCCCATACGCATTCTTGTGTGTGACCCGATAGGCCCATATTAATTGGCAGTCGGTTGTATCTTCATTATGTTGGACCGTGCACCTGCAATAAACACCACTAGAGGGGGAGTGAATAGTGTTTAGTGGAAATTACACTACTACCCTTGATTAAAATCCCTTTTGCAAACAGAATCTGAGACTACCTCAGATTCAGAATCCGATTTTGAAAAATTCAAACATCAATGTACACAGCTCCAAAAATTATGAAAATTTCCAGAACTTAACTTCAATTTCTTGAAAAGACTCTGTCCAAATCTCAGTTAAAAATAAGATCGTTTGATCTTTCAAACAAATAAAAAAATTCAGATGGTCAATCTGGAAAGAATTGGACAGAATGTTACTGAAATCGAAAAACGTGTTTCTCTTTGAATACTCGACCAAAAAGGTTGATATTTATGTCAAAACACTCCGTACAATGTCTAGTTAATGTTTCCAAAAGGCCCTGACCTTGAACAATTCTTGGTTAAAACAGAATTCAAGTTTTCTCAAAACTGGTCAGGTTGCAGCCAGATTAGAGCAGTTGTTCTGCAACGACTGAAAGACTAACTTTCCCTTGCTCGAATCAAGTGATTCTTATTGAAAATGAAAGATAACAATCTGAAGTATAACTCCACCAAAAAGCACAAATTTTGAGAGTTTTTAGCTATTTTTTCAAAACGTAAGAAGTTGCGTGAAATCTGCAGCGAAAAAGGGCAGAAAACAGAAAAATATGAAGAAGACAAGAACACCAAGGATTTATCCTGGTTCGGTCAATGTGACCTACTCCAGTCCCAAGGAACACCTTTCCTTAGATTTCACTATGGTATGAACCAAATTACAATAAGAACCAAGCTTGATCCTTGGGTTAAACACCAACCCTATTCAAGACTTGGATGTACACCTCTATGCAACTCTTGGTCGCAACACCTCTATCACCTATTGATGTAGCCTTATAGATTTGGCTAATCAATCTTACAAATGAGACACAATAGGCTTGTAGCTCTACAACAAATATCACAAGAACACCTTGGATACAAAGAATGAAACAAGAAAGAGAAGAAGAAGATAGCAAGACAATTCAACTTTTGCTTTTTAGGTGTGTGTTCTTCTTCTTCACCTTTGCCTCCTATTTATAGTGTGAAATGGCTCTTGAAGATAAGAACTCTTATGTGTCACCATCTTCATCATCAATGCTTAAGTGTCTCCACATCATTGGTTGGCCACACAAACACCTTGTACATATGGCAAAATGAAACAACATAATTGGTCCATCTTGAAATTTCAGCATGACTGATTTTTCCACCTCAAAATAGTAAATAAAATGTGAAGATAATATAGTAGGATAAGATGGTATAACTCCTCCACTATCCCTTCAACTTCTTGGAAAAAGAATAGGCATGTGAGAGTTGAAGAATTCAAACAAAATCAGCTCTAACTTCAGCCATGTAGCCGTTGGCTACACTTTCAAATTTTCCAAGTTGGCAATTTTTGCCAACTAGCTTCTTTTTGATTGGTCCACTTGTCACGAAGCCATAAAATGAGTACATCATCATTTACACCTGTAAATACACGTTTGGAGGCTTTTATATATGAATATCAACTCAAATGTTTGAAGAAGAAATCAACAAATAATAGTTGACAAGATTATGTCATCATATAACACCGAAATTCTCACTATTTCTTCTTGTATGTTGTGATCATTTTCACACCTTTAACACCTTTAAATTCTTTGAAAGATGATGATTAATATCCTTCAATAATATATAGAAGAGGTTCTTCAAGAAAAAATAGAATGTGACATCACAACTCGTCACATATCCCGCTACTGTCGATAATATCATCAATTGAGAGAAATAATAGAAAATCACCAAACAATCTTCAATATAATTATCAATCAACTACAGAATGGCGCCCTGCACCCCGGCCCCGCCGAAGTCGGTGCACCCGCCGTACTTCACTAAGGAGAGTACTAGGCGTCATCCATACGCGTCATGAACCATGATAGCAATACATGGATTTTCGTGCTTACGCGCAACAAATAAGCGAAACTGTGGCAGAATTTAAAACTTCAAATTTAAAACGTCATCACAACCACTTAAAGTTTACAACCCACATCATTGTAGCAAAAAGCAACAAAAGTAAATTGTTTTCCAACTCCGCTACATTACTCAGTCATTTCCTTAAAGCTGGCAAGTTCGGTCTTCTAGTCCTGGCCTTCCTCCAGTGCACTCACGGGTAGGGAACCCTAGGTTCGTCATCAATCCATTCTATTTTGTCTCCTGCCACCTCTGGAGAGAAAAATAGGGTGAGTGACAATGTCACCAGCAAGTATACTATAATAATCATGAGTTAAATGGAAAGTGCGAACAAGAACCGAACCTCAAACAATATTTGGTTTAGAAGCATACCTGTCCTTCGTCCAACATTTAATAAGGATCATCGCTTAATGTGACAAGATCATAACTTAAGTAAAATCACCAATCGAAGCAGCATATAACATTAAGGTCTGTAACTTATATTAATGAAAAACACAATAAGAAATCATCACTTAGGGTCTACCGTGTCGTCACAACTTAAAGCTTCTGAGTCGCTACATAAATGCAACAAGCATGCATATGTTCGTGTGATGCATCATGATGAAATGAAATATGCTCTTTCATGTTTTCTTTTAAAATCATCGTCATCGTAAAACAGTAGATCATCAGGCCTATTATTTTCCGGGCCTGCACGGTCATTCTCTCAGATCACTTAACCCGGATCTGCTCAGGTTCATACTTTCAGATCACTTAACCCGGATCTGCTCAGGTTCATATTCTCAGATCACTTAACTCGGATATGCTCAGGTTCGTACTCTCAGATCACTTAACCCGGATCCGCTCAGATTCATACTCTCAGATCACTTAACCCGGATCTGCTCAGGTTCATACTGGCCAAGTTCATACTCACACACACACGGTACCGGTGGGGAATCATTCTTTTCAAAAATCATCTTTTGAAAACGCTTTTCATCTTTCTTTCTCATAAAAGACATGCTGTAAATCATGCTCATGACGATGATGCAATGCAATGACATGTGACGTGCAAACGATGGCATAATGCATGGCGTAAACGGATAGACACGTTTCGTTGTCATGCTGGAAATTTCCAGCTTAGTAGTGTCCACTTCTCCTTAGGAATTTCCTACTGAAATGCACGTGTTGGACCCATTTGACCACATGTTCTTCTCCGCAAATGTCATAAGTGAATGCCATGCATGCATTGTGGAATTACGATGTCAATAAGGGACTCGTTTGCTCTTTTTCATAAAATGATGTAACCTGAATTCTGGATTGACCATATTTTTTTATAAAATTTATTGTGGCCAATCCTTTGATCATTTCCTGGGATTTCCAACTCTCCAACTTAATAAACTCATTGTACTAGCATCCTGTCAATTTTTAGCCCATTTTCAATTTCCTAAGGCCCTTTTCCAGGTTATGCAAATTGTGACACCAATTCTGTCTATCCAGCATATTTCAGTTTGACCCATTTTACTAGAAAACTTATTAAAAATAAACCACAGCTTATTTTGACAAAATTCCAACTTCCACCTCTTCTTTATTCATGAGGTTAGTACCATGCCGAAAATTAGTGGATTTGCACACCCCTAAGGTCCATTTTTAGACTTCCAAACACGTTACTTACATTCTGCCCAGTACAACTTTTTCCAGCAGGACCAATCTCAGTAGGAAATTCATTAAAAATAAACCGTGGCTCTTTTTAAGGTGATTCCAACTCTCACATCTGAAAAACACATAAAACTAATAGCATACCAAAAATCAGTGGAATTGAGGGTTCCTAACGTCCCTATTCTGGCTTCACAAAACAGTCTAAATTTCGGTCCAGCTCCAGAATTTTCCAGGGTTCATATTCTCTTCTTAATTGCTCTTAGCTCACATTTTGCTACCCACACTTAGTAAAAATTTTGAGATGCACACACGCACCCTTCACCAACAGCCTCATTATTTGGTGCATGCAAGAAAATGATATAACCAAGAGTATATTAAGCCTATCACACAACAAGATCAAAACTTGTCCCCATTTTCTTGCTATATTGACATTTTTCATGTAGAATCATCCATCCTCCCTTATCCCTTCCACCGTGAGCATTTCATCATGAAAGAAAGAATCTTTAACACATCCAAGCCTAGATTATCACATAAATATGCATATAACCCTCAAAGAACACATCTTTGAAGCAAGGTTCCACTCCTACACATTTAAATGCCTAGGGCCGAAAGTTTTGGCCTTACAACTTACCATTTTACAACTAAGATTAGATCTTAGGTATTTCTAGCCATTCATGCACACACTTTCACATCTAAACCATAAAGAGTATAGTGTACTTGCCTTTGAAGCTTACTCTTCTTGGAAAGGTGAAAGAGTTGAAGTCTTTCTCTCTTCTACACAAGCATTCCCACGGTAGGGTGAGGAGAAAGAAATGAATATAGTTAGTCTATATTTTTATCTCAACATCCCTTTAAAAGAAAGCTAGATGGCTTACCAAAAGGAGTTTGAGTAGTGTCCAAGCTTCTCTAAGCTAGAGCTCTTGAATGCTTGAGATCCTTGTTCATAGAGACCACTAAGGGTCACGGTTTGAGCAAAGAGAGGTACACCATGAGTTTCATCTTCATGAAAGTATAGATGTCTTCTTAAGAAGCTAAGAACACTTACCTAATGTCACTTAGCTTTGGAGGAATCAAATCCTTCTTGATGCTCCTCTTGACCGTGGGGTTGGAAGAGAAAAAGGGAGAGAAGGAGACACTTTGGAGTGTTTGAAATCTAGGGAGTGCTAAAGTGTATTTTGGGAAAAACTCCTCTTCTCTTGGCTAGGTTAGCCGTTGGGTATAAGGGGTGGGGTGAGGGTTTTGTCCTAACCTTTTCAAATTAGATGTCCTAACCTTGGTTACCTTTGGTTAACCAAGGTTACTTTACTACTAACTATGGTTACTTTAGGCTAACCATAGTTTCTTTTGACTAACCCTAGTTTCTTTTAGGTTTGGTTAGGTTACACTTCATTAATCTAGCCACCCTTCACTTAATTAGCCTCCCTCCCCCTTTCCCTCTTAATGCAGCCGGCGGTTGGGGTCTTTAATGACCCCAACTAGCCTTTGTAATTTATTTTGCCATCCCTTTTGTTTTTCTAAAAAAAAAATAATACACATTTATGCCATTAGTTTATATTTAAATAGGGATTTTAGAAATAGCCCTTCTTGGCTATGGCCGAAACTCACAAAGCCATGGAGTGATTGGATCCTTTCTTGTAATACATACAGTACTCTTCATGATATACTTATAATGATCATTAACTTAATCAATACCAACGCAAGCGTACGTTGTCACATGTCCACCAACTCAACCTTAGGTACAAGAAGGATTCTATAATTGGGTTACAACATTCTCCCCTCCTTATCATAAGTTTCGTCCTCGAAACTTGGGAGTGCTATCCAAAGAGGTACGGGTACAAGTTCTTCATGTCTTCTTCTAATTCCCAGGTAGACTCTTCCACAGCATGGTTCTTCCATTGTACCTTAACCATCGGTATAGTTCGTTTCCTTAGCACCTTCTCTTTACGATCGACTATCTTTTCTGGTTCTTCCTCATAGGTCGTGTCAGCTTCTAGCTTCAAAGGTAGATCTTTTATGACATGACTAGGATCGTGTACATATCGTCGCAGTTGAGAGACATGAAACACGTCATGGATTTGAGATAGGGTGGGCGGTAGAGCGAGTCGATAGGTCACTTTCCCAATTCTTTCAAGAACCTCGTATGGCCCAATATATCTTGGGCTTAGCTTCCCTTTAATACCAAATCTTTTAACTCCATTCGTCGGCGACACTTTTATAAACACTTTTTCCCCATCTTGAAATTCCAAGGGTCGCTGCTTCTCATCTGCCCAAACCTTGTTTCTATCTTGGGCAGCTTGTAATTTTTGCCTTATGACTTTTATTTTCTCCCGGGTCTGCTCTACTAGGTCGGGTCCGGTGAGAACCCTGTCTCCTATTTCATCCCAGTAAAGGGGAGATCGGCATTTTCTTCCATAGAGCGCTTCGTACGGGGCCATTCCTATAGATCGATGGTAGCTGTTGTTATATGAGAATTCTACTAGCTTGAGACTTCGATCCCAGCTTTTCCCAAAATCGAGTGTGCAAGCTCGCAACATGTCTTCCAGTGTCTGAATAGTTCTTTCTGATTGACCATCCGTTTAGGGATGAAATGCCGAGCTCATGTGAATTTCAGTACCCATTGTTTTCTGAAAAGCTGTCCAGAATCGTGATGTAAAACGAGGGTCGCGATCACACACGATGCTTAGGGGTACTCCATGAAGACTTACAATTCGTTCTACATACATCGTAGCCAACTTTTCCATTGGAGCCTTAATTGTCATAGCCATGAAATGGGCGGACTTGGTTAAACGATCAACAACCACCCAAATGGCATCGTAACCGTTTTTCGTTCTAGGCAAGTCAGTCACAAAATCCATAGTAATGTGATCCCATTTCCATTCGGGAACCTCGAGAGGCTGCAGCAACCCTGCGGGTTTCTGGTGTTCTGCTTTTACCTTCTGGCACACGAGGCATTTTTCCACAAATTCTGCAATCTGTCTTTTCATGCCGCGCCACCAGAATCGTTGTTTCAAATCCTGGTACATTTTATTGGCTCCGGGGTGGATGGATAATCGCGAGTTATGTGCCTCCTCAAGAACTTCGTTCAAAATGTCTTCGTTATTGGGTACGCACAATCTTTCTTGAAACCACAGACTGTTGTCGTCTCGAACCTTAAATTCTCCAATGGGTTTTGTCTGTACTCGGTCCCTTATCTTTCTTAGGGTTTCGTCCTTTTCTTGCTCCCCTTTAATTCTGTCTATTAGTGAAGGAATTATCATCATTTTTGTGAGCATGCCCTTAATTGAATCAACTTCTTCTAGGTCAAATTCCTCCATGTCACGCTGCAAAGGGGGTTGGCGTGGATGACTTGTTTTTCTACTTAATGCGTCCGCCACCTTATTGGCTTTTCCCGGGTGATATTGAATTGATAGGTCATAGTCCTTTATTAACTCCAACCATCTCCGTTGTCGCATGTTCAGCTCTTTTTGGGTGAATAGGTATTTGAGACTTTTGTGGTCCGTAAAAATTTCGCACTTTTCGCCGTACAAATAGTGCCTCCATATCTTTAATGCGAAGACCACAGCTGCCAACTCAAGGTCGTGTACAGGATAGTTTTGTTCGAATGGTTTCAACTGTCGGGATGCGTATGCAATTACTCGATCTTTTTGCATTAGTACACATCCTAATCCGTTCTTAGAGGCATCACTATACACAACAAAGTTTTCTCTGGGAATGGGCTGTGCTAGGACTGGGGCGGAGGTCAGTTTCTTCTTCAATTCAGTAAAGCTATTCTCGCAGTCTGAGGTCCACTCGAACTTAGTTTTCTTCTGGGTTAAGCGGGTCATAGGCATAGCAATCCGAGAGAACCCTTCTACGAACTTTCGATAGTAACTCGCAAGACCGAGAAAACTTCGTACCTCCGTAACATTTTTCGGTCTAGGCCATTCCGTGATTGGTTCGATCTTCTTGGGATCTACTGATATCCCTTCTTCGGATATCACATGCCCTAGGAAGGCTACACTTCGTAGCCAGAATTCGCACTTATTGAACTTCGCATACAGTTGCTCTCTTCGTAAAATGTCCAGAGCAATCCGTAGATGGGCTGCATGGGTTTCTTCATCTGGTGAATATATCAAGATGTCGTCTATGAAGACTACGACGAATTTGTTTAATTGTTCTTGAAAAACTCGGTTCATTAGATCCATGAATGCGGCAGGCGCATTGGTCAGTCCGAACGGCATTACTAGGAACTCGTAATGTCCGTAACGGGTTCTGAATGCAGTTTTGTGGACGTCTTCAGCCTTGATCTTCAACTGGAAGTATCCCGAGCGAAGATCAATCTTACTGAAAATTCTTGCCCCCTGCATCATGATACCTTTAGGTAGGGTTCATAAGAGACTTATTACTAAAATAAAATGTTTAATTCGCTTACCCGAAGCTGGTCAAACAAGTCATCGATCCTTGGCAAGGGGTACTTATTCTTTATGGTGATTTTATTGAGCTCTCTATAGTCGATACACAACCGCATACTTCCGTCCTTCTTTTTGACGAACAGTACCGGAGCTCCCCAAGGTGAAACACTTGGGCGTATCAGCTTCTTTTCCAATAACTCACGTAGCTGCTCCTTCAGCTCTTTCAGTTCTGCGGGGGCCATTCTGTATGGAGCCTTCGATATTGGTTCAGCTCCTGGAATCAGGTTGATCTCAAAAGCTATTTCCCGCTCCGGGGGAAGGCCTGGCAATTCTTCAGGAAAAACCTCCGGATATTCTCGGACTACTGGAACTTGGGTTAAGTCCGTAGGTGCTTGGTCAGTGTTTATGTCATAGACAAGATATCCTTGATGCCCTTTCTTTAAAGCTTTACTGGCGCGAATTGCATTTACATAAATGTTCTTAGGATTCTTTCGTAACTTTGATCCCCCTTGAAAGGTTACGTCGTTATGTGTGGGGTCCTTAAAGGTAACTTGATTTTCACTACAATCGATGTTGGCATAGTTTTTGGAGAGCCAGTCCATTCCAAGAATTACATCGAAGTCCGTCATGGGTATAGAAATCAAATCGGCGTCAAACCGATGGTTATTAAACTCAAGTTCACAATTTTTGAACACATGGTGAGCTACAAGCACCTGCTCTCCAGCTGCTTGGATTCTATAAGGTGCATCACTATAGGTTGGACCTTTCTCAATATTCTTTGCGAATCGCTTGGATATGAAAGAGTGGCTGGCGCCACTGTCAAATAGTACGTTGGCAGGTATTGAACATACTAGTATAACTCCTGAATCATACAATTCTTTACTAAGCAACCATAAGGCAACAATGTTGTAAAGGAAAGGTAGTACGGTTTCCGGAAAATACCTATTACTACATTGTCAGCTTCCTCAGCAGCTGCGTCAGTCATGGCGTGGACTCGTGCGTTGGTACGCTGACGCTGAGGTTTTGGTGGCTGTTGTTGTTGCTGGGTTCCCTTCTCAGGACACTCTCTGGCCATGTGTCATGTTTTCCTGCATCCAAAGCAGGTGGTCCCTTTGCTTGGACAGTCCTTTAGGATGTGCCCAGTCTGACCACATCCGAAACATTTCCCAGCCTGGATATAGCATTCTCCTACATGGAACTTACCACAATGAATGCATTTTGTAATGGCAGATTGTTGTCCCTGATTCTGTGACTGGTTTTTCTGGAAGCGGCGTTGAAATCGGTTCTTCCCTTGACGCCCTGGCCCCTTTGTGTTCTGCTTGGCGGTTTTACGGGGCCCTCCGCTTTCGGACGTCTCCCTTCCCCTCTTTTGGCTAAACTCGTCCCTGCGGATGATATCTCTCTCAATTCTGTAACAAGCATCTAGAAGGGCACCAAAGTTTGATGGGTTAGCATTAACTAGCCATGTTCGGATTCTAGGGTTCAGTCCTCTCTCGAATTTCAACATCTTTGTTTCTTCATCGTTCATAGTGGATGGTTGGAATCTTCCCAGAGCTATAAATTTGTTGGCGTAGTCGGCAACCGCCATTCCAGACTCTTGTATCAGGGATTCGAATTCATGTCTTTTCTGTAGTTTGACTGAAGGGGGTATGTAAAACTTGTTAAATTCCTGGAGGAACCTTTCCCAGGGAATTGGTCTTGGTAAAGCTTGTAGATTGGCCTTCCACCATTGGTTGGCCTCTCCTAACAGAAAGGGTCTAACCGCTTGAGTCTTCACCTCTTCCGGGGCTCTAATTAGTTCGAAGCAATTTTCTACCTCATCAAGCCATTTTTCAGCCATATCAAAATCTGACTTTCCTTCGAACGGCGGAACATTTGCTCTTTTCAACTTCTCAAAGTAATACTGAGCATCTCTAATCGGCTCGTGAGGTTGAGGATTATTCTGTTGGAGCATCACTTGCCCAATCTGTGTAACTGTTTGGCAGAAGTTCTGAAAAGCGTTGATATCTGGCATCATAGGTGGAAAAGGTCCTTGGGGTGGAGGGACATTCTGAACTGGCGGTGGATTTTGGCCTTGAGGCAGTGGAGGTGGAGGAGCCTGAGCGGGTGGAGGTGGGATAGGCTCTTGCACCTCAGGCCTAGCTCGGGCTGGTCTCCCTCTGGGTCGCACCATCTGCAGCACGCAGTGTCGACTTTATTCAGTAAAAGAACGTCACAACTAGTAACAAAATTTAACTTGGCATATCGGAAGAACATATGCGTACATACATTATTATTTAAATTTACGATAGGTCATTAGTTGGACCTATCACTGGGCCGAGCCTTAATTTTCCGGTCAAAGTCGTTCTGTTCTAGGGTCAACTCTCATCTAAGATCAATTCTTAGGTCTGAGATCAAACTTAGTCAACTATAATCATAACTTAGTTCTATATTCTGCCCGGATCTGGAGCCTTCGCTCTGATACCACCTTTGGCGCCCTGTACCCCGGCCCCGCCGAAGTCGGTGCACCCGCCGTACTTCACTAAGGAGAGTACTAGGCGTCATCCATACGCGTCATGAACCATGATAGCAATACATGGATTTTCGTGCTTACGCGCAACAAATAAGCGAAACTGTGGCAGAATTTAAAACTTCAAATTTAAAATGTCATCACAACCACTTAAAGTTTACAACCCACATCATTGTAGCAAAAAGAAACAAAAGTAAATTGTTTTCCAACTCCGCTACATTACTCAGTCATTTCCTTAAAGCTGGCAAGTTCGGTCTTCTAGTCCTGGCCTTCCTCCAGTGCACTCACGGGTAGGGAACCCTAGGTTCGTCATCAATCCATTCTATTTTGTCTCCTGCCACCTCTGGAGAGAAAAATAGGGTGAGTGACAATGTCACCAGCAAGTATACTATAATAATCATGAGTTAAATGGAAAGTGCGAACAAGAACCGAACCTCAAACAATATTTGGTTTAGAAGCATACCTGTCCTTCGTCCAACATTTAATAAGGATCATCGCTTAATGTGACAAGATCATAACTTAAGTAAAATCACCAATCGAAGCAGCATATAACATTAAGGTCTGTAACTTATATTAATGAAAAACACAATAATAAATCATCACTTAGGGTCTACCGTGTCGTCACAACTTAAAGCTTCTGAGTCGCTACATAAATGCAACAAGCATGCATATGTTCGTGTGATGCATCATGATGAAATGAAATATGCTCTTTCATGTTTTCTTTTAAAATCATCGTCATCGTAAAACAGTAGATCATCAGGCCTATTATTTTCCGGGCCTGCACGGTCATTCTCTCAGATCACTTAACCCGGATCTGCTCAGGTTCATACTTTCAGATCACTTAACCCGGATCTGCTCAGGTTCATATTCTCAGATCACTTAACTCGGATATGCTCAGGTTTGTACTCTCAGATCACTTAACCCGGATCCGCTCAGGTTCATACTCTCAGATCACTTAACCCGGATCTGCTCAGGTTCATACTGGCCAAGTTCATACTCACACACACACGGTACCGGTGGGGAATCATTCTTTTCAAAAATCATCTTTTGAAAACGCTTTTCATCTTTCTTTCTCATAAAAGACATGCTGTAAATCATGCTCATGACGATGATGCAATGCAATGACATGTGACGTGCAAACGATGGCATAATGCATGGCGTAAACGGATAGACACGTTTCGTTGTCATGCTGGAAATTTCCAGCTTAGTAGTGTCCACTTCTCCTTAGGAATTTCCTACTGAAATGCACGTGTTGGACCCATTTGACCACATGTTCTTCTCCGTAAATGTCATAAGTGAATGCCATGCATGCATTGTGGAATTACGATGTCAATAAGGGACTCGTTTGCTCTTTTTCATAAAATGATGTAACCTGAATTCTGGATTGACCATATTTTTTTATAAAATTTATTGTGGCCAATCCTTTGATCATTTCCTGGGATTTCCAACTCTCCAACTTAATAAACTCATTGGACTAGCATCCTGTCAATTTTTAGCCCATTTTCAATTTCCTAAGGCCCTTTTCCAGGTTATGCAAATTGTGACACCAATTCTGTCTATCCAGCATATTTCAGTTTGACCCATTTTACTAGAAAATTTATTAAAAATAAACCACAGCTTATTTTGACAAAATTCCAACTTCCACCTCTTCTTTATTCATGAGGTTAGTACCATGCCGAAAATTAGTGGATTTGCACACCCCTAAGGTCTATTTTTAGACTTCCAAACACGTTACTTACATTCTGCCCAGTACCACTTTTTCCAGCAGGACCAATCTCAGTAGGAAATTCATTAAAAATAAACCGTGGCTCTTTTTAAGGTGATTCCAACTCTCACATCTGAAAAACACATAAAACTAATAGCATACCAAAAATCAGTGGAATTGAGGGTTCCTAAGGTCCCTATTCTGGCTTCACAAAACAGTCTAAATTTCGGTCCAGCTCCAGAATTTTCCAGGGTTCATATTCTCTTCTTAATTGCTCTTAGCTCACATTTTGCTACCCACACTTAGTAAAAATTTTGAGATGCACACACGCACCCTTCACCAACAGCCTCATTATTTGGTGCATGCAAGAAAATGATATAACCAAGAGTATATTAAGCCTATCACACAACAAGATCAAAACTTGTCCCCATTTTCTTGCTATATTGACATTTTTCATGTAGAATCACCCATCCTCCCTTATCCCTTCCACCGTGAGCATTTCATCATGAAAGAAAGAATCTTTAACACATCCAAGCCTAGATTATCACATAAATATGCATATAACCCTCAAAGAACACATCTTTGAAGCAAGGTTCCACTCCTACACATTTAAATGCCTAGGGCCGAAAGTTTTGGCCTTACAACTTACCATTTTACAACTAAGATTAGATCTTAGGTATTTCTAGCCATTCATGCACACACTTTCACATCTAAACCATAAAGAGTATAGTGTACTTGCCTTTGAAGCTTACTCTTCTTGGAAAGGTGAAAGAGTTGAAGTCTTTCTCTCTTCTACACAAGCATTCCCACGGTAGGGTGAGGAGAAAGGAATGAATATAGTTAGTCTATATTTTTATCTCAACATCCCTTTAAAAAGAAAGCTAGATGGCTTACCAAAAGGAGTTTGAGTAGTGTCCAAGCTTCTCTAAGCTAGAGCTCTTGAATGCTTGAGATCCTTGTTCCTAGAGACCACTAAGGGTCACGGTTTGAGCAAAGAGAGGTACACCATGAGTTTCATCTTCATGAAAGTATAGATGTCTTCTTAAGAAGCTAAGAACACTTACCTAATGTCACTTAGCTTTGGAGGAATCAAATCCTTCTTGATGCTCCTCTTGACCGTGGGGTTGGAAGAGAAAAAGGGAGAGAAGGAGACACTTTGGAGTGTTTGAAATCTAGGGAGTGCTAAAGTGTATTTTGGGAAAAACTCCTCTTCTCTTGGCTAGGTTAGCCGTTGGGTATAAGGGGTGGGGTGAGGGTTTTGTCCTAACCTTTTCAAATTAGATGTCCTAACCTTGGTTACCTTTGGTTAACCAAGGTTACTTTACTACTAACTATGGTTACTTTAGGCTAACCATAGTTTCTTTTGACTAACCCTAGTTTCTTTTAGGTTTGGTTAGGTTACACTTCATTAATCTAGCCACCCTTCACTTAATTAGCCTCCCTCCCCCTTTCCCTCTTAATGCAGCCGGCGGTTGGGGTCTTTAATGACCCCAACTAGCCTTTGTAATTTATTTTGCCATCCCTTTTGTTTTTCTAAAAAAAAAATAATACACATTTATGCCATTAGTTTATATTTAAATAGGGATTTTAGAAATAGCCCTTCTTGGCTATGGCCGAAACTCACAAAGCCATGGAGTGATTGGATCCTTTCTTGTAATACATACAGTACTCTTCATGATATACTTATAATGATCATTAACTTAATCAATTCCAACGCAAGCGTACGTTGTCACATGTCCACCAACTCAACTTTAGGTACAAGAAGGATTCTATAATTGGGTTACAACACCCGCACCCTGGCCTAGCTGGATACGGTGCGCCCGTCGTACTTCACTACAGAGAGTATCAGGCGTCAATCCATAACATGTCTTACTCCATAACAAAATATGTGGACCTTCATGCTTACACATCAACAAGTAAGCGAAACCGAGGCAGAATAAAAACTTTTAAAATAAAAGCGTCTAAACATCCGTCATAAGTCTTACAAACATGTTCGCAAAATGTGGAAATCCGAAAGTCAATGTTTCCAGCATAAGTTCATAAAACGTTCATCAATCATGACCATCACGACAAAAACCCTTAAGTCACCCTCCTTTCGCTCTTCTACGGATAAGGAACCCTAGGCTCGTCCTAGATCCATTTGACCCTATTTCCTGCGGGTTCTGGGAGGAAAAATAGGGGGTGAGTGACAACGTCACCAGTAAGTAAACCATAAATAATCATGAATTGAATGGAAAGTACACACAAGAACCAATCCCCAAAAATTTGGTTTAGTAACATACCTGACCTTCCATCCAATATCCGTAAGTAACAAGCTCATAACTTATTATAATCATAACTTAGGAGATATCAAGTCATAACATCTTAACCTAAGTAACAGTGTACCAAATATTCGACTAACCATTAAATGCAACATGCATGAATATGCACATGTGATGCATCGTGATAAATATGAGGATAGATTCTTTATTTCTTTCTTTCTTTCAAAACATCATCGTCAATAAAAACAAGAGAGTGTTCAGATCTATTCTATCCGGATCTGAGGCGGTCATACTCTTCCCTTCGAATCTATTATTTCCAGATCCGAAAACGGTCATATCATCGGCCATAGTCATCAGGTCTATTCTCTCTGGGACTGTACGGTCATAATCGTCATAATCAAGTTTATTCTCTCCGGGCCTGTACGGTCATAATCATCATAATCAGGTCTATTCTCTCCGGGCCTGAACGGTCATAATCATCATATCAATTAACCCCGGATCTGGAGCGGGTTAAGCTGGCCAGAAATAAAGGGTACCAATGGAAAGCGTTCTTTTCAAAACTAAATCTTTGCTTTTAAAAACGCTTTTTTATCATTCCTTTTCATAATCAGTTTCATGAATCATGTAAGTGACGATGATGCAATATATGACGTGTACTATGCAGTCCGTGACAAAATGTATCGCATACATTCATGTATGTTCTTATTCTTTAGGCTGGAAAAATTTCTAGAATTATTGTTCTGTTTGCGCGGCCTAGAAACCTCATATTTTTGGCCAATTATCATGATTTCTTGACATACATATGCATAAGGGTGTCTTTTCTACTCGCCATAAAAATTACATAATGAGTCAAGACGTAGAAAACCTTCAAATCATTAAATTAACAAACAGGGTACTGCTGAATTCAGCAGTGCAGTACCCTTCTTTTACCTTTCTTTAAGCCCATTAAGTCTCATTTAATTTGGGCCAACACCTGGAAAATACTGCAGAAATACCAGGAATTATTGCTCATAAGCCCAAACCATACAAATAAGCCTAAGCCCACAAGAATAAAACCTCACAACCAATTCCGTAATTCTGCCCAATTTTCCAGATTAGTAAGGCCAACTTAACTTTGGTAGTTACCCCTTAAAATAATAATTCCAAGCTAATTGATTACATGGACATGCTCACCTATGTCATAAGTAATTGCCATAAAAATTTCAAAGCATTATAATAACTTTGAAGGAGTCATTTACTCACTTCCCCCAAAAACGGGTACATGCTGATTCTGGAGTGGCCAGTTTTACTATAAATTTTATTATGACCAAACCGTAAGTCCTTTTTCAAAAATTTCAACTCACAGAGTTAGTAAACACATAAGGCTAGCATCCTACCAAAACCCATCCCATTTGCATGTTTCTAAGGTCCATTGTCGGGTCAACCAACATGTCACTTAAATTCTGTCCAGTCCAGTAATTTCAGTTTGACCAATTTTACTAAAAATCCCATTAAGGACAAACCATAACTTCTTTTATCAAAATTTCAACTCTCATATTTACTATATACATAGGGTTAATGACATGCCAAAAATTAGCTTAATTGAATACTTCTAAGATCCCTTTTCAGGTCATACAAAACGTCACATGGATTTGCCTTGTTCGAGTGATTTTTCCCTTTTGTCACTTACTTACTAAAAGTGTTCCAACTTAAGTTATTCTTCAAAAATGGCTCACTAACCATCAAATACACCTTTTAACATAAACATTACAGATTCTAATGCATTCTAAAGGTCACCCACAAATCACTTCAAAAACGGTTTTGAAGGTTACACATAGCACACCTTGATCTTGCACATTTCGTACAAAATAAAGTCTATTCACGACACATCTAATTTGTATGTCCCATATCCCCCAAAACAGCCCGTTTCATACACATGCAAGGGCTTATATTTTATTTTCATAATGAACATTTTACACCTAACTCATAAAAACATCTAAACATGCAACTTCTATGCATCCTTTACTCCACAAGTCACATTCTCTTACACGAAATGTTATTCACCCCAACCTCTTCATCCAACCGTCCCCTTTTTTATACTAAAGAAGAGAGCTTTACCACATACATCTTAGACATGGATCATATTCATATTCAAAGGAGCAAAGAATCCATCTTTAGGGGAGTTACACACATGCAAGTCACCTTTCTTAAGAAGTACGAAACTTTCATGCTTCGAGCTTAACATTTGCCATCTAAGATTAAATCTTAGTAATAACTAGACATTCAAGCATATACTTTCACACACAAGTCAAGAATATTTATAGTATACTTGCCTCTTCAAGCTTAAACCTTTCCTTAGCTTGGAATTTGGATGAAATGAAGTGAAGTCTCCCTCCTCTTCAATATATACCCCACAGTTTTGGAGGAGGAAAAAAGGAAAAATGTTAGTTATTATCTTAAATGAAAGATAGAATTAAATGGAGGCTAGATTGGCTTACCAACATGAGGCTTGAATGGTGTTTAAACCTCTAAGAAGCTAGTACCACTTAAGAGCTTGAAAGCCTGAACCTAGTGACCATGGGGGTCACGGTTTTGGAGCAAGAAAAAGTAGTAATGTGAGCTTCACTCTATGAATTATGTAGTGTAACTAAGAAGCTAGACATTCTACTTACCTAGAGGATTCTTGAGGCTTGAAGATTTTGGTCTTCCTTGGCTCAAGTTGGCCGTGTGAGATGGTGAAAAAGTCCTTGTTCCCTTTTTTGTTCTCTTTGTGAATTCTTGAGGGTTGAGATTAAGAGTGTTTCTAGAGTTCTTGGAGAGAAATTTTCTTCACTAGGCCAAGTGTTTTAGCCGTTGGGGAGCAAGAGAGAAGAAGGAGGTTACCTTTGCATGGTTAGGCTAATTAGAGTTAATTAACTTGAATTACTTTAGCCAACTAGGGTTACTTTATTACGAACTTGAGTTACATTATTCAACTAGGGTTACTTTAATGCTAACTTGAGTTACTTTAGCATTGTGGTTAACATAAAGTAACCATGGTAAAGTTTGAAATGCATCTTGGTTACTCCATAGAGGAATCCGGCAGTTTAAGGCATTTAGTAGCCTTTACCATGCTTGAGTTACTTTTCAAGTGTGTTTAATGGAAAGCTATTTGGTAGTTGCCCCCCCCCCCCTTTTCTTAACTAATTCCTTTTTCTTGATTTAAAATATAATTAGGAAAATCATGAATCCTCTTGGACTCATGGGGCCGAAATTTTGTGAGAGTTGGGGGAAAATTGCCCCACTACTTAAAACTACTTAATTGTTATTTGGGCTTGTTTTAAGAAAGCCCTTAAGATTAACCTTCTTATAATTTGAAAAACCTTCTAAGGCCCTTTTTTTTAAGCCTTGTGGCCGAAATCTCTTAGGTCCTTGGGGTGAATTGGCCCCCTTCACATGGTCCATAATTTATGCTTGACTAATTATACCATATTTTCCTTAACAAAAATTTAATTAAGGAAGTAATTACGAAACTAGATAAAATGTACTTGAAGATGCAACTTTTCATTAATTCATTTATACAAGTCCCAAGTACAATGTCATTTTTTGTTGGGTACAACATCCTCCCCCTTATTATAAGTTTCGTCCTCGAAACTTAAGAGCGCTACTCAAAAAGATACGGGTATAAGCTTCTCATGTTTTCCTCTGTCTCCCAAGTAGCTTCATCAATCGAATGGTGCTTCCATTGAACCTTAACCATAGGTATGGATCGTTTCCTTAATGTCTTTTCCTTACGATCAACAATCCTTTCCGGTTCTTCTACGTATGTCGCGTCGGCCTCAACTTTCAAAGGCTGCTCCTCGATGATATGGCTAGGTTTGTGCACATACCGACGAAGTTGTGATACGTGAAATACATCGTACAATTGAGATAGCGACGGCGGTAGTGCTAGCCGGTAAGCGAATTCTCCAATTCTTTCAAGAATCTCATATGGTCCAATAAACCTGGGACTTAACTTTCCTTTGATACCAAACCTCTTAACTCCTTTTGATGGCGACACTTTCAAGAACACCTTTTCTCCTGCTTGACATTCCAATGGCCGCCATTTCTCGTCTGTCCAAATCTTACTTCTATCTTGGCCGCTTGTAACCTTTGCTTTATGATTATTATTTTCTCTCGAGTCTGTTCTACTAGATCAGGTCCTGTGAAAACCTTATCTCCGATTTCGTCCCAGTAAAGTGGAGAGCGGCACTTTCTTCCGTAGAGTGCCTCATACAGGGCCATCCCAATAGATCGATGATAACTATTATTATAAGAAAACTCCACTAGCTTGAGACTCTTGTCCCAACTTTCTCCAAAGTCGAGTATACAAGCTTGCAACATGTCTTCTAGTGTTTGGATGGTCCTTTCGTATCTCAGAGCCCATTGCTTTTTGAAATGCAGAGCTCATTCGTATCTCAGAGCCCATTGCTTTTTGAAAGCTGACCAAAATAGAAAAGTGAATCGAGGATCGTGGTCACAAACAATACTCATGGGCACTCCATGCAAGCACACAATTTGATCAATATACATAGTAGCTAGCTTCTCCATAGGAGCCTTGATCGTCATAGCCATGAAGTGAGCAGATTTTGTTAGACGATCGAAAACCACCCAAATGGCATCATGTCCATTCTTTGTCCTTGGTAAGTCAGTCACGAAATCCATAGTAATGTGATCCCACTTCCACTCGGGGACTTCAAGAGGTTGTAGTAATCCAACGGGTCTCTGATGTTCTACTTTCACCTTCTGGCAAACAAGGCATTTCTCTACGAACTCCGCAATTTTCCTCTTCATGCCATGCCACCAGAATCTTTGCTTTAAGTCTCGGTACATTTTGTTGGCTCCAGGATGGATAGACAAACGTGTATTATGAGCTTCACGAAGAATTTCGTTCCTTATATCATCGTCATTGGGTACACACAGTCTTCCTCGAAACCACAAGCTATCATCATTCCTGATCTTAAAATCCTCAGATGGTTTCGTTCTCAAACTGTCCTTTCTTTTCTTCAAAGTTTCATGCCCTTCTTGCCCCTCCTTAATCTTGTCAATCAGCGAAGGAATCAATACCAACTTTGCGAGCATGCCCTCAATGGAATCAACCTCCTCAAGATCAAATTCTTCCATATCACGCTGCAGAGGTGGTTGGCGTGGGTGGCTTGTCTTTCGACTCAAGGCATCAGCAACTTATTGGCTTTTCCCGGATGATACTGAATAGAAAGGTCGTAGTCCTTCATCAACTCTAGCCACCTACGCATGGCTCTTTAGAATTGTATAATTATTTAGAAATGAGTATCATATTTAACCGTTTATATGATCAATATGTTTTTAATTATATCAGATTTATCAAATAAAATTGTTGACCGTGTAGAAAAAAAGGGGTTTGAGTGATTACGAAATGCATGATTTAAATAACGTGTATTAAAGAAATGCATGACATATTTTATTACATGATACGTTATCGCATAAAACTTGCCTTATATAGTTCATATATAATGTTCTCATACTAACGAGCCATGAAGCTTTAAAGCTTACATCAAATGGCAAGCATTTGTTGTGTTTGAACGATTTTCAGGTGCCATCATTAATGTACTAAACTAGTTCATTAAGTGAAGTACTTAGTTAAATAAACTAAGTAGTTCATTAAAGGAAGCTATATTTGGAAAAGGCACAAAGGCAACAAATTGAAAAATGGAATTTAATCCAAGAAAAATCGGGTAATCGACAAACGTCGAAAATTCGGTTTTCTACGAACACGACACATGGAACATTTTTGGCATGACATATAACATGTATCTAACACTTATTACATACTTCATACACTAGAAAAATCAATTAAGGGCTGATTGGAATATAACATGTGTGTATAATTATATGTGCACTATTTTATAAAGTTTGCAAAAATAAAATTCAGCACATGTATATTCATCATACACGCCTAGCTCAGCCATGTTGGAGCATATGTGGAGGTTTGTTGGCATCTTGATTGGCCAAGAATGAAGCATGCAATATTGGTGACATAAAGAAAGGAGCTACACAAGGTAACATTTCAAACTTATCATTTGTAACACATGCTGGAAATTTCAGCATGTGTGCATAGGCTGACCGATTTTGCTATTTTATTATGCCATATTTACCAATTTGAATTATGTGGATTAATTGAAAGATAGTATGGAAATGTTTTGAATATATTATAGAATTAATAAAGTGATATTTTCAAATATCACACATGCTGAAAATTTTAGCAAGTGTGTAATGTACTTGGCCGAATTCTTGGCCCTCTTGGTGACTAATCTTTATTCCAAATTTAGTAGAAATGTTGTGTACTAAATGATGATTGATTTCTTCTTTATTTTCAAGGAATAAATCAAATACAAACTTGGCAACTATTTGAGTAAAGTGTGAATGTTACACATGCTGAAATTTCAGCATGTGGAGAGATGCACATGGCCGAATTTTTGATGGAAAATTGGAGTTATTTGTCTTGCTAATTATGTGGGATGATTACGTAACTTATGGAAATAATTTTATGGCTAACTGGCACATGATTTTTAAGGTTTATTTTCAGATTTATCTAGCCATCAAATGATGACAACTTCTATCCAATCAATGAGTGCCAAGTAAGCAAGAGCTCAATGATCATCCAATGAGGAATTGCCAAGTAAGCAAGGAAATGTCACCATGATGCAATATACTATTCCAAGGACTTAGAAGATAATTTTCAAGAGGAAGAACAAGCTATAGGGGGCGGCCAACTTGGATAAAAAGAAAAGAAGAGAGCAAACAAAAGACAAGAACAAGTCTTGCAAATTAAAAGTGCTAAAACGTGTTTCATCTCTTCTTCTCCACTCTCTTTCTTTCTTCTCTCTAAAAGCCTATTGTATTCATATTCATACATCTTGAATAGGTTTCTTACATACCACCATATACTCTTTATCATTGTAAAAGATTGATCAAGGTGTGATCAATCTTGCACTTGCAAGGTGGTGGTGTTCGTGATCATTGTATTCATATACAAGGTTTGTAAAGGGTTGGAGTTGGTGTGTAACTCCATCAACCCTGTGGTAAGGTGTTATTTGTGTTTTGTGATTAGTGCTAACCGAGGAAGGTGTCCTCGAAGACTGGAGTAGGTTGTTTTAACCGAACCAGTATAAAATTCCTCGTGTTATTTACTTTCATCACTCACTTTCAGTTTCAGCACTGTGCATCGTTTTTTATCACAATATTAAAAATAATAAACGAATTTCAAAAATCACAAAGCTTTCCAGAATCATAGCCACATGTCTTAAGGTTAATTTGGCGCAAATTTCAACCCTTTTGGACAAGAATAAGTCATCCAAACATCTAAAGTTCCGAGACTAGTGCAGTCTGATTTTCAGGCTTGCAAAGGTTGAGACTTTGATCGTGTTTGACTATCTTCCCAAAAGCATTTTTCAAAACTGTTTCAACCCAATCAAATAAAACTAATAAGGGGTTAGTCATTAATTTTTCAGAGCATTTGGAGTCACGGATAAATAGGAATTAATTTTTCAAAACAGACTACCGTTTCTGGTAGATTTGTGCAATCTGATCATCAATGATTTTTAAAGGGGTTAGAGGTTGAATTTTAATCTAAAATTTTTAGGAGATACTCAGAATATATGAGACTAAGATCCTTCCAAATTTCAGAATTTTTGAAGGCCTGCAACCTAGTTTTCAAAACATTCCAAAACTGGTCCTGAAAACAGAAACTGTTTTCAGAAGTTGGGTTTTTGGTTTAAAACAATTTTAAAAAACCACATTTTCCGCACCCACTATTCAACCCCTCCCCCTTCTAGTGGTGCCTTGCAGATCCTACAAGTGGTATCAGAGCACAGGAACACTCACAACTAAAGGATCCAACGATCTAAGTTAGATGGCAACCACAAACTTCAAAACCGAACAAGAAGGTATGTCCAGTCAAAGGCCTCCTCTCTTTGACAGTGAGCCTTTCATTCAATGGAAGTTAAGAATGAAACTTTTCCTTATGGCTATTGATATTGATCTTTGGTCCATTATAGAAGATGGTCCATTTGTTCCATCAAAATTATCCACTGTAGATGGAGTCACACTAGAGATTGTTAAGCTTAAACGAGAGTATACTAGTGAGGATAAAAAGAGATTGAGCATGAATACTAGGGCCATGCAATTACTTCTAAATGGACTAAGTAAAAGTGAATCTAGTTATGTTTCAAATTGTTCTAGTGCTCAAGAAATGTGAAGAATTCTTGAAATGAAACACGAAGACACTAGTCAAGTAAAAGAGTCCAAAATCAACATGCTTATGTCCACACTCAAGTCATTTAAATTATTGCTAAATGAATCTATCGTTGATATAGATCTTCGCTTGACTAACATTTACAATTCTCTTGAATCTCTTGGCAAAGCCTTCTCTATGCAGGAAAAAGTACAAAAGGTCTTGTGAAGCCTTCCATCCGAGTGGGACCCTAAAATAACGGCCATAGAAGAAAGCAAAGAAACTAAATCAATTAAGATGGAGGAACTAATTGGATCACTTAAAGTATATGAGAACAAACTCACCATAAGGAAATCAGAATCATCATCAAAACAAGGTAAGACCATTGCATTTAAATCAAATGAATACGTCTCTACTTCTTCCGATCACGTAGATGATAGTGATTCTGAATCAGATAACGATGACTTAATTTTATTGGCTAAAGGCTTAAGAAAATTCATGAGAAAGTCATTTAGAAACAAAACTAAGGCTACTTCGACTAAAAGAAACAAGAACAAGACAAATGACAAGGATGTTAAATGTTACGAATGTGGTAAACTTGGACATCTATCATATGACTGCCCTAATAAGGACAAGCAAATAAACAAACACCCTGACAAGGATCGGAACAAGAATAGACTCGTCTCAGAACCTAAGCAAAGAAAACGAGCTCTCAAAGCCTCCACTTGGAGCGATACATCTGATTCCAAGACTGATACAGAAGAGGAGACTGCACAAGTATGCTTTGTATCCAAAGCATCAAACGAGGTATCTTCTGACTCCGATTCTGACTCTGATCCTTCTTATGATGATCTTTTTAGTCAGTATTTAGAATTGCATAAATTTACTAAGACTCTCGCGAAAGAAAAGAAGCGATTAATTGAAGACAAGAAGTTGTTAGAATCTTCTAACGAGAATCTTGTCGCTAAATTAAACTATTCAAAAGAAGAGTCGTCATGCATCATTAATGCATTAAAGACAGAGATCTCATAATTGACCACTCATAATAATGAAATGAAATCCGAGATTTCAAATTTGAAATCAAGGAATACGGACTTAGAGAAAATGATGAAACAGTTTGATACGGGATTTAACATGCTAGATCGTATTATTTTATCACAAAAGCATGATAGTGATAAAACCGAATTAGGATACATTGAGACAAATGAAGTATCCATTAAACCAACCAAGTTTGTCTTGTCTAAGAAAGTAGACACTCCAAAAGCAAATACGGCGTCTAAGATGACGCAAAGACCCCCTCTCCCCTCATCTCGACATACTTCTTCTTCATATCATGCGAAATATAATTATGTGCCATATAGATATGAGAAGAAACAAGTGATGCATACACGACATTCATCTCATCCATCTAGATCACGCACTATGCACACCAACACAAGGACATATCAAAAACGCACTCAATATGACGCATATAAAGGAGTACTCGGCTAAAGGCCCAAAGTCCACTCACCACATGTCTACTACATTGCACATTCATCTATATTCTTGCCATTTGCTAGACCGAGAAGGATCACCCAAATATGGGTACCGAAAGGTACTTTTACTAAGAGGTGAATAACTAACTCGTAAGGACCCAAAATTAAAAGGGTACCTAAATCACTTTTGTACATTGCAGGGATCCTACACATTAAAAGATACATCTATCAAGTGGTTCCTTGACAGTGGTTGCTCGAGGCACATGACGGGTGACCCGAGCTTGTTCACTAAATTGAAGAAGGTCACACAAGGCGGATCCGTGACCTTTGGAGACAACAATGAAGGCAAGATCATTGGAAAAGGTACAATTGGAAACCCAAGCACCCTTCAAATCTCCAACGTCTTTTTGGTAAGCAACTTATCTTATAATCTTCTTAGCATTTCACAATTTATTGATAATGGTTTCGATGTATGCTTTACTCATCCTTATTGCAATATCATAAACAAAAATGGAGAAGTAGTGCTAAAAGAAAAACGGGAAGGAAACATCTTTACGCTTTCTATGGATGATATGTTAGACGCTAAGGTTAAGTGTTTCATGTCAAATGAACCTAACGTAAATTTGTGGCATAGACGTTTAGGACACATTGGCATTTCTACACTTGAAAAACTCCAACGAAAGAACCTAATACGAGGATTGCCTACACTTGATTTAGACAACTTTCAGTTGTGTGAATCCTGCATAAAAGGCAAACAAACACGCGAGTCACTAAAACCTAAAAATGAAATAAGCACGACTAGAGTTTTAGAATTACTACACATTGATTTGTTTGGTCCTAGTCGCACTACGAGTCTTGGTGGACGTTACTATGCCTGTGTGATAGTTGATGATTTTTCTCGTTATACTTGGACTTTGTTTCTTGCACATAAGGATGATAGTGCCATTGAGATTGCAAAACTAATAAAACAACTTGAAAACCAATATAGCGTCAATGTGAAAAGGATAAGAAGCGATAGAGGCGGTGAATTTAAAAACAAGGACATGATTTCATTTTGCGAAGAAAAGGAATTAAACACGAGTTTTCGCCACCTAGAACTCTACAATTAAATGGAGTAGTAGAAAGAAAGAATAGGACATTACAAGAAATTGCTAGAACCATGTTGTGTGAAATAAATTGCCTAGATTTTTGTGGGCGGAATCCGTAAATTGTGCATGCTACATTGTTAATCGTTTGTCTATTAGAAAGAAAATAAATAAGACGCCTTATGAGATATTAAATGATCGCATGCCTAAAATTGATTATTTTCGTGTGTTTGGTTGCAAATGTTTTGTTTTAAATACAAAAGATAATTTAGATAAGTTTGAATCTAAATCAATTGAATGCATCTTTGTTGGATATTCTGTGAATTCAAAAGCATATAGATGTTATGATCCCATCACTAGACAAATTCTAGAATCCATTCATGTGAAGTTTAATGAATTTGGTGAGATTGATAAAGATTAAGAATATGATGATGATTTTGAATTGAAACCCTTGTTGAATGATGATGATGGCACTCATGATATGCATGATACACTAGAAATGCATGATCACTTAGAAATGCATGAGAACGTAGAAAATAATCAACCAAGATGGCATAGAGATCACCCACGTGATCTCATTATAGGCGATATCACTCACGGTGTGCGACCACGTAGAAGAATAAATCCGGATGAAATAAATCAATTTCATGCTATGATTTCTGAAATCAAACCTAAAAATGTGCATGATGCTTTGAGTGATTCTTCTTGGATTGATGCTATGCATGATGAACTTAATCAATTTGTTAGAAATGACGTATGGAATTTAGTGCCACGACCACAAGATAAGACTATAATAGGCACAAAGTGGGTGTTTAGAAATAAAATGAATGAAGAAGGAAAAGTTGTTAGAAATAAAGCTAGACTTGTAGCACAAGGATATAATCAAGAAGAAGGAATTGATTATGATGAAACATTTGCACTCGTAGCACGTTTAGAAGCCATACGACTTTTACTTGCTATTGCTTTCATGAAAGATTTTAAACTCTATCAAATGGACGTGAAAAGTGCATTCTTAAATGGCTTTATACAAGAAGAGGTATACGTGAAACAACTACCCGGTTTTGAAGATTTGAAACATCCCAATCACATGTACAAACTAAAGAAGGCACTATACGGTCTAAAGCAAGCACCTAGAGCATGGTATGATCGTTTTGCTACTTTTCTTTTAGAAAATGGTTTTAAAAGAGGCACTATAGATAGTACTTTATTTTTAAAACAAGATAAATTGGATTTACTCATTATTCAAATTTATGTTGATGACATCGTTTTCGGCTCCACTTCACATAAACTTGTTGAAGAGTTCGAAATTTGCATGAAATCGGAATTTGAAATGTATATGGTTGGTGAATTAAATTACTTTCTTGGCTTGCAAATTAAACAAGCAAGTAAAGGTATACATATTAGCCAAGTTAAGTATATAAATGATATGATCAAAAAGTTCAATTTTGAGAATTTAAAACCGTCACCCACCCCTATGAGTGTCACAACTAAATTAGATAAAGATGAACATGGTAAGGATTTTGATAACGCCTTATATAGATCTATGATTGACTCTTTGCTATATCTTACTGCTAGTATGCCTGATATCATGTTCAGTGTATGTATGTGTGCACGCTTTCAAAGTCAACCTAAGGTGTCTCACTATAATGCCGTGAAAATAATATTTCGATATATTAAGCACACACCCACCTTAGGCATTTGGTATGATAAAAATTGTGAATTTAACCTGCATGCCTACACTGACGCATATTATGGTGGATGTAAAATAGATAGAAAAAGCACGAGTGGCACTTGCCAATTTATAGGAAATTCACTTATTTCCTGGTTTTCTAAAAAGCAAGAAAGCGTCGCCCTATCCACCACTGAAGTTGAATACATGGCACTTAGTCTTTGTTGCACACAATTGCTATGGCTAAAACAACAACTTTCTGATTTTGATATCACAGTACAACGTATTCCTATATATTGTGATAGTATGGGCGCTATCAACTTATCTAAGAACCTCGTACTACACTCTAAGGCCAAGCATATAGAAGTACGCTATCATTTTCTTCGTGATCACGTAAATAATGGTGATATAGTCATAGATCACGTACGTACTGAGGCACAAGTAGCTGACATCTTCACTAAAGCATTAAATCAAGCCACGTATGAAAATCTTCGTTCCAAATTAGGCATGATTTCTGCTGATTTGATTTGATTGTATTTTCATATTTACATGCATTTTTGATTGACTTTCCAAAATAAAGGGGGAGAGAATGCATGATTTAAGGGGGAGAGAGAGAAATTGATTGCACAAATTAAGAGGAGGGATTTGAAATTTGAAATTCATAATTTGAATTTATGCATGATTGGAGGGGTAGCGATAAAATTTAAATCATGAACGTAGGTTATTTTGTAAATCATCAAAAGGGGGAGATTGTACAGAAAAAAGGGTTTGAGTGATTACAAAATGCATGATTTAAATAACGTGTATTAAAGAAATGCATGACATATTTTATTACATGATACGTCATTGCATAAAACTTGCCTTATATAGTTCATATATAATGTTCTCGTACTAACGCGCCATGAAGCTTTAAAGCTTACATCAAATGACAAGCATTTGTTGTGTTTGAACTATTTTCAGGTGCCATCATTAATGAACTAAACTAATTCATTAAGTGAAGTACTTAGTTAAATAAACTAAGTAATTCATTAAAGGAAGCTATATTTGGAAAAGACACAAAGGCAACAAATTGAAAAATGGAAAGTTTTCTCCACCCTCCTACACGCCATTTTCAATATATATATATATATATATTTAGATTTTTTTAAAAGGCACATACACATATATTCTAACGTACTACCGACACATTATATATTTTACGTACGTACGTTAACGTCACACCACTATACTTAACTCATATTTATGAGTATATTCAGGTCTTATATCATATGATATAAGTCATGGTGATGACAAATTTATTACGACACGTTAAAAGGTTCTAAACTAAAAATTGTCGTATCGGATGAATACCGAAACTTCGCCAACGTGTCATGTACTTGCCATATATAGATGGCCAGCCCCTACACTTCAAAAATGACCACAAATTTCGTGGCTTACATGGTATGTACAGCCATAAAATCATTCCATGTTGGCACACACAAATCACCCCAAATTAAGGCCAAATTGTGGAGATTCCAAATTCAATTTTGTCACATGGTTAGGCGCCACTTTAGATCAGCCTAAGTGATGAATATTAAAGTTTAATTTATGTATATTATGTGTAACATAATATATATAACATGTGCAAAAAGTTGGAATTTAATCCAAGAAAAATCGGGTAATCGACAAACGTTGAAAATTTGGTTTTCTACGAACACGACACATGGAACATTTTTGGCATGACATATAACATACATCTAACACTTTTTACATACTTCATACATTCTAAAGTGTTCTAGAAAAATCAATTAAGGACTGATTGGAATATAACATGTGTGTATAATTATATGTGCACTATTTTATAAAGTTTGCAAAAATAAAATTCAGCACATGTATATTCATCATACACGTCTAGCTCAGCCATGTTGGAGCATATGTGGAGCTTTGTTGGCATCTTGATTGGCCAAGAATAAAGCATGCAATATTGGTGACATAAAGAAAGGAGCTACACAAGGTAACATTTCAAACTTATGTCACATTTGTAACACATGCTGAAAATTTTCAGCATGTGTGCATAGGCTGGCCGATTTTGCTATTATATCATACCACATTTACCAATTTGAATTATGTAGATTAATTGAAAAATAGTATGGAAATGTTTTGAATATACTATGGAATTAATAAAGTGATATTTTCAAATATCACACATGCTGAAAATTTTAGCAAGTGTGTAATGTACTTGGCCGAATTCTTGGCCCTCTTGGTGACTAATCTTTATTCCAAATTTAGTAGAAATGTTGTGTACTAAATGATGATTGATTTCTTCTTTATTTTCAAGGAATAAATCAAATACAAACTTGGCAACTATTTGAATAAAGTGTGGATGTTACACATGCTGAAATTTCAGCATGTGGAGAGATGCACATGGCCGAATTTTTGATGGAAAATTGGAGTTATTTGTCTTACTAATTATGTGGGATGATTATGTAACTTATAGAAATAATTTTATGGCTAATTGGCACATGCTTTTTAAGGTTTATTTTCAGATTTATCTAGTCATCAAATGATGACAACTTCCATCCAATCAATGAGTGCCAAGTAAGCAAGAGCTTAATGATCATCCAATGAGGAGTTGCCAAGTAAGCAAAGAAATATCACAATGATGCAATATACTCTTCCAAGGACTTAGAAAATAATTTTCAATGGGAAGAACAAGCTATAGGGGGCGGCCAACTTGGATAAAAAGAAAAGAAGAGAGCAAACAAAAGACAAGAACAAGTCTTGCAAATTAAAAGTGCTAAAACGTGTTTCATCTCTTCTTCTACACTCTCTTTCTTTCTTCTCTCTAAAAGCCTATTTTATTCATATTCATACATCTTGAATAGGCTTCTTACATACCACCCTATACTCTTTATCAATGTGTGATCAATCTTGCACTTGCAAGGTGGTGGTGTTCGTGATCATTGTATTCATATACAAGGTTTGTAAAGGGTTGGAGTTGGTGTGTAACTCCATCAACCCTGTGGTAAGGTGTTATTTGTGTTTTGTGATTAGTGCTAATCGAGGAAGGTGTATTCGAAGACTGAAGTAGGTTGTTTTAATCGAACCAGTATAAAATTCCATGTGTTATTTACTTTCAGCACTTACTTTCAATTTCAGCACTATGCATCGTTTTTCATCACGTTATTAAAAATAGTAAACGAATTTCAAAAATCACAAAACTTTCCAGAATCATAGCCACATGTCTTAAGGTTAATTTGGCGCAAGTTTCAACCCTTTTGGACAAGGATAAGTCATCCAAACGTCTAAAGTTCTGAGACTAGTGCAGTCTGATTTTCAGGCTTGCAAAGGTTGAGACTTTGATCGTGTTTGACTATCTTCCCAAAAGAATTTTTCAAAACTGTTTCAACCCAATTAAATACAACTAATAAGGGGTTGGTCATTAAATTTTCAGAGCATTTGGAGTCACGGATAAATAAGAATTAATTTTTCAAAACAGACTACCGTTTCTGGCAGATTTGAGCAATTTGACCATCAACAATCTGCAACCTAGTTTTCAAAACGTTTCAAAATTGGTCCTGAAAACAGAAACTGTTTTCAGAAGTTTGGTTTTTGGTTTAAAACAATTTTAAAAAACTACATTTTCCGCATTCACTATTCAACCCCCCTTCTAGTGGTGCCTTGCAGATCCTACAGACCGTAGATCTAATATGAATATTATTTAAGTCAAAACTCATAAATTATTAATATAAACCATATTTTCGAAGTAACTTTGCAAATCAATGTTACTGGTTAAATTATGATTATAATCATATTTTTGAGTGTCCATGTTATGATATTTTGATGTGGTATTGTAATGCCCACAGTTATAGATTTGATGACGCTATTATGTGTCTACTAGAAATAACATCAAATTTTTGGGCTTTTGTCTTCGCATGTCCAAAAATGGTTAACCAAATGAACATTAGTGCTGTAAGTTCATACATATATCCTACGCCTTATTTATTTACTTTTTTTATGTGAAGTACTACATTGTACCTTCTTAAATGGGCTCCACCTAGGATTCTTCTAGGGCTCATGGGTCCATCCGGCAGACCACTCGTATGCTATATTTGTAACTCCAGCAGTTATGGCCTTGATGGCGCAGTTATATGTCTGGTAGATTTAATGTCAACTTCTTAGGCTTTTGTCTTAACATGTGAGAAAATGGTTAACCTACATTGACATTAGTGTTATAGGTATACTTATATCATATGCCTTACTTGATATTTTTACGCAGTGGGCTATTATAGGTATGTTTTAAGTAAATGCAATATATTTTTTATACCTTATATATTTTAACAAACAAAAAAAAATTTATACGAAACATATATCCAATTTTAGACGGAATCACTTCACCGCACGGTAAAGGATACCGTTTCTGATCTAGCTTCATATCTTTTTTGTTGTTATTTTTCACTCATACTTACCGTCTGATAGTGTTACGTGTCGTTGCATCATACATCAACGTCCTATTTGGAATGGATCGGACCCATCGAACGTTTGCATAATGAAAAAGATCGCATAATGACTCATCGACGTATTACAAAGGGTGCATTTTGCTTTCCTTTGCCTTTTCCCGCCTACGCCCCAAAAGGAAACATATAAATTACAAGAGAAAAAGAAAAGACAAAAGAAAAACCGAAAACCCAGTCAAAAACCGAGCCCTCTAATTCGGTGGTAGTATCTGTCGCTCCCCGCCGCCACTCATGTCGCTCCCCGCCGCCGTCCAAACTATACTCTTCCACGACAAAGACGGCGCCTCCATCTCCTCCGCCGCCATCATAAAAAATCGCTTCTATTCCGTTCTCATCTGGCAGTCAATTCTTTCCACTGCTTTATTCTTCCTCTCCAAAGCACTCTTTTTCCTTCTCCCCCTCAAATTTCATTCCCCAATACTTCTCTCTCTACTAGCTTTCTTCGCTTTCCATTTTGCACTTCTTCTATACTACACTTCTCTCTTTATTCTCTCCTCTGCCCGCCAGATTAAACCGGCTTCTGCTTTGAATCTGCTTTTGAGGTTTACTCGGTTTATTTTTGTACCTGCTACTGGTAATACCGGTTTATCGATTGAAGATCGGACCGCTATGAAGCTTTCGTTGAATTTCGTACCTTTTGTGGTGGTTTCATCTTTTTCTGGTTCTGTTCTGATTAATTCGATATGCTGGAGTAGCGGCGCTTTTGGTCAAGCTTTGCCTTGGCATGTTTTGGTTGGAATGCTAGGGTTCCGGGGTGCTATTATGGGATTGTTTTATGGAGTTCATTACGCTTTTAAGCAGAGATGGGTTCTCCAATTTCCAATCATCCAGGTATTGCTTCGTCGTACCTTCTTCTAGATTATTTCAGAATCAAATTTTATTGCATTTTTGAAACAGGCACTGTATCTGTAGCTGCGGGTGCTACATCTGTAGTTTTTTTCTTGGGCCGGGGGGGGGGGGTATGGTGGGGGGACCGTGGGAGGGGGGTTTTATATTTCAGCTACTACATGATACTTTGTTATAGAGAAAAGCGGAGCGGAGTAATTGAAAATGCGAGTTTTATTTTTGTAAATTATACTTGATCAAAGAAATGGAGAAGAATGTGTATGTTTTTTGTTTCTTGAAAATTAGTGATTCCTTGTTGAAGGATTTACTGATTGACTTTCTCTATCTGCATGTGCACGTGCTCTTGAAATTATATGTGCATATAAGAAGTTAACCATCCTTTTCTTGAAGTTGAAAAGATCCATTATCGTTAAAAAAACAAGTGAGAATGTATGAGAGTGTAAGGATGTGCAAACCCATGTCAAATTTTTATCCAAATTGCTGCGAAAAATTGAGTTGTTCTTAGTATCTACCCTTAATGCTATAATTGTTCCTTCAAAAATCTTGTTTATCCCTTTCAAGTTCATGTGGAATTCTTTTTTTTGTTGGGGAAAATGACTATTCTTTTCCAGCTGCAGTGGTGATATGAATTTGAATTAAGTTGTAATTGTGTGGTATGAGCCCTTGTATTCAATCCTACACTGACATGACTGCTAAATTGTTTGTTTCTTATCTCAACAGCGACCTCTTTACTTCAGCTTTAAGATGGGGATTCCTTCAGCTATTAGAGTAGCTTTCAAGCTTTCAACAGCAGCCTTCCTCTTGTCGTCCATTATTTCATGTTTTGTTCTTGATGAACATGAAAACAAGGTCAAGTTTGGGAAGTTTATTGCTCAGCAAATTATCCTGTACTTCGGGAATTTTATGGTATTCCTGTGTTGGGAGTTCATTCACCATTTGCATGAGGTGAACTTTTTCAGCAACCTTTCCTCTTGCATATATCAGATTTTTTTTATCGAATTTATTATGGCCATTAGTTTTCATGTAATTATTTATTGTCCATGTAGAAAACTTACAGCTATTCCAAATACAGGTGATACACACGAAAAGGTTCATATTTGCACCTCCAAAAGGATCAGCAGCTGCAGAAGCCAATCCAAGTGAGCATCTTCTTTCTGTCCTTGAGGAAAGCAAACCGAAGTCACTTTTGCAGTATCTTGCATACCTTGACCTGTATATGGTCTGTGAGAGGAATGTTGACATCTGGAGGCGAGCTGCATTTTTTGAAGAAACTGGAGAAACTTACAAAAGAGTCATGGGTGCATGCCTGAAACCTCTAGAACAGTTCACTCTAAAGCTGGGTGAGCTGGAAGGTTCTTCAGCTGACAAGATTGTTCAGAAACCCTTCCAACTGGCTGATCAATTGCGATCACCAACAAATAGAGTTCAAGATTCAAAGCTGCAGGAGTCGTTTAATGACCTTCAGGTAGAAATTATATTTCAGAAGCATTGTAAAAAGTGTGTTGGATATAAGTGATTTTTTTCTTCCAGATTTAGACTTGCATTTTTCTTGGAACCGATCTATGCTTCACACTTCCTGAGAAATTGCAGTCATCAATGTGTTGTGCTTGTCATGTGAAAATGCAAAATCACTTATTTGCTTTTGGTTATATATGTATAGCCGACCCCACCTAGTGAGGTGGGCAAAAGCCTCGAGTCTTGTTGTATATCTTTGGTTGCTTACGGAAGGAAGTGGGAACTTTTTCTGTTTCTCATAGAATGCAAATGAAACCGAGTAGGTCCCTATTTCTTTGGTTGTTGAGATAATGACCAGCTTATCTATCATCAATTCCATCTATTAGTTTGCAGATTTCACTATCAATCTGTTGTTGTGTTGGTCTCTGTAATTTTGGGCACTCGCAATTCAAGCTCTTTGACTTTGGGGTATCTTTGGTTCTTTTAATTGAGAATGGAATATCTTTGGTTCTTTTAATTGAGTATGGGATATCTATGGTTCTTTTAAGATTATCTTGTATTCTGTCTGAAGGATTTTCTTAACATTTTATTGCAAGGGCAGCTTGATGTTTTTGTTCAGTCTATGCTAATGATGAGTAATTATTTAGTATCTTTACGCATAAAATCCTTTATGTTCTTTGGTTGGGGTTTAAAGTCTTTGTAAAATGTCAATATCCATCATATGGGTTTAACAGAAGTGTATTATAGGTAAGTGCACATGCATGGTCACAAAGACATGAACTCTTTGGAAGCATCCATGGTAGAGGTGTTTATAACATCCATAGACTATCATAAATATCCTCTCCTCTTAAAGGAAGTGCACAATGTTAACATGAATGAAGATGTGCTCAATGAACAACTATGCAGTGTTATGAGATAAGATTGTTAGAATTCCAAGTGTGTTAAAGGTCCATAAATGCCCGTCTTCCATGTGCCTGTTTTATCTACATTGCGCCATTGTGCAGAATTTGCTGGAATTTGAGGAGTCCTGAGGTTTTTAGATTGGATGTATCTCTGTTTTATGCTTTGATTAGGACTAGTCGTGTTTAATGCAAGCCCGAAACATTGTAGTTACATGCTATAGCTAGTGCACATCAAGGATGAGGTTTATGTTTACCTTGTGTCAAATAGACTTGACGGGTGCTTGATAGGTCCCAGTCAAAGCTGAAAGAAAATTTAAAGATGCAGTAGAACGGTTAAGTCGCAGAAATGAAATATGATAGCTTGCTTTCTTATTCCTTCGTCTGCTCTTTAAATACAAAAAGAGAAATAACCATGGGCTTAACTCCACGGCATGAAAATAGGAAAGTTGGCTCACCAGAGCCCTATTATTGGGGAAAAGAAATCTTATCCCTACTTCTTAGGAAACACGATAACAAACTTATTGACCTAGTCTATAGCAAGCGTTTGACTACTTCCTATGCACCCCTATGACTCATCATTACTCCCCCGCTTTTTCAGGAACCTTGTCCCCAAGGTTGAAGTGCGGAAAGGACACACGTAGTTGCTCAGAATCCTCCCATGTTGCGTCATCCGCTGGAAGATGTTTCCATTTGACCAAGCATTCTTCCACAAATTTGCCGCCTTTCTTAATCCATCGAAAGTCTAGAATATCTTCTGGTTCAATGATGGGGTTTCCTTCATCGCCAAGGGGGGCAGATCGCTGCTGGGCTCCTGCGCTTCGCCCACATGCTTCTTCAACAAAGATACATGGAACACCGGATGCACACGAGACCCTTCCGGCAGTTGCAATCGGTAAGCGACGGGTCCAATACGTTCCAAAATGCGATAAGGTCCATAGAAGCGACCTGCCAATTTCCGATAAGCTCGTTTGAACACTGACTGCTGTCGGTACGGTTGAAGCTTGAGAAATACCAAGTCGCCTTTCGCAAACTCAACCTCCCGTCGTTTATCGTCAGCCAACTGCTTCATTCGGTTATTGGCGACCTGCAGGTTGCATTTAAGCTGGGCCAACAGTTCATCTCTTGATTCCAAATTGCGGTCAACTTCATGTACTGTGCTGTCCCCATCTTTGTATCTTGGGATGGTCGGAGGAGGTCGGCCGTAAAGTGCTTGGAAAGGGGACATGCCGATGGAAGCATGATACGTGGTGTTGTACCAAAATTCGGCCCAGGGGAGGAAGGAAGACCACCGCCGAGGTTGGTGTGAAGTGAAACACCGCAGGTACTGCTCAAGACATCGATTCACCACTTCTGTTTGTCCGTCGGTTTGTGGATGGTAGGCGGAACTCATGTTGAGATGCGTCCCAGACAGCTTAAAGAATTCCTGCCAGAAGTGACTGATAAAAACTGGGTCCCGATCACTGACAACCGAACGAGGAAGTCCATGTAGTTTAACCACCCCCTCAACAAACTTTTCAGCCACTACCTTCGCTGTATAAGGATGCGAAATAACCAAGAAATGAGCTGATTTGCTCAAGCGATCTACGACGACAAAGATAGTATTCTTACCATTAGAGGACGGAAGGCCCTCGATGAAGTCCATGCTTATATCCTCCCAAACTTGGCACGGAATGGGCAATGGCTGAAGAAGTCCGGCTGGAGATAAAGTCTCTGCTTTCATTCTTTGGCACACGTCGCAGGCCGCAACGTATTCTTGGATAGTTCGGTGCATTGACGGCCAATAAAATTGTTGAGCGAGCCGTTTATAAGTGCGCAACACACCTGAATGTCCGCCAAGAGGAGAATCATGGAATTCCTTTAAGAGCTGCTGTATCAAACTTGACCCCGGAGGTATGATCACCCTGCCTTTAAAGTGGAGCAGCCCTTGACGCCAACAAAACGGACCAGTGGGATTGTTTTGAGCCAGTTCTGCGGCCTTGGTCATATATGGATGATCCCGCGTCTCATCTTTGATTTTGTCCCAGAGCGAGGTTTGCGGCACGAATAGAGCATCAATACTTGGGCTTCCGGCGACTCGTGATAGGGCATCTGCGGCCCTGTTCTCTCGGCCTGGTTTATAAACAATCTCATAGTCATATCCCAAGAGCTTAGCTACCCATTTCTGTTGTTCGGGGGTCAGGACCCGTTGCTCTAATAGGTACCTTAGACTTCTTTGATCGGTGTAAATGAAGAACTTCCTGCCTAGAAGATATGGCCGCCAAGTTTGAATAGCCTGGATGATGGCAAGCATTTCTTTAGCGTAAATCGACCAAGCCCTTTTTTTAACTCCAAGAGCGCGACTCATGAAAGCAATAGGACGTCCTTGCTGGGAAAGAACCGCCCCAATTCCATCGCCGGAAGCATCAGTCTCAATTACAAATGGTTCATTAAAGTTTGGAATCGCAAGGGTCGGCGTAGTGGTCATGGCTTGTTTGAGACTTTCAAATGCCTGCTCAGCGTATTCAGACCACTGGAATTGGCCCTTTTTTAGGAGCTGGGTGAGAGGTCGTGCGATAACTCCATAATTACGTACAAACCTGCGGTAATATCCCGTTAACCCAAGGAAGCCTCTTAATTCAGTTACAGTCATGGGCCTTGGCCAATTTTGCATTGCCATGATTTTGCTTTGATCAACCTGTACTCCCTTGGGTGTCACAATATGTCCCAAATACTCAATCTCCTGTTGGCCGAACGCGCACTTACTCCGCTTGAGAAAGAGTTGATGGTGTCGCAGTAGGTCAAAGGATGCGCGGATGTGCTCAAGATGTGTCGTCCAGTCGGGGCTGTAAATTAAAATGTCGTCGAAGAAGACGAGCACGAACTTGCGAAGATAAGGCTGGAATATAGAGTTCATCAACGCTTGGAATGTCGACGGCGCGTTACATAATCCGAAAGGCATTACCAAATATTCATAATGACCATTGTGGGTGCGGAATGCCGTTTTAGAGACGTCAGATGGGTGTACCCGCACTTGGTTATAGGCAGCACGCAAGTCCAACTTAGTGAAGTAGGAGGGCCCATGGAGTTCATCCAGCATGTCATCAATCGTTGGAATGGGGAAACGATCCTTAATAGTGGCTGCATTGAGAGCCCTATAGTCAGTACAAAACCGCCACGACCCATCTTTTTTCTTTACCAGCAATACCGGGGAAGAGAAGGGGCTTGTGCTAGGACGGATGTGTCCGACACTTAGCAGCTCTTGGACTTGTTTCTCGATCTCATCTTTCTGGAAATGGGCGTACCTATAGGGTCGCACATTGATGGGTTCGGTTCCAGCCTTCAAATTAATTTGATGGAAGATATCTCGGTTGGGTGGCAGCTGTGTTGGTGTTTGGAATAGATCCTGATATTGCTCCAACAATGCTTGCATTTCTTGATGGTTACTCGCTAATGGTTGCGCAGTTGAGAGTGAGAGGCATACCGCAAATAGAGAACCCCCTTGTCGAGCTTCCTTGGATACTTGTTGTGGAGTGACTAACTGGATAGGTGGGGCATCAACCCCTCTCAGAGAACATTCTTGGCCATGCCATTGGAAAGTCATAGTCAATTGTTTCCAATTGCAAGTCACGGTGCCCAGTTGTTCCAACCAGTGAACCCCTAACACCATGTCTAGCCCCATCAGTGGCAACGCATAGAGGGTAAGCGAAAAGGGAATACCTTGAAGCATCACAGATACATCCTCAAATCTTCTTTGACATCGTAAAGGGCTCCCATTGGCAACCTTGACTGTGAACGGCTCAGTGGGAATCACCGGTAGTTGCAAACTACTAGCCATTCGAGAGCTTATGAAATTATGAGTTGATCCGCTATCGATAAGGACTACTATGTCGACGGTACCGACCTTGGCCGCGATTCGCATAGTGTGGTGTGGCGCCCACCCAGACAACGCATGTAGCGAAATTTCGGGTAGGAATTCTCCCACGTCCTTATCCTCGTCTTCCTCAGAACAATCGAGATTTCCTTCTAACACCAAAAGTTGAGGTCCACGACACTTGTGGCCTGGGGTGAACTTAGCATCGCAATTGAAACAGAGGCCTTGGGAACGCCTCTTCTGCATTTCTTCCCATGTGAGCCGCTTCACTGCAGGGGTTGATTTGGCCACTACCGTAGTTGGTGTCTCGGTGGCTACTCGGTTGGAGGTATTAGTGACTGGGCGGATTAGTCGACGTTGGCGGCCCAACTGCTCATCCCTCATTCGGGCGAGGCTAAACACGTCCTTTAGGGAGGCAGGTTTGAACATTCGAATGCCCTCAGCAATCTCCAGCTTAAGGCCACCCATAAAGGTTCCTGCCAATGCCTTTTGGGTCCACCCATGCACTCTGTTGCCAAGCCTCTCAAATTCTTTCTGATAATCGCGCAAAGAACCTACCTGCTTTATTCGAGACAATGCCTCGTCAAAATCTTCGCAATCTGTCGGACCAAAACGAGCCCATAACTCCGCTTGGAAATCCACCCAGCTTACTGTTCTTTCTTCTTCCTTGAAAGTTCGGCGCAACCACTGCCACCATTGATTTGCCTCGCCTTCTAGGTGGTATGATGCTAATGCGACTTTCTGTTCCTCGGTTGTTCCCTGGTACTCAAAGAATTGTTCCACCCGGCTGAGCCATTCCGTAGGGTCATCTCCTGAGAACCTTGGAAAGTCTAATTTGGCCAGTCGTGGAGAAAACGTCGGTCGACCACTCTCTTCCTGCTCATGGCGATCATTACGGGCAGGTCGTTGCTGGCGATTCCGGTCGTGGGAGCTATTGGATGCCTCATGCGTCGACAGTAATGTTTCGGATAGCTTGTGAATGGTGTCCTCCATGCGGTGCAACTTGTCCGCTATGCCCAACTCCATTTGGCTCAAATTATCCCGGAGTCCTCCAAACCCGGCCTCTAAATTCTCAATTCGTTCCTTGTTAGAAACCATAATAACACAGTTCTGATACCAATGATAGGTCCGAGTCAAAGCTGAAAGAAAATTTAAAGATGCAGTAGAACGATTAAGTCGCAGAAATGAAATATGATAGCTTGCTTTCTTATTCCTTCGTCTGCTCTTTAAATACAAAAAGAGAAATAACCATGGGCTTAACTCCACGGCATGAAAATGGGAAAGTTGGCTCACCAGAGCCCTATTATTGGGGAAAAGAAATCTTATCCCTACTTCTTAGGAAACACGATAACAAACTTATTGACCTAGTCTATAGCAAGCGTTTGACTACTTCCTATGCGCCCCTATGACTCATCAGTGCTGTGATCACCTCTGGAGTTTTTAATTTTTTTGTATTTTTTCAGTTTTAAATTTTTTTCCTGTTAACAGTTGGCGTTAATTTGAGTCAGATTCACTGTAGGACTTTCTGTATTATGCTTCTTACTTCTTAGTTGAATATTAGATAGAGAATAGTCGGTTGCTAAGCTCTTTAAATGAGAGAATGTGCCTTAATCAATAGAATCAACTTAGTATATATTAGCGTCAAATGGGAATTTAGATATACAGGCATGGATACTTTCCTGAAATGGCCAAAGGTATGTAGATTCTCACAATGGATTTTCAGCCTACCAGGAAGGCTGGCTTACTCGGCGGATTACTGCTTGAATTTCACTCTTCGCAACTTTTTTGTGTTGCGAAAGATAGATTGCATCAATATGCTTCTGATGGTCCTGAATCCTGATAACTTCTTAGAAGACCATTACATTCTTTTTTGTTGGTCGTCCTTTTTTGCTTTGCTATGAGGGTTGTACATTTCTTATGTCCTTCCAGAGGAATTGTGATTTTCTGCTTTTTCTGCTTTTGAAACTTGGTCTTGATGTCTTTTCAGTATGATATATTGATTTTGGTTACTTTATGTTATGTCTTTTCAATTTTGATTGTGATTTTTCTTCAGTAACTTGCACAGCGGTTTATTGTCTATGGTGAAGTGGCTATGAAGTCTAAAACCTTAGTGAAGGGATTTTACTCCGAATGATTCCCTTTTATTTGAGAAATTATGCTAAACGACTTGTACTTGATAAAGGCAGTCTCCTCACCATGTCTGGTGTCTTTAGTGTTTATTTCATCTAGCAAGTGTTCTCTAACAAAATGTCAAACATATTAAAATTTTCTGTTATACACTAATTGCTTATCTTGATTACATGCAGTTGTGTGAATGGTGTGCTTGGGTTGTAGCTTCACTGACTGCACGGTCAAGGAAAGAGGACAGATTTGGCGTTGCTCAGCTGACTGGTAGCAATGCTGCTGTACTTTCAACCTTGCTCTCAGCTTTGCTTGCTGTTGAGACAGTAATGGGGAAGAAGGACGTGCTAAAACTTCCACAAAATCCAAATGGCCCTGCCACCATAAGATGGGCCTCAATAACTGAAACCAGGGCAGCAACTGCTGGTTTGACATGGAAGAAAAGAATTAGCCGTCCAGTGCATCTGAAAGCATATGCGATCGCTGATGCCTTGAGGACTTCAATTTACAATATCGTATCTGCTTTTCATGATGAAATGCTGGAATGTGCCAAAGCCAGGCGTCTTGAAAAGGATTGGATAACAGGCGATAAAGCTCTTTTTGGAAACCCTGAGCACCTACTGCAGAAATTGCATATGTTTCTGGAATTTTGTGCTTGCTAGTCGGTATGCTGAAGTTCTGTAGCAAGAGATATTTTACACGCTTTTACTGCTCTAAATGTCCTTCAATGACATATTGGTTCACATCCATGCTACTTTGTCCTAGTTCGATGGGTGTGCCAGTTTTCTCATGTTCCTGCTGAGACCTTGCACAATGCCACAAAACATGGAGGGATCTGGATTTTGTACAAGCAGGAGGGAATTGGTACATGAAGTTTGAATTTCACCTTAACGTGGTTGGTGTAATGAAAAGGGTGAAATACATCTTATAGGTGAAGAAACATTTTTGCTAGTATGTCATTTGCTTGTAAAACGTGTGCAATGCAGCTCAATGCTTCAGAGTGAAAATTGGTTTCCCCATACGTTCCCCCCCCCCCCCCCCACCCCAACTTTTCCCCCAAAAATAAGAAAGCAATACTTGTTATGCCATCATCTTTTTGTATTGAACTATGAAGATAACAGAATAATGGTCATCCAAGAACTAAACAATCTAGTTTGAGAAAATTACTTTTACCCTTTGATGTCTGCTGAATTTTTGTTTGGCCTATCGCTGAGTACCATCGCCTGCTTTGAGAGAAGTCGAGAAGATAGGAAAGAAGGCGTATGGTGAATCATATAGCAAGGCTTCAACTTTTAAAGATAAAGTTTCTCCAATTGTGATTGGATCTGACAACCCAGTAATCATGAAGCTACTAGCCGCAGGAAATGCAATCTTCACTGTCTACTTGCCAAGAGCATTCCGTTTGAAAACAGTTCTGAAAACTATCCAAATGAAATACCAAATTTTGGTATGCCTTCAAAACAAATCGTAACTAGTTCTTTTATGTTTCTTCAGGATGAGTTTTGCTTCTCTTTTATGTTTTTTCTTCTCGGAAAGCTGCAATAAAGCTGCTTAGGTCTATTACAAGAAGGATATCTCTAGTAAACTGGACATCGACACTAGGGCTTGATGAAGTAAAAATCTTGGTGCCTTGTTCATATTTGAACATTCTATTGGCATTAGATATTTTGTTTAAGCTTTATCTTGTCCAAAGTTTATTTTGTTTATCTAATCTTGATAGCTAAGGGGTCACTGCGTATCATGGTGATTGCTAATATGGACTTCCTTAGGAGACGGGTGGCGGACCTCAATTATGTTGCTCTTCATCATAGGGACTTGACGGAATTTTGTACAAGTTTTCCAGATGTGTCAGTCCTGGCAGATATGCCTGAAGTCTTCGTTAGAGGTTCTGCTACTGTGATGAGGACAGATGGTATGTGAGATATGAACAAATGAAAAATAAGAGTTTAGCACAAGGAACCTTGCCTCTGATATCAAATTGATGCTTGCTCCACGCAAAAGAACGGAACTTTTCTTGGTTCTAGCGCGTCTTTCACAAGAAACCTTGTGCGGTGACAAGAATGATTCAAGAAAACAACCTTTCGCCGTGTGACTCTCGCTTCAACTGAGCTATATCCACCTCCTTGAAGCTTGTTCGTGATCCAAGAATAGCAATCCACCCCTGGTACGTGTCTTCAAGACAATAGGATTCGATTCCCCCACAACGTTTGCTCAAGGCGTTGATATAGAACATAGTTTTGATCGAAGATCAAAGAAAAACACAAAGAAGAACCTTGCAAACAGCCTATGGCCGAAAATTGTATTTTCTCAATCACTTTTCTGAGTTTACAGGTGGTTGACCTCGTTTACATATAACTTTACAAGTGATAAACCTAGTTTACAAGAGATATGATAGGCCTTCTATTGGATTTCTATCTCCTCAGCATCTGATCAACATTACACGCGATTTCTCGGTTAGCTAGAGACCGAATCTGTCAATGAGGTCTTCTAGAAAGTTGCAACCCCAGATGTCTAGTTTTTATATAATTTTAAATCACCTCCAAAAGACGTTGAATGAGTGAGTTACGACCAAAATACCAAGACATGGTCACCCGGTCAAAAACCATACTTTTTAGGCTTTTTCTCAAATTTGAAAAGCGTATTTTCCTATTTTTCCACTCATATTTTTAATGTTTAAAAACAACTTAAAAACCTTTAAAATGACTCTAAAATATACTACAAAAGAGTACAATCCATGACAACCGAAAATTAGGCTATGCAAAACACTACTGACGTGCTTTCTCCCTCTCCATCCCGCTGCACATCTTCTTTATGTAATTTAGCTCCTTTGACCTCATAATTCTATCCTATCTCTTGTAAACTAAGTTTATCACTTGTAAGGTTATATGTAAACAAGGTCAGCCACCTGTAAACTCAGAAAACTGTTAGAGAAAATACAATTTTCGGGCATAGGCTGTTGGCCAGGTTATTCCTTGTGTTTTTCTTTGATCTTTGATCAAAACTAGGTTCTGTATCAATGTCTTGAGCAAATGTTGTAGAGGGAATCGAATCCTATCGTCTTGAAGACACGTACCAGTGGTGGATTGTTGTTCTTAGATCATGAACAAGCTTCAAGGAGGTGGATATTGCTCAGACACACGACCAAAGATCGTTTTCTTGAACCATTCTTGTCACCGCACAAGTTTTCTTGTGGCAGATGCGTTAGAACCAAAGAAAGATCTGTCCCCATCAATCCTGCCCGCACCATAAAATTTTTTTTTGTCGGAAATAAACCTTATTCCAATTAGGTTGCATCAAAAAGCATCTATCTTTTTCCTTCTTCAACTAATCATGCACAAAATTTGTGTATATATTGTGTTAAATTTGTAGGACATGTATATCACCACTAGAAGAGGGGGTTGACTAGTGAGTGCGGAAAATTTGGTTTTTAAAAGTTTTTGATCCAAATTACTCTCTTTCGAAAACAGTTTCTGTTTTCAGATCCTGATTTGAATTATTTAAACGACCTAATTGTAGACCTCCAAAAATTATGCAATTTGGTGAGGATGTACTCTCAGATGTTATGAGTGTCTCACAAAAATTGCAAATTAAAAAATCCAAGCCTAACCCCTTGAAAATACATTTTTGGTCCGATTGCGCAAATCTGCCAGAAACTGTACTTCGAATTAAAAATTTTATTCCTATTAATTGGTAACTCTAAATGGTCTGACAATTTTATGACAAGACCATCATGATGTGTATTTAAGTGGGTTGAAACAGTTTTTGAAAATTTCTTTGGGAAGTATGTCAACCACGTTGATGTTCTCAACCTTTGCAAATCTAAAAATCAGATTGCACTAGTCTCAGAACTATTAACGTTTCACTGACTTATACTTATCCAAATGGGTGAAACTTGCGCCAAATAAAAACTAGGAGGTGTGTCTATGTTTCTGCAAAATTTTATGCTTTTTGAAATTCATTTACTATTTTTACTATTGTAATGAAATCAATATAGAAAACTGAAAATTGAAAGTAAAGTGCAGTAAAGTAAGAACACCAAGGATTTTATACTGGTTCGGTTAAAACAACCTACTCCAGTCTTCGAGGACACCTTCCTCGGTTATCACTAAACATAACAAACACCTTACCACAAACACTAACTCCATCCTTTTACAACTAAAACAATCAAGCAAGCCAATCACGAACACCACCATCGATCGAATGAAGGTTTGCTCACACCTTGATCAACCTTTTACAACAATTGAACGTGTATGGGTGGTATATTCAAAGCCTATAAAATATATAGAATATATGAACAATAGGCTTGAGACTATGAAGAAGAAGAAGGAGAGGAGAGGAAGAAAGTAGTCTAGCTTTTTGCAGTTGAGAGAATGTGAATTGTATCTTAGCCTTGTCTTGCACATCTTCTCCCTTTTATCATATGTTGGCCGCCCCCTAGGTCTTTCTCCCTTTTTGAGAATTGTCTTTAATGTCTTTGGAAGATTGCCTTATGTAAGAGATGACATAATCTTGCTTACTTGGTGCAATATGATTGGAAGGATGACTTGACCTTGTTTACTTGTCACTGATTGATTGGTCCACCTTGGCACCCTTTAGTGAGCTGTAAATTCTACAAAAAAACTCTCAAAACATATGCTCAAAATCAGTTCAAACAATTACCATAACATCACACTTCAATTCCTTAAATTTTGGGAGACAAATTGAGGACCATTAACTAGCAAAAATCGCCCACTATAGTAGCATGTGCTGAAATTTTCAGCATGTGCTGAAATTTTCAGCATGTGTCTATTTGAATTCTTTCCTTGTGTGGTGCCCTCTTCAATGTCACTAATCTTGTGTGCATATTGTCCACCAATTGAAATGCCAAATAAGCTCCACCTTGGCTCCAACAAGATGCAGTAGGCGTGTGTATAGAGGCTGCACATGTGCTGAAATTTTATTTTGGCAAGCTTTGTCAAATAATGCACAATATTTACACATATATGATAAATAATAATCATCCCTAATTTGAAATTTCTAGAACACTTTAACATGTCCTAAATGTATAAAATGGTGTCTAGATACATGTTACATCTATGCCTCAAAAACGTACCATGTGTGTATGTTCGTAGAAAACCGAATTTTCAACTTCCGTCGATTACGCAATTTTTCTCTGATTAATTTCAAACTTCTTGCACATGTAATATATATTATGTCACACATAATATACATAAAATAAAGTGTATATTTAGCTCAAATGACTGAGGTAAAAACGCCCTTGTGTAGTAGAGAAGATTGAATTTGAATTCTCCACAAATCTAGCGTAAATTGTGGATGATTTGTGTGTGCCAGCATGGTATGATTTAGTGGATGATTTTAACATGCCAGCCACGAAAGTTTTGAGCATTTTTGATGTATATGGGCCGGCCATCTTTATATGGCAAGTACGTGACATATCGGTGAAGTTTCGGTAGTCACCCGATACGACAATTTTCGGTTTATGACCTTGTAACATGTCGTTATAATTTTGACATCAACTTGACTTATATTATATGATATAAGACCTGAATATACTCATAAATATGAGGTGTATATAGTGGTGTGATGTCGATGCACGTTTGTAATATATGTGATGTGTCGGTAGTATGTTGGAATATATGTGTATTGTGTCTTTTTTTTAAAAATATGGATATATATATATATATATATATATATATTTTGGCCAAAATGGTGTTTTATTATGACATTATTCCTCACTTAAGGTGGAGGGAAACCCTTATACAATAGAGTCATCGTAATCGAAAAAATAATGTAAAAACGTAAGGATTGCCTTTCGCCAATTATATATGATATGCCGCATTAAAACCTTGCCAAGTAAAACCACCCTTGTGGATAAAACCTTGGCGAAGGAAAAAGCGTACATATTTATATAATTGTAGCGAGTGTGCTTGGCAAAGTGAAATGTAAACAAGAATTTAAATGTAGATCCCAGTATAGACGTTCTTGCTTGATAATTGTTGTATACGTAGGTTGATGTCGTTGCCGCTGACGGATCCAAAGCCCTCGTGATCATATTAGACATGCCATCATAACCCATGCAACATGCAGAAAAGAAGCATACGTTAAAGCCATAGTAACAAATCTGTAAGTCATCAACTCTTGGGGGAATGAGGGACGTACCGACGTTGTCTGCACTCCAGTAAAGCGCAGACAACAAAGAAGACGAAATTGGCAGTATATGCATAGCCCGGTATCTCCACCAACATTGAAACCATGTGGCAATCCATGTGTCTCACAAGATAGGCAGACAATAACTTATGTAAGAAATGAAATGATGTAGTATAAGTACACAGATGAAGGAGCGACGGAGTACCGTTGCTGCCTGTATCCATGCTGTGATACAGGCAGATAGGAGGAAACTAGCCATGATCAGGACGAAAATATAGAGTTGATAAGTCCGTGATAATGCAGCCTCTGACCACCGGTGGTAATTGCGATGAAGATGAGAAAACACGTAAAGTTGTGTGTTGGATATATATATATATATATATATATATATATATATATATATATATATATATATATATATATATATATATATCCTTCCAGGACCACAAAATAAAATACATGAACCAAATACTGAGATCAACAAAATAAGACAATTAAATGATGGATCAGTTAAACTGAGTTTTGCTAGAAGTTTCTCCGCTAGAGAAAGAGATAATGCATCTATTTCTAGCACAATAAATTTAGGAAGATTTTCACAGATACCATATATATATATATATATATATATATATATATATATATATATATATATATATATATGGCATGTAGAAGGAATGAGAAGAAGACTTTCCATTTTCAAATTTGTTTCCATATAGCTTCCACCAAATATATCTCCATTTAATGAACTAGTTAGTTCATTAACTTAAGTACTCCACTTAATGAACTAGTTTAGTTCATTAATTATGGAACCTGAAAACAGTACAAGGATAACAAATGTTTGCCATATGATGTAAGCTTTAATATTTCATGGGTTGTTAGTACGACAACAATATATATAAGCATATAAAGCATGTTTATCACATAAATGTGTGTCAAGTAATAATTTATTCATGCATTTCGTAAACAAGTAGCATTTAAATCATGCATTTCTAAATCACTCAAACTCTTTTTCTCAACAAAATTTACTGTCTTGAACTTAGGAATTTGTTTGAAGCTCTTAGTTGATTTGGTTGTGTTATTGATTGAATTATTGTGATTTATGGTGGGATATATTTGCATGAAAATAATTCCAACACCATAGCCAAAAATTCCACAGCAAAACAAATTGTTCAATTCAACAACACCAAAAACCCTAGCTTTCGGCCACTTCATACAAGACCCTAATCGATCCTCAAATCATATAAACCATATCTCCAACATACAGTGCCTTTTGTCACCATAAAAATCCTCACTGACATCCCATAAATTTCACATAAACTAAATCCCAACAGTCCCAAACTGAAGAATAAACAAAACATCCCCCAAACCAAGCAAAAATTGTGCAACTTGTGCAAGGAAAGTTTTTGAAAATCTGTAAGGAAAATTTATTCAAGAAACATCAAAAAAAATATCATATATAATCTGTTATTGAAGCAAGCAAAGCAAGAAAATTCGAATTAAACAAGTTCTTAGAAAATCAAATGCAAAATCAAGAAAAGAAAGAAAATTCAATAACTTTGTGAATACATATTGGAATTGAGTCATTCAAAAGGAATTTGATCTTTGACTTGTCTACTATTGAGCTGCATAGAGAGATTGGGAAAAAATGATTCAGGAAATATAATGTTTTCCCTTAAAACCAAAATTGTACCCATAAAGCACCAAAAATGGCCTAACCTCAAATTTGCCTAAACCGCCCTATACATACTTGGAATGTTTTTTGTGCATTATTTACCATTAGGATTGCATTTTTTGATTACATTATTAACCAAGTTTGACTAAGGATCGCCTAAAGCAACCCCTTAATGATTTTTTTGGTTCAGCCATTACGTATTCTTTCAGTTTCTTGCATTTATTTGATTCTTCGTGTGACCTATTTGTCTAAGACCGCCTACTCTCTTGGTTGCCATATTGAGTGATACGTTTCTCTTTGAAGAAGATATACAAGTTGAATTTAGAAGACCACAACTTGTTTGGTTGACTTGATATCGTTTCTAGTTTAGCATCTTATGGAGAAAAGCAAGGCGAGTGGTAAAAGGCTTGTGTGTTGTGAGAACAAAAGAGGGGAGGTAAAAGCCTAAGTGAGTGAATCCATACATGAGCGTGGAAAGGCATTATATATTTGTTTTGTTTACACTAACGTAATTATATTTATATTGTCTTTGTGTTAGTTTTTTTTTCTTTTCTTTTATGTATTGTTTCGACATGAGTACTTCAGATGTCATGGATGGATACACATCCATTAGGACCATATGGGGTATGTTTTATGCCCTCTTGTTTTGAAAAAAAAGGAGAAAATAAAAATATGGTGATTATCCTAAATTCAATTAATTGAAAAGGAAGATAATTATTGATTAGATGTGATTTAGGAAATTTGAATCCTAATCAATTAAGGAATTTTCTAAGACCTAAACTCTAATCATACCTATCTCTATACATTAAACCTATCTATATATGAAAGCCGCCACTATAAACCCCTAATTTCCCAATATACTCTGCTGCCCCAACATCGACAAAGAACGAAATATATATATAAGACAGCCTCTTTTGTGCTCCAGCCACATTGGTCACTAGGAAGGAAAACAAAAGCATCAATTCTTTTCTTCCCTACATAAACCTTTAACAGCAGCAGCAAGAAAGAAAATAAAAAGTGCAGATTCCTTTGTTTTGTTCCATCAGCCGAGAGATAGGGGAAGAAAATAGAGGGTTTTCTTGCTCCAATAGAAGAAATCGATGTAGGTAATTTCTTTATACTTGTTATGTTTTGCGAAAAATCTATACGTTATTATAGTATAAACTCAGGATCATACATTCGTATATGTGTTTGGATAGATTGTTGCCTAGATGCATGCTTATGGATGGTAAGGTTTTGTCCCTGTGTGTAGTATATGGTCCTTTGCATTCATATTATAACAATGATGGTGTCTATGAATATGTTAATGCATGAAAATTATTAAGCATGTGTATATAAACGTTAACGGGTCAGGGGTATTCCTTTTGCTGTGGTGTCTGAGAGTTAAGATTAGCCAGTGGCCATATTTCTTTATATGTGAGAAAACAAAGTAATCTTCGTATGGTTAATTATCATACATATAAACTCGTGAATATATGGTTTGTGTATATACATAAGATTGGTAGGTAAGTTTAGTATATTTTCTTTGCTTTTGCGAAACTTATGTGTTTATTTGTGTATAAACTCATGGATCATGAGTGTATATATTGTTGTCTTCACAGATGCTTGAATATATATATATATATATATATATATATATATATATATATATATATATACACACACACATATACATATACATATATGGATGTAATACATCTATATGTACATAATATGTGTGTTTCTGCCGAAATGTTACAAACCTTACATTCCAAATCTAGGTTCAGTTTTGTATACAGAAATGCCCAATTGTTGGAAAGTTCAATTGTTAAAATGCTGTGTGTGCCAATGTGGTGCACACTTGATACTCTAAATTTATGCAACATTCATTATAATTTAATAAGCTTTACACCTTGCATATTCACATATATATATGTATATAGAATAAATGCGAATTTTGGTAAAGTAGTTTTCTGACGAGGGTGCAACGCATGAGTATAAACGCGTATATGTACGTGTATGGACACGTGTATATACATGAGTATACTTATACGTAGGAGATAAGTTGGAATTGAAACAATAATAAAATGGTAAACGAATAAGTATAACGGTAAATGAAAAGATGTTTAAAGTTGTACTTGTCAACTTCCTGGATTAAGTGTGGAAGTTAAAGTTTTTGTCCTTTTCCAAAGCAACCATCCGAGGCCTTTAGGAAGAAAGGAAGGATTTGTCCAACACCAAGCATAGAGGTCAGCGGGGTTGGGAAGAAGAGATTCCGCGTAGGAAGTTAATTCGTCAAAAAGGTAGGTGCCTCTTCCCCCCTCAAACGGGTATGATTCATGCATGATTTGATGGTATACTAATGTGTTTCGTTGTTTTTATTTGTTTAAGTTGTAAATTTTGTTTCGTTTTTTTTATTTGTTTAAGTTGTAAATTTTGGATACGTAGGAAATCATGAGATATATTGTTTATAGCTACTATGTGCGTGTATGTGTGTGAATTTGGTGGTAAGATTGAATCGGAAAAAAAAATACCCTTAATGAATTAGAAAAAAGGGGGAAGTGTTACACTAGGAGGCTTTAAAAAGTTGTGTTTTGGCCTTAGAATAGGTTCCTATAGACTGGAAATAGGAGAAAATGGGGGTTGGGATCGAAAAACGAATCACAGCGCGCGTTGCCACTGGTGGAACAGTCATTAAATAAAAATTAAATTAAATTAAGGCAGAGAACAGGCCGGCCAACGGACCGAGCCGGCTGGCCAGCGGGTCGGACCGAAGGCGGCCCATTAACCAAAAAATGTATAGAAAAATATAATTAAATACCAGTAAAATTCAAATAAATTCCAGAAAAAAATAAAATGTTAAAATTAAATTATTTCCACTTAATTTCTAAAGTTTGGTAAATTTAAGAAATTAAAAATAAATAGTAATAAATAGAATTAAATAAGGGAGAAATAGGGAAAATTAGTAGAACATTTTAGAAAATTAATACAAGCTAAGGAAAAATTAAGGATGATGATAAATAACAACTTTCTAATATTCAGAAAATTTACGAACCTAGATTTGAGTGCCGAAGGATGGTGAGGATGGGCCAGGGGCCTCAGGCGATTGTGTTTTTTGCATTCATGGCACGTGCATTGTATTTATGGAAGGTCGTGACGTACGGGTCACGGGCTCTCAGGATGGTGTACAGTGGTGCGGCCATGCACACTCAGTATGGTGACTGTGGGTGGGTATGACCCATAGCTACTCAGTAGGACCCGGGTTCATGCATTGCACGGTGGAGATGTCGGCATGCTGTGTGACATGACTTTGTTGCGTGTGACACGTGGATGGAGTATGCATCACGTAGTTGCGTATTTTTATGCGGAGTGCTTTACTTACCGCATTTACTTTATCTTATGCATGTTATATCATATTTATGTGCTATATGGTTATATCATTCGGTATGCATGCTTTGTATTTGTTTGGGACGGGCATCTACTGGGTGATTTTCTGCCACTCACCCCTACTTCCCAGGTGAGCCGGATGAGGAATACTAGCACATCTTTGTTGAGGACGAGACGGACATAGCAGAGTGGGCTGGTTGATAGCTGCAACTAGGTTTCGAGGGGGCACTGCAGCTATTTGTGTTTATGTATACTTTGGGGATTTTTCACAGACTTCTTAGTACTTTTATTATCAGAGTTTTATTCAGTAATGTAAAGACGATTATTGGAGGTTAATTTAAGTTATGATTTACATTTCCACTACGTCATTTCTGACATGTAAGAGATTGATTTGACGCATTGTATTATCCTTAGCGAGATACGACGGATGCACTGTTCCTGATGATAGGGCTCGGGAGCGGGGCGCTACAGTATGATTTGCCTTAAAAAGGACATTTATAAGCTCGCGTATGCATAATTTCGGTCTTTCTAATGGCATATGGGTAAGTCATTGGCATCACAAGATTCCAAGGCATCCATCTTGCTCTGAAGCTAGTCTAACTGTGCATAATTATTATAATGAGATGTTAGATGACTTGTGTAGAGCTTATATCAAAGAACCCAAAGGATTGGTTATGCTTAGATTCATTGTTGGCTTGAATAAAAACATTGCTGATAACATGGTGCATGAGAAATTTGACACTCTAGATGACATGTATTATTTGGCAAAGATCCTAGAGTGTAAATTGGAATGTAAAGAATTGATGAGGCCCAGCCAAGCCAAGAACAGTCCACACTTGATACTATACCAATACAAGATAAGGGCCCCTAACAAAAAGCATGGCAAGGAAACTGATGCATGAGGTGGGTACCTTTCTGTATAAACATGCGGAGGATGAGCCAATGAAGAAAACGTTTATTGGGTCCATTTAGTGCAACCCTTAATATAGTTCATATACAAAGTTTATAATATATTAGTAGCTTAAGAATGTTGTTCACATTTCCTTTTAGTTTGCTTTCTTTTCTTAATAAGTGTTGTAATATAGCCTAGATATGTCCTAGTATGTTGTATATGTTGTTTTGCATGTGTTTGAACTGTTTTTAGGTCAAAGCAACATTCAAACATGAAGCCGAACCAGGATTGTCAGGTAAGCAGGGAGACACACTGATGGTATTTCAACCATATCTCCTCAACCACAAGCCCAATTGACATGATTCTAATTGGAGCTCCAACATAAGAAACCAACCTACAACTTTTATGTTCAGAACATCTTCCGCGAATGATTTTATCCGGTTCAAATAATACAGGGAAGATGAAGCTACTAACCAGCTGCCTACTTGAATGACCACCCGAAAGCAACTGTAATTCAACATGTCATATCTCCTTCCTACCAACTCCAAATCAAATGATTCAAAAGCCGAAATTGAATTTCTATTAATTATCTACAATATTGATGAAGACAAGATTGGATAGATATGATTGGAAGGAATCCAAATGACGTGGAACAATTTGGCGTATGCTGAAAATACACAACTTGACCAACTTGCCAAATTAGCCTCCAAACCCAACCAATCAAAGGGAGGACGCCAATATTCTTACAAGGAACATGAAAAGGCATTATAAGGGAGTTTTGTAGCTGGTCCAATGAGGAGAAAGGGTTCAAGACAACTTTCAAATGGCTTACACATCGGATGGACATTTTTGCCACCAAACTGAATTATCTTTCCTTTACTTGTAACTTTGTTCAAACTTCATTTTTTCAGCCATTGATTTTATTGGCTATTAGTTAGGTTGATATATTATGTTTAACTTAGATTTAGTCTATAAATAGCCCAGCTTCCCTTGTAAAAGAACATCCAATTCTGAAACACACTTCATAGCCGAGGGCTACATTCAATCTTTAGCTTGGTTTGCTTTGAATCAAGCTTTGATTTCCTTCAAGAATTGAAAAATCTTGATTGTATACTTCATACTTGGGAGGGATATCATTTAGGAGGGTTAATTCTTGCCTAAATGAGCTGAAATCACTTGTGGAAGTGTGTTGATCTACTCGGCTAAAGGCAAACTGGTTGGATGAGAAGCTTGGTGGACTTGGATCTGTTTTGCTTCATCCCTCCATTGTTCTAGGCTGTTTTGGAGTTAAGGGAAGTTCTTCCTTCGTGCTCAGAAGTGCATCAAGTGATATTAGAGCGAAGTTTACACTTTAACTCCTGTATCCTTAAATTCTGCCTGATTTTTATTTATACTTCTTATTGTTGTCTAAAGAGTCATTCAATCTATTGTTGTGTCATAAATTCAGTTGTCTCATTACCTAAATCAGAAAATCATTATAAAAAAAAGTTGGTGTTTTGATTCTTGAAGTAGAAACCGAGGGTGAGCACTTGTTGATCATACTTTGTTCCAACTACAAAGAACAAAGGTCCAAAACAAGTGTTGTTTTTATTTCCTAGCCTATAGAAGTGTGTTTTCTTGATTCTCATTTGTGTCATAAACTCAAAAACAAAAACAAAGATATGTTTTCTTGATTCCACCATTACATCATACAAGTTGTACAAGCTGAACCATTTGAGGAAAGAAAGGATAAAGATGGCTGGTTTTGGTTGGATTTCAAATCCATTACATGTTTACACTTTCTTGGACTTAGGATCTTTGATTAGTTGTTGCTTTCAGCCACATTCATATTCACTCCAAAGCTAATAAAAAAACTACTAAAGTCTTATTATCATCTTGTTGTAATCGAAGCTCTTAGCTTGCATTAAGACTTTGTGTATACTTGCTTGTTTGTAAGTGTGAATTTACATTGCATATTGAGTGTTCAAAGCTGCCTAATCATCTTGTTCCAAAAGGAGGCTAAGTTTTGTTCATTTTCAGCGAAGAACCGAGAGTTACAAACTAAAGAAGGCCAAACAAAAACATCCTATCTATACATTGGCCTAGCTGAAAGTTATACCAAGTTTTACCAAGAAGGCAAAACAAAAAAAAATCATTCCTTCCTAAATCAGTTCCAAAAGGGAAGGTTAGCAAAATTATCATAAAAAAGGTCCTTACACCTCACAGATATATTTTCACCAAGAAGAACTGAAACATACTTTGAACACTTGGTTGCATCTATCTTCACTTATTACATCCATTTGAGTTGCATAAAGGCTTAAAGTAAGTTAAGGATTGCCCAGAGCAACCCTTACTTTTCTTGACTCAGCCTATAACATGCTTCTTGGTTTCTAAGTCTTTCTTGAATCATATATAGTCCAAGATAGTATCAAATCATTGCATCTTAAGTGCAGGCCGTGTGGAATCTGTTGAAGCACTTAAAGAGATGTATTTAAAACAAGACAACATCTCCGAGCTCTATGAAATCGAAGCTCATCTTTATTAGCTTAAACAACTTAACCTTGTTGTGCACAAATATTATACCTTATTGACCAACACATAGCATGACACCTTCGAAACACATCAGTGGTCTTGTGTCACTGATTTTGGTATGTACAAAGAGATTACAGAATGGAAGCAGGTATTTCTTTCCTAATTGGATTAAATCTAGAATTAGGCAGTGCTCGAATTTGAATGCTCAGCACTAAACCACTTCTGAGCTTAACGGCTGCCTTCGCCGAGATCAATCATAAAGAAAGTCACAAGAAGGTCATGATGGGATGTGCTCCAAATACAGAGACCTCTGCACTGCTCAGCGAACAACCAGCAGAAGTATTTGGCTTGGCTGTTAAAAGATACTTTACTTCCAGTACTGGAGGAAGTAAAGTGTGAAATACTGCAAAAAGGAGGGACATACAATCGATGACTGTTGGAAGCTTCAAGCTAAGCTAGTACAAGAATGGAAACCTCCACTAAAGACTAGCAATGAACCTAAGACCGGAATCAAAACTATTTGCTGCTGGACAAAGTGCTGATGTAATTACGAATCAGGTTGGTTTTTTTAGTTTCTTTGCACATGAGGTCGACCATACAATGCAGCTCGGCAGAGCACTTCACTCCACGGCTCAACTCAGATGGTTGAAGCTGAGATCCCTACGAAGGATCAGATCACAACTCTGATCGAACTGCTGAGCAAAAAATATGGCTGAGTTGAATCAATTCAAGCTACAATAGCGAGCTATATCCTTCCGAGCACCAGCAGTTTATTGATCATAGACTCCAGGGCTGCTGATTATATGACAAGTAATGTTAACCTTCCGAATTCTTACTCTTTGTTTTTAGTACCTAAGAAGGTTAAAATTGCTAATAGGACTTCCTTGGTAGTTATTGGAATAGGCTATGCGATAATTAATGATAAGGTGTTGGTAAAAGACGCCTTGCATGTCCCTAGCATAAGCTTCAATCTGTTACCAGTAGGTAAACTAACTAGGGACAATAATTGTGTAGTCTGCTTCTCATCCAAGGAATGTTGCTTTACGAAAACAAAATAAATGATGATTGACAGTGCTAAGAATATAGTGGGTCTGTTCCTACTCGAGTCTGAAAACATAGCCTTAACTAACACAACCGAGCTGCCAAATGATCAAAATACCAATAGTATTTTGCACCATAGAAATTCTTGTACAAGGGGTATTTTGATATGGCATAACAGGCTGTGTCATTCTAATTTTGTATATCTCAAATGACTAATACTGAAATTATTCAGATCTGTTGATCTTAAAAGTATTACATGTGAAACTTGTCAATTAGCTGAACATACAAAAAAGAGTTACCCGGAGTCATTTGTACCATTTAATCTTATTCATTCGGATATATGGGGACCATCTAGAGTGGCTAATATCAATGGTGCAAGATGATTTTTGTCTTTTGTAGATGATCACACTAGGGTCACGTGGGTGTACCTCCTTAAAAGTAAAAATGAGGTCAGACAAATGTTGAGGAGATACTTTACACTTATCAAAAATCAGTTCGGTTGCACTATTAAAGCACTAAGGTCAGTGAATATGGCTAAATATTTAGAAAGCAAAGTCCAAACCTTTATGCATGAAAACGGTATATATCATCAGATGTCTTGTACCTATACTCCACATTAAAATGGTATCGACGAAAGAAAGAATAGAAACTTATTTGAGGTAACTAGAATCATTATGTTTGCAATGGACGTACCTAAACACTATTAGGGAGAAGCTCTGCTAAAAGCCACATACTTGTTAAATAGGATGCCATCCAGAATCTTATCATTTAAGACCCCAATAGAAATGCTTCTCAACCACTTCCGACACACTAAGCTACTCTCAGAGTTACCCTTTAAACTATTTGGATCTGTAGCATCTGTACACATTCAGGCTATCCTAAGGGAAAAATTAGATCCTAGATCAGTTAAGTGTATCTTCCTAGGATATTGTGTTCACAGAAGGGGTATAAGTGTTATTGTCCGAGCAATTGCAAGATTTATGTCACACTTGATGTTAAAATTTAATGAAAATCTTGCTTTTTACAACTATTCAACTAAAACAGAAGATTTAAAGCTTGTTGAATATAGGAATATGATAGACTTTGTAGACAAAATTCAGCCAAGCTCATTATCACAAGTATTTCCAAGCTCAATAGCTCAGCCGAGCTGTTAGGATATTGTGTTCACAGAAGGGGTATAAGTGTTATTGTCCGAGCAATAGAAAGATTTATGTCACACTTGATATTACATTTGATGAAAAGCTTGCTTTTTACAACTCTTCAACTAAAATAGAAGATTTAAAGCTTGTTGAATATAGGAATATGATAGACTTTGTAGACAAAACTCAGCCAAGATCATTATCGCAAGTATTTCCAAGCTCAATAGCTCAACCGAGCTCGACACTACAGCTCAGCAACTTGGTACGCCGCTTGGCACAACAGATTCTCAGCTAAGAACCAGTAATCCTATGACTTTTGATGATCAGGAAACCTTTGGATGGGATAGATGACCTAGTATGCCTAAACACATGCAGCCCACAGCAGAAGAAGATGGTTCATTAGAGGAATCTCAGGCTGAATACAAAGATAGAATGCAGATAGATGATAGACCCATAGCGTTAAGAAAAGGAACAAGAGAATACACTAAGAATCCTTTCTATACCAAATAACCTGTAGAAGGCTTCCTATCCTATAATAGGTTGAATCCTAACTTTAAGACATTTGTATGCTCACTTGATAATAAAGTCATACCCAAGAATATACAAGAAGCACTAAGCTGAGGAACGCTTTGCATGAAGAAATGAATGCCTTAGTAAAAAAATCAAACTTGGGGGCTAATACTCAGCTCGACCACTATGAAACCCTTGTTGGATGCAGATAGGTATTCATTTAAAATATAGCATACAGAACTGCGAATAAATACAAAGAAAGATTAGTGGCCAAAGGATTCAATCAAACATATGGCATATAATACTTAGAAACATATGCCCTAGTTGCCAAATATAATACCATTAGGATCGTTTGTTCTACAGCAGCTAACCTTGACTGGAATTATATCAACTATATGTTAAAAATGTATTCCTAAATGGAGGCTTAGCAGAAGAGGTTTATATGTGCATACCACCAGGGTTCAGTGATGGAACAAATGAAAAGAAGGTCTATCGATTAAATAAATCTCTTTATGGGCTAAAACAATCACCAAGAGCCTAGTTTAAAACATTCACTAAAAATGTGAAGAAGCTTAAGTTTACACAAAGCCATAGTGACCAGACGCTGTTCACCAGGGTATCACCAAGGAGGAGCTTAGTATTCGGATAGTGTATGTAGATGATATCAAATAACATGGGATCATAATCATAGGATAGATAGTATTAAGACATAACTATAAAAGCAATTTGAAATGAAAGATCTAGGAAGACTAAGGTACTTCTTAGGAATGGAAATTTCTAGGAACAAAGAAGGAATGTATATAGCACAAAGGAAATACATCCTGGACCTTCTGAAGCAGACGAGTAAACACTCATGTATAACCTGGACATAAGCCTAGAGATTAATGGGACATTACACCTACTAATAAAATAAGTTATCAGAAACTAGTTGGAAAATTAATCTATCTATCACACACTACTGGCATCTGTTATGCAGTGAGTTTTGTATCTCAAATTATGTATAGTCCTACTAACGAACATGTCCAAGCCGCTTTAAGAATTCTCAGGTCCTTAAGAATGCACCAGGACAAGATCTGTGTTTCAAGAAGAGTGCAGACTCAAGTATTATAGCTTTTACACATGTTGACTGGGCCAGATCCAAGGTTGATATGAGATCAGCAACTGGCTATGGAACCTTTCTGTGGGAGAACCTAGTTACATGCAAGGACCATAAAGGCCCGAAATGCTAAAGCTAAAGCTAACTTCGGGAGTTCTTATGCATAGTAGTAGAGCAGAAGCTTTGGTTCTAAATGCAGCAGTAGGGGTTAATTTTGGGGGTTCCAAAAAGACAAAGATTCCTATATAGTTGCTCAATCCATGTGAAGAAGCTTTGGTGCATCTGACATAAGGTTTCCTAAACAACATCCTAGGAACTTATAAGTTAGTCTTCATGCAGCTCCCAACATTATCCTAAGAAGATTCGTTCACATCCTGTTTTAGCACAGCAACCTCTATACCCAATCATCTTCATCAGGGTAAGTCCCAGGGTAGGCAATAAATGTGCCAAAAAGAATAGACCAGCACCTCCAACAATAACCTCTATGTCCAACTCTTTTACCAAAGCAAGTCAACAGAGTAGATTGTATAATCCAATACCAGTTAAGCCTTGCACAGCAACCAAAATCAGAATGTAATCAACTGTAGCAGCTGTGGTCTCAGCCTTTCACCAAGCCTACCAAATTTGGAATCATCAGCTTCCAAGCTCCAAACACAGGTATTCAAGTCTCAGCCGAAATAAGAACTCCTAGTATGTTCATATATTTGTAGAAAGTGCATAGCAGAGGGTATGAGTAGGTGTAGTGAACAAAAGAGTCCATGCTACTACCCAAGTGAAGTATATCCATACAATTGCAGAAAATGTCATCATGCCATGTTCATATGACAAATAAGCCACCATTTAATAACTTCTCTAGAAAAGCATGTGATGAGCAATATGAAGATGACAGAAGAGATTTCTAGATTTAGAGATAGTTTTTGTTTGAATTTATTCTTTTTGTAGCCTCCAAGTAGTAGTTGAGAAAGAGATGCTTTCTAGAATATTTTTAACTAGAGCATGGTGGTCTTTACCCAGTTGATTATATAATCTTTTGTTTCTTTCTCTCTAGAGTTGGTAAACTATAGCCGAGAACCCAAATTGTGTGATGTTTTTTGGGAGTCTAGAGCTCCAAGTACTGTTGGAGTCTAGCTGGAGAAGGGTATTCTACTAGGAAAGGATCTTTTCGTTGCATTTTTCGTTGCTTAGTACAACACTCCACACCTTTGATGATGATGAGATATACGTGTCAGGCTACAACGAAGGTGAGGCAAGTCGCGGTCCAGTGACAAGAAGCATGGCAAAGAGTTTGAGCCAAGAAGTTGATGCATTCTTATTCAGACATGCACGAGACGAGCCTATGAACATAGAGGGTCATTGGGTTCACCTACCTGAGCTTAAATTTTGATTTTTTATGCGTTGTAACATATATGAGTCATTTGTATTATTTGTTTCATTCATAAAGTCGTTTGTTTAAAGTTTCTTGTTGTAAAGATTGTTGTTTCGGTCTTGTATGGCCAAACCTTAAGTCTTTTAGATTGTTTGGCCTTTAGAGTTGTTTAGTAAATGTCTATGTTTATTATAGTTGTTTTAAGGTCTTGTAAGGTTGTTGGAGACGTTTGAAGACCAAAGGATTTGAAGAGAAGAAAATCCATTTTGGAATGTGATTTTCTATAGGATCACTTTTTGTAAAATGCCCGTATCTCGCCGACCGCAAGAGTATATCAGGTGATTCAAGTTGCGTTGAAAAGACAAGATCAAGATCTAAAACACATCTACTTTGTACTTTTCAAAAATCTGTCACCGTGATGGCCAAACAACAGCATTGAAGTTCAAGTACTATTTCTGCTGAATTCTGTGACACACTTTTAGTTATTTGGACATATCTCCTCCATGGATGGGTCAAATTTAGAGAATTAATATGGTTGTGTTTTCTCACTCAATGGGCTAAAATTCTCTAAGAGGATTGAAGGCCTAGTTCGAGCTGCAAATGATCCAAAAACAGGCCACAATTCAGACAAGTTTTCAGGAGTCCATACTGAAAACATTATGGATGCCTAAACTTTGGAGGGCCAAATATAACTCATCTCATTTCCAAATGAGGTGATCCAAAGGACCAAATTGAATTTCAGATCATGATCTACAATTATCAAGAAGAGATAAAGACCAGAATCGGTTTCTAGAAAGGTCAAACCGCTTTGCCAACAGATTGCACATTTCTAGCCTCTTAACTTGCTTTTTCTTTAGCATTGTAGACTAGACTTTTTTATAGTCTTTTTAGCCCTATTTAAAGTGGCCCTATCTGACCATGACATGTAGAGAAATTTGAGAAATTGATCAAAAGAATTCTTTGCCAAAACAACCTATTTTCTATTCACAAACACTTGTGAATTTTTCTTGGATTTTCTTAAGTACAACTTGAGAGCTTTCTTTGTTTCTTTGAAGATCAATTTAGAAACAAATCAAGGTGTGAGAAAATTTGTAGGGGATATCGAAGATCAGAGGTGTGTTAGCCCAAGAGGGTGCAAACTTGCTTGGGAAACATATAACTTTTGAAGGAGGAAGGCTCAAACAAAAACTTTGGTGATCAACAGCTAGAAGGGAGTTAAATTCTTACCTATGACCGTTAAGGATCCAAGTGTTAAAGGAGATGATCCATATGAGGCGTAAAAATCATGCATCAGTTTGGTATCAGAGCAAAGGTTCTCCTTTAATCTATCCTTCATTTTGTGTCTTTTGTGTCTTCCTCTTTGTGCCATCAAGAAAATCTGTCCTAAAACGAATCAGCCCTAAAAATTTCATCCTACTTGTTGTTTTATTTATTAAAAAAACACAACCTATTTTTTGAACTTGACAATATCAATACCTTGACATATTGGACAAAGGACCAAAATTTCCTTGACATATTGGACATATTAGGCACTTTGGACATATTAGATATATTGGACACTTTGGACATATTAGATATATTGGACACTTTGGACCTATTGGACCATATTGGACATTTTAGACATATTGAAAATAGCCAAATAACGAAATTCCTTAGACATGTTGACAAAGTACCGTGACATATTGGAGTCACCTTAACAAGGACAAGGACAATCTTTAAAACATCCAAAAGATTGCATATTTGTTATTGTTTAAAGCTGTTTTTGTTTGGCTTACTTTGTCTTGCATCCATTCTTGCTTGAATGATGCTTGAATATTAGGATCATTGCATAGAGAGATTTCATTTCAGCCACACTTATATTGCTTCTACTAGCCTAAAAAGCTAACATTGTTCACTTTAAATATTGTTGTTATTTGAAGCTCTTAGTCATACTTGGATTTGTGCATCTTACTTGCATTGTGTGTTGTGTTTATTGATGCATACAAGACTCATACAATCCTTACACTACAAAAGATTGAGTCTCTTTTCACAAGAACATCTTTATATATCCTTTTGTATAAGATTCGACTTAGAATAAGGAAAAGTTAAAGCAAGAAGGTTGTTGTGGTCTTTGATTAATCCTTTGGTTGCTTCTTTTGAGCTTCTTGTATTTCAGCAAAAAAAAGAAAAAAATAGAAGGTGTTACAAAAAAAGGGAGGAATACAAAATAGCCATCATTTAAAAGAAACTATTTGAATTGCTTCAATAAGTATCCTTGCATCATCAAAACGCAAAACTTCCTACAACACCCATAGAAAGAAACACCATTTTAGATACAACTCTGGAAACTTTTTTCCTTTATGCATCTTGGACATTGCACGCGTGGGATTGAGTGCATTATGTCTAAGTGTGGTTAAGGATTGCCCAAGGCAACCCCTTAGCAATTCTTTGGCTCAGTCCTTTACATCATCTTTGGTTTTATATTTTCCTTGAACCTTAAAGTTTGTCCAAGTGTGTTGTCTGCCCTTTGCTCGGTATCCATTCTTACTTTGGTGATAATAACTCCGTTTTGAAGATTGCACAAACTATTGAATGCCTACATGTTGTTGCTCATCTTGGTTGCTTATAGCCCACGATTGGATTAGAGGCAAAAGAAGAAAGGTAAAAGATTTGTAAGGTTGTGAGGACTTAAATAGGGGAGATAAAAGCCTTGAGTGTCAAAAATACGAGTGAGAAAGGTCAAACACAATTGAAATTCTGTTTTAAACTGACGTAACAAAGCTTCTTTTGTCTTTGTGTTAGTTTTCATTTTCTTTGCTTTCTTTTGATTTGGTTTCAGATTTAGATGGATAATGCACCGTGTAGGAATTCCAATACTCCCCCACCTTTGCAGGATATGAGGAATCCTGTAACGGAGGAGAACATGCTTGGAATGCTTAGAAGGATTACAAAGAGGTTAAACCTATTAGAGGCCGAAAGGCCTAACCCACGCCCCCACATATCTCAACCAGGAACCATGGAAGGAAGTGCCTCCATTGTCAGAAACATGGCTACCCAATCTGAGGGTCAAAGCCGTGTTCTAGTTGATCCACCACGTCAAGTCGTTTGTGGTCAAATGATGGGACAAAGAGGACAAGGAAGAGGAGGCCTGCAGCACGCCCCAGTGCATATATGACCCTTGGAAGAGAGGTATCCCGCGAATGATGCACATATGCATGATGGTCAATGGGGAAGAGATTATGAGGAATAGTTTGATGTTGAGAACTGTGGCTTTCAATGCCAAAACCATGGTTATGATGTTCCCAATCGTGGGTACAATCCTAGGCACAATCAGGATGATAATGATTCCTATAAGATCGAGACGAATATTCCTCTATTTCAAGGGCGAAGCCCGAAGCATGCCTCAAATGGGAAAGAAAGGTAGAACTCATTTACGCTTGTACTTCATTTTTTGAACTAAGTGAAGTGCATTTTGCAGCTATTGAATTTACAGAATATGCACTTCTTTGGTGGGATCAAACACTAAGTTCAAGAAGAAGGAGTGGTGAAGGACCCATTCAAACATAGGAGGAGATGAAAAGAGAAATGCGAAAAAGGTTTGTGCCTCAATTTTATGAAAAAACTGTGATTCAAAGACTAACCAAACTCAAGCAGGTAAATAATAGCGTTGATGAATATTATAAAGAAATGGAGTTGTTGATGATGAGAGCAAAGATTGATGAAAAAGAAGATGCTACCATGGCAAGGTTTCTAGAAGCATTGAACAAAGAAATTGCTCTTCTTGTGGAGTTGCAATCTTCATCAGTTGATGAGTGGTTATACAATGCGGTCCATATGAACTAATTGTTCTACACTTCTTAATTGGTGTAGCTTGTTACATGGGTCGTGAGGGTGAACTTAGTTTCTGTCTGTCACTGTTTCAGGGCTGTGTGCAGCAACCATAACACCGTCCACCTCAGCAGCAAGGTCGTGCAACGAAACTCCCTCCCGAATTGTCAAAGGCAAGCAGAAGGTTGGTGAACAACCTCAAGGTAAGTCTTCTAATTCTTCTACTAGATCTAGGGACATTAAATGCTTTAGATAATAGGGATTAGGTTATATTGCATCTGAATGTCCGAATGTGAAACACATCATGTACATAGAGGAGAGTGAGAGTATTATTCTGATCTGAGCATGAAGAGGACGAGCAATGTAGAAGAGGGAGTAGAAGCGGAGGAGGTTAAGGAATGCACTTGAGGAAGAACTTGCATCTAGTGAGCTTTTAGTTGTTAAGAGATCACTTAATGCACACAGTAAAGTAGATGAACATGAACAAGAGAGAGAGGACATATTTCATATGTACATGTAAAAGGAAAAGTGTGCACATGATTGCAGATGCAGGATCTTGTACTATTGTTGTTAGTGCAGAATTAGTGAAGAAACTTGATTTACATATGACTAAACATCCACGACCTTATAGTTTGACGTGGCTTAACGACTGTTGTGAAATCAAAATGAGTAAGCAAGCCTTGGTTTAATTATCCATAGGTAATCATAAGGATGACATTCTTTGTGATGTTGCATCCACACATGCTAGTCATATTCTCTTGGTCATTCATGATGGTTACCTTAATACATATTCATTCAACATGGCTAATAATACATATAGATTGCGTGCGTTGCCCTCGCACAAAGTTTATGAGGATCAAAAATGCCTTACACCAAAGAGTTCAGATCTCACTGAAAGAGAGGCTAAAAATAAGTTTCTTGAAAGCCTCAAGCAAGAAACGACTTGGCCCGATTCTCGTAAAGGCTCGGCCAAAGAGGGGCAAAAAAAGAGGGTTCGACCAAGGCTGAATCATCGGCCAAGAAAAACTTAAGCAAGCAAGAAAAGAAGCATGCATTCTTTGCTAGGTATTCTAAGGTTTCACATGCTTTATATGATCATAAGAATGTTTGTATGATGCTTTACAAAGAATCATTGTTTTCAATGAGTGACTTACCCTCCACTTTACCTAGTGGAGTTGTATATTTGCTTGAAGAGTTTTCAGGTTTGTTCCCTGAGGAGGAACCTACAGGTTTGCCACCTTTGCGCAGGATAAAGCACCAAACAGATTTCATACCTGATGCTACATTGCCGAATGGGCCAACCTATAGGGCAAATCCTGAGGAGACAAAGGAGATCCATTACCAAGTAGAGGATCTACTAGCCAAGAGTAATGTGAGAGAGAGCATGAGCCATTGTGCTATGCCAGTGATCGCGTGCCCAAGAATGATGGAGGATGTGCATTGATTGTCGCGACATTAACAAGATCACAGTAAAGTATGGTTACCCTATTCCTAAACTTGATGAAATTTTAGATGAACTGCATGGTGATAAATACTTTACTAAAATTGATTTGAAAAGTGGGTACTTTCAAGTGCGCATCAAAGAGGGAGATGAATGGAAGACAACATTGAAGACTAAGTTTGGTTTGTATGAGTGTTTAGTATTGCCTTGCGGTTTAACTAATGTACCTAGTACATTCATGAGGTTAATGAACGAAGTCTTACGTGCATTCATTGGGAAGTTTATTGTTCTCTATTTTGATGGTATCTTGATATAATCTAAGACTTTGCATGACCACATAGGACACTCAAAAGCTGTTTTTGAGACTTTACAAAGAGAACAACTATATGCTAATTTTAAAAGGTGTTCCTTTTTCTTGGACAAAGTGATATTCTTAGGGTATGTTGGTAGTGCAAATGGCTTTGAAATGGACCAAGAAAAGGTGAAATCAATCCTTGAGTGTCCTATACCTAAACTAGTTGGTGAAGTAGAAGTTTTTATAGCTTAGCTAGCTTTTATAGGAGGTTTGTTAAGGATTTTTCATCTATTGCAGCCCCTTTAAATGAGATTGTAAAGAAATATGGTGGTTTTCGTTTGAGGGGCACAACAATAGGCGTTTAATGATCTAAAAAGAAAATCAACTACAACTTCTATTCTTAAACTATCTAGCTTTGAGAAAACATTTGAGATTGAGTGTGACGCTAGTGGTATAGGGACTGGATGTAGACAAAAAGGGGTTTGAGTGATTTCAAAATACATGATTGAAACATGCATGACATATTGCATAAAAACGTGCATGACATAAACGTCCATGACATATTGCATAAAACTTGCCTTATATAGTTCATATATAATGTTGTCGTACTAACGAGCCATGAAGCTTTAAAGCTTACATCAAATGGCAAACATTTGTTGTGTTTGAACTATTTTCAGGTGCCACCATTAATGAACTAAATTAGTTCATTAAGTGAAGTACTTAGTTAATTAAACTAAGTAGTTCATTAAAGGAAGCAATATTTGGACAAGGCACAAAGACAACAAGGTGAAGAAAGGAAAGTCTTCCACTCTCCTCCCCACACATATATACACGCCTTAACATATATATATATATATATATATATATATATATATATATATATATATATTCAGATCTTTTTGAAAAAGGCACATACACATATATTCCAACGTAATACCGACACGTTATATATTTTACGTACGTACGTTAACGTCACACCACCATACTTAACTCATATTTATGAGTATATTCAGGTCTTATATCATATGATATAAGTCATGGTGATGACAAATTAAATACGACACGTTAAAAGGTTCTAAACCGAAAATTGTCGTATCGGGCGAATACCGAAACTGCGCCAACGGGTCACGTACTTGTCATAAATAGATGGCCAGACCCTACACTTCAAAAATAGCCATAATTTTTGTGGCTTACATGGTATGTGCAGCCATAAAATCATTTTATGTTGGCACACACAAATCACCCCACATTAAGGCCAAATTGTGGAGATTCCAATTTCAATTTTGTCACATGTCTAGGCGCCACTTTAATCAGCCTTATGAGCTGAATATTAAGTTTAATTTATGTATATTATGTTTAACATAATATATATAACATGTGCAAAAAGTTGGAATTTAATTAGAGAAAAATCGGGTAATCGATAAACATCGAAAATTCGGTTTTCTACATACACGACACATGAAAGGTTTTTGACACATCATCAACATGTATCTAGACACTTTTTACATATTTCATACATCTCAAAGTGTTCTAGAAAATTCAATTAAGGGCTGGTTGGAATATACCATGTGTGTATGATTAAATGTGCACTATTTTACAAAGTTTGCAAAAATAAAATTCAGCACATGCACAACTCTATGTCACACGGCTATATCAGCTGAGATGGAGCATATGTGGAGCCTTGTTGGCATCTTGATTGGCCAAGAATGAAGCATACAATGTTGGTGGCAAAAAGAAAGGAGCTATACAAGGTAACATTTTAAACTTTGTCACATTTGAGACACATGCTGAAAATTCAGCATGTGTAGCTATAGGCTGACCGATTTTCATCTTTAAATGAGCAATATTTTACTTCTTGAATTAAGTGAATTAATTGGGAGATTGTATGGAAGTGTTTTAAATATTTTATGGAATAAAGAAAGTAATATTCTTGAATATCACACATGCTGAAAATTTCAGCATGTGTGTAATGTATGTTGGCCGATTTTTAGGCCTTATTGGTGTCCAATTTTTATTCCAAAATTGATAAAAATATTGTGTACTAAATGGTGATTAAATTCTTCTTTGATTTCTTGGATTAAATCAAAGTAAACTTAGAAAAATTTTGAATAAGAAGCAAGTGTAACACATGCTGAAATTTCAGCATGTGCAAGAGCATTATGGCCGAAATTTTGATGCCTTTTTGGAGAAAATTGTCTTGCTTAATTTATTTGATGATCTTGGAAGTTATGGTAACTATTTTATGATGATTTTGGCACATGTTTTAAGTAGTATTCTCAGATTTTCCTAGTCATCAAGTGATGACAACATCCAACCAATCAATGAGTGCCAAGTAAGCAAGAGCTTAATGATCATCCAATGAGGAGATGCCAAGTAAGCAAAGACATGTCACAATGATGCCACACATTCTTCCAAAGACGTAGAAGATAATTTTCAAGAAGGGAAGTAGAGCAAGGGGGGCGGCCACATTGTTAAATAGGAAGGAAGAAGAGCAAAATAAGAACAAGAACAAGTCTTGCAATTCTAAAGCATCAAAACGTCTAGCCTTCTTCTCCTTCTACACTCTCTTTCTTTCTTCTTCCTAAAAGCCTATTGTACTTACATTCATATACTTGAATAGGCTTCTTATAGACCACCACACATTCTTTTCATTGTTGTAAAAGATTGATCAAGGTGTGATCAATCTCAGACCTGCAAGGTGGTGGTGTTCGTGTGCATTGTATTCACATACAAGGTTTGTAAAAGGTTGGAGTTGGTGTGTAACTCCATCAACCCTGTGGAAAGGTGTTTTTGTGTTGTGTGATTAGTGTGAACCAAGGAAGGTGTCCTCGAAGACTGGAGTAGGTTGTTTATAACCGAACCAGTATAAAATTCTTGGTGTCATTTACTTTCAGCACTTACTTTCTGTTTCAGCACTGTTTATCGATTTTAATCATGCTTGTAAAAATAGTAAACGTATTTCAAAAATTACGAAACTTTCCAGAATCATAGCCACACATCTTAAGGTTAATTTGGCACAAGTTTCAACCCTTTTGGATAAGTATAAGTCATCCAAACGTCCAAAGACCTGAGACTAGTGCAGTCTGATTTTCAGACTTGCAAAGGTTGAGACTTTGATCGTATTTGACTAACTTAACAAAAGTATTTTTCAAAACTGTTTCAACCCATTTAAATACAACTTATAAGGGGTTAGTCTTTAAAGTTTCAGAGCATTTGGAGTTACGTACAAATAGGAATTAATTTTTCAAATCAGTCTACCGTTTCTGGCAGATTTGCGCAATCTGACCACCAACGAATTTTCAAGGGGTTAGAGGTTGAATTTAAATCTGAAATGTTTAGGAGACACTCATAACATCTGAGACTAAGTTCTCTCAAAATTTCAGAATTTTTGAAGACCTACAACTTAGTTTTAAAAACGTTTTAAAACTGGTCCTGAAAACAGAAACTGTTTTCAGAAGTTGAGTTCTTGAGTCAAAACTATTTTAAAAACCACACATTCCGCACCAACTATTCAATCCCCCTTCTAGTGGTGCCTTGCAGATCCTACAAGTGGTATCAGAGCGCAAGACACTCACATCAAAAGGGATCCAACGATCTACGTGAGATGGCAACCGCGAATTTCAAAACCGAACAAGAAGGTATGTCGAGTCAAAGGCCTCCTCTCTTTGACGGTGAGTCTTTCATTCAATTGAAATTAAGAATGAAGCTTTTTCTTATGGCAATTGATATTGATCTTTGGTCAATTATAGAAGATGGTCCTTTTGTTCCATCAAAGTTATCCACTGTAGATGGAGTCACTCTAGAGGTCGTTAAGCCTAAAGAAGAGTATTCTAGCGAGGATAAAAAAAGACTAAGCATGAACGCTAGGGCTATGCAGCTACTTTTAAATAGATTAAGTAAAAGCGAGTCTAGCTATGTCTCAAATTGTTCTAGTGCTCAAGAAATATGGAGAATACTTGAAATGAAACACGAAGGCACTAGTCAAGTAAAAGAGTCCAAGATAAACATGCTTATGTCCACACTCGAGTCATTTAAATTATTGCCTAATGAATCTATTGTTGATATGGATCTTTGCTTGACTAACATTTAGAATTCTCTTGAGTCTCTTGGAAAAGCCTTTACTATGCAGGAAAAGGTACAAAAGGTCTTGCGAAGCCTTCCATCCGAGTGGGACCCTAAAGTGACAGCAATAGAAGAAAGCAAAGAAACCAAGTCAATTAAGATGGAAGAATTAATTGGATCACTTAAGGTTTATGAGAACAAACTCACCATAAGGAAATCAAAATCATCAAAACAAGGTAAAACTATTGCATTTAAATCAAATGAATACGTATCTACTTCTTCTGATCACGTAGATGATAGTGATTCTGAATCGGATAACGATGACTTAATTCTATTGGCTAAAGGCTTAAGAAAATTCATGAGAAAGTCGTTTAGAAACAAAAATAAGGTCACTTCGACTAAAAGAAATAAGAACAAGACAAATGACAAAGATGTTAAATGTTATGAATGCGGTAAACTTGGACATCTATCATATGACTGCCCTAATAAGGATAAGCAAACAAATAAATACCCTGACAAGGATCGGAACAAGAATAGACTCGTCTTAGAACCTAAGCAAAGGAAACGAGCTCTCAAAGCCTCCACTTGGAGTGATACATCGGATTCCGAGACTGAAACAGAAGAAGAGACTGCACAAGTATGCTTTGTGTCCAAAGCATCAAACGAGGTATCATCTGACTCTGATTCTGACTTTGAAACTTCATATGATGATCTTTTTAGTCAGTACTTATAATTGCATAAATTTACTAAGACTCTCGCGAAAGAAAAGAAGTGATTAATTGAAGACAAGAAACTGTTAGAATCTTCTAACGAGAATCTTGTCGCTCAATTAAACGGTTCAAAGGAAGAGTCATCACGCATCATTACTGCATTAAAGACAGAGATCTCATCATTGACCACGAAAAATAATGAAATGAAATCCGAGATTTCAAGTTTGAAATCAAGGAATACAGACTTAGAGAAAATGATGAAACAGTTTGATACGGGATCCAACATGCTAGAGCGTATTATCTTATCACAAAAGCATGATAGTGATAAAACAGGTTTAGGATACATTGAAACAAATGAAATATCCATTAAACCAACCAAGTTCATAGTGTCTAAGAAAGTAGACACCCCAAAACAAAAAACGGCGTCTAAGATGACGCAAAGATCCCCTCTCCCCTCATCACGCCCTACCTCTTCCTCATATCATGCGAAATACAATTTTGTGCCATATAGATATGAGAAGAAACAAATGATGCATACACGTCATCCATTTCATTCATCTAGATCATGCACTACGCACATAAACACAAGGACATATCAAAAACGTCCTACATATAATGAGTATAAAGGAGTTTTTAGCCAAAGGCCTAAAGTGCACTCACCACATGTTTACTACATTGCACCTTCATCTACATTCTTGCCATTTGCTAGACCGAGAAGGATCACCCAAGTATGGGTACCGAAAGGTACTTTTACTAAAAGGTGAATAACTAACTCGTAAGGACCCAAAATTAAAAGGGTACCTAAATCATTTTTGCACATTGTAGGGAACTCACACATCAAAAGATACATCAATCAAATGGTTCCTTGACAGTGGTTGCTCGAGGCACATGACGGGTGACCCGAGCCTATTCAAAAAATTAAAGAAGGTCACAAAAGATGGAACCGTGACCTTTGGAGACAACAACGAAGGCAAGATCATTAGAAAAGGTACAATTGGAAACCCAAGCACTCTTCAAATCTCCAACGTCTTTTTGGTAAGCAACTTATCTTATAATCTTCTTAGCATTTCGCAATTCATTGACAATGGTTTCGATGTATGTTTCACTCATCCATATTGCAATATAATAAATAAAAATGGAGAAACAGTCTTAAAAGGAAAACAGGAAGGTAACATTTTTACGCTTTCTATGGATGATATGTAAGACGCTAAGGTTAAGTGTTTCATGTCAAATGAACCTAACGTAAATTTGTGGCATAGACGTTTAGGACATATTGGCATTTCTGCACTAGAAAAACTCCAACGAAAGAACCTAATACGAGGATTGCCTACACTTGATTTAGACAACTTTCAGTTGTGTGAATCTTGTATAAAAGGCAAACAAACACGCGAGTCACTAAAACGCAAAAATGAAATAAGCACGACTAGAGTTTTAGAATTACTACATATTGATTTGTTTGGTCCTAGTCGCACTACGAGTCTTGGTGGTCGTCACTATGCTTGCGTGATTGTTGATGATTTTTCTCGTTATACTTGGACTTTGTTTCTTGCACATAAGGATGACAGCGCTATTGAAATTGCTAAACTGATAAAACAACTTGAAAATCAATATGGCGTAAATGTGAAAAAGATAAGAAGCGATAGAGGCGGTGAGTTCAAATATAAGGATATGATTTTACTTTGCGAAGGAAAAGGAATTAAGTACGAGTTTTCGCCATCTAGAACTCTACAATTAAATGGAGTAGTAGAAAGAAAGAATAGGACATTACAAGAAATTGCTAGGACTATGTTGTGAGAAAATAAATTGCCTAGATTTCAAAACGTCTAGCCTTCTTCTCCTTCTACACTCTCTTTCTTTCTTCTTCCTAAAAGCCTATTGTACTTACATTCATATACTTGAATAGACTTCTTATAGACCACCACATATTCTTTTCATTGTTGTAAAAGATTGATCTAGGTGTGATCAATCTTAGACTTGCAAGGTGGTGGTGTTCATGTGCATTGTATTCACATACAAGGTTTGTAAAGGGTTGGAGTTGGTGTGTAACTCCATCAACCCTGTGGTAAGGTATTTTTGTGTTGTGTGATTAGTGTGAACCGAGGAAGGTGTCCTCAAAGACTGGAGTAGGTTGTTTATAACCGAACCAGTATAAAATTCTTGGTGTCATTTACTTTCAGCACTTTCTTTCTGTTTCAGCACTGTTATCGATTTTAATCATGCTCGTAAAAATAGTAAACGTATTTAAAAAATTACGAAACTTTTCAGAATCATAGACACACGTCTTAAGGTTAATTTGGCACAAGTTTCAACCTTTTTGGATAAGTATAAGTCATCAAAATGTCCAAAGAACTAAGACTAGTGCAGTCTGATTTTCAGGCTTGTAAAGGTTGAGACTTTGATCGTATATGACTAACTTACCAAAAGAATTTTTCAAAACTTTTTCAACCCATTTAAATACAACTTATAAGGGGTTAGTCTTTAAAGTTTCGGAGCATTTGGAGTTACGTATAAATAGGAATTAATTTTTCAAATCAGTCTACCGTTCTGGCAGATTTGTGCAATCTGACCACCAACGAATTTTCAAGGGGTTAGAGGTTGAATTTAAATCTGAAATATTTAGGAGATACTCATAACATCTGAGGCTAAGTTCTCTCAAAATTTCAGAATTTTTGAACACCTACAACCTAGTTTTAAAAACGTTTTAAAACTGGTCCTGAAAACAGAAACTGTTTTCAAAAGTTGAGTTCTTGAGTCAAAACTATTTTAAAAACCACACTTTCCGCACCAACTATTCAACCCCCTCCCTTCTAGTGGTGCCTTGCAGATCCTACACGGGATCCGTGTTAACACAAGTTAAATGCCCCATTGCATACTTCAGTGAGAAATTAAAAGATGCCCAATTGAACTATTCTACACAGAATAAAGAGTTGTATGCATTGGTAAAATATTTGCAAACTTGGCAGCACTACTTGCAGCCTAAGGAATTTGGGATTCACACAGACTATGAATCCCTTAAGTATCTTAAAGTCCAAAGTAAGTTGAATAAAAGACATGCTAATTGGATAGAATTCATTAACCGATTTCCTTATGTGATTAAGTATAAGCAAGGAAAAGATAATGTAGTAGCTGATGCATTGTCTAGGAGGTATTCCTTGATTACTACATTGTCTTCTCGTTTTCTTGGATTTGAATTGATTAAGGAGTTATATGCTAGTGATCACGATTTTCATTCTATCTATGAAGCATCCCCTGAATCATCTTTTGGTAAGTTCTACATTCATGAGGAATTCTTGTTTAGGGTAGGTAAGTTATGCATACCACAGTCATCTTTGCATGAATTGCTTATTAAGGAGGCATATGGAGGTGGCCTTATAGGTCACTTTGGTGTCATTAAGACTTTAGAGGCATTGCATGAACATTTCTTTTGGCCCCGCATGCGTGCAGATGTAGAAAAGGTTTGTGCTCATTGTATTACATGTAAGCAAGCAAAGTCTAAGTTGCTTCGATATGGTTTATATCATCCACTACACTTACCTCTTTTACCTTGGGTTGATGTTAGCACGGACTTTGTTCTAGGACTTCCTAGATAAAAGACAGGTAAGGATAGTGTGTTACGACCCACATTTCTGGGTCGGTAGAAAAAGAAAATAAGGAAATAGAAAATAAAACAAAAATGCGATGTCGATAGAATTTCGGCGGAATTAAAATTTTGAATTAGGGTTTAGTAGAATGTCGGTAGTATATATCAGGGTTAGAAATGCTCGAAAAAATAACCGAATGATAAGGTAACCAATATAGCGATATGCGACGAAGTTTGTTAACGAACGTTACGACCTCGTCATAGGAATTAAAACAGTACGAATATATAACAATTTAAATATTAGGGTAAATGAAACCAAAATAAAATACATGACACAAGAACATAGAACCACTGAAATAAGAGAAAAAGAAAGTAGGACATAAGACATAACTTGAAAAAGAAGAAAAAGAAAATATATATATATATATATATATATATATATATATAGACGAATATATAAGATTTATTAAAAATGCCTACATATATATGTGTGTGTGTGTGTATAGCCCCATTTTAGGGTAAGAAAATGGAAAAGAAATTGTGGTTAGAAAAATACCCAATAAAATACCAAATGTAAAAATTGTGCAGAAAACAAGTGATAGTATTTTGTCTTATTCTACCCACTTCCACTCATCTTGGCCACCACCTAAGCAAGAGAAAGACAATATTTTTGTCTTCTTTTCCCACATGGAAGCAATCATAATTTACACCAAAAAGCAGTTAACTTCTTACCCACTTCTTACACTTTTCTTACGAGTCTTACACCCTTTGGAACAAAGCCAACCACTCCTCCTTTCCCTCCCACATGGACGGCCTAATGGTCCAAAAGGATGGAAGATTTTTCTTCCAAACACCCCACTTTTCTTACACCCTTATCTTCTACATTCAAACAAAACCAAATCAACCTCATTTCCCCATCCTTATACACGGTCAAAGCAAAGAAAAAAGGAAGAAGATATTTTCTTTCTCTTCACCACTCTTCCACTCCATTGTCTTACACCTTAGCAAATCACCAACAGCCCCACCTTTTCTTAAACCACTCCACATGCTTTACACTTGTCCAAGAACCACTCATTTTCCTCCTACTCTCTCTTTCAAACGGTCACACCACAAGACAAAGGAGGGAAGAATTTTTCTTTCCTAACACTCCATTCTCTTACATTTTAAGACTTAAACCCATCATATTTCCTCCCTCTTTCATCTAAGAATTTATGAAGATATTCTGCCACTGCACACTTTCGGCCAACATGGCTTAAGGGGAGGGATTTCAATTCCTATCTCTCATTCTTTTCTTCACGTCTTCACTTAGAAGTCAAGAAAAACTCTCCTTTCCTTCAAGGAAGAAACAAAGTCTTCAAGCACCTTCATCTCTCACCAAAAATCGTCCCTCCATCTCTATTCTTCTCAAATTTCATCTTCAATCCATTTCATCTCCTACTCTTATCACAATTTTCTCTTCTTACACTCTCTCTCCTTCTTCACACAATAAACAAGCTCCAAACTCCTTCTCTTGGACTATGGCCGAAAGTTTTAAACGAAAAAGAACCCAACTTTTTTCTTGTTCTCATTTCTTACTTGGACAATCTTCATCTTCAAAAACACTTCTCTATCCTTCTCCAGCAAGAAAACAAAGTCTTTCAACCTCCATTTTTTTCCACCATGGCCGAAATTTTCAAAGGCTAGACCAGGAAATGATTTTCTTCTCTTCATCTCATATATTCATCCAAAACTAACTACAATATCATCCTTCATTTCAAGCAAAATGGCCGAATTTTAAAGGGTTGAAATCCAAGATGTAGCAAGGTAAGAACTTCATGTAAGATAGGTTATATTTCTTCTATTTGTCCATTTCCATAAGTTGTACACTAACTCTCCATTTTTGAGGTTCAAAACTGTGTACACCAAGGAGGGAGAAGAAGGTATTTTCTTCCAAACCAAGTGAAGAAACATCACTTTAAGTGCAAGAAAAAGTGATAAAGGCAAGTACTCTTCCTAGATTCTTCATGGATTTTAAAAGATCTATGTAGATATGTTCATATAAAGTTAGGTCGTTCATGATATATGTTCAATTTTTTTGTATCAAGGATATATAAAAGCTATGTGTATAAGTGATGCATATGTAATATATGGTATATGTAAATTCGGCCAACATGGAAGAAAATGAACATATGTGTGTAAATGAAATGAAATGGACATATGTATTTGGTTTGTGTATAAGTTAAAGAAAGAAAATGAAGACATATGACATAGTAGGAAAAGTGTACTAAGAGGATATTTATGTACGTGTTCATTTTTTATACCATGAAGATCATCACTTTTATGTATTTTATGATGTGATGTGTTTATGGATGATTTACATGTTTATTTGGTTATATGTATATTTCGGTCAAATAGGGTTTTCATACCCCGTTTACCTCATTTTCATGGTTACCATCATTTTGTATGTTTATGTATCTTTGAGATGTTAATGAAGGTTATTATGATAATGGAAACTAATATACATAAAGTTAGAATAAACATCAAAATAAAGATATAAGTAAAAGAAGTGAAAAAGAAAAGGGATTATGTGGTATATATAAACACATGCATTCGGCCATGGAAGAGGAGATAAAGAAAAAGAATAAAAACAAATTATAAATATAAATATGTATAACATGAAAAGAAATGGTCATAAAATAAAGATATGGAATAAAGAAATATAATATATGAAAAAGGGAATTATATATATATATATATATATATGTATATATATATATATGAAACTTTTTGCCAAAGGGTATTTTCGTCATATATATACACACACACGGTTTACATATATATTGAATAAAGGGATAAATAAATTTGTACATATTTATGGATATAAAAAGATATAAAATAAAGTATGATAGAAAATATGCTTACTTTATGTGTATTATTATGAAATACAAAAGTATATGTATGAATAGGAAATTAGGGGTTTTAGCCCTTTTTACTAAATATAAGATGTGATATTTAAGGAATTATTGATGGATAAATTGTACCCAAAAAGAGGGGGGTTGGCCGAGTATATGTAGAAGGAAATAGAATATGGATATTTCATGATTTAAGCCATGGTTGATGTGCATATATGTGGGGTTTTAGAATGTGATGATATGAGAAGGTTTAAGAACATATAGATGATGACATGTACAACTGGTCAAGGCATATGCATACATTTGTCACATTTCATAAAGAGTTTGGAAAAGTTGACCATTGCACGTAGAATTATATCGTATAGTCGGATATCTCATGTCATGTCACAATATTTATATGTTCAGTTGGTGCGCTGTCATGACATCTGAATCGAGGTGGTTATAGGGCATACATGATGTTATTGATTGGAGCGCCGCATGATATCGGCCCCAAGAGGGTTGATGTCATGGGCATACCTGCCTGAGTGCATCCCTTGTCGACAGACAAGGGATCACAGGCATACCGAGTTACCGTTAGTAATATGCACGTATGATGTAACACCATGTGGACTCATGGGGATTCATATTCATAAATATTTCTATATGGGGGGATTATTCCATTTCGATGACGATATAATTTGCAAGCAAGATACAATGTCACAGTTATCATATGAAAAAGGTCATGTTTATGAAAAAGTTATGTTTTGACATGTTACGAAAAGTGAAGATTGTTACATGATTACAGTTTATGTTTAGATTGTTACATGATTACAGTTTATGTTTTGTAACAGTGTTTTACAGACATCGCATCATAAAGGTATTGCATTTATGTGACTTGTGTAGGGACTTGATTTATTTGAATGATAAACTGTAGGATGATGATATCTTTGACTTTGATTGAAATTCTAAGTGTCAATGTTTGATATTGACGCTTTCTAGAGAGATGATCGTATAGAATGTTACTTGATAGGGATATATATGTTACATGTTCTTTATTTATCTTTATGTGATGCACTTTAGTTATTACATTGGAGACGCGATCTAATACATACTTATTTACGCATTATTATTTTCTTACCCCATCTCCGCATGAATGATCCACATGACGTATCTAGTTAGACTACTTGCTGAGCGATTACATCTATTGCTCATACTTGCCTTATCAATATTTACAGAGAACAAGAATTAGGTTACAGGTTCATTCAGAAGGATTCCAAATAGATTACCGAGATAGACGAAGTATACCGAGAGATTAGTTTTGAAGACGTGATTCATTTGATTATCATGTATTCAGATCATTTCAAGGTTTTGTATAGTATAATTTGTACATAATTGTATTGTAAAGTAACGCATGTCGATTGTATTTCGTTTATGTTATGTTGCTTTCGCTTATCGATTCATTATTCATGTCGAAATACACATGTATAGTATCGAGGCTTGTACTTCTCGTAGTAGAGTACAGCGGTGCACCAGGCCAAAACCCTAGTTTCGGGTGGGGCACTACATAGTGTCTTTGTTATTGTGGATCATTTCTCTAAGATGGCTCGTTTCATATCGTCTAGGAATGTTGAGTCACTTTTGGCATGTAGTTTGGGGTAAATTGGGTAATACACTTGTATTTTCTACTACTACGGATTGACGTTCAAACAAAATTAGTGAATAGGACATTGTCTCAACCTTTATTTGCTTTAATTCAGAAGAACTTAAAGAATTGGAAAGATTGTATGCCACATATTGATTTTGCATATAATAGGAGTGTGCATAGTGGTACTTTGCATTCTCCTATTGAGATTTGTAAAACCGCTACACCTGCAATAAATACCACTAGGGGGGGTGAATAGTGGTTAGAGGAAATTACACTACTACCCTTTGATTAAAAACCCCTTTGAAAACAGAACCTGAGAGCTACTCAGATTCAGTACCCGTTTTTGTAAAATTCAAAAGTCAACGTACACAACTCCAAAAATTATGAAACTTTCTAGAAATCAATTTCAATGTCTTAACTGGACTCTGTCCAAAAATGAGATAAAAATTAGATCGTTTTACCCTTCAAACAAATAAAAAAATTCAGATGGTCAATTTGGACAGAATTGGATAGAATAGTGCTGAACTTTGAAAATGTGTTTCTCTTTAATTACTCAACCAAAAAGGTTGATCTTTATGTCAAAACACTTCGAGGCCCAGTGACAAGAAGCATGACAAAGAGTTTGAGTCAAGAAGTTGATGAATTCTTGTTTAGACATGTGAGAGATGAGCCTGTAAACAAAGAGTGTCATTGGGTTCACCTAATTGGGCCCAATTATTGAGTTTTTAGGTGTTGTAACATACATGAGTCGTTTGTATTATTTCTTTCATTTTGTGAGTCATTTGCTTAAAGTTTCTTGTTTGTAAAGGTTGTTCTTTCGGTATTTCATGACCATACTTTGAGTCTTTTAGCTTGTCAGGCCTTTAGGGTTGTTTATTATGTTTCTATGTTTATTAGAATTATTTTAAGGACTTGTAAGGTTGTTGGAGACGTTTGAAGACCAAAGGAGTTGAAGAGAAGCAAGCCCATTTCAGAATGTAATTTTTTGGCAGGACAAGTTCTCGTAAAACAACAGTATCTCTTCAATCACAATGGCAAATAAAGTGATTCAAGTTTCATTGAAAAGACAAGACAAAGATCTAGCACATTCATGTTTTGCATATTTCCAAGATCTGTCGTTATAATGGTCAAAAACAGAATTGAATCTCAAGTACTGTTCCTGCCGAATTCTGTGACACATGTTTAGTAACTTGGGCTTATCTCTTCAATAGGTGGGCCAGATTCAGAGAACTACATATGCTTATTTTTTACACCAAATGGGCTACTATTCTCTAAGAGGTGTCAAGGCCTAATTCGAGCTGAAAGTGATCCAAAAACAGGCCACAATTCATACAAGTTTTCAGGAGTCCATACTGAAAGCATTCAGGACACCCAAACTTTGGAGGGCCATATCTAACTCGTCCCATGTCCAAGTGAGGTGATTCAAAATCCCAAATTCACTTTTAGATCATGATCTACAATTATCAAGAAAGGATAAGACCAGAATTGGCTTCTAGAAGGGGTCAAACCGTTTGCCAACAGATTGCACATTTGTAGCCTTTTTTGTAACCTTTTGACTTGCCTTTTCTTTAGCTTTTTAGACTCGACTTTTTTTAGTCTTCCTGGCCCTATTTAAAGGGGCATGAACGTCCATATAGAAAAAGAAAAGTTGGAGAATTGATTCATAAGAATTCTTAGGCAAAATCAGCCTATTTTCTCTTCACAAACACTTGTGAGTTTTGTTTTTGATTTTTCTTAAGAACAAGCTGAGTGTTTTCTTTATTTATTTGAAGATCAAAGTTAGAACCCAATCAAGGTGTGAGAAACCTTGTGGGGAATATCCAAAATCAAAGGTGTGGCCGTCCCAGTGGGTACAAACTTTCTTGGGACACGGGTAACTTTTGAAGGAGGAAAGCTCAAACAAAAACCTTGGTGATCAACAGCCAGGAGGGAGTTAAACTCTTGCCTACAAACGTTAAAGATCCAAGTGTTAAAAGAGACAATCCATACGAGGCGTGACAACCGTGCAAGTTGTTTGTATTATTTCTGTCATTTCTTGAGTCGTTTGCTTAAAGTTTCTTGTTTGTAAAGGTTGTTATTTCTTCATGACCATACTTTGAGTTTTTTTAGCTTGTTAGGCCTTTAGGGTGGTTTATTATGATTCTATGTTTATTAGAATTATTTTAAGGACTTGTAAGGTTGTTGGAGACGTTTGAAGACCAAAGAAGTTGAAGAGAAGCAAGCCCAATTCAGAATGTAATTTTCTGACAGGACAAGTTCTCGTAAAACAGCCGTATCTCTTCAACCACAAGGTTAAATCAAGTGATTCAAGTTTCGTTGAAAAGACAAGACAAAGATCTAGCACATTTATGTTTTGCACATTTTCAAGATTTGTCGTTATAATGGACAAAACCAGAATTGAAGTTCAAGTACTATTTCTAACTTTGATCTTTAGAGAAACAAAGCAAACACTCAACTTGTTCTTAAGAAAAATCAAAAACAAAACTCACAAGTGTTTGTGAAGAGAAAATAAGTGATTTTGCCTAAAATTTTTATGAATCAATTCTACAACTTTTCTTTTCTCTATATGGACGTTCATGTCCCCTTTAAATAGGGCCAAGAAGACTAAAAAAGTCTAGTCTACAAAGCTAAAGAAAAGGCTAGTCAAAAGGCTAAAAATATGCAATCTGTTGGCAAACAGTTTGACCCCTTCTAGAAGCCAATTCTGGTCATTATTTCTTCTTTACAATTGTATCTCACAATCTAAAATTGAATTTGGGCTTTTGAATCACCTCATTTGGACATGAGATGAGTTAGATATGACCCTCTAAAGTTTCGGTGTCATGAATGTGTTCAGTATGGGCTCCTGAAAACTTGTATGAATTGTGGCCTGTTTTTGGATTACTTGCAGCTCGAATTAGGCCTTGACTCCTCTTAGACAATTGTAGTTCATTGAGTGCAGAAAAATAAACATATGTATTTCTCTGAATTTGGGCCACCCATTGAAGAGATAAGTCCAAGTTACTAACCATGTGTCACAGAATTCGGCATAAACAACACTTGAACTTCAATGCTGTTTTTGGCCATTATAAAGGCAGATCTTGGAAATGTGCAAAACATGAATGTGCTAGACCTTTGTCCCGTCGTTCCAACGAAACTTGAATCACTTGATTTGCCATTGTGGTTGAAGAGATACGGAAAAGCCCAAATTCAATTTTAGATCGTGAGCTACAATTCTCAAGAAGAAAATAAAGACCAGAATCAGCTTCTAGAAGGGGTCAAACCATTTGCCAACAGATTACACATTTTTAGCCTTTTTTGTAGGCTTTTGACTAGCCTTTTCTTTAGCTTTGTAGACTAGACTTTTTTTTAGTCTTCTTGACCCTATTTAAAGGGGGCATGGACGTCTATATAGAGAAAAGAAAAGTTGTAGGATTGATTCATAAGAATTCTTAGGCAAAATCAGCCTATTTTGTCTTCACAGACACTTGTGAGTTTTGTTTATGATTTTTCTTAAGAAAAAGTTGACTATTTTCTTTGTTTCTTTGAAGATCAAAGTTAGAATCCAATCAATGTGTGAGCAATCTTGTGGGGGATATGCAAAATCAAAGGTGTGGCTGTCCAAGAGGGTGCAAACTTGCTTGGGAAACGAGTAACTTTTGAAGGAGGAAACAAAGAAAACACTCAAAAACAAGGTTACTAACCCTTGGATCTGTAACGGTTGTAGGCAAGAGTTTAAATCCCTCCTAGCCATTGATCACCAAGGTTTTTGTTTGAGCTTTCCTCCTTCAAAAGTTACCCGTTTCCTAAGCAAGTTTGCACCCTCTTGGACGACCACACCTTTGATTTTGGATAGCCCCATAAGATTGCTCACACCTTGATTGGATTCTAACTTTGATCTTCAAATAAACAAAGAAAACACTCAACTTGTTTTTAAGAAAAATCAAAAACAAAACTCACGAGTGTTTGTGAAGAGAAAATAGACTGATTTTGCCTAAGAATTCTTATGAATCAATTCTCCAACTTTTCTTTTTTCTATATGGACGTCCATGCCCCCTTTAAATAGTGCCAAGAAGATAAAAAAAAGTCTAGTCTACAAAGCAAAGAAAAAGCTAGTCAAAAGGCTAAAAATATGCAATCTGTTGGCAAACGGTTTGACCCCTTCTAGAAGCCGATTCTAGTCCTTATCCCTTCTTGAGAATTGTAGATCACGCTCTAAAATTGAATTTGGGCTTTTGAATCGCCTCATTTGGATATGGAACGAGTTAGATATGGCCCTCTAAATTTTGGGTGTGCTGAATGCTTTCAGTATGGGCTCATGAAAACTTGTATGAAGTGTGGCCTGTTTTTGGATCACTTTCAGCTCGAATTAGGCCTTTATTCCTCTTAGAGAATTGTAGTCCATTGAGTGTAGAAAATAAACATATACAGTTCTCTGAATTTGACTCACCCATTGAAGAGATAAGTCCAAGTTATTAAACATATGTCACAGAATTCGGCAGAAACAATACTTGAACTTCAATTCTGCTTTTGGCCATTACAACTACAGATCTTGGAGATGTGTAAAACATGAATGTGCTAGATCTTTGTCTTGTCTTTTTAAAAAAACTTGAATCACTTGACTTGCCCTTGTGGTTGAAGAGATACAACTGTTTAACGAGAACTTGTCCTGCCAAAAAATTACACTCTGAAATGAGATTGCTTCTCTTCAACTCATATGGTCTTCAAACGTCTCCAACAACCTTACAAGTCCTTAAAATAATTCTAATAAACATAGAAATATAATAAACAACCCTAAAGGCCTAACAAGCTAAAAGACTCAAAGTATGGTTATGAAAGACCGAAAGAACAACCTTTACAAACAAGAAATTTAAGCAAACGACTCAAGGAATGAAAGAAATAATACAAACGGCTCATGTATGTTACAACGCATAAAAACTCAATAATTGGGCCCAAGTAGGTGAACCCAACGACACTTTTTGTTTACAGGCTCATCTCTCACATGCCTAAACAAGAATGCATCAACTTCTTGACTCAAATTCTTTGCCATGCTTCTTGTCACTGGGTCTCGACTTGCTTCACCTTCGTTGTTGCCCGACACGTGTACCACATCAATAAGATTTTAGGACATCTTGTCACAAAAATATAGGACTATAAAATAGAGAATATTTGCTTTGAGAGTAACTTTATTCAATTCAAGCTTAAAATACACCTTCCCCCTCTACTGCCCCAAGCCCCCACCAGCAGATGAGGGAAAAAATAAAGGTACACAAAAAATGCCAAACCAAAGTCCAAGCAGAAGAAGAAATGGTTCTACGGAATTATAACGAAACGATTATACCGCCAAAAGTAACCAACCGTTTATGGCTTCCTACAGCACTACAGCCCAGACTCGAAAAGCACTTCAAATCCACCTCTCTTTTCTTTCATCATCTTCATCCTCCTCCCTTAACAAACTATCAAGAATTCCCATACAAACCCACTGGACAAACAGTTTGCCAGAAGATTCTACCATTTCCAGAAATGGGCTAATCCCATCCACGCATAGTTCAAACACAAAGCTGAAGAACTTCATCAGCAAAGCTGGAGTTCCGCAGGTCCACCACCCGCTCGATAAAATGTCTAACAGGAATGTATATTCTTCAAACTTAATACTTTCTGGCTATGTGAGAGCTGGAAATGTTGATCTTGCAAAAGGGCTGTTTGATTGTATGGTTGATAGGACCTCAGTGTCTTGGACGATAATGATCAGCGCGTACTCACGGAACAATCAGTTCAAGAATGCTTTCGGGATTTATGCTGATATGTTTAGGACAGGAACAGAAAGACCTGATGAGGTGACATTTGTTACTTTGTTATCGGGTTGTTGCGGGGAATCTGAGGCTCTGAAAGAGGTGATTCAAGTTCACGGACATGTGATTAAGATGGGATTTGATTCTGCCAGTATGGTTTGCAACAGTTTGTTGGATTCTTATTGCAAGTCCAGTTGTCTAGATTTGGCATTACAATTATTTAATGAAGTCCGTGACAGAGATACTGTGACTTTCAACGTAATAATAACCGGGCTTTTCAAATTTGGGATGAATTATGATGCAGTGAGGCTCTTTGGTGAAATGATGTCTTATGGACTAAAGCCTTCAGATTTTACTTTTGCAGCTGTACTTTCTGCTGGTGTTACAATGGAGGGTGTTGATTGTGGGCAACAAATTCACGGGATTATATTTAAGAGCAACTTTGTTTCGGATGTATTTGTTGCCAATGCGTTGCTTGATTTTTACTTCAAACAGGAATGCTTTGGTGATGCAACAAAACTATTTAATGAGATGTTTGAGATGGATGGAGTTTCTTATAATATAGTTATAACAGGTTATGCAAAGGAAGAGATGTACAACAAATCTGTGGATCTCTTTAGGAAGTTACAGTTCACTTGCTTTGCTAGAAGTCAATTTCCTTTTGCCACTATGTTGAGCGTTGCAGCTAACACACTAGATCTCAAAATGGGAAAGCAAATCCATGCACAGACAATAATAGCATCAGCAAAATCTGAAGTCCAAGTGAAGAATTCCCTTGTTGATATGTATGCCAAATGTAACAGATTTGATGAAGCGAAAGAGATATTTAGAAGCATGGCTAGAAGAGATCATGTTCCATGGACTGCAATGATGTCAGCCTGCGTCCAAAGAGGGCTCTGCGAGGAAGCTTTTGAACTCTTTAATGGCATGCGTAGAGATAATATTAATGGGGACCAGTCAACTTATGCAAGCACCTTAAAAGCTTCTGCTAGTTTAGCTTCCCTTTCACTGGGGAAGCAGCTGCATACATGCATTAGCAGATCAGGATTCATGTCATCTGTTTTTTGTGGTAGTGCGCTGGTGGATATGTATGCAGCATGTGGGTCCTTTAGAGATGCCCTTCGAGCTTTTCAAGAGATGCCTGTTAGGAACATTGTCTCTTGGAACTCTTTAATATCTGCACATGCTCAGAATGGGGATGGTGAAGCTGCTTTAAGGTCATTCAAAGAGATGATCCAGTCTGGAATTCAACCTGATTTGTTTAGCTTCCTTAGTGTCTTAAGGGCCTGCAGCCATCGCGGCCTTGCTGCTGAAGCGCAAAACTGCTTTAATTCCATGATTCAAATCTACAAGCTTGCACCTAGGAAAGAACACTATGCTTCTATGATAGATGTGCTATGTAGAAAAGGAAACTTTGTCGAAGCTGAGAAATTGTTGTCTGAAATGCCATTTGAGCCAGATGAGATCATATGGTCATCTGTTTTAAATTCATGTAGGATCAATAAGAATCAGGATCTTGCAAAAAGAGCAGCAGATCAACTCTTTAAAATAGACAACCTTAGAGATGCTGCTTCCTATGTCAATATGTCTAACATTTTTGCTGAAACTGGTGATTGGCAAAGTGCAGCAACTCTGAAGAAGGCAATGAGGCTTCGGGGGATAAGGAAAGTGAAAGCATATAGCTGGGTAGAAATTGGACATAAGCTCCACGCATTTACTTCTAATGATGTGGTTCATCCTCAAATCGAAATTATCCGGGAAGAGCTTGACACTTTAGCGAAGCGGATGGAAGATGAAGGGTACAAACCTGACACAAGTTGTGCTCTGCTTTACAATGTAGAAGACAAGATCAAAGTAGAATCTCTGAGATACCATAGTGAGAGGTTAGCGATTGCTTTTGCTCTAGTTAGTACTCCAGAAGGCTTGCCGATATTAGTTATGAAGAATTTGCGAGCTTGCCCAGATTGTCACGAGGCAATCAAGGTGATCTCAAAAATAGTGAGAAGAGAAATTACTGTTAGAGATTCGAGCAGATTTCATCATTTCAGAGATGGCTATTGTTCTTGTGGGGATTACTGGTGACATCCCTTATGATCATTCAACTTAAAATTTGCTAATCTAATGCCAACATGCTTTATCAGTCTAGAATTCATTCTCCGGTGCTGCCGGTATTCGCGGCATCTCACATCAATTCATTCTTGCTCAACTAATACTTCTTTACCTTCATAAGCAGTTTTCGTCTTTTGTTACCGTAGAGTCAAGTAGATTCTTCTTTGATTTTAGAATATGATGGAATAAAGCAAATCACTCATTAAATTGGCTGCGCTTTTTATATTATGAAGTGGCAGTTGATCGACACAGCTTGACTTATCATTATAGGTCATTGAGAAACAAATTCTGTGTGTTTCTAAGGCATAGGTATGGTTGCGTACATACGACCCCTCATACTCCGCCATAAGTGGGAGCCTCTTAGGCAATGGGGCATATTGTTATTCTTGTTGTCGTCGTCGTCGTTTTTTTGCCGTGCTACCCGCTTCCTTTCATCAATATATACTAATGAAGAAGAGAGTTACTATTATTCAACTTAATCATTAATTACAAGGAAAAGCCTTTCAACGATAACAGTCCAACGGTTAGTTGTCCAGTGATTTTAACGGCTATTTTCCTCTATTCTACCTATACATATATGAACTAAGACTACAGTACACTAATTTATAAGTATATATTAATAGTATAAGTATACCTGTATGCATACTCTATGTATCTACCTTTATGAATGTATGGTGTGTCTATACAGGGTGTACTTCTATAGTGTATTGTATATATTACAGTGTATACTACTGTATATACTCCCTATCAAGCTTTGTTGTATATATGTTTATACAACCAAGCTTTGATAGAAGTTATGAAAAGTCTAACATGAAATAGGTTTAGTAAGAATATCTGTCAGCTGATCCTGAGAATTTATTTGCTCAATGCTGATAATCTTATCTTCAATCTCGTCTCTGATAAAATGTCTGTCTATTTAACATGTTTGGACTTGTCATGGTGTACATGATTTTTTGCATATTTATAGCAAATTTGTTGCCACAAAAAACTGATTGGCATTGTACAAAGTCGTTCAATATCTTCTAACACTTTCAGCCATAATCCTTCACACGATCCTAGGTCAAAACTGTCAATCCTGCTTCTGTACAGCTTTTAAAGACCATCGGTTGCTTCAAACTTCTCCAAGTGGCTAAGTTTTCTTATATGTATGTTCCATACCAATGGTTGATCTCCTATCAATAGTGGATCCACCCCAATCTGCATGGTATACTCCTGTCTCTATTTTTCTTGAAATACAGTCCTTGGTCTAGAGCATTCCTTAAGTACCTAAGAATTCTCAAAGCAGCTTGGAGATGTTCAATAGTATGCGTATGCATAAGTTGACTAACAAAGCTTACAACATCACATATATCAGGTCTTATGTGAGACAAAATTAACTTCCTTACTAGCTTCTGATATCTTAGTTTATCAACAGAAGTAGTATCCCATAATTTGCTTGGTTTTTGTCGAAGTTCAACTGGAGTAATGGCTGGTTTATCGCCTATCATTCCAATTTCATTTAATAAGTCCAAGACATACTTCCTTTAAGAGACATCACATCTTTATTTCTAGCTATTTCCATGCCTAGGTAGTATCTCAAATTTCCAAGACCTTTCATCTCAAATTATGTAGACGATTCAGGCGTAATAGGTTTTATCCTTTGAAGATCATTCCCTCTGACAATAATGTCATCAACATATACAATCAAGATAGTAATCATTTCTTATATTAAAACTCTAGGTAACAGTGTGTGGTCAATATGACTCTGAACAAATTTGTGTTCTTTTACTGTCTTAGAAAAGTTTATAAACCAAGCCTTAGGTGATTATTTTTTTAATCCAAATAAAGTTTTTTTCCGTTTACAGAGTTGGCTACCATTTGTGTAATCACCAAAACCTGGTGGCATGCACATGCATAGTACCTCTTGTAATTCTCTATTTGGAAAGGCATTTTTGATACCAAGTTGATACAACTCCTAGTCAAGGTTAAAAACTATAGAAAAAATCACTCTAATTGTATTTAGTTTTTCCACATGTGCAAAAATTTCAACATAGTATAACCCATATGTTTGTATGAAGCTTTTTGCAACCAACCTCGTCTTATATTTGTTTATGCCCCATCAGTATTGCATTTAATTGTAAATACTCATTTACACCCTATAGGTCTAGCACATTTAATAATAGGTACCACTTGCTATGATCTGTTCTGAACCAAAGCTTTCATTTCCTCACAAACAGCATCTCTACATACTAGTACGCTCATAGCTTCTTTGATATCCTTAGGAAGAATATTAGAATCTAATGCACTAGTAAAGGCCTTAAGATATGGATTTAGGCTATCATACAATAAAAAGTTATACAAAGGATGTTTAGTACATTATTATGTTGTCGGACATTTAGTACATTATATTGTTGTTGGACATGTATAGCACCACAAGAAGGGGTGTTAAATAGTGAGTGCGGAAAAATTAGTTTTTAAAAACTTTTAGTGACCAATTACTCACTTCTGAAAACAGATTCTGTTTTCAGATCCCGTTTTTGATTAACTAAATGACCAGGTTTTAGACCTCCATGTAGGATCTGCAAGGCACCACTAGAGGAGGGGGGTTGAATAGTTGGTGCGGAAAATGTGGTTTTTAAAATTAGTTTGAACCAAAAACCCAACTTCTGAAAATAGTTTCTGTTTTCAGGACCAGTTTTAAAACGTTTTGAAAACTGGGTTGCAGGTCTTCAAAAATTCTGAACTTTTGAGAGAACTTAGCCTCAGATGTTATGAGTGTCTCCTAAAAATTTCAGATTTAAATTCAACCTTTAACCCCTTCAAAAATCGTTGGTGGTCAGATTGCGCGAATCTGCCAGAAACGGTAGACTGTTTTGAAAACTTTATTCCTATTTGTACTTAACTCCAATTGCTCTGAAATTTTAACCACTAACCCCTTATATGTTGTATTTAAATGGGTTGAAACAGTTTTGAAAAATTCTTTCGGGAAGTTAGTCAAATACACTCAAAGTCTCAACCTTTGCAAGCCTGAAAATCAGACTGCACTAGTCTCAGAACTTTGGATGTTTGATCGACTTATACTTATCCAAAAGGGTTGAAACTTGTGTCAAATTAACCCTAATACGTGTGGCTATTATTATGGAAAGTTTCGTAATTTTTGAAAAACGTTTACTATTTTTACGAACATGATTAAGAACAGTAAATAGTGCTGAAACAGAAAATCAGTGATGAAAGTAAATCACACCAATAATTTTATACTGGTTCGGTTATAAACAACCTACTCCAGTCTTCGAGGAACACCTTCCTCGGTTCACACTAGTCACACAACACAAATACACCTTACCACAGGGTTTATGGAGTTACACACCAACTCCAACCCTTTACAAACCTTGTATGATGAATACAATTACGCACGAACACCATCACCTTGCAAGAATGAAGATTGATCACACCTTGATCAATCTTTTACAAAGATATAGAATGTGTGGTGGTCTAAGATAAGCCTATTCAGGAATATGAATATAAGTACAATAGGCTTTCAAGAAAGAAGAAAGAAAGAAGTGTAGAAAGGAGTGCTAGGCGTTTTTGATCACAAGAATGTAATGCTTGTTCTTGTCTTTGTTTTGCTCTTCTCCTTTCCTCTTTATCCACTATAGCCGTCCCCCCTTAGGTCCTTCTCCTCTTGAAAATTGTCTTCTAAGTCCTTGGGAGAATGTATGGCATCATTGTGACATGATCTTGCTTACTTGGCACCTTCTCATTGGATGATCATTTAACCTTTGCTTACTTGGCACTTCATGATTGGTTGAATGTTGTCATCATTTGATGACTTGAAAAATCTGAAAATTCCACTAAAAACATGTGCCAAAATCAACATAAATTAGTTGCCATAACTCATAAGATTATCATCCAAATCAAGCAAGATAATATTTCTCCACACAAGGTGATAAAATCGGCCATAATGAGTAGTTGACATGCTGAAATTTCAGCATGTGATACATGATGCTCCATTTCAAATTACTACCAAATTTTCTTTGATTTTTCTCCAAAAATTAATCATCAATTAGTAGACAATATCCTCATCATTTTGGAAATGATATTTGGACACCAACATGGCCACAAAATCGGCCAAGGTACATACACACATGCTGAAATTGTTTTCCAGCATGTGTGATATTCAAGATATCACACTTTATGACTTTATATCTTATTCAAATTACTTCCATTTCTTCTTTCAATTGATCACATGTTTCAAGACACAAAATTTGTCTAATTTTGGAGAGGAAATTCGGCCACCCTTTAGTACACATGCTGAAATTTTCAGCATGTGTTACAAATGAGATAAAGTTTAAAACATTATCTTTTGTAGCTTCTTTCTTTACATCACCAACATTGTATGATTGATTCTTGACCAATCAATATGCCAACAAGGCTCCACATATGCTCCATCAAGTGCATTTAGGCGTGTACACATGTATATGCATGTGCTGAATTTTATTTTTGTAAATTTTATAAAATAGTGCACATTTAATAATACACACACGGTATATTCCAATCAGCCCTTAATTTAATTTTCTAGAACACTTTAAGATGTATGACATATGTAAAAAGTGTCTAGATACATGTCGTATGATGTGCCAAAAACGTTCCATGTGTTGTGTACGTAGAAAACCGAATTTTCGATGTTTATCTATTACCCGATTTTTCTCTAATTAAATTCCAACTTTCTGCACATGTTATATATATTATGTAACACATAATATACATAAATTAAACTTTAATATTCAGCACTTGGCTGGTCTCAAAGTGGCGCCATTAACATGTGACAAAATTGAAATTGGAATCTCCACAATTTGGCCTTAATGTGGGGTGATTTGTGTGTACCAACATAGAATGATTTTATGGCTGAGAATATCATCATATGCACGAAAATAATAAGTATTTTTGAAGTGTATGGGCTGGCCATCTAATTATGGCAAGTACGTGACACGTTGGCGAAAGTTTTGGTATTCGCCCAATACGACAATTTTTGGTTTAGAACCTTTTAACGTGTCGTATTTAATTTGTCATCACCATGACTTATATCATATGATATAAGATCTGAATATACTCATAAATATGAGTTAAGTATGGTGGTGTGACGTTAACGTACGTTGGAATACATGTGTATGTGCCTTTTTCAAAAAATCTGAAAATATATATTTATATATGTATATGGCCGTGTATATTGAATGAGGAGAGGAGGAGAAGACTTTCCTTTCTTAGTCTTGTTGCCTTTGTGCCTTTTCCAAATGTAGCTTCTTTTAATGAACTACTTAGTTTAATTAACTAAGTACTTCGCTTAATGAACTAGTTTAGTTCATTAATGGTGGCACCTGAAAATAGTATAAACACAACAAATGTTTGCCATTTGATGTAAGCTTTAAAGCTTCATGGCTGGTTAGTACGGCAACATTATATGTGAATTATATAAGGCAAGTAATATGCAATGTATCATGCACATTTATGTCATGCACGTTTTTAAGCACATTTAAATCATGTATTTGAAAATCACTCAAACCCCTTTTTCTCTACACTCCAAAATTTGTAAAGTTTTGTGACAATGTACTCTCAGATGTTATCTATATGTCATAAAAATTTCAGATTTAAAACTCAAAGTGTAAGGCCATGAACAAACATTTTTAATTGGACTCTGTCAACCTCTCAAAAACTTTCTCTTAGAATGAAAAATTAATTCCTATTTAACGGCAACTCCAAATGATCTGAAACATTTATGAAATGTCCATTAAGATGTCTACTTTAACGGGTTGAAATAGTTTTTCAAAATTCTTTTGGAAAGTATAACAACTACGTTGATGTTCTCAACCTTTGCCAATCTGAAAATCAGATTGCACTAGTTTCAGAACTTTCAACATTTGGATGAATTATACTTATCCAAATTTGAAGAGACTTATTTTAAATGAAACCTAAGACCTTTATCTATGTCTCTGCAAAATTTGATGATTTTTGAAAATCGTTTGCTATTTTTCAGTAGCGTTGAAAATGTTGCAAAAACAGAAACTAGAAGTAAAAGTGTTGAAAGTAAGAACACCAAGATTGTTATACTGGTTTGGTCAATGCGACCTACCCAGCCTTCGAGGACACATTCCTAGGTATTCATTAATCATCAAAAACACCTTAGAACATGGGTGGCTATAGTTATACACCAACTCATTTAGTGTCCAACCTATTTACAAAGAACAACAACAACAATCAACAAAAACACCACCACCTCACTAATGAAGGTTTGATCACGTCTTGATCAACCTTGTACAAGAATGAAATGTGTATGGATGGTATGAATGAAGTCTATACAGATTATGGAATATATATTTGATAGGATTGAGGCTATGTGCAAGAGAAGAAGATAGAAGATGAAGAGAAGTCTTGCTTTTCACTGGATAGAGTATGAAAATAAGGCTTGAATTGTGTTTGATCTTCTTGCTCCTTTTGTAATGTGTGGAACGCCCCATATGGCTGAGAACTCTCTTGAAAAATGTCTTGAATGCCCTTGGAAGATACCTTGTATAGCCTTGTGACATACCCTTGCTTACTTAACGAAATGTGATTGGACAAGTGATGTGTCTTCGCCTTGTTGTCACTCTATGGTAGGATCTTCATTTATCCACCTTGGCACATAATATATGACATGGAAATTACCAAGAAAAATCTGAAAACGATCCAAATTTCAAATATTTTGATTACCAATCAATCATAATTGTGCTAGCTCCTTAAATTTTTGGAATGAATTTCACCTTGAAGCCTTGCCAAAATCGCCCATACACATGTGCTGAAATCTTCAGCGCCTTTTTGAATTTTGAAAGCTTACCGTTTGTGTCTTAGTCTCCATCAATACTGGCATTCATTTTTGGATCATTCTCCACTAATAATAGTGCAAAATAAACTCCACCTAGCTCCAACTCATGTCAAAACAGCTACCTACTTCAGCATGCATGTGCTGAAAACAATTTTTGAATTTTGAAAATAATGATGTAGTATCTTCATATACATAGTAAATTTTAATCACCATTTAAATTGGTTTTCTATAATACTCCAAGATATGTCTTGGATGTGTAGGACAGATCTAGATACATGTCACAAAGTGTAGGAAAAAACGTCACCTTAAGAATGTAGAAAAACGAATTTTCGACTTCCGTCGATTGCGCGATTTTTCTCCAATTTATCACAAACCTCTTAGACATGTAAAATGTGTTATACACCATATAATATACATAATATATTGTATAATCTCAGCTCCAAAAGGTGTAACAAATTTCGACCATGTGGTGTAATAATTTGAATTTGAATTTTTAAGAAATTAAGACAAATGACATGTAATTGATAAATGTAATTATGGTATGACTTTGGGGTTGTATTTGGCATGTGGTGCACAAAAGTTTTATGTATTTGGAGTGTATATTGGCTGGCCGTCTTTTTATGGTAAGTATGTGACATGTCGGTGATGGTTCGCTAGTCATTTGATATGGCAATTTTTGGTTTATGAACTCGTGACATGTCGGTATATTTTTGGAAGCTTGATGACATGGAATATATGACTTGGAATATGTATATACTCAAAAGGATGTTGTGTATATGGTAGCTTGACGTTGACGTACGTTGATAACGTGTCGATGAAATGTCAAGATAGAAAAATATAGCTTGTCATCTTTTTTTGGTAGTAATTGAGGTTTTTATACATCTTTTTCTTTAGAAGTTTTATCTATAAATTTGTCGAGAAGATCTTTTTGTATTGTAGGATCTTCTATATATTTTAATATATCTAATATTGTTTCTTGATCTTTTGTTAAAACAGATATTATTTTATCATTATCAGAAGACTCTGAAGAGGTGTTAATTTCATCAATTTGCAAAGCTTCTTCAGATTCAAAGGATGATTGAGATGTATCAGACTCGGATGAATATATTAGAAGATTCATATATGCCGTGTGTGTGTGTATATGTAGTATGGAGAAGAACTTTCCATTTGAAATTTGTTGACAAATAGGCATTTTCAAGTATATCTCCTTAATCATCATCATCATCATCCGGACCCAGTATATCCCAACGACAGCAAAAGCTATCGTTAGGGTCTAGGAGGGTAAGTGGTAGGCAGACAATACCTCTATCAAGTATATCTCCTTAAGCACTTCATTAAATGAACTAGTTTAGTTCATTTAACATGGCACCTGAAAATAGTGTAAACACAACAAATGTTTGCCATATGAGTTAAGCATTAACGCTTCATGACACGTTAATCTAACAATGATATATGTACACATATAAAGCATATTTATCATGTACGCGTGTCATGTAACACTTAAATCATGCATTTCGAAAACACGTAACATTTAAATCATGCATTTTGAAATCATTCAAACCCCGGTTTCTCAACAATCTCCTCCTTTTGATGATTTGCAAAATAACCTTTATTTATGATTTAAATGTGTCATAATCGCTCTCCCTACAATCATGCATTCATAAATTTTAATTTCAAAATTTGAATTTCAAAACTCTCCCTTAAGTTGTGCTCCCCTTTAAGTCAACCTCTTCCCCTTAAATCACGCTTTTCTCCCCCTTTATTTTGTAAATCACATAAAAAACGTAATTTAGAATGGAGGTTTAGTAGCAGTAGCAATAAAGAGTAATGTATAGCATATCAACAGAAATCATGCTAATTTAGAACGGAGATTTTCATACGTGGCCTGATTAAGGTCATTTCTGAATATTTCAGCTACTTGTTCTTCAGTATATAATGATATTGCCTCTAGTTACATGATTACGAAGAAAATGATATCTTACGTTGCCTTAGAATATAAAATAGGATTCTTAAATAAGTTAATAGCACTCGTACTGTCATAATATATGGGAATTTGATTTACAACTATACTAAAATCTGAGATTTGTTGTTTTAGCCATAATAATTGTGTGCAACAAAGACTAATGGCCATGTATTCCGCTTCAGTGGTGGATAATGCTACACTGCTTGCTTTTTCGAAAACCATGATATTAATGAATTACAAATGATTGACATGCACTGCTTGTGCTTTTTCTATCTATTTTGCATCCTCCATAATCAGCATCAGTATAAGCATCTAAATTAAATTCACAATTTTTATCGTACCAAAATCCTAATGTGGGGGGTATGCTTAATGTACCGAAATATCCTTTTTACTGTATTAAAGTGTGAGACTTTAGGATTACTTTGAAAACGAACACACATACAAACACTAAACATAATATCGGGTCTACTTGTAGTAAGATAAAGCAAAGAACCAATCATAGATCTATACAATCCATTATCAAAATCTTTTCCATTTTTATCTTTATCAAGTTTAGTGGCTACACTCATAGGGGTGGTAGATGGTTTCAAGTTTTCAAAGTTAAACTTCTTAATCATGTCATTAATGTATTTTACTTGATTCCTTTACTAGTTTGCTTAATTTGCAAGCCAATAAAGTAATTTAGTTCGCCTACCATAGACATCTCAAACTCGGATTTCATGCAAGTTTCAAATTCTTCCACTAACTTATCACATGTAGATCCAAAAACAATATCATTAACGTAAATTTGAATAATGAGTAAGTCCGATAATTCTTGTTTTAAGAATAAAGTACTATTGATGGTTCCTTTTCAAATCCATTTTCTAAGAGAAAAGTAGCCAAGCGATCGTACTAAGCTCTAGGAGCTTGTTTTAAACCATATAATACTTCTTTAACTTATAAACATGATTAAGATATTTTATATCCTCAAATCTGGATGGTTGCTTTACATAAACTTCTTGTATAAAACCATTTAAAAATGCACTTTTCACATCCATTTGATAAAGTTTAATATCCGTTATGCAAGCAATAGCGAGTAATAATTGTATAGCTTCTAAACGTGCTACGGGTGCAAATGTTTCTTCATAATCTCTTATTTCTTCTGGATTATATCCTTGTGCTACAAGCCAAGCTTTATTTATAACAACTTTACCATCCTCATTTATTTTATTTCTAAACACCCATTTCGTGCCTATTATTGTTTTGTCTTGTGGTCCGGGTACTAAATCTCATACATCATTTCTTGTAAATTGATTTAATTTGTCATGCATAACATCAGTCCAAGGAGAATCAGTCAAAGCAGCAAACACATTATTTTGTTCTATTTCAAAAATCATAGCATGGAATTGATTAATTTCATCTTGATCTATTTTTCTACGTGGTCATATACCTTTAGATATGTCGCCTATTATAAGGTCGTGTGGGTGATCTCTATGCCATCTTGGTTGATTATTTTCTAAGTTCTCATGTGGTTCTAAGTGATCATGCATTTTTAGTGTGTCATGCTCGTCGTGTACGCTATTTTCTTCTATATAATCCATCACGGGTTTTAGTTCAAAATCATTATCACATTCTTTATTTATTTCAAGTTTACCAAATTAATTGAATTTCACATGAATAGGTTCTAAGATTTGTCTAGTGACGGGATCATAGCATCTATATACCTTAGAATTCATAGAATATCCAACAAAGGTACATTCCATAGATTTTGACTCAAATATATCTAGATTATCTTTTGTGTTTAATACAAAACACTTACATCCAAAAACACGAAAATAATCAATCTTTGGCATGCAATCATTTAAAATATCATATGACATTTTGTTAATTTTCTTTCAAATCGATAAACGGTTAATTATATAATATGCACAATTTACGGCTTCTGCCCAAAAAAAATCTAGGTAATTGATTTTCACAAAGTATGGTTCTTGCAATTTCTTGCAACGTCCTATTCTTTCTTTTAACTACACCGTTTAATTGTGGCATTCTAGGCGGTGAAAATTCATGTTTAATATCTTTTTCTTCACAAAACGCAATCATATCTTTATTTTTAAATTTGCCGACTCTATCGCTCCTAATCTTTTTCACATTTACACCATATTCATTTTCAAGTTGGTTTATTAATTTAGCAATATCAACGACACTATCATCTTTATTTGCAAGAAATAAAGTCCATTTATAACGAGAAAAACATCAATGATAACACATGCATAGTGTCGCCGTCCAAGGCTCCTAGTGCTAATGTCATTCTTAGACTTAAGCGATTCACGTGTTTGTTTGCCCCTAATACAAGATTCACACAACTTAAAATTGTCCAAATCAAGTTTAGGCATTCCTCGTACTAGATTCTTACGTTGAATTTTTCAAGAGTGGAGATGGAAATGTGTCCTATGCTGAGAAATCGGGGTTTGAATGATTTCAAAATGCATGATTTAAGTGTTACTTGCTTATGAAATGCATGAATAAATTTTACTTAACATGTTTATGTGATAAAAATGATTTACATGTTTATATATAATGTTGTCGTACTAACAAGCATGAAGCGTTAAAGCTTACATCATATGTCAAACATTTGTTGTCTTTATACTATTTTCAGGTGCCATGATTAATGAACTAAACTAGTTCATTAGGTGAAGTGCTTAAATTAATGAACTAACTATTTCACTAATTAAAGACATATTTGGAGAGAGCTATACAGCAACAAATTTGAAAATGGAAAGTCTTCTTATCTCACACCCTCACAAATTCCAATCACATATACATATTATATATCCATATTTTTTATGACAAACTATGCACTTATATTCCGACGTACCACCGATACATCATATATATTATAAACGTACGTCGATGTCATACCACTATATACACCTCATATTTATGAAAATATATGCGTCTTATATCATATAGTACAAGTCATGGTGATATCAAAATTATGACGACATGTCACAAGGTCATAAACCGAAAATTGTCGTATCGGGTGACTACCGAAACTTCATCGACATGTCATGTACTTACCATATAAAGATGTTCAGCCTATATACATCAAAAATATTCAAAACTTGCGTGATTCACATGTCATAATCAGCCAAAAGGTCCTACCATGTCTGCACACACAAATCACCCACAATTTAGCCTAGATTTGTGGAGAATTCAAACTCAAACCTATTTTGGCACATGGAACGTTTTATACTCACCTATTGGAACTGAATATACACATCATCTTATGTATATTATGTGTGACATAATATATTACATGTGTAAGAAGTATGAAATTAATCGGTGAAAAATCGCGTAATCGACGAAAGTCGAAAATGCGGTTTTCTATAAACCTATAGACATGAACGTTTGTGACATTGATGTAACATGTATCTAGACATGTTAGAGTGTTCTAGAAAATTCAAATTAGGGTTGATTGTAATTTACCATATATGTGTGAATATTGTGCATTATTTGACAAAGTTGACATAAAAAGAATTCAGCGCATGTGCAGCCTATTTCACACGCCTAGTTCAGCATTTTTGGAGTCCAGGTGGAGCTTATTTGGCACTTTGATTGATGGAGGACATGCCACACATGAATGGTGACATTGAAGAGGGCAACACATAAGGAAACAATTCAAAAGAAAGCACATGCTGAAATTTCAGCACATGCTTTGTGTGGTGGCCGAATTTTTGGTGGTTTTTGTCTTCAATTGTCTTCCAAAATTTAAGGGGATTAAATCATGATTATTTGGAAGTTAATTACATTGATTTTGAGCACATGTTTCGAATTTTTTTAAAGAAATTCAAGCTCATTTAAAGTGTGCCAAGGTGGATTAAAGATGACCTATCAAGACGTGACAACTAGGCGAAGACAAGTCATTCGTCCGATCGTGTTGCACAAGTAAGAAAGGTTGTGTCATCATCTATACAAAGAAATCTTCCAAGGGCATACAAGACAATTCTCAAGGAAGAAAATCAACCCTAGGCGGCGGCCAACATGTTATAAGAAGGGGCAAGATGGTGCAAGACAAGGCTAAGCAAAGTTGATATTTTTACAAGTTCAAAAAGCAAGACTACTCTCTTCTTCTTCTATTCTTTTCTCTTGCTCTTAGCCTCAAGCTATTATTCTTATATTCCATATATAATATAGCTTTTATTGTACCACCCACATATGTTCATTTCCTGTAAAAGGTTGATCAATGCGTGATCAAGCCTTCATTCAATCGGTGGTAGTGTTTGTGTTGGTTTGTTTGTTTGTTTTATTGTAAAAGGGTGAAGTTGGAGTTTAAATCCAGCCACCCTTGTGTCAAGGTATTTTTGTGTTTAGCAAAAACCGAGGAAGGTATCCTCGAAGACTGCAGTAGGTTATTTTAACCAAACCAGTATAAAATTCTCGTTTTCTTACTTTTCAGCACTGTTACTTTCAGTTTCTGTTTTCTGCATCGTTTTCATTAGCACAGTAAAAATAGAAAACGATTTTCAAAAATCACAAAATTTTTCAGAAACATAGCCATACGTCCTAAATTTCATTTGGCACAAGTTTTATCTTATTTGGATAAGTGTAAGTCAGTCAAACATTAATAGCTCTGAGACTAGTGCAATCTGATTCTCAGATTTGTAAAGGTTGAGAACATCAACATAGTTGACATACTTACCAAGGGAATTTTCAAAAACTGTTTTCACCCATAAGACACACATCTTGAGGGTCATACCATAAAACTTTCAGGTCATTTAGAGTTCCCAATTAATAGGAATAAAATTTTCATTTCGCAGTACAGTTTCTAGCAGATTGACGCAATCTATACAAAAGCGCGTTTTCAAGGGGTTAGGCTTGGAATTTTTGTGAGACACTCACAACATCTGAGAGCACATCCTCACCAAATTTCATAATTTTTGGACGTCTACAACCAGGTCATCTAGATTAATCAAATCAGGATCTGAAAACAGAAACTGTTTTTAAAAGTGACTTTTTGGTCCAAAAAGTTTTAAAAACCAATTTTTTTGCACTCACTATTCAACTCCTCCCCCTTTTAGTGGTGCTATACAGGTCCTACATCCTAAATGTCTATGCCATAAATACAAATTCGGTTCATTTGACATAAAACACTTTACTTTAACATCTAACACATCATCCACAGATAATGTAAAAATATTTCCTTCTCTTTTTTCCTTTTAATACTGTTTCTCTATTTTTATTAACAATGTTGCAATATGGGTGAGAAAAACACACATCAAAACCACTATCAAGAAATTGTGAAATACTAAGCAAGTTGTAGGATGAGTTGCTTAACAATTAGAGATTTGAAGGGTGCTTGGATTTCCGATTGTTCCCTTTCCAATTATCCTTCCTTCGTTGTTGTCTCCAAAGGTTATGAATCTTCCTTTTATAACCTTCTTTAATTTTTAGAATAGGCTTGGATCACCCGTTATGTTCCTTGAACAACCACTATAAAGGAACCATTTTTGCTACATCTTTCGGTTTATGTGATCTCTGCAAAGTGTAACAATCATTTAGGTATCCTTTATTTTTGGTCCTTAAGGGTTAGTGATTCAACCCTTTGCAAGAGTACCTTTTGGTACCCAAACTTGGGTGACCTTTCTTGCTCTTACAAAAGATGAGAAGAAAGATGAAGAAAGAATATAATATATGTTGTGATCATTTCTATTTGGCCTATGGCCAAATCTATCATTATAAGCATAAGGTAATTTTCGGTTATAATACGCATTTCGGTTTGCATGCAAGGTGTGTGATCTAGATGCATTAGTATGATATGAATGTCTCATATGCATCAATGTCTTTCTTTCATTTCTATATGACACATGATTATACTTTCCATGTGATGAAAAAGAAGTAGTGCGATGAGATGCAATAGGTGACTCACTAGTTTGTATTGTCGCCTTCTTAGGATTTACGATCGTTTTAAATATATGTGGTTGCTCAGATGAAGATAAAACAGAATTTGTAGATTTTTTTTGTACATGATTATCTACGATATACCTTAATCACGTTTTGTCAATTTCATGCTTTTTAGAAGAAATGTGACGGTCTAACATGCAAGTTCCTTTATCAAATTGTTTTACCGTCTTTTCTAGGTCTGCATTTCTTGATCTTAAATCTGAGATCTTAGCTTTCATTAAAGTATTTTCGGATGTCAAAGATGCAATTTCAGATTTTAATGAGTTAATCATGCTAGACGACTCTTCTTTTAAATCGTCGATACAAGATTTATGTTAGGAGATTCTAACAATTTCTTGTCTTCAATTAAGCGTTTCTTTTCTTTTGCAAGAGTCTTAGTAAATTTATGCAACTCAAGATATTGACTAAAAAAATCAGCATAAGAAGTTTCAGAATCAAAATCAGAATCAGAAACCTCATTAGATGCTTTGGATGCAAAGCATACTTGAGCCATTTCATCTTCGGTTTCTTCACTTTCAAAATCGAATGAATCACTCCATGTAGAGGCTTTGAGGGCTCATCTTGTACTCCTTTGTTTAGGTTCTGAGACGGGTCTAGTCTTTGTCCATTCCTTGTCACGGTTTTTGTTTATTGTTTTGTCCTTGTTCGGGCAGTCATAAGATATGTGTCCAATTCTTCCACAGTCATAACATTTAATATCTTTGTCATTATTCTTATTTTTATTTTTCTAAGATGAAGTAGGCGTATGTTTGTTTTTAAACGACTTTTTCATAAACTTTCGTAAGCCTTTAGCCAATAAAATTAGATTTTCATTATCCGAATCCGTGTCACTATCATCTACGCAATCAGAAAAAGTAGAGACCTATCCATTTGGAAGCCTCACTGTAGAGGGGAAGAGGAGTAAAATCAGACCCAAACTGACTTAGGATGAGCAGATTAGGCATGACTTACTAGCTTTGCACCTCTCTGAGGACATGGTCTAAGATAGAAGTTCATGGAGGTAGAGGATTAAGGTTAAGGACAGGTAGGCAGGATATAGGGACACCTTAGAGTATACTTAGAGGATTAGATACTTTCTACAGTTTAGGTTGACTTTGCATTTTTTTGTTTTTGTCTTTGTCTTTTAATTATTTGTGCATATCCACTGTTATGACTATTGTAACGTCAGAAGCTCTCTATTTGTGTCTACTAAAATCCCTACACTAGCACATTATATTCCTATTATTGTGCCATCTATGCAGGTACATATAGATTCGGGGGTCTCACTGGAAGCAAACTCTCTATCCCTTGGGATGGAGGTATTTTTTGCCTGCCTCTCACTCTCCCCAGACTCTAGCAATAGTTTTTGCTTTTGTTGGGATATATTGAGTATGATTATTGTTGTTGTTACCTTGTTTAGAAGTCGATTCCGATTTCCTTAGAGTGAGTTTGTTTTCATATACCTTTAGAGATCCGATCAAATCTTCCATTTCTATTGACTTTGTTTCTTTCCTTTCTTCAATTGCAGTCACTTTCGGATCTCATTCGGATAGGAGGCTTCTCAATACTTTTTGTACTTTTTCCTGTGAAGGGAAAACCTTGCCAAGAGACTTAAGGGAATTGTATATGTTAGTCCATCTCAAATCCATATTAACAATAAATTCATTCGGCAACAATTTAAAGGATTCAAGAGTGGACATAAGCATATTGATCTTGGACTCTTTAACTTGACTAGTTCCTTCATGCTTCATTTCTAGACACCTCCACATCTCTTTAGAACTAGAGCAATTAAATACATTACTAGATTCACTTTTACTCAACCTATTTAAGAGAAGTTGTATGGCTTTAGCATTTATACTCAACTTCTGTTTATCATCACTTGTATATTCGTGTTTAGGTTTTACGACTTCTAAGGTAACACCATCAACCGTGGATATTTTAGATGAAACAAATGGACCATCTTCTATTATAGACCATAGATCTATATCAATAGCCATAAGAAAAAGTTTCATGTGAAGTTTCCATTGAATAAAAGACTCACCATCGAAAAGGTGAGTTCTTTGGCTTGACATACCTTCTTGCTTGGTTTTGTGGTAGTGGATGCCATCTCACAAATATTGTTAGATCTTTTTGTTGTGAGTGAACCTCACTCTGATACCATTTATCAGACCTATATAGCACCACTAGAAGGGGGGCTGAATAGTGAATGCGGAAAAATTGGTTTTTAAATACTTTTAGTGACCAATTACTCACTTCTGTAAACAGATTCTGCTTTCAGATCCCATCTTTTATTAACTAAATAACCAGTTTCTAGACGTCCAAAATACGTGAAATTTTGTGACAATGTACTCTCAGATGTCATCTATATGTCATAAAAAGTTCAGATTAAAACTCAAAGTTTAAGGCCCTGAACAAACGTTTTTAATTGGACTCTGTCAATCTATGAAAAACTTTCTCTTAGAATGAAAACTTAATTCCTATTTAATTACAACTCCGAATGATCTGAAAATTTTATGAAATGTCCCTTAAGATGTCTAATTTAACGAGTTGAAACAGTTTTTTAAAATTCCTTTGGAAAGTATATCAACCATGTTGATGTTCTCAACCTTTGCCAATCTGAAAATCAGATTGCACTAGTCTCAGAACTTTCAACGTTTGGATGACTTATACTTATCCAAATTCGATGAAAATTGCTTTACATTAAACCTAATACCTTTAGCTATGTCTAGGCAAAATTTGATGATTTTGAAAAATCGTTTTCTATTTTTTCAGTAGCTTTGAAAATGTTGCAAAAACAGAAACTGAAAGTAAGAACACTAAGACTTTTATACTGGTTGGGTCAATGCGACCTGCTCCAGTCTTCAAGGACACCTTCCTCGGTATTCACCAGCACCTTTAATGTCCACCCTGTTTACAAAGAACAACAACTACAATCAACAAAAACACCACCACCTCACTAATGAAAGTTTGATCACACCTTGATCAACCTCGTACAAGAATCAAACGTGTATGAATTGTATGAATGAAGCCTATACAGATTATGGAATGTATATTTGATAGGCTTGAGGCTATGTGAAAGAGAAGAAGATAGGAGATGAAGAGAAGTCTTGCTTTGCAATTGATAGAATATGAAAATGAGTCTTGAATTGTGTTTGATCTTCTTGATCCTTTTGTTGTGTGTGGAATGCCCCATATGGCTGAGAACTCTCTTGGAGATGTCTTGAATACCCTTGAAAGATACCTTGTATAGCCTTGTGACATACCTTTGCTTACTTGGCAAAATGTGATTGGACAAGTGATGTGTATTTGCCTTGTTGTCACTCTATGATAGGGTCTTCATTTATCCACCTTGGCACATAATATATGACATTGAAATTACCAAGAAAAATCTGAAAACAACTCAAATTTCAAATGTCTTGATAGTCAATCAATCATAAGTGTGATAGCTCCTTAATTTTTGTAATTAATTTCAACTTGATGCCTTGCCAAAATCGGCCATACACACATGTGCTGAAATCTTCAGCACCTTTTTGAATTTTGAAAGCTTACCTTGTGGGCTTGGTCTCCATCAATACTAGCATTCATTTGTGGATCATTCTCCACAAATAATAGCACAAAATAAGCTCCACCTAGGCTCCAACTCAGCTCAAAACAGCCGCCTACTTCAGCATGCATGTGCTGAAAACAATTTTTGAATTTTGAAAAATAATGATGTAGTATCTTTATATACATGGTAAATTTTAATCACTATTTAAATTGGTTTTCTAGAATACTCCAAGATATTTCTTGGATGTGTAGGATATGTCTAGATACATATCACAAAGTGTAGAAAAAAAGTCCCCTTAAGAATGTAGAAAAACGAATTTTCGACTTCCGTCGATTGCACGATTTTTCTACAATTTATCACAAACCCCTTAGACATATAAAATGTGTTATACACCATATAATATATGTAATATAATGTATAATCTCAGTTCCAAAAGGTGTAACAAATTTCGGCCATGTGGTGTAATAATTTGAATTTGAATTTTCAAGAAATCAAGGCAAATGATAGGTAATTGATATATGTAATTATGGTATGACTTTGGGGCTGTATTTGACATGTGATGCACGAAAGTTTTACGTATTTGGAGAGTATATTGGCTGGCCATCTTTTTATGGTAAGTATGTGACATGTCGGTGATGGTTCGGTTGCCACTTGATGTGGCAATTTTCGGTTTACGAACTTGTGACATGTCGGTATATTTTTTGAAGCTTGATGACATGGAATATATGACTTGGAATATGTATATAGTCAAAAGGATGATGTGTATAGGTAGCTTGACGTTGACGTACATTGATGACGTGTCGATGAAATGTCGGGATAGAAAAATATAGCTTGTCGTCTTTTTAGAATATATATATATATATATTTTAAAAGATCTTTTATTAATAAAAGGCCTCACTTTTGGCGGAGGAAAACCATTATACAAATGTCAGAATATGTGAATAAGTGAATTAAAAAGCTAATGATGATATATCTCCAGTCGTATATGATATGTCGCATTAAAACCTTGTCAAGAAAAATCACCCTTGTGGATAAAACCTTGGCGAAGGAAAAAGCGTGCATATTTATACGACTGTCATTGATATCTAAGTTGTGCAATACAGAATACAATGAGTTGATATCTAATGCTGCCCGAAGATATATGTATATGTATATATATATATGTATATATATATGTATATATATATATATATGTATATATATATATATTGTGTGTGTGTGTATGGCTCTGGCGACCGCCGCCACCTTCCCTGCGATCGATTCCTGTTTTCGCCTTCATTGCGATGCCGATGTCAAGACCGGCGGCTTCGGCTGTCCGGTCCTTTGCTGCTGTCCTTGTCGGTGATCCTCCATCAGTAATCACTTCTATCTCTAAAAAACAGCCTCAGCGTTTCAAAGGTTATCCTTCTATTGTATTTGATGAATCTGAGGTTTCGGCTCTCTTGACTCCATTCCGCTACGCGCTTGTTGGTTCCTTTTGGAATGGAAGGACATCCATGGTTGCTCTTCAAAAAACTTTGGACCGCATTGGTTTTGTTGGAAGCATTCATGCTGGTTTATTAGATAAATCCCACGTGCTATTGCGACTTGAGAAGGAGGAGGACTATAATCATTGTTTTTGTCATCGTCCTTGTAATATTCTTGGCTTTCACATGCGGATCACTAAGTATACACATGATTTTGATCCACGGTATGATGCTCCTATCGTCCCTGTGTGGATTGCGATGCTAGGTTTGCCAGTATTTCTGCAGAATCAGTCTGCACTCTTTGCTATTGTGTCAATGGTCGGTACTCCGATTCGAATGGATACAGTCACACAAAAATTGCTTCGCCCTTCAGTGGCTAGGGTATGCATAGAAGTTGATGTCTCCAAGGAATTACCGACTAAATTACACATTCAAAGAATTGATCATCATCCTTGTCAGATGGTGGTATATGAAGATGTTCCTAATTACTGTGCCAAATGCAATATTCTTGGACATAAACGTGATCGCTGTGGATATGATAAGACCTCCGCTGATGATCATCCCCCTGCAATATCACAGCAATGGCATCCAAAACCAAAGGAGAATATACAGACTGCTTCTGAGACTCTTCCCCATACTAAAAATAAATTTGCAACTATCCCAGTTATTGACACTGATCTTGTGCCTCCAGTCTATGCTGCTGATCCGAAAGAATTATTAGAGGCACAATTATCAAAGGATCCACCTGCTATGGCCTCTGATCCCTCTGTTCCTGTATATATTGCCTCTGAAGATTCCACTCTGCTACTCAGGATTTAACAGTGTTGGGTCGTTCATCCGATGATACACTACTGGATCATCCGTCCTCTCCAATAACTCCTGATATAGTCCATACATCCTTAGACACTGACTTAGCGCACATGCCTTTACCTATATCAGATAGGGATACTATACATGCTGTCCAGAATGAATACATACACTCATCAGATACTTTTTCTAGACGTATTCTAGCAGTGAAGGAGGGCTCTTCCGATGCTGAACTGCTGCATCGATTATCTAATCCTAGTACAGAGCCGGATCACGAAGGTTTTATACCTTGCATACACAAACGTAGCCGCCGGCTGCATTCTCAGATTCCGCAACCTCCTCGTCATGTGCTCACTCGTAGTGTTACTCGATCTTCCAATTTAAACCCCACTCTTTCTCAATGAATATGTTAACGTGGAATTTGCGAGGTCTACGCACCTCTATGTCTCGTTTGAGACTTTTAATCAATTAGTCCTCTATTCATTTTTTGTTTCTCATTGAACCTCAACAATCAGATACGTGATTGACTAGGGCACAGATAAATCTGGGTTTCACTTCTTCTCAATGTATTTGTGAGGGCCGTGCTTGGTGCTTTTGGAAGCACCCATATATGGAATTACTAGATGTCCGACTTCTGGAACAGGTTGCTCACTTTTGATTTAAGCTTCACAATCAACGTGTTATATTGGTGTCATGTGTTTATGGTCGGCATACAGTTCAGGACAGGCAATAATTATGGCATGCGCTACGTCAATGTTATTATGCATGTGCGGAGCCATGGATTATCACTAGTGACTTTAATACGTTTTTATCTACTTTGGATCATAAAGGTATTTCTCGTCCAGCAATGTCAACACTGCATGATTTTAATGACATGGTTCAATATGCTGAATGGCATTTGGTGCCGCATGTAGGAACACACTATACATGGCCGGGTGAGAGAGGATTAGGCCGCGTTTGGCGCCAGTTAGATTGGGTTTTTTGCAATGAGAGATTTTATGATATATATCCATTGGTGAAATTAACTCATCTGAGCAGAACGACATCTGATCACTGTCCATTGCTGTTACAATGTTCGCATGAATTAACTCATGGCCCCAAATAGTTTCGATTTCTCAAAGCCTGGACCTCTCATCCAGACTTTCTTGTTTTTGTGCGATCTGCTTGGGCATCATATCCTACAGTTGGAAGGTGAGAGGGTTGTGTGCAAAGTTGCGAGCTTTTAAAAAAGACGTTACAAGGTGGAATAAAGAAATATTTGGAAATATCTTTAGTACTTTGGAAACTGCAGAACATAGAGCCTGTTCATCGGAGATGGAATATGACATAGATCCTAGTGAGCATAACCGGATGATATATTTCGAAGCTAACTCTGAGTTGAAGCAGGCCTTGCATATAGAAATGGAATTTTGGAAGCAAAAGGCATGTCTCAAGTGGCTTAAGGAGGGAGATTGCAGCTCCCATTATTATCATTCCATTGTTAAAGATAAGCATCGTTGTCAGAGGTTACATGGCATTTACACGGAGAATGGGGATTACTGCGACACTCCAGAGAGTATAGGTATGGCTGCAGTTGAACATTTCACACGCATGTTCACAGCACAACCAGTGGAGGATAGTACAGAATTGCTCACTTCCATTCCGTCATTGGTTGCATCTGCTGATAATAATATGCTTACTCACATGCCAACCTTGGAGGAAATTAAAGATGCAGTTTGGAGTTTAGATCCACATAGTGCAGCAGGCCCAGACAGATATAATGGATGGTTCTCTCGCAGCTGTTGGGAGATAATATATTTGGATGTGTATAAAGTAGTCCAAGAATTTTTTCTGGGCTTCCCAGTGCCCCGGGCCATGGCCTATTCTATGTTCATATTGATACCCAAAGGCATGGCCCAGCATACATTCAGCGATTTTGACCCATTGTATTATCTACCTTTATGAGCAAGATCCAAACCCGCATTCTTGCAACGCGTCTGAATTCCATTCTCCCTAAGATAATTTCCCAGAGCAGGCGGGATTTCAGAAGGGCTGAGGTATTACTGAGCAGGTATTGTTGGCGAATGAATTACTTCATTGGTTTGACAAAGGTACAAGGCCAAACAAAGCCATTCTCAAGTTGGATATGGCGAAGGCCTTCGATCGTGTTAGCTGGCAGTATTTAAAGGCAATATTGCTACGCTTTGGCATTTCATTTTACTTTGTCACACTTATCCTTAATCATCTGGAGAGTACTCATATCTCAATATTGGTTAATGGCGCCCCTAATGGATTTTTCAGACCTACCAGAGGAGTTAAGCAAGGGGATCCCCTTTCGCCCCTCCTTTTCATTTTGGCAGCTGAAGGATTTAGTTGCGGGTTAAAGCAGTTGATTGCACAAGCTGTTATACAACCATATTATATAGGCCGATTGCCTATGATCATTTCTCATCTAATGCAGATGATTTGTTGATTTTTCTCACAGCAAGTCGCAAGAACTTGCATAAGTTCAAGCAGTTTCTCTCCGAATATGAACGAGTTTCGGAACAAGCTGTAAACTGGCATAAAAGTTCCGTGGTATATTCTGAAGTTGTGTCAGTATCTCAGAGACATGTATTTACCACGTTGCTTGGCATGCGACAATCGGCTCTTTCTATGAAATATTTGGGATTCTATTTGCACAAAGGAATAACACGATCAAGCCATTGCCAAGACATCATACAACATGTAGATTCCAGACTAAATGGATGGCAAGCGAAGTTATTGAGCATGGCAGGCAGGTTAGTTCTCATTCGTTCGGTGTTATTGTCTATACCCACTCATGCCCTTGCGGCTGCATGCCTGCCACATTGTTACAACCGTAGTTTTCAAAAAAAAAGAAAAAAGAAAAAGAGTTTATTAATAATTGTTTTAAATGCCAAAAATAAAAATGAATAGCACCGCAGACTGGGGGTTGACTAACCACTCCCCAATTGATGCCAATATTATTGCCTAAAATCTCTCCTCCAACTATCCCATATCTGGCCATCCACTGTTTATTTAAAGAGAAATTCTTTATCATCCCCTCACACCATTTTCTCTGCTGGCGAAACATAACCTCACAAGAAGGGGAAATTTTCACTTGCTCAAAACTGATGCAGCCGAAGGTTAAAGAAAAAAATGGGATTTCTTCGATTCAACCAATTTCAATCCAAGTGTATAGTATAGTATTATCCATCGGTAAGTACCCTCCTATGCTTCCTATGTCTTTTCTAAATTGACCTTATTTTTTTTACATAAATTGGATGATATATTAATATGCTTGATTGTATAGATGTGTATTGCATTTTTATCAATATACCTTGTGTGTAAATGTACGGGCCGAGTGTAAATAAATGGATATACATAGATATATTAACCGTGTGGACATACATGTGTATGTACGGGTTGTATATATAAATAAGTAAAAAAGGGGGGGTTTAATTTATTATTTACAGTTTATTGAATTATGTTACATATAAATAAATATATATATATATACATAACTGCACATGGTTGCCGAGAGTGTCCATGTGCATATTGTTCAAAAAAATTCAGAATTTCACACATATGGTTATATATAGATTTTCGAATTGTATGCTGTATGTATCGTTTAGTTTTTGAAGTCCGAAATTGGAGACATCAACACAAACTAATTATTTAACTGTGTAATGAATTATATGTGTGTATAATTGTTGTTTTCCAGAATCGATATAATTTGTGCATACAGTGTGCTACTTCCGAAATTGGGATACAATTGTTCACTGTTTCATAATTATGTATATGTATGTGTAAACTGTTTATTGGATTTATATGTATACAAAGATATTGTGTCATTTTCGGAATTGAATATAGTTATTTACTGTTTTCAAATTTAATATGTATATATGTATGTAGATTGGTTATTTACATTATATATGTAAATGTATTTGTTGTATATTGTACTTCTAGAAAAGTGAGTGTAAATATTATTTGTGCACATAAATATGGTTGCTGGAAATCGTGTGTATAAACTACAGGGGTCATATGGTTTTGTTTAATTGAATATATACATTGAAATGATTGCGAAACAGGATCTCAATGGGTAATTTCGTAAACAAATATACATAAGCATATATAGTTGTTTCGGTTTATATATATATATATATAAAAAATAGAGATGGCGCAGGGCTTCTGGCGATCCGCGGTTCTCCGGTGGCTCTAGCCGCCGCCGCCGTTTTTCTTGCTGATTCCACACGCTTCGTTTATTTTCTGCTGCTTCATCACGCCTTTCTTTGCCATCTAATTACAACGTAATTCATTCTTCCATAATGTCGACATTGAAGCCGCCATCTTTTGCCGATATTGTCGCCGGCGACACATCTGCACAGAAGATCAGTATTTCGCCCAAAACCATTTTGCGACACAAAGGTATTCTTATGATCTCATTTCTTGACTCTGAAATCGATGCCCTAGCCGCGCCATTCAAACATTCATTGGTTGGAATGTTTTGGTATGGCCGACCTCCGTTGAAGGTGATACGGGATGTTTTTGAAAAAATTGGGTTTCATCAAGATTTACGTATAACCCTCATCGACCAAACCCACATTCTTTTAAATTTTTGCCATGAAGCAAATTATCTCAGATGTTTTTATCGTAGATCATGGCTTATATCAGGATGTCATATGCGTATAACAAAATGGACTGTTGATTTTGATCCATCCGCCGATGTACCCATTGTTCTAGTATGGGTTGCCCTACCTGGCTTGCCAATTCATCTGCACTGTCGCAATGCTCTCTTTGAAATTGTGAAACCAATTAGCTGTCCAATTAAGCTAGATGTCGCGACCACAGACGGTCTCAGGCCATCCGTGGCTCGAATATGTGTTGAGGTTGATGTCTCACAAGATTTGCCACAAAATATTTATTTACAAGCAAAGAATAGACTCATACTGCAGTCGGTGATATATGAAGATTTGCCCAAGTTTTGTACTACTTGCCATCGTCTCGGGCATGCTCCGGCGTCATGTCTGCCAAAATTATCCTCGCCTTCGTCAGTTCCACCGCCTCCAACACCACCGCCTCGCCCGTCAAAACAACGGTGGACCCCTGTAAAGAAGAAATCAACAGCACCACCTTCTGCGGCACCATCATCTTCCGTGCCACCTCAAAACTCTATGCCTGACATGCCACATGCTGAGATGCCTCCATCGGATGCTCATCTAGCCACCGTCGCCACCGGTGATGAGCCAGAAAATGAGGATGAAGACCAGCTGCAAGACACTTTCTGTGATGCAGCAGATCATCAAATGCCAGATGACGTCACACATATGGATATTGGACATTCGTCGGATAATGATTTGCCAACTGATGTCCATGATGCGGACATTCCTACTGTGCCTGAAGAAGTTACACGTCGCATGCAATTGCTTGAAGCATCGCCTGATGATGAAATATTAATCTCCAGACTACATGATCAGACCGAGGAGGCACCATTCATAACAGTCGTTCCCCGTAGGAAACGTCGAGCCCGAAAAGACCTGCCCCCTCTGCCGCCATCAACCATTTTGACGCGCAGTGCATCTCAAGTCATCCAGGGAAGTGCCTCTAACCTTACTCAATGAATATATTAATATGTAACATTCGAGGCATGGGCACGTCATTACCTCGATTACAATAGTTGATTAGAGAAGATCGTTTAAATTTAGTTGCTTTAATTGAACCTAAGCATACTCCATCACAAGTACATAGATTTGGTTTGCGTCTTGGATTTTCACACTGTTATGCTTCACAGTCGGAACATATCTGGTTTTTTTGGCGTGATAATGAGTTCCGTTTGCTTGCCACACAGGATCAAGATCAAGTGATCCATCTGACTTTATCATCGGTTTCGCTGCAACAGACTTTTGTTCTCTCTTTAGTCTATGCAAAACATACTGCTTCACAGCGTCAGCATTTATGGCCCTCAATATGTGATTTTGCCACGGGGATATAGTTACCTTGGATGGTTGGAGGCGATTTCAATACGTTTCGCGCCCTTGAAGATCATAACGGCCGCTTCACACCTTCGTTATCTGCTCTACAAGATTTTAATGACTGTATAGAAGCATGTTCTCTCATGTCGCCGCCATATCAAGGTTCACGTTTTACTTGGGCTGAAGGTCTCGGTCTAGGACGAGTTCGACGACGGCTGGACTGGCTTTTTGTCAATTCATTGATGCATGATATGTTTGACACTTTGCGGCTTTCTCATTTACCACGCGTTACATCAGATCACACTCCACTTCTTATACAATGTCAGCTAAGCACTCAGTCTACCCGTCGCTCATTCCATTTTTTAGATGCATGGCTTCACCACCCAGATTTTCATACTTATGTGAAGAATGCATGGCTATCATATCCAACTAAAGGAGGCATGCGTGGTTTCTATACGAAATTATTTTTCCTTAGGAAAGACATTCAACACTGGAATAAGAATATATTTGGGAAAATTTTCAGCACTCTGAAGCATGCAGAGAAGCAGCTTAATAGAGCAGAAAGTACTTGGGAAGCTAGCCCCACGGAAGAGACACGCGAGGCATTTTATAAGGCCAAAGCACATTACTTGCTCGCCTCAAATTATGAATTGCAATACTGGAAACAAAAGGCGCGGGTAAAATGGCTACAAGAAGGCGATGCTGATACCCGATACTTTCACTCACTCATCAAAGGTAAACGTTCACAGCTATGTATTCGACAGATTCAGAATTCACATTGAACACTGTTGACAGATCCGGACGACATCTTGACAGCCGCTGTCGCATTTTACACGGAATTATTCGCTCGTGCACCCACAAATAATCACTCAGCTATACTATCACACATTCCACATCTAATATCTGAAGCAGATAATCTCATGCTGACACAGTTACCATTGGAGTCAGAGGTAAAAGCGGCTGTATGGAGTCTAGACCCGCAGAGTGCCGCAGGACCAGATGGTTTTCATGGAAATTTCTACCGTTCATGCTGGAGTATAATACATTTGGATGTTCTAAAAGCGGTACAGGAGTTTTTCATTAGAGTCCCACAGCCGACTGTCATGGCTAGTGCTTTACTTACGTTGATCCCAAAAACACAGTCGCCACAGACTTTTGGAGATTTTCGCCCTATTTGTCTTACAAATTTCATGAGCAAGGTTTGCACTCGTATTATTGCCACTCGTTTGGGTCAGCTGCTACCACAGTTAATTTCGCCGGAACAAACAGGATTTCTTCCTGGTCATGATATTTCGACTCAAGTGTTATTGGCCCGAGAAATGGTCCAAATGATGGATAGAGGGGGATCTCAATTATGCCTGAAGTTAGATATGATGAAGGCTTTCGATCGGGTAAGTTGGGAATATCTTGAACTACTATTGCGCAAATTTGGTTTCTCGGATTTTTTCGTTCGGATTGTCATCAACCACCTAAGTGCTACAAGGTTGTCAGTCTTAATCAATGGGCAGCCATCGGCCTCTTTTCGGCCTTTTAGGGGAGTCAAGCAGGGTGATCCCTTGTCACCCTTACTATTTATTCTATCATCTGAAGGGTTCAGCAGAGGACTAAAGGCGCTAGTTGCAGCGGGCAACATACAATCATTTCGCCTGGGGAGAATACCAATGGCCATCTCTCACTTGGCCTATGCGGATGACTTCCTTATTTTTCTACGAGGTACACAGCGCAATCTCAAACGTTTCCACTCATTCCTCACTATGTATGAAAATGCATCACGACAAAAGGTGAATTTTCATAAAAGTAGTTTCGTACCATCGTCTAGTGTCACCTCAAGTCAATGTCGGATATTCAAAGACATACTAGGCATGCGGGCAACAACTCTGCCTTTTAGATATCTTGGTTCATATCTTCATAAGGGGATCACTCGGTCCATATATTGTTCGACCCTCTTACAACATGTTGATGACCGCCTACACGGCTGGCATTCTCGTCTTCTCTCCTCGGTGGGAGATTAGTACTTTTACGTTCCGTGATTGCAGCGCTTTCGCTTCATATTCTGGCAGCAGGCGGTTTGCCCAAGTCAGTCATTCAAATGATAGACAGAAAGATGTCAGCATTTTATTGGGGAGATAGGCATCATTGGGTGGCACGGAAAAAAATCACAACGCCTGTTGAAGAAGGCGGCTTAGGCCTTCGTAACCTAATCGACTTACAGCAAGCATATCAGTGTCAGATTTGGTGGACATATCAAAAGCAAAATAATTTATGGAGTCATTATATGCATATGAAATACGGAAGGCGGGGCGATTATCATCCGCGACTTCCCGACTCAGCAGTATGGAAACTCATATGTCGAATTCACCACACTTGTATCTCTCAAACAACTGGTGCGGGATCTTTTCTTTCATGGACATCTACGCCCACAGGCGAGTTTACTCTCAAGACCGCCTATGATATTTGTAGAGTGTCACGACCAACACAGCTCTCTACAAAATTTATTTGGTTCAAGCAACATTCCCCATCCACAAGAATATTGTTGTGGCGCCTCTTTCATTCGGCCATGCCATTTGAAAACTACATAGGACGGTATTCGGTGGCACGTCCTATGCAATGTCCTTTTTGCAGAGCACACTCAGCACAGTGGACCATATCTTCATTTACTGCAGTCGCATTAGCTATTTATGGGGTTTTTTTGCTGCAGAGTTGCATGGAATACTTCCGACGTCACTATCTCTGCGTCAGTATTTATTAGCTTGGTGGTATCGTTCCACTCCTTCATCATTATTTGGGGTTTTAAAGATAGTCATTCCAGCAATTATAGTTTCAAACATTTGGCGGCATTATGCGCAATTAGTATATGGGGACTCTACAACCTTTTCGACTGCTGGGCTATGAAATTCCATACACTTCGATATTCACATGTGGATACTGAAGATACAGGGATCCAAACTTGCAGCGGGGCCAACTCTCTCTCTCTCTCCTGGATCCCCCGGATTCGTCCTCCGCGTCTCTGCATTATTCGGTGGCAAACTCCTCCTTCAGGTAGACTCAAATTAAATGTTGATGCAGCAGTTGGCCGCCACTACGCCGCGGGTGGGGCAATATTGCACGATCCAGAGGGTCATTGTGTGCGTGCACTTTCATTCCGTCTGCCTCCACTTTGCTGGCAGAGATTCAGGCTACTCTTTTTGGCTTGATGTATTTTCTCCCCTTCTATCGTTTGATCATAATTGAATCTGATTGTGCTCAAATGTTGTCACGACTGCATCAGCCACAACATGTTTCTGGCAACTATCATCTACGACTGCTACATACAATGCTTCATCATCATAGACTGGAGATCATTCACACATATCGTGAGGCTAATATGCCAGCTCATTACCTTGCTCAACACGCGATGATACATCCTGCGACAAGTGTTTTCAACAGACACAATCTCCCAGCTTTGGTCCGTGCATCACTCACATTGGATCTCACATCGGTGAGTTTGCGCACAGGCTGACACTCTAGTTTTCCTCATGGATTGGCAACTTTTAACATATTTTGCCCGTACCATAATGGTTACGGGCAGGCCCGGTACGCATTGCATTCATTTGGTTCACTGCTGCATCTTTCATATCCTCACCATACTTAATGCTTTCTTTTTTTTACGCTATCAATGGTCGACACCGACACTACGCCACCCACTTGGCGAGACGCCACCAACTTCACACAGCTAAAGTCTTCCATAAGGATTGGCTACGTCAAACTTTATCTGCCTGTACTTTAATAAGTGCAGGCAGTCTCGGTACGCTTGCTTTTCCATCATTATGCTGGTTCATGTATATCATTTTCTACACGTTAACTACCCTGATTGTTTTCTTCATACGTGTACATCATCATTGCATTGACGTCCATCCCTTGATATCGCCATGGTCATTTGGTGTATGGATGGCATCAATACATTGGTGGCCTTTGCACGCTGATGCGATCCCTATTCATTATGCGCATGGCTTTCTTCATCATAATCTACATCAGGCGTCATTGACTCAAACACACTGTTGCCTATTTTTGCAAGTCTTCCAAATGGATTGGCGTGTATCCGATATCTCTGCCGGCACATTGGGTTGTGCCGGCAGACCAGGTATGATTTACCTCCAACTCCCCTCACATATTTCATTATGTCTTGGACTTCTGATTTACTCAGCCCTATATTTCTGTCGTGCGTGGACGAGGACATAGATCGCAATTATACTTCAGACATTACATGCGGTTGTCGCTACTTGTTTGGCTACATGGACGGAAACATGGCTCGCGCTCCTTTTCTTGGGCTTTGGTGTGAATACCGAGTGGATACGAGGAAACCATCATGTGAGGATGACATGGCATTTTTTTTTATTACATTTGTGTAATATTTGGATTTCAAGTTCTTTTTCATTACATGATAGCGCATATCAACAGTCCATCTATATAAATATGTACGCTTTTTCCTTCGCCAAGGTTTTATCCACAAGGTTGGTTTTACTTGGCAAGGTTTTAATGCGGCATATCATATACGATTGGAGATACATCATTATATGTATTCTTTTTCACTTATTTTCTTATGCTGACGATGACACAGTCTGTAATATGGTTTTCCTCCGCCACAAGTGAGGGTTTCTAATAAACATATAATTTCATCAATATATATATATATATATATATATATATATATATATATATAACTATTGTAACCGTACTACGTAGGTTGCTCATATGAAATGTTGCTCATATGAAATGTCTATATATTATGTTTTTTTTTAATTGAAATCAAATATTTTAATATATAAAACGGTCGGATAATTGAAGTGAAGAATGAGAGTATTCAAAGGAGAAGGAATTTGAGGTGTAAAGGTGAAGTTGAAAAGGCAATTTAATAAAAAAATAATTAACGTACAGGTTCATATTTTGGAGATTCCAGAAGATAAGTTGGACATGTAGAAGCAGAGATGTTTATGGTAACCTTTGCCACGTTCGATCATAGAATAAGAAAGCTAAGTGACTGATTCGAGGTAAGTGGTCTATCTATGCTCGTTATATTGTCATGCATCAGAGGTAAATAGTCTATTTGTGCTCGTCATGTTGTCATGCATCAGATGTAAGTGGTCTATTTATGCTCGTTGTGTTTATCATGCATCAGTGTGTTACTGTTGCATATCTGTAATTGAATTTCCTCTATATGTGAATTGTGTGCATATGTGATATATGTATCTACATGTGAAGTGTGTGTATGTATGAGTGTGGATACACCAGATTAAAGGAAGATGAGAAGAACAGAAATGAGAATGAAAATGAAAGTGAGATGAAAGAAAAGAGAGTCGGGCCAGGCAGGCAGTCGAGCCGGGCCGAACGGCCAACGGGCGGGTTGCGGTGGTAGGCGTCGACCCAGAACATGATATAAATGTAACTTAGTTAATAGTAATAATTGTAGGAAAATATAAATAAATATCAGAAAATTATAAATAAATTCCAGAAATAACTGAACCTAGATTCGAGTGCCAGAGGATGGTGAGGATGGGCCAGGGGCCTCAGGCGATTGTGTTGTTTGCATTTATGGCACGTGCATTGCATTGATGGTGGGTCGTGACGTACGGGTCACGGACGCTCAGGATGGTGTACGGTGGCGGGGCCAAGTACACTCAGGATGGTGACTGTGGGTGGGTACTACCCACAGCCACTCAGTTAGGACCCGGGTTCATGCATTGCATGATGGAGATATCGGCATTCCGTGTGACATGACTTCGTTGCGTGTGACATGCATAATAGGACATGCATCATGAAGTTGCGCATTATTATGTGGAGTGACTTACTCTCTGTGGCATATCTACTTCGTTGGTATACATTGTCTTTTTCTTTGTTTATGTGATTATTTGTTTGTTGTGTATGTCATACTTGAGAAGAGCATGCATCACGGTAAGGTAGATTGAGCTGATGAGTTATTTATTTTGTATTTATTTTCGAAGTCTTAACTGTTAAAGATAATCGAGTGAAATTATTGTGGACTAAGGACATGTATGTTAACTATAAATGTTATTTGTATTTGCTTCTGCGTGTATGATTTCTATAACAGGTATATGTAGGTTGCTTACTGAGCCCGTTGATTTTGGCTCACACCACCACTCACCAGTTTTGCAGGTATGAGGAGTTAGGGTATGCTTACACAGGAGTTAGTATACCGTGGAAGATCGAGACGGTAGATATCGAGAGCTAAGATATTCAGACAAGACTTTCGGGGGTTGGTGAGACAGTTATTTCGAAATTAGAGGTTTATGTATTTTCGAGATTAGTGTTTATATTTGACTATTGTATTGATTTAGAAATTCTTCGACATAGTATTAATGATGATGATTATCTTATCTAGGATTTTTAGTAATGACTTCCGCTGACTTCGATCTACGTTATTATGATGACGTGTAATTGATTCGTATCGACGCCTTGTATTCTCCTTAGAGAGATACGGCGGGTGAACCATTTCCGATGCTAGGGTTCGGGAGTAGGGCGCTACAGTTGGTATCAGAGCATAGCTCTAAATCCATGGGCGGAAACATAAATTTAGGCCATGATCTTAGAAATTAAGCTACGCTTTTGTCCTTAAGTCACTATCTTAGACATAAGTATCAATTTTTAGTCGTAAGCAATGGTTTTATATATTGGGCATATTAAACGTGACCTTAGAAATTATGTGATGTTTCTACCCGTAAGCCATGATTTTTGACATACGCAACGATCTTGATTAAGTGTTGATCTTTGACTTAAGCATTGATTGTAGTCATAAACACTGATTATATACTAAGTATGATTTGGAAATAAGATGTGACTCTAGAAGTTAAGTGATGACATTACCTATAAGTTACGATTGTTGACTTAAGGAATGATGATACCAAGCGTCGATTCTAGAAATAAGTCATGTCATTAGACCCAAGTGATGATCGGATAAGGGATATGCCCATTTATACCTAGGGAACTCCATAAGAATCTGAGTTATTTGCATTACCTAAGTGCTGATTATAACCATTTATATAAATTCTTAGATCTGACACCTACAAACCAGGTACCATTACGATTAATGAAACGGGTTCACGCCTCTAACTCGACAGTAGTGTGAGAACGTGACTAGTTCTAAGTTGGTATCATAGTTAATTTATAATAATTAAGAGATGATTTATAAGTGTTATGGATAGTAGAGTTTTGCGAAGAATATCATATAAAGGAGTTTGTAGTTATGGATAAGATGTTGAATTTAGAGTTATTGAAACAGGTCGACGACGTTAGTCTTACTAGAGATATTGATCGGTAGTGATAGGTGAGAATCGGGTATAGTAAGTACGTTGGAATGATAAATCGTCACAAAATTTTTGGTCAAGTGTTGATCCCTAAAAATATCGAGTTAACTGGTTTAAATTTAGTAGGCTTGAACTGAGATAGTGTAAGCATGAATAAGTAGGTACTGTTGAATCTAGTATGCTTGGATTAAGGCAGAGTGAACATGGACAAGTAATGGTTGCTATCTATATGGGATTTAGTTAGGTTAAATTTAGCGATTGGAATAACCAAACAGGAAAGTATTGTGTATCAGAGTGGCGCACGGAAGCATGGTGCATAAAAATGCACTAAGATGCTTACGTGAATGACCACTTAAATGAATCTCAGAAGATAGAGTGGGTAGAGATCAACTATGGTTAAGCATTGAATCCTACGATAAGTTGATGATGTTATTTTTAGGAATAATGATTTATAGCGACAAGTAGGCTTGAACATACATGATGGCATATGGAAAGTTCTAAGTTATAACTATGGAGAAGTAAATAAGGACTACAACATCTTGTAGGGTGCTAGTGATGGCTAAGTTGAATCTTACTAGAATAAAACGTGGTCTGAAGGTATAAACAGTTTGAGTGATTAGTTCTAGGATGTTAACTCCAAATCGTAGTATGCGTAAGCACTGATTATAAAAGGTTGCTGATGACAGCAGATATAAATACGATATAGACCGACGACTAGGTTATGAAGCCTGGTACGGTGATGATACCCTTAAGGTTGAATCGCGAATCATAGATAGATTAACTTGTGATTTGACAAGCGGAAATCAATGGGTTAGAAATTACCTTGTTGGTATAGAAAGAATGATTTTGAGTTCTTAGTCCCGTGACGAGGAAGTAAAATCGGTAACAAATCGTAATACGTAAGGGATGCCTAGCTCGGTCACTATCTAGGTAAAGTGATAATTTAGAGCCATATCAAGTTGTGATTATGTAAAACGCAAGTTTCGAGGACGAAACTTTTTGAAGGAGGGTAGATTGTTACAACCGTAGTTTTCAAAAAAAAAGAAAAAAGAAAAAGAGTTTATTAATAATTGTTTTAAATGCCAAAAAGAAAAATGAATAGCACCGCAGGCTGGGGGTTAGTCAACCCCCAGTAAACCACTCCCCAATTGATGCCAATATTATTGCCTAAAATCTCTCCCCCAACTATCCCATATCTGGCCATCCACTGTTTATTTAAAGAGAAATTCTTTATCATCCCCTCACACCATTTTCTCTGCTGGCGAAACATAACCTCACAAGAAGGGGAAATTTTCACTTGCTCAAAACTGATGCAGCCGAAGGTTAAAGAAAAAAATGGGATTTCTTCGATTCAACCAATTTCAATCTAAGTGTATAGTATAGTATTATCCATCGGTAAGTACCCTCCTATGCTTCCTATGTCTTTTCTAAATAGACCTTTTTTTTTACATAAATTGGATGATATATTAATATGCTTGATTGTATAGATGTGTATTGCATTTTTATCAATATACCTTGTGTGTAAATGTACGGGCCGAGTGTAAATAAATGGATGTACATAGATATATTAACCGTGTGGATATATATGTGTATGTACGGGTTGTATATATAAATAAGTAAAAAAAGGGGGGGTTTAATTTATTATTTACAGTTTATTGAATTATGTTACATATAAATAAATAAATATATATATATATACACACACACAACTGCACATGGTTGCCGAGAGTGTCCATGTGCATATTGTTCAAAAAAATTCAGAATTTCACACATATGGTTATATATAGATTTTCGAATTGTATGTTGTATGTATCGTTTAGTTTTTGAAGTCCGAAATTGGAGACATCCACACACACTAATTATTTAACTGTGTAATGAATTATATGTGTGTATAATTGTTGTTTTCCAGAATCGGTATAATTTGTGCATACAGTGTGCTACTTCCGAAATTGGGATACAATTGTTCACTGTTTCATAATTATGTATATGTATGTGTAAACTGTTTATTGGATTTATATGTATACAAAGATATTGTGTCGTTTTTGGAATTGAATATAGTTATTTACTGTTTTCAAATTTAATATGTATATATGTATGTAGATTGGTTATTTACATTATATATGTAAATGTATTTGTTGTATACTGTACTTCTAGAAAAGTGAGTGTAAATACTATTTGTGCACATAAATATGGTTGCTGGAAATCGTGTGTATAAACTACAGGGGTCATATGGTTTTGTTTAATTGAATATATACATTGAAATGATTGCGAAACAGGATTTCAATTGGTAATTTCGTAAACAAATATACATAAGCATATATAGTTGTTTTGGTTTATTTTTTTTTTATGAAGAGTGTATCTTATTGAATGTCTCACTTGTGGCGGAGAAAACCATATTACAAAAGGTCAGTATATGTAAAAACAAAATACAGAAATCGACTGATTGCGACTCTCCAGTCGAATATGATATGCCGCATTAAAACCTTGTCAAGTAAAACCACCCTTGTGGATAAAACCTTGACGAAGGAAAAAGCGTACATATTTATTCGACCGGGTATTGCGCAGAACGTAAATGTACAGGAATACATGAATGAAATAATGTGAAATGCTATGTAAAGGGCTGGGATGCTGGCGATGTAGCTTGGATGCACTGCATGGCCGCACATACTCTTGTGAAACGACTGAAAGAGCTTGCCAGGAACATGTGGAGACGTAATGTGTTGTACCTCAGCAACAGGGAGAAAAGGCGTTAGGTGTAGTAAATTGGATAAGGAGAGCGACCAACCAAATGAAGAAGAAAACGTACCGAAGTCGTCTTGGCAAGATAACCAAGACGACCAAACGCAAATGATAGCCATGCAAAATTCAATATCCAGTCGGCGGGATGTGCGCAGATAGCTCCTTGTGAACAACATGCAGATATGCCTCCAAGAAAAAATAGACACCAAAGCAAAAATGAACCGTGACAATGTAAAATCAATCATAAATGTGGCATGCCAAAGAATCATAAAGACTAAGGGAACACGCACCGCGGTTGCCTGCGTTCGAAAACACAGGCAACAACCAAATAAGTATGCTGGCATGATCAAAGTCGAAGAGTTGGTAGATGACGGTCCACATACAATGCACCTCGTACCTCACACGGTAAGGCTTGGACCGAAGAATAGCGAGTAAGACCGGGAGAATGATATCCATATCTTGCGAGCTTATGTGATGCCATGTTTGCTTCTCTTGGGCAATATTGAAGAGTAGAGTTATTAAGTATGAGAAATTGTGATGCTCGGGCAATATCCAAGCGTAGCTCTCCGGTGATACGTTCATGATTAGCTAACAAGGTAAGTAAGGATTGACAATCCGTTTCAAGTATAAGACTGTCATGTTGCTGAGCGTAGTACATAAGAGCAATTGTCAAAGCATGAATTTCAGCTCGGAGGGGACTCAAAAGTGGCAAAGGAAAACTAAGGGCCAAATGAAAGGAACCTTGGCACGTCCTTAGTATGGCCGCACCCGCTGACATGTGTTTACCTACAGCCGCATCCACATTTAGTTTTAATTTACCTGAGGGTGGAAATGTCCAACGTACAATAGTGGCTCGTTTCATGCGCAAAGGAGGAGAGAAGTGTTGTGCCACAAGATGCGGCATGTTGCAAGCAAACTTCTTCCCATTAACCGAAGAACACCATATGTAGATTGAGCTCTTGACTTTCAAATAAAGCTGCCCATAATCAAAACTTTCTTCTCCAAATCTGCAGGAAGTATACATTTTCCATATTTCCCACACCACAATAGATGGAACAACAGCAAGAAGCTGTCCTGCCATCGTTCCGGGTGATGATCTATGCCACCAGCGAAGCAAATGACACTTGATTGTATGCGAAGAAGGCATCGGACCATGGAATGTAATAGACATGTCAACCCAAAGTGGTCGAATAAGCGGGCAATGTAAGAAGACATGATTTTGGGAATCATGAGATTGCCGACAAAACACACATTGGGATGGATAAATTGTGAGCCAGCCGCTGAAGTTGTCCACCATCGGGAGCGAGCAATGCCAAAGACGCCAAAGAAAAACCTTTTGTCTTGGGTGTGTATTTTTCCACCAAATGTACTTGGCCTCGTCTTTAGGCAACCTAGCTGAAATCAAGTTGTATGCAGACCGAATTGAAAATTGTCCATTTTCCTCTGGTGTCCAATGTAACTGCCCATTCGTTAAGGTAGTATGACCCTCCATGAAGACATGCATGCGTGTTATGCGTTTCCATGTAGATGAGTCGTAAATATGTGAGTAAATAGATGGACGATGCCCATATTTGGACCTACAAAAGGCTGTCCAAAGATTGCTGGACGTGAAATATTTCCACCAAATTTGACAATCATATGCCTGCTGGACATGCAAAAGAGATCGAACGCCTAATCCTCCCGCTTCACGTGATTGGCATATAGCAGCCCATGATTGCCAATGATGACGACCTTTCCATAGAAATGACGCCATTCGCTTATGCAGAGTATGGATGATGCTCTTAGGCAATCTAGAGCTCGCAATGAGGTGTGTAGGCAAAGTATTAAGAACATGCTTGATTAGAGTTAGTCTGCCCGCCATGGACAAGAAACTGGTAGACCAAGACGATAGCTTAGCATCAAAATGAGCTAGAAGATTGGAGCAATAGCTGGCCTTATTTATTCCCTTGTATAAATAAGATCCCAAGTACTTAAGGGGCAGCGATGTAGAACGCATACCTAAAGCAGTGGATGCTTGAGCCAATGAGGTTCCTTGTCCCACAACAAATTGACTTTTGTGATAATTTACCAACTGACCTGAAGCTTGTTGGTATATATCCAAATACTGCCGAAATTTAGATAAGTTGCGTGGATGACCATTTAGAAAAATCAATAAGTCGTCTGCAAAACCCAGATGCGAAATACAAGGAGTGCGGCCTGCTCTAAATCCCTTAAGCTCCCCCATTCTTATGAGATGGTTTAGCCCTCGGCTGAATCCCTCAGAGGATAAAATAAAAAGTAATGGGGATAGAGGATCCCCTTGCTTGACCCCTCTACGGATAGGGAATGATTCTGTCAATGTGCCATTGAGCAAAACTGAACATGACGTGCTGCGCAAGTTATTGATAATAATACGAACCAGTCGAGCATCCATACCCATGCATTGCATGATACGCTGAAGATATGTCCAACTCACTCTATCAAAAGCCTTTGCCATATCTAATTTGATAATAACTTGGCCTCCCCGTGTTTGCTTGTCGAGGACATGAACCATTTCCTGCGCTAATAGAATCTGCTCTGTTATATTGCGTCCCTTCATAAATCCCGCTTGTTCAGGAGATATTAGCTTAGGCAAGATACGTCCCAGCCTGGTTGCAAGTAGTCTTGTGATGGCTTTAGCAAGAAAATTTGTGAGGCATATGGGCCTGTAATCGGCGAAGCATTGGGGATTGCTAATCTTGGGTATCAAGACTACGGATGCGGCTGCCACTGCTTTAGGCATTCGGATACCCAAGAAAAATTCTTGAAAGGCTTTGTGAACATCATTCTGAATATGTGGCCAAAACCGCCTGTAAAAAGAGCTCGGATACCCATCCGGACCTGCTGCACTTGTCGGGCTGAGATCCCATACCGATTCCTTAACCTCAGACATCAAAGGAATGGCAGTCAACATGGTGTTATCATCAGCCGTTATTAATGAAGGGATGTAGCGAAGAATTGAGTCACAATCTGAGATAGGTTCCTCAGAAAAGAGATTAGAAAAATATCTAAAAGCCTCCGCTTGGATGTCATTGTGTTGTTCTAAGACTGTCCCATCCGGTTTAGTTATCTTACGTATCATCTGATGGCATCGCTTACGCTTCACTGTATGATGGAAGAAGGATGTGTTAGCATCCCCATCTTTCAACCATTTAATGTTTGCCTTTTGTTTCCAATAGAGGTACGCGCGTTTTTGAGCCAATTGCAACTCAGCCATATGTTGATGATATACAGATCGCGTAGAATCCGTTGGATTAGAATCATATTCGCGTTCTGCACATTTAACTTTAGTTTCTGCGAAGGAGACTGCGTCAAAAATGTTGCCAAATATGTCTTTATTCCATTGACGCAAATCCTTACTTAAAAGAGATAATTTGCGATTTAAGCCCCACATGCCGCCTACAGTGGGGTATGATTGCCATCTTTGTATCACAAAACTGTCAAAATCAGCATGGGTTGTCCAAACATCAAGATATCTAAACCGGGATGGAGTTCTTGGGATATCCAAGCCACACGTTAGAAGCAAAGGAGAGTGATCCGAGGTGGCACGCGAGAGATGTTGGACTTGCAAGTATGGAAAGAGATCTAGAAGAGAATCTGAATTGAAGAGCCGGTCTAATCGACGCCACACTCGTCCTAAACCTCTTCCATCTGTCCATGTAAAGGATGAACCTTGAAATTGTATTTCATGTAATTGACAATGCAGAATAAAATCATTGAAATCCTGCAGTGTACGCAGAGTTGGCTGTGATCTGCCTTTATGTTCATCGAGCGTTCAAAATGTATTAAAGTCACCTCCGATAAGCCAAGGGATATCAATTGATGAATAAAAATGCCGTAATTCATCCCATAAAATTCTCCGTTGTATTAGTGTATGTTTCCCATAGACCCCAGTGAACCAAAAGCATTGGCATGTAATACGCCATTGGAATTTTACAGAATGATGCTGACTGCCATAATCGTCGCTTTCTCTAGCAAGAAATGTATCCTTCCAAAAAAACCACATTTGATCATTACACACGGATATGGCATTAGAAAATCCAAATTGCAACTGGTATGATTGTAAGGCACTGGATCGAAGTTTTGGCTCGATGATAACTAGCAAGTGGACATTATGTTTACGAATTAATGAGAGTAATCTATGAAATGAACTACGAATTCCTCTAACATTCCATAATAAGCACTTCATTGGGAAAGAGGATCAAAAGAGTTAGAGATGTGAGCGGCACGTAACCTGGTCAAGCGGGGAGAGGTCGGCTGAGCGCGTTTGGGCCGAGGCCCCTGGCTCAAGTGAGAATCTGGACGTGAGGTAGGTACGCGGTCATCTATTTCGACATTTGCTGGATCAATGGTAGCATGAGTTATCAAGTTTGCCTCCGCTGGATTTTCAGTAGCTCTTGAATCAATATATGCTGCTTCAATTAAGTCGGCTAATTGATCTGTCGCTGTTCGATCTTGTGCTTCTGAACATAGGTCTGCTTCTGCGTCCGAATGGGAGTCAAGTGTTGTGGGCTTATGAACTTCTCCTATAATTAAATCATCTACACTTTTCAAACGTGATATATCCTGAATATTGGATATAGGATTGACAGCAATCATATCTGAGGAAGAAGGCAACTCATTTGTGCATGGGTCCAGATGCATGTCTGTTGAATGGTGATTATCAGATTCAATGATCTGATCAGCCGTTGAAGTTCCTACCTTTTTGGGCGTCCAGCGTTGCCTCTGTGTATTTGTTGATTTCTTTGAACGCAGAATTTCTGTCGGTGCACTCTCCTGCAGGGGCGGCTGTGTAGGGTTTTCAGTGCCACAGTCAGAAATAACATGTCCGAGTTTGTAGCAGGAGGAACAGTATTTCGGGAGATCTTCATACTCAACATTTTGCATGATGACGCGAGATGGTGTCTGGATGAATATCCTTTGGGGCAATTCTTTGGAGACGTCCAACTCAACACAGACTCACGCCAAGGACGGACGATTCATCGTGGCTGTTGCCGCATCCAGTTTAAGCGGCGTGCCTAGCATTGCCGCAATTTGAAAGAGCGAATCTTTGCGATGCATGTGAAGAGGTAAACCTGGAAATATGACCCAAATCGGAACCACTGGAACTTCTTTTGTTGGATCGTAATCTGGCGTCCATTTTGTTATTCGCATCTGTTTGCCCGATATAATCCATCCTCTTCTGGAAAAACATCTGATGTAATCAAGCTCTTGATCAAAATGAAGGACGATATGCGTGGGATCTAAAAGTCCCACCTTTACCTCTCCAACGAAGCCAATTCGATCAATGGCCGAACGTATGGTAGCTAATGGCGGACGGCCATACCAGAATGTGCCTACCAATGTATAACGAAAAGGAGCTGCTAAAGAATTGATTTCTTCTTCTGTAAAAGTGATCATGGGGCTGCCTTTGTAGCGCTGAACAGATTTTGGTTGGAGTGGGGCTGCGGGTGTAAAGAGAGACGCAAAGGAACGTTTGGGTAAAGCCGCAACGGCGGCTACAGAATCAGTCATGGCGGTAGTCGGAGGGGTTGAGGGAGGCGGTGATCGGAAGCAGGCAACTTGCGGCGGTGGCGGCTACACCGCCAGCCGAGGGATTCGCTGCAAGGGCATGGCCGAATTTTATAAAACTCTTGGTTTATATATATATATATATATATACACACACACACACACACACACATATATATATATATATATATAACTATTGTAACCGTACTACGTAGGTTGCTCATATGAAATGTTGCTCGTATGAAATGTCTATATATTATGTTGTTTTTTTAATTGAAATCAAATATTTTAATATATAAAACGGTCGGATAATTGAAGTGAAGAATGAGAGTAATTCAAATGAGAAGGAATTTGAGGTGTAAAGGTAAAGTTGAAAAGGCAATTTAATAAACAAATAATTAACGTACAGGTTCATATTTTGGAGATTCCAGAAGATAAGTTGGACATGTAGAAGCAGAGATGTTTATGGTAACCTTCGTCATGTTCGATCATAGAATAAGAAAGCTAAGTGACTGATTCGAGGTAAGTAGTCTATCTATGCTCGTTATATTGTCATGCATCAGAGGTAAATAGTCTATTTATGCTCGTCATGTTGTCATGCATCAGATGTAAGTGGTCTATTTATGCTCGTTATGTTTATCATGCATCAGTGTGTTATTGTTGCATATCTGTAATTGAATTTCCTCTATATGTGAATTGTGTGCATATGTGATGTATGTATCTACATGTGAACTGTGTGTATGTATGAGTGTGGATACACCAGATTAAAGGAAGATGAGAAGAACAGAAATGAGAATGAAAATGAAAGTGAGATGAAAGAAAAGAGAGTCGGGCCAGGCAGGCCGTCGAGCCGAGCCGAATGGCCAACGGGCCGGTTGCGGTGGCAGGCCTCGACCCAGAACATGATATAAATGTAACTTAATTAATAGTAATAATTGTAGGAAAATATAAATAAATATCAGAAAATTATAAATAAATTCCAGAAATAACTGAACCTAGATTCGAGTGCCGGAGGATGGTGAGGATGGGCCAGGGGCCTCAGGCGATTATGTTGTTTGCATTCATGGCACGTGCATTGCATTGATGGTGGGTCGTGACGTACGGGTCACGGGCGCTCAGGATGGTGTGCGGTGGCGGGGCCAAGTACACTCAGGATGGTGACTGTGGGTGGGTACGACCCACAGCCACTCAGTTAGGACCTGGGTTCATGCATTGCATAGTGGAGATATGACATGACTTTGTTGCGTGTGACATACATAATAGGACATGCATCATGAAGTTGCGTATTGTTATGTGGAGTGACTTACTCTCTGCGGCGTATCTACTTCGTTGGTATACATTGTCTTTTTCTTTGTTTATGTGATTATTTGTTTGTTGTGTATGTCATACTTGAGAAGAGCATGCATCACGGTAAGGTAGATTGAGCTGATGAGTTATTTATTTTGTATTTATTTTCGAAGTCTTAATTGTTAAAGATAATCGAGTTAAATTATTGTGGACTAAGGACATGTAGTTAACTATAAATGTTATTTGTATTTGCTTCTGCGTGTATGATTTCTATAACAGGTATATGTAGGTTGCTTACTGAGCCCGTTGATTTTAGTTCACACCACCACTCACCAGTTTTGCAGGTATGAGGAGTTAGGGTATGCTTACACAGGAGTTAGTATACCGTGGAAGATCGAGATGGTAGATATCGAGAGCTAGGATATTCAGACAAGACTTTCGGGGGTTGGTGAGACAGTTATTTCGAAATTAGAGGTTTATGTATTTTCGAGTTTAGTGTTTATATTTGACTATTGTATTGATTTAGAAATTCTTCGACATAGTATTAATAATGATGATGATTATCTTATCGAGGATTTTTAGTAATGACTTCTGCTGACTTCGATCTACGTTATTATGATGATATGTAATTGATTTGTATCGACGCCTTGTGTTCTCCTTAGAGAGATACGGCAGGTGCACCATTTCCGATGCTAGGATTCGGGAGCGAGGCGCTACACACGTAGCATTATTCATGCATTGGAACGTCGTTTTGCGAGATTCTTGTGAGGTTTTGATCGTCGTCACTGGGTAGCATGGTCTAAAGTATGTAATTCGAAATTAGAGGGCGGTCTACATATTAGGAGAGTGTGATTCAACAGGCCTTCACAGCCAAATGATGGGGGACTTATCATACAAGTACATCCTTGTGGAGTGAATATATGCGTTTGCGATATCGAAGAGGTGATGACTTTGTTCCTCGTCTTTATGATTCTCCAAGTTGGAGAAGAATTTGTGGTATTCACCCCCGTTGCTCTTTTCTGGTACAATGGGACGGCAACACGCCAATATGGCCTACTGCCTCTGGACGGTTTCTTCTTCGTAATGCTAATGAAGCTTTTTGTCCGCCTGCTATAAAACAACTATCTAATACTATTATTTGGATGCCTCACTAATGTCCAATGATTCAGGTATTTCTTTGGAAACTTTTACATCACGCATTACCATTACCGGATGTTGTGTCTCGATTTGTACATGTTCTACCAAGTATTTGTCCTTTTTGCCATTCGGAGTCTGCAACTACCAATCATTTGTTTTATCAATGCTCAGAAATTCGTCTTATCTGACATTATTTCAGCGACTTGCTTGACATTGCTGCACACCGAGCCAGGGACTGGCGCACTTTCCTAATAACGGTATGGTTGGAGGCTCCATCAAATTTTTTAGGCCATGTACAGTGTATATATCTGGGTATTCTCTTTTGGAATATATGGAAGAATCATGCTGCATTGGTGTTTGGTGATGGATCATGGTTACAACGTGCCATCCTTAAAGATATTAGGAGCGACATTTTCCTATGGGCAAAATCACAAAGTGGAACAAAGATTGCAGCAACTGTACAACGTCTGGTTCGAATGGGCCTCTCTCCACTACTTCGATTGAATAGGGTTCGGATCATTTGTTGGTGTCCTCCTCCTACAGGTAGGTTAAAATTAAATACGGATGCGTCTGTGGTCGACAGGCAGCAGGCGGCGGGGCAATTGTTCGGGATACAACAGGCTCTATGCTTCATGCATTCTCTTTCCCCTTGCGACCTGATTATCCATTACGGGTGGAAGCTCAAGCAGTGCTTATTGCTCTTACATATTATCTTCCACGATATGGACATCTTGAGGTTGAGGTTGATTGTCCACAAATAGTTCATTTTATGCATACTTCTACTACACTTGCTCCGGATTTACACAGACTTTGGGTCCTTCTTCATGCCTCCTCTATACGATTACATTATGCTCCTCGTGAGGTTAATCAGGCTGCACATTTTTTGGCATAAGAAGCGTTAGGGCGTGCCACTATTGTATACTATCCTCTTTTGACAACCCTTCCATCGTATCTTCGGGGTATCATCTTGACTGACTCTGCATTTTCCACATTTTGGTCTTCTTCTAATCTGGACGCCTAATATCCAGTATTTGTGTATCGCGCTATCTTCTGATCGACTGGGATTCAGCACATACATTTCATTCTCATTCTACTTTATGATTTGGATTGTACAGTGTTATGCTTGCAACAATATAAATATGCACGCTTTTCCCTTCGCCATGGTTTTATCCACAAGGGTGGTTTTACATGGCAAGGTTTCAATACGACATATCATATATTGTTGCACGTTCACTTCCATTATGTACTTATATTATTTATTCTCTTATGATGATGTTCGTAACATTTTTGTAATATGGTTTTCCTCCGCCATAAGAGAGGCTACATAATAAAGTTTCTATTTGCTTAAAAAATATCGTGTGTGTGTATATGTTGTGTGGAGAAGAACTTTCCATTTGAAATTTGTTGACAAATAGGCATTTTCAAGTATATCTCCTTAAGCACTTCATTTCATGAACTAGTTTAGTTAATCTCCTTAAGCACTTCACTACATGAACTATTTTAGTTCATTTAACATGGAACCTGAAAAATAGTGTAAACACAACAAATGTTTGCCATATGATTTTAGCCTTAATGCTTCATGACACGTTAGTCCAACAATGATATATATAAACATATAAAGCATATTTATGATGTACGCATGTCATGTTACACTTAAATCATGCATTTTGAAAATACACAACATTTAAATCATGCATTTTGAAATCATTTAAACCTCGGTTTCTCAACAATTGTCACTTTTCTTACAACAATAGGCCTAGATCTATCTTTGGTTCAGCTTCATAGGTGGTATGTGGTCCTTCTAATAGATTTCTAGATGATACATTAGGTTGTTGGTGCCTGCTTATGTACACTTGAGTAATATGTGGTCTAATATATAAGGCATGTAATATGTATTAACATTTTTCCCGACAAGGGTTATTCTACTGATTCATCTGTATTATTAGAATCTTTTGTCTCTACATAGGTTGTTCTAACTGTATCTATAACAGCCCACAAGTCTTCTTGTGTTTTCTCTTGTTGCTCAATGTACTTATCATAAAAGGAACGTTGTTCATCAAAACATAGATCAAGAGTGGCATACATTTTTCTAGTATTAGAACAGTAACACTTATATCCTTTTTGTGATCCTGAATATCCAAAGAATATACCCTTTACTGACCTATGATCAATTTTTCTCTTAAATGAGACTGTAAATGTACAAAAATAATGCACACAAATAGTTTAAATGGCAATGCAGACAACAATTTAGTTTACGTATAGGTTTCCTATGAAATTAAAGAGTTACATTGGTACAGTTGGACACTTTCGGCCCTAGGCCCAAATTGGGTACCTTGTCATAGACTAACTTCTTCCAAGCATAGTCATGTAAATGCATGTATAATCTGTGTTGGGATTATATCATCATTAAAAGACAAGCATAAATGTTTCACTAGATAGAAAAAGAAATTAAGAAAGGACTTACACCAACTATCGGCCCTAAGGTGTATGGCCCTATCCAACATGATTCATAACCACTTGTACTCTCTTAACTAAATATAAGTATTACATGTGTAATATATGTAAGCAAATAGCATAAATGTTTAACACCTCAAAACGAAGAAACTAAATTACGCATGTATGATAACACAAGGCCAAAAAAAGAAAAAAGGGCAAATTGGTCCAAGTAAGACAAGCTAATTGAATAAATATTAAGTAAATACAATTATGAACAAATAAGTACTAAATCCAATTAAGAATAACCATGAAGCTAATTCCAGAAAAAGACCTACATTAAGCATTCCCTCATGCATGTTGTCTTCATGATTTTTTTAACACAATCAGTTTTAGTTACAAACATGTTTATGAAAAGATTTCTAAAAAAATGTTATAAATTTTTCATGATTTAAGGAATTGTACCGCGAAACGAATGATTCCATATGACTTATGCATCTATCTGTGGTTGAGTGTAACATCTTGTCAGGGACAAGGGTTCTCTACCTTTCTGTACATGCATGATCTGCTGGCTGAGTGTAACACCTTGTCCAGGATAAGGGTTCTTTGCCTCTTAGTTACGTCTACGACGTTCTTCATGGAGAGCTACCTGACGTCTGATCCTGAGGGAGGATGTCAGGGGCAAAACACGTTATTGCAGAGTGTAACACCACGTCCGGGACTTGGGTTCTTTGTTATAACGCGTCGCCGTTAGTCCTATGTACGTATGATGTAACACCATGGTTGGAAAATCGGGATTCATAAACAGTACTTGTGGCTATTCGGGGAATCATTCGATATGTCGTGGGTACCATTCTTATGTTACAAAAAGTGCTATAGCCAATTTAAGTCATGCCATGTTTATGTATGTATGAAATGAAATGTTTTTTGAAAGTTTTACGATGCATACGTTACGATCATGTCTCATGAATCCTCTAGTGCCCTAAGTTAAGAACCTCGTAGTACAAGGACAAGTACGATTAAAGAACAATAAGAAACAAGATCGAAAAGATCGCACACAAGAATGACACTGAGTATATGCTAAGGTAAGAATGATTAAAGGAAGATTCTGTTTACACTATGATACTCTTTATCTATGATATTTGTCTTTTATATGATATCTGTCAGATTTACTGTACTGTTTACCTTTGTTGATTTCTCCACTAATACCTTCATTCATGTGGTGCATTTGATATTTGAACTATACTTCACTATATTACCCAATTCCCCAGTCTCCATGCATGATCCACTTGACGAATCTAGGCGGAAATACTTGTTGAGCGATTCGTTATCTCTCACCCCTTTATTTTATCATGCATACCTACAGGATCCCGAGCCAGAATTCATAGAGGATGAGCCTCGAGACTAGGTGTGGAGAGCTGACTAGTAGCCAGCAGTGGCATCTTTTGTATTTTGATATTCAGCTCTGTATTATGATATTTTGTACTAGTGATGTACGGATAACCCTACTTCAGATGTATTAGGATGTACTTATGTCGATGTTTATTTCTGCTTATGTTACTTTTCTTCCGCTCATCGGTACATGTTATGACGAATTGTACATGAATGTTATCGACGCCTTGTACTTCTCGTACCAGAGTATGGTGGGTGCGCCGTGCTGAGACCCTAGTCCCGAGTGGGGCGATACAGGTGGTATCAGAGCAAAAGGCTCTAGATCCACAATGGGCAACATAAGATAAACAATGACAAGTACGCAAGCTATGATCTTAGAGTTTAAGATTGATCTAGATTGAGTGAGTCAGCCTTGATATAAATTCCTTAGAACAGTTCTATAAGCACAACGTTGAGCATAACTTGAATTTTAAAATTTGATTTTATATGTATAAGAAAAACTAACAACAACAATGTAATGATTTTCGTAGGATGACCTCACGATCTGGTAGTTCCACGCCATCACCCTTATCACCTGGGTTGATTCAGGAGGATGGGACGCCATTGACACCGATCACACAGCTTTCGATACCTTCTCTGGAGGAGGCTCTACGCACATTCGCTGAGGCTTTATATTTTCTGAGTCAGATAGGTGGAGCATCGCAAACCCAGATAGCTCAGGCCTCGGTATCTACACCCTCTCAGTCTCTATTACAGTCTCAGACACAGAGAAGCAGTAGGTATTATTACGAGCTATTGGCACGCACCCGAGTTCCAAACTTCCATGGGATACCCAACCCTAAGGAGGCAAAAAATTGTTAGATGAGGTAGAGGAGAGTTTTCGGATGATACAAGCACCTGAGGAGGTGAAAGTACAGATTATACGACCGTTTCTGATTGGACGAGCGAGACAGTGGTAGAGAATATACATTCAGCCTTTGTCTCAACCGGTAGCATGGGCTGATTTCATAGAAGAATTTTGCATCTTTTACTTAGCCCCGGTGTTGGTTATACAAAGAGTAGGGGAATTTACTGTTCTGGAACAAGAGTCGGGTACTTCAGTTTCCAAATACTTTCAGTGTTTCCTAATCTAGGCCGATACGTTCCGGAAGTAATGGGTGATGAGGCACTTAAAATGATCAAATTTGGGCGTGGCCTAAACCCTAAGATTCGGAATTGGATGATTGGTACACTCCCGGACACCTTCAAGAGATCGCTAGACGACTGTTATAGAATAGAACGAGCTACCGCGTCATTGGATCGTGAGAAAAGCAGCAGGGAAATTAAGATTGGAAGATGGTGCCCATACCCACAACGGGCAGCCACAATTTCAAGATGTCCACAATGTTGGAAACAGCATACCGTGAATGCCGTTTGTGGAGAGGTGATTGTTTTGGATGTGGTGAAACATGACATCGAGTCAAAGAATGTCCCAGAAGGAGATGGACGTCATTGAGAGGAGCGCGACAGCGGGAAGGATTTTCACGAACGGGCATGCAGGTTTAGAAGGTGCACAACCAAGAATTTTGGATATCAGACGCGGCATCAAGTATGACGAATTATGCAACTTAGTTACGATCAGAGTTTCCAAAATTTTCCCTTTTAATGATTAATAATAGCCAAAGTATTTATATGGGAAAGAATAACTGCCAAAGCACGGGAGTTAGAATACTTTATACATAGGGCTCAACCACTGATGCGTATCCCGTTGTTGGATAAATCAAGCCATAAGTTATGGTGTTGGGAAACATATTCAAGCATCAACATCAAAAAATGCCCGTAACATGTAATAGGGATGGAATCAGTAGAAAATATTAAGCAGTGGATTATGAGTGAAAATTCAAGTTTCGAGGATGAAACTTTTTATAAGAGGGGAGGATTGTTACAACCCGCATTCATGGGCTAGGGGATAAATAAAACAAAGGAAATCACTACAGAGATTAAGTGTGACCATCATACCGCACTTAATATAATATGTATAGGTTATCTAAATAAAACTTAAGAACTACTACAAATTAACTTAATAGGTGCAGGACTAATTAATAATGCATATAAATAAGTGGTACAAATTTTATTTAGGAATTAAATAAAGGAAAAAAATTATACATCAAGAAATAAAGCAATGACAAAATGGTAAAATCACTACCATTTGCTCCCCAACCCACCCGGCCATTTCTTCCTTTTCGCCCAAAAGATTTCTCCATTTCTTCTTTTTTAATTTTCTTGCTCATAACTTCAATATTGACACTATATAAGACATCTATCCACTAGAATTTCATGCAAGTTCCTTTCCTTTCACTAAACTCCCTAAACCAAGAAAAAAACTCAATCATTACCCTCCACTACCACAAATTTGGCCAAGGCTAGGAAGTAAGACAAGTTGCCTTATATGAGCCATCATGTTATACTCTTACACACTTTAATTCTTCCAACTAGGAATTCATGCATGGCTTCCTTTTCTTACACATCCACTTTTCCAACTCTCTAAAGAAAATTATTCCCTTTTTCCTACTACCAAATCTCGGCTAGGGGGGATTGAAAGACGAAAATCATTTCCACTTGCAAGAAAAATTCTTCTATTACTCATATCACCTCATTCTCTTACAATACTATTTCCCCTCCAATCACATTTCATGCAAGATTTCTTTCTTTACAATCACCCTTCCCTAACCAAAAATGTAATCATTCCTCTCCACTATCTAAAATTTCAGCCAAAGCTTGGGTAAGAGGAATAAGATTTCATCTTGTAAGACAACATATCCTACAACAAACGTTCCCTACCCATCACCTTTTCTTAAACCGTGCAAAGGTTTCCCCAATCATTCTATATGCAATTACTTTTTTCCTTACACCCACTCCTTCAACCAAGAAAAACCAATCATTTTCCCCACCATAGAAAGATTTCAGCCAAGCTCGGAAGAGGGGAATAAAATAAGAAACTCCAAGACAATCCCGTTTTATTTACACTCATCTCACTCCCTCACCTCAAAAATCTTCTTACACACCATTCCATCTCCCTAGAAAGAAACTTCCTCCATCGTCCACCTTCATCTTTCCAACCGTGAGTTCCAAGCCAAGGTGGCAAGGAAGCCTTCCATTTTCAAGCAAGCACCAAACTCCTAATTAAAGGTAGGAATCTCTCTCTCTCTCTTTTCTATACCACATTACATCATCTATTTGCTTCAAAGCTCCACCATGCCTTCTAATTTAGGCTATTAACCGAGAGCTTTACTAAGGGGGAAGGAGGAGTTCTTTAGTTATTCAAGTGAGAAAACTCAAGCCATTCAAGGTAAAATTCACTTAGATTGAGTCTTAGAACATTTATACTTTTATTTCCTTCATGAAAGACTAATTATTTCTTCTTCTTGGCCCTCAAGGCCGTGACTACCAAGCCAAGACCAAAGAAGAGATCTTGTATCCGTAAGAGTAAGAATCAAATACCAAGGCAAGTATTCTCCCTATCTCCTTCAAGAGAACTAAAAATGGAGTTTCTTATGTTCATAATCAATAATTGGATCATGCATGTATCACCTAAAATGAAGTCCCTAACACCAATTGATGAAAAGTATGTGTGCGTGTTTAATTTGTGTATGAATGTGTACTTTTCTTGAATGGATTCATCAAAATGACAAGGATGATACTTAGATGTCACATGCATTGCACAAATGAGGCATAAACAGCCCTTTGAGGGCGTGCATGGCAAAAAGAAATGAACTTTATCATTCATTCATCACCTTAATGCAAATTGTAAGAATATGAGTACATTCTCCTAGAAAGTGTACAAGAACTTCATCAATCATCATCTTTATACATGCATGTGGAGAATTACATCATCTTCTTTATGTTCATATGTAAGAGCAGGGTATTACATGATTATGGTCATAATATAGTACATTTATGGTACAATACAAGCCATTTCATAATGGATGTCATAAAAGATGTCATCTTTGATAATCAACATCATAGAATCATCATTTACCCTCCAAGATGGGGCGATTATGACCCTCCATTATAGGCCATGGATTCATCACCATCATCATGATGCATATCTTGATGACCATGGTCTAAAGAGGCACGATTCCATAGATGCTACACTTTTATGTGCTTGCATGTCCCTTTTATCATGATTTTCACTATACTTATGGTTCATATGATCATGAATATATATATATATATGTGATATGATATTATATAATTTGAGCATAATTGACATCATATATAAAATCTTAAAAGTGATCATGATAGGAAAATATAAGACTAGATGTTATCAAAATAGTCTCACGCATGCACACTTTGAAAAATTCAATATGGCAATATCCCCTCAACATTCGGCCAAAGAGCCTAAATCATGTCATGTGGATGTATAAATTGCTATTGGATTACACTTAAGTGATTATGTATATTACTGATGTGTAAATAAAAGAAAAATTGCCATAAAATGTAACAAGTACAAAATGTAGAAATTCCAAGAATTGGGCATAATAAGTTTCTGCCCAATTGCCTTTTGACACCCAAATTGATGAATTACACTCATGTGACAATCTCCATGTGACTAGATATTCACTATGTGTCATATATATGAAAAATAGCATAGTGGAACACTACATAAAATTAAAGAATTACATTGGTACAATTGGACACTTTCGGCCCTAGGCCCAAATTGGGTACCTTGTCATGGATTAACTTCTTCCAAGCATAGTCTTGTAAATTCATGTATAATATGTGTTGGGATTATATTATCATTAAAAGACAAGCATAAATGTTTCACTAGATAGAAAAAGAAATTAAGAAAGGACTTACACCAACTTTCGGCCCTAAAGTGTATGGCCCTATCCAACATGGTTCATAACCACTTGTACTCTCTTAACTAAATATAAGTATTACATGTGTAATATATGTAAGCAAATAGCATAAATGTTTAACACCTCAAAATGAAGAAATTAAATTATGCATGTATGATAACACAAGGCCAAAAAAAGCAAAAAAGGGCAAATTGGTCCAAGTAAGACAAGCTAATTGAATAAATATTAAGTAAATACAATTATGAACAAATAAGTACTAAATCCAATTAAGAATAACCATGAAGCTAATTCCAGAAAAGAGATCTATATTAAGCATTCCCTCATGCATGTTGTCTTCATGATTTTTTTTAACACAATCAGTTTTATTTACAAACATGTGTATGAAAAGATTTCTAAAAAAATGTTTTACATTTTCATGATTTAAGGAATTGTACCGCGAGATGAATGATTGCATATGACTTATGCATCTATCTGTGGTTGAGTGTAACACCTTGTCAGGGACAAGGGTACTCTACCTTTCTGTATACGCATGATCTGCTGGCTGAGTGTAACACCTTATCCGGGACAAGGGTTCTCTGCCTCTCAGTTACGTCTACGATGGTCTGCATGGAGAGCTGCCTGATGTCTGGTCCTGGAGGAGGATGTCAGGGCAAAACATGTTATTGCATAGTGTAACACCGCGTCTGGGACTCGGGTCCTTTGTTGTAACGCGTCACCATTAGTCCTATGTACTTATGATGCAACACCATGGTTGGACCACTGGGATTCATAGACGGTACTCGTGGCTATTCGGAGAATCATTCGATATTTTGTGGGTACCATTCTTATATTACAAAAAGTGGTATGGCCAATTCAAGTCATGTCATGTTTATGTATGTATGAAATGAAATGTTTTTTTGAAAGTTTTACGATGCATACATCACGATCATGTCTAATGAATCCTCTAGTGCCCTAAGTTCAGACTCTTGTAGTACGAGGGCAAGTACGATTAAAGAACAATAGGAAACAAAACCAAAAAGATCGCACACAAGAATGACACTGAGTATATGCTAAGATAAGAATGGTTAAAGGAAGAGTCTGTTTACACTATGATACTCTTTATCTATGATATTCGTCTTTTATATGATATCTGACAGATTTACTATACTGTTTACCTATGTTGATTTCTACACTGATATCTTCATTCATGTGGTACATTTGATATTTGAGCTATACTTCACTATATTACCCACTTCCCCAGTCCCCATGCATGATCCACTTGACGAATCTAGGCAGAAATACTTGCTGAGCGATTCGTTATCTCTCACCCCCTTTATTTTATCATGCAGGACCACAGGACCCTGAGGCAGAATTCATAGAGGATGATCCTCGAGACTAGGTGTGGAGGGCTGACTAGTAGCCAATAGTGGCATCGTTTGTATTTTGATATTCAGCTCTGTATTATGATATTTTGTATCAGTGATGTACTGATAACCCTACTTCGGATGTATTAGGATGCACTTATGTCGATATTTATTTTTGCTTATGTTAATTTGCTTCCGCTTATCGATACATGTTATGACGGTTTGTACATAAATGTTATAGACGCCTTGTACTTCTCGTAGGAGAGTACGGCGGGTGCACCGTACCGAGGCACTAGTCTCGGGCGGGGCACTACACTTGTGTTGTCAAAAACTCACTATATTGAATCTGTTCTGAAACGATTTAATAGCTTGATGTGAAACCAGTGAAGACTCCACTCGACTTAAGTATACACTTAAAAGAACCGAGGTGAGCCAGTAGCTCAATTGGAGTACTCGCAAGCAATCGAAAGTCTGATGTACATAACGAACTATACAAGGCCAGAATTAGCATGCTCAGTAAACAAATTGAGCAGGTTTACCAGTAATCCAAGGGATGATCATTGGAAAACTCTTAGAGTGATGAGATACTTGAAGTATACAATGAATCTTGGATTACATCACTCAAGATATCCAGCAGTATTGGAAGGCTATTGTGATGCCAATTGGATATCTGACAGTAAAGATTCTTAATCTACCAGTAGATATTTATTCACTGTTGGTGGAGGTGCTGTGTCATGGAAATCCACGAAGCAAACGTGCATAGCTTGTTACACTATGGAAGCAGAGTTCATAACACTTAATAACGCCGGAGAAGAGGCTGAATTGCTTCAGAATTTCCTGAAAGATGTGTCATGCTAGCCTAAGCCAATCGCTCCTATCAGCATATGCTGTGATAGTCAATCAGCTATCAAACGAGCTCAATGCAGAATCTATAATAGTAAGTCTCGACACATGCATCGGAGACACAATACCATTAAGCAGTTAATCTCTAATGGGAGTGATTTCCATTGATTATATAAAATAATCTTGCGGATCCGCTTACAAAAGGGTTGTCTGGAGATCAGATGTCAATTTTGACAAACAAAATGGGACTAAAGCCTATAAAGCATGAATCTTTGTAACGGAAACCCAACCTTGTTGAGTTCAGATCCTAGAATCTTAGTTCAATGGGACAACTAAGTTTTGAAGTTTCAGTGAGCACTTACTCATTCTGTTAAATAAGAGCGATGTCTGTAGAAAAAGTGAGGGTAAGCTGAGGCTTTTAATGGTTCCTATATCTTGATATTCAAGTGGGGTATGGCAGAATACTCTTGATAGGAAACACCTATGCAAGTGTGAAGTGTGGCCGTTTCTATGAGAATTTTGTAAGGCAAAAGTTCTCTAACACACTTTCTGAAACTAGGTGGTTCATGGCCAAAACGAACACAATCGTGAGAACCAAAAAGGTGTTAAAGGAAATGTTATGTAAGTACTGTTGTCTAGGTTTATAATAAAGGCTGATTAGTTCAAGACATCAAGTCATTAATTAGCCGAGTGGATCCGATAGCATATCACTAAGAAAGGTCCAAAGCTAGAAGCTACCTCTTCTGATGCAACATTTTCTTGTCTGACTTCTTGATAGAGTCTGCATATGCATTTGCATTAATTCCCATTCATGTAGGGGATTGTTGGAGAAAATGGAAAGAAATTGAATTTGGGCAAGTTGCAAACTGTGGTTAGCTACGTACTTTGACCTGAGTTATGATTAGTTTTCATTAATGATAAGTGGAAACTAATGAATCTTTAATTATCTGCGTGATGAGTAGATAATATTAGGCTTTTGAATCACTCAATTCTGATATCGGGTGAATGAGAAATTAATACTCAAAGTAAGGGAGGAAAATCAGCTCAGCCCAAGCACGGTCTCAAGTTGTGGACTGAGCTACGAGCCTGATGGTCTCAGGCTGCAGGCTGAAGGCAGGGTTTTGCAGCTATTGGTTCGGATCCTATCAGCTGGGAAGGAAGTTTGTTAAATTTAAACTTCTCCAGGTTGTTGGGATTGACTAAGGTTTAAGTTTGAAAAGTTGTTGAGCTTTAACCGCGCTGACCTAACCTGAAGTTGTTATGATTTGAAGACTCAGATTGAACAGTTATTTGATTTGACAGCTGAGGGCACACGTAATACGGTTATCTGATCCAAGGGTTTAGACTAAAGAGGCATCTGATCTTACGGCTGTGGTTGAATTGGATGTAACAAACTGACCTCAGATTTCCCGTATAAATAGTAGGCCAAGCTGACCTCTATGGTAATCATTCAGAAATCAGTCAGAAAAGCAATCGAGTTTCTTCTCTTCTCTCTATACAATCCCTCGACATAAATCACTCAGATAATCATTTCTTCTCTGCAGACATTTGCATTTCAAGTAATCAGAGAATTCAAGACAGCTTACAGGTTCGTTGAGTTCATATGCTGCAGTGCTGCTTGTGTGAACTGACTCCATTGTATCCTGAGAGATGATTGCTCTATCTAGTTGGGCACAGTATACCGGAGCAATACGTCTTAAGGACAGAGTCTCAGACTCACCTTGGATTCTCTGCTCATCTAAGCTGTTGAAGTTATTGCCGAGCTAAGCTCTGTTGTGTGCTGAGCTCAGGTGATCGAGTGAGAGCGCAGCACTGTTGTTGTACAGTGTTGCCAAGCTGGCTCTGCTGCTTGGCTGAGAGCATTCGTTGTTCTACAGCACCGTCGTGCTGAGCTCTGCTGGTGTCCTGAGCTCAGCTGGTGTCCTAGGCTCAGCTGAAGCACCTGAAAGCACAACTGTTGTTCTGTTGTGCTGAGGTGCCGTGGTCAGCCGGTCGGCCATCAGTCCAGAAAGCAAATACAATTGCGGTGACTAGACTGATCTGATCTGATTGATCAATCTGACTTCAGTTCAGCTCGGCTGGAAGGCTGATAGCACAGAACTATTGTTCTGAAGTGCTATTGTACTGAGGTCGGCAAGTCAGCTGACTGTTCAGAACGCAAACTTAATTGCGCTACCAGGCTGTCTTGATCTGGAAGGTCGATCCGACCTGACCTGAGCTCGGTAAATCGGCCACTGCTTTATTTCACAAGCAAACAGTACAGAAGTCAATTTTATCTGAATTAAATTATTTCCCAACGAAGTGCGCTATGGACCACAACCGAAAGAGCTGACTGTTGGCATTAACTATCGAGGGCTCCGGGGAGAATATCTGCATGTCTAGCAGATTTCATGCTCTTTCCAGCTCCACGTCTCTGTAGTGATGCCACTTCTGGTATGTTTGATGACCAGGCCGGACTGGCCTAAGTCCGCGGTGCAGATTTGCTTGTCAGACAGCAGCATTCTCTAAGATGATTTGTACAAGACACGCAACACCTGAACCAACCAAAAAAAAAAAAACTCCTGCGAAAAATCAAAATGCAAGCCTGAAGAAAAGAAAATAAGTTGGTGCAACGATATATTGATTTTTCTGTTTTTGCTGTCATACCAAATTTTACTCCATCCGTCAACATTTTACACTTCTGAATTCATAGCAATAGGAATTTGACCCGAAATACAAGAGTGGAAGCTGATATGGATTCAAGGAAAATAGGATGAAAATGGTTTAATTTGTCTCCATTAATCCTGCTTCACGCCTAAATTTACTAAGAGCGGTCTTAAGATACAGCTAACTGTTTCAGTTTCAAATTGAAAAGATATGGTGACTAGAAGGTATACAGATGTTTCCACCCAATAATTCGTATACACCAGAGAAGACTTCTACGATGATAACTTCCTTTCACTTTAATCGATTTTGCTAAAAGTGTATTACATGACCCTATAAATTGGAAGGAGGTAGAGAAAGGCGACCATCAAAAACAAATAAATTTCCGACCCATCCTGCAGGACCTTCGTTCTGTAAATAATTAGATACGCGGCCGTTCAAATTGTAGTCTTTTAAAACCACGTTGCCTGCCACACAGGAAAGGAACTTCTTGGTGTGTTGGAATAATTCAAGTGAGACAAAATTGACTTCTGTATAGTCCGCTTGTAAAATAAAGCAGTGGCCGACCTGCCGAGCTCATCAGGCTGGATTGATCTGCCAGGTCAAGACAGTTCAGATAGCGCAATTGATTTTGCGTTCTGAACAGTCAGCCGATCTGCCGACCTGAGCAGAATAGCACTTCGGAACAGTAGTTTTGTGCTATCAGCCTTCCAGCCGAGCTGAACTGAAGTCAGATCAGATCAGTCCAGTCAGCGCAATTGTATTTGAGTTCTGAGCTGATGGCTGACTTGCCAACCTCGGCACCTCAGCACACCGGAACAATAGTTGTGCTTTCAGCCGCTTGAGCCGAGCTCAGCACACCAGCAGAGCTCAGCATGGCAGTGCTGCAGAACAGCAAATGCTCTCAGCCAAACAGCAGAGCGTAGCTCGGCAACATTATACAACAACAGTGATGCGCTATCCTTTGATCAGCAGAGCTCAGCACAAAGCAGAGCTCAGCTCGGCAATAACCTCAACAGCTCAGCTGAGCAGAGATTCGAGGTGAGTCCAGGACTTTGTGCTTAAGACGTATTGCTCTGGTATAATATGCCCAACTTGATGGATCAATCATCTCCCAGGATACAACGGAGTCAGTTCAAACAAGCGGCACTGCAGCGTATGAACTCAAACGAACATGTAAGCTGTCCTGAACTTCTCGGATTACTGGAAATGCAAAGTGTATGCAAGAGAATGATTATGCAGAGAGAGATTGTAGAGAAAAGAGAAGAGCTTGGTTTTCTGAGTGACCATAGAGGTCAGCTTGACCACTATTTATAGGGAAATTCTGAGGTCAGTCTGTTACAGTCAGTTCAACCACACCCGTAGGATCAGATACCTGCTCGTCTTGAACCCTTAGATTAGATAACTGCATCAGGTCTGTCCTCAGCCGTAAGATCAAATAACTGTCAATCTGAGACACAGATCATAACAAATTCAGGTCAGCTCGGCAAGGTTAATGTAGCGCCCCGGCCCGATACCGTCATCGGAACCAGTGCACCCGCCGTAGTCTACTATGAGAACTACGAAGCGTCAAAGCAGATCAAGTGTACATCATCCACGACGTAAGATAAATCAGCGGAAACGTCATCAAATTTAAAACTTTATCCTCATTAATACAACCAGAAAGTACAGCAGAACTAAAAGGGTGTTCAGACAACTGTCTAACTTATTCTCCAGTACAGCATAATAAACATCGAGTTTTCCAACATAAAGAAAGTAAGCAACCATCTATCTACTTCCATGTCCATCATCCCACTGAACTCACTCGCCATCGTCTTCGATAAATATCATTTCATATTCTGGCTCACCTGAAAAGGAATAGAGTATCTGTTCTTAGCGAAATTATCGCCAGCAAGTAACCCGTCTATACACCTTACGGAATCACACACGACGAGTCATCAGTGTATAAATCATTGCCCAAAATATAGGTGCTCGGGTTAACAAATAGCATCTCAATAAGAATTTCTCAAAATAGATAAAGCACACATATGGTACACGGGTACGAGAACAAGCATGTATTAAAACAACGTATCACATAAACAAGTCATAATCTAACCACGTTTCTTGCATATCAAGTCTTATGCTTCGTGTATCATGATGCATGTACTTCCTTAAAATCACACACAACACCCATGCATATGTCTTCTTTCATAAACATGTCATGCATGTCATTTCACAAAGCATTTTATCACTTTACATATCATATTCTTCGCGTAGCAGAACTTTATACCCTGTGGGTGATCAGTCCACAGCAAACAGAACTTTATACCCCGTGCTGAAAGGTCCACGGCCCCATAACATATAACTTTATACCCCGTGCTGAAAGGTCCACGGCCCCATTACATATATCATATATCCGTGCTGAAAGGTCCACGGCCCCGTAAAATAACTTTATTTTCCGTGCTGATAGGTCCACGGCCCCATAAAATAACTTTATTTTCCGTGCTGATAGGTCCACGGCCCCATAAAATACTTTATACCCTGCTGTTGATTCACAGATCACGCTTTTATACCCTGCTTTCGCAGGCGTGACTTTTATACCCTGCGATCAACCAGCAGCCATCTTGTCTTTCGAAAACTTCAAACTTTTCTTGTAAACACATGTTCTTTCGCAAAGAAATTCTCAAATCAAATGCAAGTGCCCATGTCATGATGCAGAATGCTCATGTAACATCATATCAAACGTATAAACATGCACACACACTTTACATATCAAGTACAAAGTCCTGAACCCCTATCACATTATGCTCGTATCATTTCATGTCCCTTCGTTTTACGAAATCATCTTGAGTTCACACTTAACCTTGCTCGTGCATACTTCCTCAAACACACCCTTTTCGTACTATTTTGTGCTCTTTCATATTGCTAACTCACTTTGGATTCATAACCTAACTTTACTCATTCACACTTAACGTTTACTACTCAAATACACCTCATTCATACCACTTCATGCCCTTTCTTATCACGAATCCTCTTCGAATTCATACTTAACCCTACTCATTCACACTTAATGTTTACAACTCTAGCACACTTTCAAACACTTTGTAATTCATGAACGATGGAAGATAATAAAGGTATCCCACACACTCATCTGACATATCAAGTATACGGTCTTGCACCTCAAACACTCCCTGTTTGTATCTTTCCGAGTCCGTTCGTCTCACTAATTCACTTGGGATTCAATCTTATTCTTACTTAGTCAATCTTACCATCTATTCCTCAATTACACCTCAAATAGCCTTGCATTTTATGTTCAAAGGAAGTGTATAAAGTTGCTACACTTACATAGGGTGCCTAAAGGGTCAAAAAGACTTCCAGTACAGTTGGAACGCTACATGAAGCGCCTATAGAGACTTAAAGCGCCTATACTAGGCGTTCGAAGTGCTCGGGGATGATTCAGGACACATTGAACGCTACATTAGGCGCCTAATGTGACATAAAGCGCCTAATGTAGGTGTTCGAAGTGTTCTGACGGTTCTAAATTGCAGTTTTTCTGTACGGGAAAGCTTCAGGACACATTGAACGCTACATTAGGCGCCTAATGTGACATAGAGCGCCTAATGTAGGCGTTCGAAGTGTTCTGACGATGCGAAACTGCAGTTTTTCTGCAGTAACTTCCTCTCCAACACCCTCCTTCTTCAACCCTTCCATTTTCAACACTTAAAGATCCAGCTTAACATCTAGATTCATCTTACTTAACACACATCTAAACATGAATTGATGCCTAGTCATGCCTAGCAATATCCACTCTAGCCTTCAATCATTCACAACCTTCAAAAGATCTCATCAACTTTCCCAACAAAACAAGACTACAGCAATGTCATCACTCATCTCTCAATTTCCTGCACTTACTCTCAACGTCTAAGTGTAGACAATCAACATAAGAGTAGAGCAAGACAATAAGCACGTCAAAATATACACTTTTATGGGCATGCTTGACAAACAATAAAGCACCACACAACTGTTTTCAGAAATATGGCCCAAAGAGCAAGACTTTACACAATTAGCAACAAGACTCACATATAGCAAAGCATTTAAGATAGACAAGACAAGAATACTAATGTGTGATTCATGTTTTCTCTTTGTAAGAACATAGGGCCTAAAGTATCAAAATTTGCGTAAAGCGTATAGAAAGATTACTTGCCTTGGTTTCTAGTTAACCTTACGGATTTACTGCAGAACCTTGATAAGAACTGAACCTAGAATGGCCTTTTCCTTCCTTTCCTTCTTCTCTTCTTCTTCTTCTTCCTTTCCTTTTCTCTTCTCTCTCTTTTTCCTGCGGTTTTCCCTCTCCTCTTTGGTGTGGAAAACGTCCCCTTATGCTGAGATGGGGAGTTATACTAAATTTCTATAACTCCCCCTATCTTCTAGTAGGGACCTTTTAGGTAATTTCTATTAATTACCTTTAATTCTATTTTGAACCCTTCTTTCTTATTCTTCTATGTTTTAGGTGACTAAGTCCCATAACCTACAAAATTAATTAAGTTGTATTTAAGGTTGACCTCTAAGTATTGAAAATCGTGCTTAAAAGTCACGGGGTGTAACATTCCACCCCCCTTACAAAAAGTTTCGTCCTCGAAACTTACGTACCTTAGTCGAAGAGCTGAGGATACTTCTCCCGCATTTGTTCTTCGAGCTCCCAAGTGGCTTCACGTTCTGTGTGATTGCTCCACTGGACCTTTACATAAGGGATCACTCGCTTCCTCAACACTTGATCCTTTCGGTCCACAATTTTCACGGGTACCTCCTCATATGTAACATTGTCCTTGAGTTCCAAAGGTTGAGCTTCAAGTACATGACTTGGATCCGCCACGTACTTTCTTAATTGTGACACGTGGAATACATCGTGAACTTGCGCCAACACTGGAGGCAATGCCAACCTATAAGCCAAGGCTCCCACTTTCTCAAGTACTTCATAAGGACCAATAAAGCGAGGGCTTAGCTTGCTTTTTACTCCGAACCGCATGACACCCTTGGTAGGTGATACCTTCAAATAAACTTTTTCACCCACGTCAAAATCCAATGGTCGTCGTTTGGAATCTGCCCAACTCTTGCTGCGATCCTGAGCTGTCTTGAGTCTTTCCCAGATGATTTTCACCTTATCTAGCATTTTCTCCAATAGCTCAGGTCCCGTGATGGTCCTCATGCCCACTTCGTCCCAATAAACCGGGGACCTACATTTCCTTCCGTACAACGCTTCAAAAGGAGCCATGTCAATTGCACTGTGGTAACTATTGTTATAAGAAAACTCCATCAGTTTCACCATTCCGTCCCAACTCCCTTTGAAATCCAACACGCAAGCCCTTAGCATATCTTCCAAGGTTTGAATAGTCCGCTCGGACTGTCCATCGGTTTGGGGATGATACGCCGTACTCAACCTTAACTCTGTACCCATGGCTTCTTGGAATGCTGTCCAAAACTTAGAAGTGAACCGTGCATCTCGGTCGGACACTATACTTACCGGGACTCCATGCAAACTAACAATACTGTCCATATATAAACTCACTAATTTGTCAAGAGGTTCTTTACTTGAAACGGGTAGGAAATGGGCAGACTTTGTTAAACGATCCACGATGACCCAAATCATGTCACATCCACTTCTTGTCTTTGGTAAACCCGCTACAAAATCCATTGTGACATGTTCCCATTTCCATTCCGGGATTTCCAACGGCATCAACAATCCACCGGGTCGTTGGTGTTCCGCTTTGACTTGTTGACACACCAAACACCTCTCTATGAATTCCGCAATATGTCTTTTCATCCCAGACCACCAATAGTATCGCTTGAGATCTCTATACATCTTGGTGCTACCGGGATGTATTGATAACCTCGAATTATGAGCTTCCTGTAAGACTTCCTTCCTAAGTTCGTCAACATCTGGCACGCATAATCTTTCCCTAAACCATAAGCTCCCATCCTCCTTGGTCCGAAATCCTTCAACTTGACTATGTTTCACCCTTTCCATTATCTCACTTAGAGCCTTGTCTTCCTTCTGAGCCTCCTTTATCCGATCAATCAAACTCGGTGTGATAGTCAATGTTGTCAAAACGTTCACTGTAAATTCAATCAAATCCAAACCAAACTCCTCCATCTCTCTTTCCAATGGTGATTGCCGCGCATGGCTGGACTTCCTACTTAAGGCGTCGGCTACCTTATTAGCCTTTCCCGGGTGATAATGAATAGTTAGGTCATAGTCTTTTAGCAATTCCAACCATCTCCGCTGCCTCATATTCAATTCCTTCTGTGAGAACAAATACTTTAGACTCTTATGATCCGTGAATATCGCGCACTTCTCTCCATACAAATAATGCCTCCAAATCTTCAAGGCGAACACAACCGCGGCAAGTTCCAGATCATGTGTGGGATAGTTTTGTTCATAAGGCTTTAGCTGTCTTGAGGCATACGCGATGACTCGTTCGTTTTGCATTAAAACACAACCTACAAACAAGGTGTTAGTCTAAACTTAATGGGTATACAAGATCATAACCTTATACTATACTTTACGTACCTAACGCGTTCTTTGACGCATCACTATAAATCACAAATCCATCCGTTCCAGAGGGTTGAGCCAATACTGGAGCTGTCGTTAATCTCTTCTTAAGCTCCGTGAAACTTTGCTCGCATTCCGCCGTCCACTCAAACTTGGTGACTTCTTTTGAGTAAGGCGACTGAGAGGTACGGCAATCCTCGAGAATCCCTCAACAAATTTTCTGTAATAATCCGCTAGACCCAAGAAACTTCGCACTTCGGTGACGTTGGTAGGTCTAGGCCATTCAGTTATGGCTTCCACCTTCTTCGGGTCAACAGCAATCCCCTCTTCTGATATCACATGACCCAGGAAAGCCACACTTCTTAACCAAAACTCACACTTGCTAAACTTTGCATAAAGTTGTTTCTGCCTCAAAATGCCTAGTACGGTTCTCAAATGCTCAGTGTGAGTTTGCTCGTCAGGAGAGTACACAAGAATATCATCTATGAATACCACTACAAACTTATCCAATTGTTCTCGGAAGACGGTATTCATAAGATTCATAAAAGCTGCGGGGGCATTTGTTAATCCAAACGGCATCACCAAAAACTCATAGTGGCCATATCTTGTGCGGAAGGCTGTCTTCGCGATGTCTTCGGCCTTCACTCGCAACTGATGATACCCTGATCGGAGAACAATTTTAGAGAAAATCTTGGCGCCCTTGAGTTGATCAAACAAATCCTCAATTCGTGGAAGGGGATACTTATTCTTGATGGTAACTTTATTCAACTCTCTATAATCGATACAAAGCCTCATGCTACCATCTTTCTTCTTTACAAACAAAACAGGTGCTCCCCAGGGCGATACACTAGGGCAGATAAACTTCTTGTCCAATAACTCCTGCAGTTGTTCCTTCAACTCTCTCAATTCCGCCGGAGCCATTCTATAAGGAGCTTTAGAAATAGGTTCTGTTCCAGGAATCAAGTTAATCTCGAACTCAACTTCCCTCGGGGGTGGTACTCCTGGTAAATCTTCCAGAAACACATCAGGAAATTCATTGACCACTGGAATTTGCTCAAGGGACGGTACCTCCCGAGTAACATCCATTGCATACACTAGGAATCCCTCAGCACCTTTCCTTAAGGCTTTGCACGCTTGTGCAACCGACAAATACATCTTCTTAGGAACTTTCTTTCGTTCCGGTTCCCCTTGAAACGTGACCTCTTCCATCTTAGCGTTCTTGATTGTCACTTGTTTCAATCGACAATCAATATTGGCATGATGCTTGGCCATCCAGTCCATTCCCAATATAACATCAAAATCGTACATTTGAATAGGGATCAGTGTGGCGGAGAATGTTTGACCTTCAAACTCTAACTCGCAATCCCGATACTGCTGATACGAAACCATAACCTGATCTCCGGCCGCTTGAACACGATACGGAGTCTCTAACCATTCAGGCAAACTACCAAGGTGCTTAGTGAATCTCTTCGCTACAAAGGAGTGGCTTGCGCCGCTATCGAAAAGTACATTGGCAGGCATCTTATTTACTAAAACCGCACCTGCTACTACATCGGTAGCCTCCTGCACATCTGTGTCCGTCATGAGATGTACACGGGCATTTGCTCGAGGCTTCACTCTCGGCTGCTGAGCCGCCTCTCCAGGATTATTCTTCTTCATCTTTGGACAGTCTCTAATCATATGGCCCACTTGACCGCATCGAAAGCATGCTCCAGCCACCTTCCTACACTCTCCAACGTGGTTCCTGTTGCAATGTGGACAAACTCCTACAGCCTGCTGGGCCACCGGGTTCTGGGGTGGAGGTCTCTGAAAATTTCCAACCGGACCTCTCTTCGGAATCTTGACCCAACGTCCGGGTCTTCCACCAACTCTCACATCCTCCCTTGGCCTCTTGCCTCTATCAGACCCTCCAACACTAGCTGCTCTTGCCGCTACTCTACGGAAATCGCTCTCAACCCGAAAACATGCATCTAGCATATCCTCATAAGTTTTCATTCCCGCATTCACTATCGCCGATTGTATCCTCGAGTCCAAACCCCTCTCAAACTTCGTCATCTTAAGACGATTATCAGACATGATCGCAGGGGCAAACTTACCCAAAGCATGGAAACGATCTGCATACTCCGACACCGTCATCCTTCCTTGCTCCAATCTGTCAAATGCTCTTATCTTGTCCAATATTGCAGTCTCCGGTACGTAGTACTTCAGAAAAACATCACAAAACTGTGTCCAAGAGATTGGTGGGGTCATTCTCAACACCATTCCTTCCCACCATTCGCCAGCCTTGCCACTTAGAAGGGACGTGGCCACCTCAACCTTTATCTCGTTAGGTACTTGCACCAGCCGAAAACATTTCTCCACCTCAGCCAACCAGTGCTGAGCCTCTTCAGGATCCGTACATCCTCCAAACTCCGGCACCCTCATCTTTCTCATCTCCCCATAAAAGAACCGGATGTTATGTTGTGGCGGTGGAGGAGGCGGAGGCTGATGCTGCTGCACATACCCTTGTGCAATCACCGTCAGTGCATCAGTGAGCACCTGGGGTAAAACAACTTGTGGTGGCTGGTTCTCCTGTCCATTGCCAGAGTTGCCTGTGTTATCTCTTCTTGGAGGCATATTTCTCTGAAAAGGTCAATATTTCATTAGCATTCAGTAAATACAAAGGGTTACTGAAAGCTTGAACGCGTACGAAGGGGGTGAGATATGTAAGCCAACTATTAATACGACAGTAGGTGATAAACGCGCTCGCACACACCCAACCCCTATCATACTTAACCACTATGGATAATCAATACTTATATCTAAGGGTCAAACTTAAAGAAGAATCATAACTTAGGTGTCTAAAAGATCATGAACCTAAGTTTCCGAGATAGATCTGAAGCCTAGGTCTCTGATACCACCTGTAGCGCCCCAGCCCGATACCGTCATCGGAACCAGTGCACCCGCCGTAGTCTACTATGAGAACTACGAAGCGTCAAAGAAGATCAAGTGTACATCATCCACGACGTAAGATAAATCAGCGGAAACGTCATCAAATTTAAAACTTTATCCTCATTAATACAACCAGAAAGTACAGCGGAACTAAAAGGGTGTTCAGACAACTGTCTAACTTATTCTCCAGTACAGCATAATAAACATCGAGTTTTCCAACATAAAGAAAGTAAGCAACCATCTATCTACTTCCATGTCCATCATCCCACTGAACTCACTCGCCATCGTCTTCGATAAATATCATTTCATATTCTGGCTCACCTGAAAAGGAATAGAGTATTTGTTCTTAGCGAAATTATCGCCAGCAAGTAACCCGTCTATACACCTTACGGAATCACACACGACGAGTCACCAGTGTATAAATCATTGCCCAAAATATAGGTGCTCGGGTTAACAAATAGCATCTCAATAAGAATTTCTCAAAACAGATAAAGCACACATATGGTACACGGGTACAAGAACAAGCATGTATTAAAACAACGTATCACATAAACAAGTCATAATCTAACCATGTTTCTTGCATATCAAGTCTTATGCTTCGTGTATCATGATGCATGTACTTCCTTAAAATCACACACAATACCCATGCATATGTCTTCTTTCATAAACATGTCATGCATGTCATTTCACAAAGCATTTCATCACTTTACATATCATATTCTTCGCGTAGCAGAACTTTATACCCTGTGGGTGATCAGTCCACAGCAAATAGAACTTTATACCCCGTGCTGAAAGGTCCACGGCCCCATAACATATAACTTTATACCCCGTGCTGAAAGGTCCACGGCCCCATTACATATATCATATATCCGTGCTGAAAGGTCCACGGCCCCGTAAAATAACTTTATTTTCTGTGCTGATAGGTCCACGGCCCCATAAAATAACTTTATTTTCCGTACTGATAGGTCCACGGCCCCATAAAATACTTTATACCCTGCTGTTGATTCACAGATCACGCTTTTATACCCTGCTTTCGCAGGCGTGACTTTTATACCCTGCGATCAACTAGCAGCCATCTTGTCTTTCAAAAACTTCAAACTTTTCTTGTAAACACATGTTCTTTCGCAAAGAAATTCTCAAATCAAATGCAAGTGCCCATGTCATGATGCAGAATGCTCATGTAACATCATATCAAACGTATAAACATGCACACACACTTTACATATCAAGTACAAAGTCCTGAACCCCTATCACATTATGCTCGTATCATTTCATGTCCCTTCATTTTACGAAATCATCTTGAGTTCACACTTAACCTTGCTCGTGCATACTTCCTCAAACACACCCTTTTCGTACTATTTTGTGCTCTTTCATATTGCTAACTCACTTTGGATTCATAACCTAACTTTACTCATTCACACTTAACGTTTACTACTCAAATACACCTCATTCATACCACTTCATGCCCTTTCTTATCACGAATCCTCTTCGAATTCATACTTAACCCTACTCATTCACACTTAATGTTTACAACTCTAGCACACTTTCAAACACTTTGTAATTCATGAACGATGGAAGATAATAAAGGTATCCCACACACTCATCTGACATATCAAGTATACGGTCTTGCACCTCAAACACTCCCTGTTTGTATCTTTCCGAGTCCGTTCGTCTCACTAATTCACTTGGGATTCAATCTTATTCTTACTTAGTCAATCTTACCATCTATTCCTCAATTACACCTTAAATAGCCTTGCATTTTATGTTCAAAGGAAGTGTATAAAGTTGCTACACTTACATAGGGTGCCTAAAGGGTCAAAAAGACTTCCAGTACAGTTGGAACGCTACATGAAGCGCCTATAGAGACTTAAAGCGCCTATACTAGGCGTTCGAAGTGCTCGGGGATGATTCAGGACACATTGAACGCTACATTAGGCGCCTAATGTGACATAAAGCGCCTAATGTAGGTGTTCGAAGTGTTCTGACGGTTCTAAATTGCAGTTTTTCTGTACGGGAAAGCTTCAGGACACATTGAACGCTACATTAGGCGCCTAATGTGACATAGAGCGCCTAATGTAGGCGTTCGAAGTGTTCTGACGATGCGAAACTGCAGTTTTTCTGCAGTAACTTCCTCTCCAACACCCTCCTTCTTCAACCCTTCCATTTTCAACACTTAAAGATCCAGCTTAACATCTAGATTCATCTTACTTAACACACATCTAAACATGAATTGATGCCTAGTCATGCCTAGCAATATCCACTCTAGCCTTCAATCATTCACAACCTTCAAAAGATCTCATCAACTTTCCCAACAAAACAAGACTACAGCAATGTCATCACTCATCTCTCAATTTCCTGCACTTACTCTCAACGTCTAAGTGTAGACAATCAACATAAGAGTAGAGCAAGACAACAAGCACGTCAAAATATACACTTTTATAGGCATGCTTGACAAACAATAAAGCACCACACAACTGTTTTCAGAAATATGGCCCAAAGAGCAAGACTTTACACAATTAGAAACAAGACTCACATATAGCAAAGCATTTAAGATAGACAAGACAAGAATACTAATGTGTGATTCATGTTTTCTCTTTGTAAGAACATAGGGCCTAAAGTATCAAAATTTGCGTAAAGCGTATAGAAAGATTACTTGCCTTGGTTTCTAGTTAACCTTACGGATTTACTGCAGAACCTTGATAAGAATTGAACCTAGAATGGCCTTTTCCTTCCTTTCCTTCTTCTCTTCTTCTTCTTCCTTTCCTTTTCTCTTCTCTCTCTTTTTCCTGCGGTTTTCCCTCTCCTCTTTGGTGTGGAAAACGTCCCCTTATGCTGAGATGGGGAGTTATACTAAATTTCTATAACTCCCCCTATCTTCTAGTAGGGACCTTTTAGGTAATTTCTATTAATTACCTTTAATTCTATTTTGAACCATTCTTTCTTATTCTTCTATGTTTTAGTGACTAAGTCCCATAACCTACAAAATTAATTAAGTTGTATTTAAGGTTGACCTCTAAGTATTGAAAATCGTGCTTAAAAGTCACGGGGTGTAACAGTTAAAGCTTAACAACTTTTTAAAATTTAACCATAGCCTATCTTAACAACCTGGAGAAGTTTTAAACTCAAAAAACATCACCCCAGCTGATAAGATCCGACCTTATACCACAGGACCCAACCTGTAGTCTGCAGCCCGCAGCCGAACCTGTAGCTAGTCGGCAACCTGAGCCCATCAAGTCCGCAGCTCAGTCGGCAACCTGAGCACATGCCCAGGCATGGGCCGAGCTAAGCTGATTTTTCTCTTACTTTGACCATTAATTTCTTATTCATCCGGTATCGGAATTAAGTGATTCAAAAGCCTAAAACTATCTACTCGTCACCTAGATAATAAAAGACACATTAGTTTCTATTCATCATTAATGAAACTAATCATAACTCAGCTCAAAGTATATTGCTAATCATAGCTTGCAACTTGGCTCAATTTCAATTTCTTTCTATTTTCTCCAACAATCCCTCATATGAATGGGAATTAATGCAAATGCATATGCATGTTCACCGAGAAGTCAGAAAAGAAAATGTTGCATCAGAAGAGGTAGCTTCTGATGTCTTGAACTAACTGGCCTTTAGTGTTAACCTAGACAACACTACTCACACAACATTTCCTTTAACATCTTTTTGGTTCTCATGATTGTGTTTGTTTTGGTCGTGAACCACCTAGTTTCAAAAAGTGTGTTAGAGAACTTTTGCCTTGCAAAATTCTCAATAGAAGCTATCACACTTCACAATTATATAGGTGTTTCCTATCAAGAGTATTCTACCATACCCCACTTGAAAAATCAAGATATATGAACCATTAAAAGCCTCAGCTTTCCCTCACTTTTTTGCAGACAACACTTTTATTTAACAAAATGAGTAAGTGCTCTCTGAAATCCATAACTTAATTGTCCTATTGAACCAAGATTTTGGGATCTCCAGTCAACAAGTTGGTTTACTGTTACAAAGATTCATGCATTGAAGGCTTTAGTCCCATTCTGTTTGTCAAAATTGACATCTAATCTATAGGCAAGCCTTTTGTAAGTGGATTCGCAAGATTATCCTTTGATTTTATATAATTAATAGAAATCACGCCATTAGAGATTAACTGCTTAATGGTATTGTGTCTCCGACGCATGTGTCGAGACTTACCATTATAGATGTTGCTTTGAGCTCGTCCTATAGCTGACTGACTATCACAGTATATGCTGATAGGAGCGATTGTCTTAGGCCAGCAAGGCACATCTTTCAGGAAATTCCAAAGCCATTCAGCCCTTCCCAGCTTTATCTAGTGCTATAAACTCCGCTACCATATTGGAACGAGCTATGCGCATTTGCTTCGTGGACTTCCACGACATAGCACCTCCACCAACAGTGAATAAATATCCACTAGTGGACTTAGAATCTTTACTATCAAATATCCAGTTGGCATAACAATAGCCTTCCAACACTACTGGATATCTTGAGTAATGTAATCCAAGATTTATTATGTTGAGAAATCGGAGTTTGAGTGATTTGAAAATGCATGATTTAAATGTTACATGTTTACGAAATGCATGAAATAAGTGTTACTTGATATATGCACGTGATAAAAATGATTACATGTTTATATATAATGTTGTCGTACTAAAGTGCATGAAGCATTAAGGCTTACATCATATGGCAAACATGTGTTGTCGTTATACCACTTTCAGGTACCATAATTAATGAACTAAACTAGTTCATTAAGTGTAACGCTTAAGGAAATGAACCAACTAATTCATTAAATGAAGACATATTTGGGACATATTTGGAGAGAGCTATTTGGCAACAAATTTCGAATGAAAATTTCCCTCTCCACACTTATATATATACGGCATACATATTATATATATATATATATATATATATATATATATATATCCATATTTTTTTACGGAAAACTATATACTTATATTCCGATGTTCCACCGACACGTCATATATATTATAAACGTACGTCGACATCACACCACTATATACACCTCATATTTATGAGTATATACAGGTCTCATATCATATATTACAAGTCATATTGCCATCAAAATTATAACGACATGTCACGATGTCATAAACCGAAAATTATCGTATTGGGTGAATACCGAACCTTCACCGACATGTCACGTACTTACCATAAATACTCAAAAATTTTGTGCTCCACATGTCAAATTCAGACCTAAAGTCATACCATGTTTACACACATCAATCACCCATAATTTAGCCTAAATTTGTGGAGAATTCAAACTCATTTTTTTAAAGGGCACATGGCGTTTTTCATTCAGCCGTTGAATCTGGATATACACCTTATTTTATGTATATTATGTGTGACATAAAATGTATTACATGTCTAAGAATTTTGAGATTAATCAGAGAAAAATTGTGTAATCGACGAAAGTCAAAAATTCGGTTTTCTACACCTATACATACTAGGGACGGTTTGTGTATTGATGTAACATGTATCTAGACACTTTTTACACATTCAAGACATGTTAGAGTGTTCTAAAAAATCAATTTATGGCTGATTTCAATTTACCATTTGTGTGAAGATTATGCATCATTAGTGACAAATATTCAAAAGATAATTTCAGCACATGCAACTGAGGTATAGACACCTATTTCATCCTTGTTGGAGCCTAGGTGGAGTTTGTTTGGCACTTTAATTAGTGGAGGATAAGCCACATATGATTGGTGACATTGAAGAGGGCAACACACAAGGAAACATTTCAAAATACAGCACATGCTGAAATTTCAGTACATGGACATGTGTTGGCCGATTTTTGCATTCATTCTTGCACCAATTTTCTTCCAAAATCGTGGGAGAATCATACCATGATTAATTGAAAATTAACCACCTTGATTTTAAGTATGTGTTTCAGATTTTCTGATGGAATTTCAGCTCATTTATGGAGTGTCAAGGTGGATAAGCAATGGCCTATCAAGAAGTGACAACTAGGCAAAGGAAAGTCATTCGTCCAATCGTATTGCGCCAAGTAAGCAAGGTTGTATCATCATTTATACAAAGCAATCTTCCAAGGGTATTCAAGACCATTTTCAAGGAAGAATGCAACCCTAGGGGGTGGCCATATCAACTATAAAAAGAGGGCAAGATGACTCAAGCAAGGCTAAGCAAAGTTCATATTCTTACAAGTTCAAACAAGACTATTCTCTTCTTCTCTTATTATTTTCTCTTGATCTTAGCCTCAAGCCTATCATTCCTATGTTCCATATACTATATAGGATTTGTTCATACCACCCACATATGTTCATCTCTTGTAAAAGGTTGATCAAGGTGTGATTAAACCTTAATTCGATCAGTACTGGTGTTTGTGGTATTGTGTTTATTTGTTTGATTGTAAAAGAGTGGAGTTGGTATTTAACTCCAGTCACCCTTGTGTGAAGGTTCTATTTGTGATTAATGAATGCCGAGAAGGTGTCCTCGAATACTGGAGTAGGTTCTTTCAACCGAACAAGTATAAACATCTCGGTGTTATTTACTTTCAGCACTTTTACTTTCAGTTTTCAGTTTTCAACATCGTATTCATATTCATGGGGAAAATAACTAAAATTTTCCACAAATCACAAAAGTTTGCAGAAACATAGCCACACGTCCTAGATTTCATTTGGCACAAGTTTTATCATATTTGGATAAGTCTGTCAAACATTAATAGTTTTGAGACCAGTGCAATCTGATTCTCAGATCCACTAGCTACAAAACCGACCAAAAAGATATGCCATGCATAAGGCCACTCCTTTTTGATGGTGAGTCATTTATTAAATGGAAACTTCAATGAAACTTTGTCTTATGGCTATCGATATAGACTTATGGTCCATCATAGAAGACGGTCCATTTGTTCGGTCAAAATTATCCATGGTTGATGGTGTCACGTTAGAAGTCATAAAACCAAAACAAGAATATACTAGTGAGAACAAAAAGAAATTAAGTATGAATACTAAAGCCGTGCAACTTCTTCTAAATAGTTTAAGTAAAAGCGAATCGAGTTATGTGTCAAATTGTTCTAGTGCCCAAGAAATGTGGAGAATTCTTGAAATGAAACATGAAGGTACTAGTCAAGTTAAAGAGTCCAAGATAAACATGCTTATGTCTACTCTTGAATCCTTTAAGTTATTACCGAATGAATCTATTGTTGATATGGATTTACGATTGACTAAGATTTACAATTCCCTTGAGTATCTTGGAAAAATATTTTCTTCATAGGAAAAGGTGCAAAAGGTATTAAGAAGCCTCCCATCCAAATGGGATCCCAAAGTCATAGCAATCGAAGAAAGTAAGGAAACAAAATCGATAAAGATGGAGGAATTAATCGGATCACTAAGGTATATGAAAACAAACTCACACTAAGCAAATCAGAATGTAAGACTATATCATTTAAATCAAATGAATACGTCTATACTTCTTCCGATTATGTAGATGATAGTGACAGAGAATCGGATAACGAAGATCTAATATTGTTGGCTAAACCTTTAAGAAAATTTATGAGAGAGTAATTAAAAAATAAACCTAAGGCTGTTTCAACTAAGAGAAATAAAAATAAAAATAACGATAAAGATATAAAGTGCAATGAATGTGGAAAACTTGGACACATATCATATGACTGCATGAACAAGGAAAAACAGACAAACAAAAACCGTGACAAGGATTGGATCAAAAATAGACCCGTCTCAGAACCTAAACAAAGGAATACAAGAAGAGCTCTCAAAGTCTCCACTTGGAGTGACTCATCCAATTCTGATACTGATGAAACCGAAGAAGAAACAGGAAAGGATTCATGCCTATGTCTCATGGCATTCATCTTAGCAAGAGTCAATGTCCTCGGACATTTGATGAGCGAGATCAAATGAATAAAATTCCTTATGCTTCTTCTATAGGATCGATCATGTATGCCATGTTATGTACTAGACCAGATGTCTCATATCCATTGAGCACAACAAGTAGATATCAAGCTGACCCTGGTGAAGGTCACTGGACAGCTGTCAAGAATATTCTTAAGTACCTCAGAAGGACTAAAGATGTATTCTTGGTTTATAGAGGTTTGGATGATGAGTTAGTTGTAAATGGTTACACAGATGCTAGTTTCCAAACCGACATGGACGATTTCAAATCGCAGTCCGGTTTTGTATTTACATTGAATGGTGGGACTGTTAGTTGGAAGAGTTCAAAACAAAGCATTGTGGCTGATTCTACAACAGAGGATGAGTATATAGCAGCATCAGATGCAACTAAAGAAGCAGTTTGGTTGAAGAAGTTCATCATTAAGCTAGGAGTGTACCTAGCATTGCAAATCCTGTGGATATTTATTGTGACAACAATGGTGTCATAGCACAAGCAAAAGAGTCTAGGCCTCATCAGAGATCTAAACATATACTCAGACGCTACTACCTCATTCCAGACATCATCGATAGATGAGATGTCAAGATATGCAAAGTTGACATAAACAATAACATAGCAGATCCATTGACTAAGCCTCTCTCATGGGTCAAGCATGATCAGCACACTAGATCTATGGGTCTCAGATATTTGCTGGCATAGTGCAAGTGGGAGATTGTTAGTGTATATGCCCTAGGCCATGATTTGGATGTCTATGTTATACATTTATTATTAATAAAGAGGTTTTATTATCATTATTGTTGGTTAGTATGTTACACAAGTGTGATATATGTCCCTGATTCATTATTGTTATAGAGATAAAATAATTTATAACTAGTATAAGTATTGATTTGATAATCATGAGATGATTATGTGTATGTTGATACAAATCAATCTCGTACATATTTGTTAGAGAACAGTGCACCGGATAGACCCATCATGAGATCACTACATGGATTAACGTCATACGTAAATCTCATGATAGTCATGTTTTAATCCTTAGACTTGAGATTGTAATAGTTTCTAACACAAGGACTATTATATTTTGATATGATCAAACATTATCCGTACCTGGATAATAATAAAGGTCATGATTTAGTATGATAGAAATTATGTAGAGGACATTGAACAATCAAGACAGAATTTGTCCCTCTCTTTTGAGAGAGATATCTTTGGGACCCTCGATTAGTGAGACTGTGAAATGCATGGCTGTGCTCAAATGAATTGATAGTGTGATCAATGTCATTTGTTTTCTCAGTCTACTTAGAGATCGAGTAATCATATGATTGAACAATATAAGTATGATGCTGACTATGACCTATGTTCAAACTAGATATCGTGTGACAAAGGGATTAATGCATGTGCTATTATTAGGCTAGTTGGACTTTACTCATATTAATTGGACAGTCGTAATTCCTTGCTAGAGGCCAATTACGACTTTTTGGTTTAATAAAGATTTAACCAACTTCTAATTAATATGGGCCTATCAAGTCACACACAAGAATGCGTATGCGCTGATATTAATAGTATTAATATTAGATATAATTATTATTATTATTATTATTATTATTATTTATTATTATTATTATTTTCCTTTATATATATATATATACTTATATATATATCATCGGATAATAACAATAGGATCCATATCTGATATGGATTTTGATTGGTCTTATCTAATCCTAACAGAATCTGTATTTAATACGGATTATGATTGGCATTAACCAATCCAATCTAGAATCGGATTTTAATATATATATATATATATATATATGTATATATACTGGTGTATCTCGTATTTTAGAAAACAGAGAAAAAAACTGAAACCCAAAATCGTTTTGGAGAAGACAAATTTCTTAGCTGCGCCGTTTCAAGAGCTAGCACTCCGAACGGAAGCATTCGTATGGATATCGACAGAGGGTATTCGTGTCATCTCACCTCATACGTCTGGAGATTTTGAATCTACGGGGGTAATGTTTTTGAATTTCTTTCATCGAATTAAACGAACAACATGGATCCTTGGTAGGAAATCGGAGATCAAGTTTTGTTTTTCCGCTGCGTATTTTTGGCAGTGATCTCGCCTGTTTCCTAACAGTGGTATTAGAGACACTTGTTGTTTCTGTTTAAATCAATTATATCATGCTTATGTGATTATATATTTTCTGTTTGAGTTCGTATGGCATGATATGTATAAAACTCTAATTTGAATTTTCTCTGATAAGAGGAGATTGGTGTTTTCAAATCGTCTTCATGAGATGATTTGTACATGGCAGAATCCATTTGTCATGTGATGATCAAAACGGTTCTGTTCATATCAGAATTAACGTATAATAATGATTCTCTTAGGATTGTTATATGTGATATAACGTTGTTCGTTTTTCATATGATGATCAAAACGGTTCTGTTTATATCAGAATTAACATATAATAATGATTGTCAGGATTATTATATGTGATGTAACGTTGTTCATTTTTCATGTGATGATCAAAAAGATTTTGTTTATATCAGGTATAAACGCATGATAATGGATCTATAAGGGTTTAAACGTATTTGAAACAATAAGATCGCTAATATGATTGATGCATCTGTGTTGGGGTTTCGAAAAGAAAATTATCAATTCGATTGATGCTTTCTGTTTGGCTTCGGGGGCGCTGCCCCTCAAATCCGCCCAGGGGCACTGCCCCTTAGGGACCCCGCCCGCTGACTAGGCAGCGGGAGCCCCTCCCGCTAACCGGCTAGTGGGACCGCCGTATGCGTACGCCTTATAGTTTATTACCGTGATTTTAAGAATGTCGATATATTTATTTGTTATAATGTGTTTTTGTAAGATATATTATAATTGTTTGATGACTTTGCATGGTGCATAGCATGGCCTTAGGACCTATGTTATTGACTTAGTCATATTTCTATTTTGGGTTATCACGGCCTGCGCGCCGTTGTAGTTTTTGTTGTATTTTATTTTACAAGTAGTTAGGTTTTTTTTATTGTTGTCATAAATGAAGAATCAAGCTACCAAAGTGGCGATGGCGACACATGCCAAGGACGACTGGATTCCATGGAGATGGAGGCACAAGCTCAAGATTAGAAGATATGTATCATTGCAAATGTTGTAATAAGAAGTCTTTCACATATGGTTTTCTTTATGATCTTTATTTAGTCTCATGAAGATCATATTTAGTTTGGTGATGCTATGTCACGTTTACATATTTATCATTTTTTATGAGATGCATGGATGATCGATTATATATGCATATAGGATGCTATGATATAGTGATATGCAATGCAAGACATAAACTAAGTTGAACCCTCATTAATAATTTAAGTTTTGATGCTATCCATGTCTTAAACGCCTATTAAAACTACGATTGCATTAAATTAGGTATTGCCAAAGCAATATGTTTTAAACATTCCTAGCTACGTTGGATGAGTAATAGTGCTACTCATATATTTAAAATTAGTTAGACTTAATTGGGAAATCAAAACAGTTTTGGACACAATGCATTAGATGGAATCTAACATACAATGACTTTTGATGTCATTATTCCATAAATTCTAAGAGTTGCATGAGATGTAATAGGTAAAGAAGTTACCTACCTAAATAACTTAATGTTAAGCGTCATGCCAAAGCTGAGTTTAGAATTAAGTCAAATACGGATCTTAGCTCACTAAAAATATTTCTTTTGAGGGTTATGTTTTAGTGGGAGTTTTATAAGGTTTTAACCTCGTTATTAATTAAAATGTTACTTTGCATGTTTTGTAGATCAAAAATGGCTACTAATAACAATTCCACCTTATCACTGCGATCTATCCTTGAGAAGGAAAAACTGAAAGAATGTGGGACTAATTTTGTTGACTGGTTTCAGAACCTGAGAATTGTTCTCAAGCAAGAAAAGAAGTCCTACATGCTTGATGAAGTTGTACCTGAACCCCCCTCTTGCTGATGCTTTTGTTGCTGCTAGGAGTAAGCATATGAAGCATGTGGAAGATTCAAATGACATAGGATGTCTTATGTTAGCAACTATGTGTACAGGACTTCAGAAGGACCTGAACACTTAGAAGCTTATGAGATGAGTGTGCATCTCAAACAAGCATTCCAACAACAGGCTATGCATGACAGATTTGACACCGCTGTTGCACTTTTTGACTGTAAGATGTGTGAATGTAAATATGTTAGTGCTCATGTTTTGAAGATGAAAGTCTATATAGATCACCTTGCAAGATTGGATATCCCCTGAGTTTGGAACTCGCCACGGATTTGATCCTACACTCTTTATCTAGCAGTTTCTCTCTGTTTGTCATGAACTAAAATATGAATACTATGGAAAAGTTCATTCCTGAGCTACATGGTATGCTCAAAACTGCTAAAGGGAATATCAAGAAGCCTACCCAAGTATTGAGTGTCAATATCAAGCCAATGAAAAAGAAAGGTAAAGGCAAGAATAAGGCCAAAGGTGCAAAGGGTGCAAAAGGGTTAAAGGGTCAAGCTAAGCCAAAACCTGGACCCAATGCAAAGGTTCCTAAGGAAGGAACTTGTTTCCATTGCAACAAGCCTGGGCATTGGAAAAGAAACTGTGACATTTATTAGGATGAGTTGAAGAAGCTGAAGGGTAGTGCGACTACATCTTCAGGTATTTATGTTATAAAAACTAATTTATCTACTTCTTCTTCCTGGGTATTAGATACTGGATGTGGATCCCATATTTGTACAATATGCAGGGGCTCAAAAGGAGTAGGATGCTGAAGAAGGGCGAGGTGGACCTACGTGTTAGCAATAGAGCAAGAGTTTCTGCTATAGCTGTAGGGACCCATGAGCTTGTCTTGCCCAATGGGCTTTTATTAGTTTTAAACAATTGAATTTATGTTCCTACTATGAGTAGGAATCTTATTTCAGTATCTGTTTTAGATGATGAAGGTTATTCATTTTTAATTAAAAATAAGAAGTGTTCTATTTTAGATAAAAATGAATTGCTTTATGGTATTGCAAGTAGTTATAATGGCATTTATGTCCTTAATCATGATGATTCCAATGACAGTAATATTTATAATACATCTTCAGAGAGAACTAATCCAAATGATTTAAACCCTACATATTTGTGGCATTGTCGCCTTAGCCATATAAATGATAAGCACGTATCTAAACTCCATCAAGATGGATTATTAGATTCATTTGATTTTGAATCATTTGAAAATTGCGAGTCTTGTTTGCGTGGAAATATGAAAAAGGCCCCTTTTACTGGACATAGTGAAAGGGCTAATGAATTGTTGGACTGGTACATACGGATGTATGCGGCCCGATCAACATTAGTGTTAGAGGAGGATTTCAGTATTTCATAACTTTTACTGATGATCTTAGTAGGTATGACTATGTCTACCTAATGAAACATAAGCATGAGTCTTTTGAAATGTTTAGAACTTTTCAAAATGAAGTACAAAATCAACTTGGTAAGACAATTAAAACGCTTCGATCAGATCGAGGTGGTGAATATTTAAGCCAAGAATTTAATGACATCTAAGAAATTATGGAATCGTTTCACAGCTGACTCCTCAGGGAACTCCACAATGGAATGGTGTTTCTGAAAGGAGAAATTGAACTTTATTGGATATGGTTCAATCTATGATGTGTCAAGTAAATCTTCCTTTATCTTCTTGGGGTTATGTCTTGGAGACAGCTGCATTCATTTTGAACCGTGTACCATATAAAGCGGTTGAAAAGAGACCATATGAGATATAGACTAGTAAGACACCCAATTTGTCTTTTCTTAAGATTTGGGGTTGTGAAGCTTATGTGAAAAGATTAGTATCAGATAAGCTAGCTCCAAAGTCTATCAAATGTATTTTTGTGGGGTAGCCTAAGGAAACTAAAAGGTACTATTTCTATATTCCCTCAGAGAACAAAGTGTTTGTTGCTTGAAATGGAATCTTATTAGAAAAGGAGTTTCTCTCTAAGAGAACTAGTGGGAGTATAGTACAACTTGAGGAAACTCAAGTTCCACAAGATATCATTGAACCGTGTTTAGAGACAATTTCAGAACCACAAACAGTTGTGGAGCCTGAAAATGTAACATAAGTCCAACGCAGATCTGATAGGATACATCATCAGCCAGAGAGATATGGATTTCTTGTGACTGAATATAGTGAAGCTATGCTCATAGATCAAGATGAGCCTACTACCTATCAAGAAGCTGTGTCAGGTCCAGATTCAGATAAATGGTTTGGAGCCATGAATTCTGAGATGCAATCCATGTTTGATAACCAAGTTTGGTCTTTAATTGATCCTCCAGAGGGTATTAAGACTATTGGTTGCAAATAGGTTTTCATGAAGAAAACTGACATGGATGGAAATGTGCAAACCTACAAAGCAAGGATTGTTGCTAAAGTTTTCAAGCAAACTCATGGTATAGACTATGATGAAACCTTTTCACCAGTTGCTATGCTTAAGTCTATTAGAATTCTTCTTGCCATTGCAGCATACTATGATTATGAGATATGGCAAATGGATGTCAAAATTGCTTTCCTTAATAGAAATTTACTTGAAGATGTATACATGACACAAACTGAGGGTTTTGCAGATCCCAAGAATTCAAAGAAGGTTTGCGAGATTCAAAGATCCATTTATGGATTGAAGCAAGCATCTCGAAGCTAGAATCTTCGTTTTGACGAAATAATTAAGAACTTTAGTTTAATCAAGAATGAAGATGAACCTTGTGTTTACAAGATGGTTAGTGGGAGTGCAGTAGTGTTTTTGGTTTAATATGTGGATGACATATTGCTTATTGGGAATGACATCCCTAACTTGCAAAAGGTTAAGGCTTGGTTAGGAAATTCTTTCTCAATGAAAGACTTGGGGGAGGCTACCTATATCCTTGGTATTAAGATCTATAGAGATAGATCTAAAAGGATAATAGGCTTGAGTCAAAGTACATACATAGATAAAATGTTGAAGAGGTTCAACATGCAAGAGTCCAAGAAAGGGTTCCTACTTACGTCTCATGGCATTCATCTTAGCAAGAATCAATGACCTCAGACATTTGATGAGCGAGATCGAATGAATAAAATTCCTTATGCTTCTTCTGTAAGATCATTCATGTATGCCATGTTATGTACTAGAGCAGATGTCTCATATCCATTGAGCACAACAAGTAGATATCAAGCTGACCCTGGTGAAGGTCACTGGACAGCTGTCAAGAATATTCTTAAGTACCTCAGAAGGCCTAAAGATGTATTCTTGGTTTATGGAGGTTTGGATGACGAGTTAGTTGTAAATGGTTACACAGATGCTAGTTTCCAAACCGACATGGACGATTTCAAATCGCAGTCCGGTTGTGTATTTACATTGAATGGTGGGACTGTTAGTTGGAAGAGTTCAAAACAAAGCATTGTGGCTGATTCTACAACAGAGGATGAGTATATAGCGGCATCAGATCCAGCTAAAGAAGTAGTTTGGTTGAACAATTTCATCATTGAGCTAGGAGTGGTACCTAACATTGCAAATCCTGTGGACATTTATTATGACAACAATGGTGTCATAGCACAAGCAAAAGAGTCTAGGACTCATCAGAGATCTAAACATATACTCAGACGCTACCACCTCATTCGAGACATCATCGATAGAGGAGATGTCAAGATATACAAAGTTGACACAAATGATAACATAGCAGATCCATTGACTAAGCCTCTCTCACGGGTCAAGCATGATCAGCACACTAAATCTATGGGTCTCAGTTATTTGTAGGCCTAGTGCAAGTGGGAGATTGTTAGTGTATGTGCCCTAGGCCATGATTTGGATGTTTATGTTATACATTTATTATTAATAAAGAGGTTTAATTATCATTATTGTTGGTTAGTATGTTACACAATTGTGATATATGTCCCTGGTTCATTATTGTTATAGAGATAAAATAATTTATAACCAGTATAAGTATTGATTTGATAATCATGAGATGATTATGTGTATGTTGATACAAATCAATCTCGTAGATACTTGTTAGAGAACAGTGTACTGGATAGACCCATCATGAGATTACTACATGGATTAACGTCATAAGTAAATCTCATGGTAGTCATGGTTTAATCCTTAGACTTGAGATTGTCATAGTTTCCAATATAAGGACTATTATATTTTGACATGATCAAACATTATCCGTAACTGGATAATAATAAAAGTCATGATTTAGTATGATAGAAATTATGTAGAGGATATTGAACAATCAAAACAGAATTTGTTCCTCTCTTTTGAGAGAGATATCTTTGGGCCTCTCGATTAGTGAGGCTGTGAAATGCATGACCGTGCTCAAATGAATTGATAGTGTGATCAATGTCATTTGTTTTATCAGTCTACTTAGAGATCGAGTAATCATATGTTTGAACAATATAAGTATGACGCTGACTATGACTTATGTTCAAACTAGATATCATGTGACAAAGGAATTAATGCATGTGCTATTATTAGGCTAGTTGGACTTTACTCATACTAATTGGGTAGTCGTAATGTCTTGCTAGAGGCCAATTATGACTTGTTGGTTTAATAGAGATTTAACCGACTGCCAATTAATGTAGGTGTATCGGGTCATACACAAGAATGCGTATGGGCTGATATTAATAATATTAATATTAGATATTAATTAATATTATTATTATTATTATTTTATATAATCTTATATATCGTTGGATAATAACAATAGAATCCATGTCTGATATGGATTTTGATTGGTCTTATCTAATCCTAACAGAATCCGTATTTGACTAACCAATCCGATGTGGAATCGGATTTTGATGTCTATATATATGTATATATCCTGGTGTATCTCGTAATATAGAGAACAAAGAGAAAAAACAAAACCCCAAATCATTTTAGAGACACCGAAGTTCTCAGCCGTGCTGTTCAAGAGCTAGCACTTTGGACAGAAGCATTCGTGTGGATACCGATAGAGGGTGTTCGTGTTTTTGCACCTCCTACATCTAAGATTTTTGAATTTCTTTCATCGAATTAAACGAACAACACGGATCCTTGGTAGGAAATCGGAGATCAAGTTTTGTTTTTCCGCTGTGCGTTTTGCAGTGATCTTGTCTGTTTCCTAACACCTGAAGCATATAATATAGACTAAAACTTGTAGTTTTGAGAGTATATAATTTTCTGAGATATTATTTGTGCATACTCAGATTCATGACAAACATCATAAACCTAGAATTCACTGCCCTTGACATTTTTGGAACAAATTATATGGCATGGGTCCTTGACGCCAAGATTCATTTCAAAGCTAGGAATCTTGGGCATACTATCAAGGACGGAGTTGAAGCAAGCGAACAAGATAAGGCAAAGGTCATGATATTTATTTTCCATCACCTACATGACGGGTTGAAAACTGAGTATCTTGGAATGAAAGATCCATATGTGTTATGGAAAAATTTAGAGGAAAGATATGATCATCAGAAAAGTGTTATCCTCCGAAAGGCTCGATATGATTGGTTGCACCTGAGGTTGAAAGATTATAAGACAGTAAATGAGTATAACTCTGCGATGTTCTCTATAATCTCGCAGTTAAGATTGTGTGGAGACAATGTCACGATGTTGATATGTTAGAAAAAAACGTTCACCACTTTCTATGCATCTAACATACTCCTGCAGCAGCAATATAGAAAAAGAATGTTTGAAAAGTATTTTCAGTTGATTTCATGTATGCTAGTTGCTGAACAAAACAATTAAACTTTTGATGAAAAACCACAATTCTCACCAGAGCGGGTCACAACCATTCCCTGAAGCGAATGTAAGTCATTATAATAATCGACTTGGTCGCGGTCGTGGTCGTGGTAGAGGTCATGGCTATGGTAAAAATTTTGCACCATACCACCTGAAGTGAAAAGAAAGGAAAAGCCACAAGAAATACAAAGGCTATTAAAAATGATGCATTGGTTAAGAACTACGAAGATACTTGTTATCAATGTGTTGCCCCACCACAGTGGACAAAATTGGGTCTTCAAAGATGTTTGAGAATATATGTGGGGTTTGGTTCTCCTTCTATTGTGAGATGTATTGAACCCCTGATAGGTGATTTGTTTAAGGCGAGATATGCCGATTGCCATTTGGTGAACAAGTTTTTCCATAGTTAGGAGGAGAGAAAGTACCGCTTCCTATATAGCGGCGTGAAAATTACATGGAACGTTCCTTTACTTTTTCATCTTGACCCACGAATAAATCAATGCGAGCAAGATAGATAATCCATTTACAAAATATTGCAAATCAGTTGCCTGGCACATTTACTGATAGTAAAAAGATTACAAACTCCCACATACCGGGGATAAATATGCCGATTTGACTTGAAGTCTCTGAAAGACATAGTGATGGTATACCAAAATCAAGTCTGAAACGTAGGCGCTCGGTCAGTGCAAAAGATAAGAACCCTCGAAAAAGATGGGTACAAGTTGATACTACAGAATAGAAAAGAAGTTCACAACTTGAAAGCGCTATAGATATAGAAACTGATCAATCTGAAATGATGAACAAGTTTCTCCTGAAGAAGCAAGTGAACAAAATTATGATGAGATCTCTTTAAATTATATAAGTACAGGAGAAAATTGGGATAGACAAAAGGTTACTATTGACCATGTTTTTGCTTATGCAATTGCATGTGAAATTCTGAATAAAGATTGTGAACCAAGGTCAATTGAAGAGTGTCGAAACAGAAATGATTGGCCAAATTAGGAAGTCGCAAAGTATTTGGACATGTAGTCCAAGCCCCTAAAGGGATAAAACCTATTGGAAATAAATGAGTTTTTGTATAGAAACGCAACGAGAAAAAGAGGTTGTGTGATACGAGGCATGTCTTGTTGCGCAATGTTTTTCATAAAGATCTGGGCTTGATTATGATGAAATATATTCTCCGATAATTGATGTCATAACATTAGGATATCAAATCAGGTAGCAGTCATTCAAAACCTTGATATCCGGTTAATGGATATGGTTACCTCATACTTATATAGATCATTAGATAATGATATTTATATGAAAATCCCAGAAGGATTTAAATTGCCTGAAGCATATAATCAAAGGACGCATGGATTATACTAAATCAAATTACATAGATCCTTTTATGGATTAAAACAATCTGGCAGGATGTGGTATAATTGCTTTAGTGAGTACCTTGTTAAAGAAGGATAAATAAATTGTCCTTGCGCATTTATGGAGAGATCTGATAGTGAATTCTCTATAATCCTGGTATATGTTGATGATTTAAATCTTGTTGGAACTCCTAAAGAGCTTACTAAAATTGCTAATTATCTCATGAAAAGAGTTTGAGATAAAAACTCTTGGCAAGACCAAACTTTATCCAGGCTTGCCGATCGAGCATTTGTCTAATGGAATTTTTCTCCATCAATCTACATATACAGAGAAGATCTTAAAACGATTTCATATGGATAAAGCTCATCCGTTGAGTAGTCCTATGGTTGTATGATTATTAGATGTAAAGAAAGATCCAATCAAGAATTATTAGGTACAGAAGTACCATATCTTAGTTCTCTTGGTGCATTAATGTATCTTGCAAATTGCTCAATACCAGATATAGCATTCATGTTGAATTTATTAGCAAGGTATAGATCAACACCAACACGAAGATATCGGAATGGTGTCAAACACATTTTACGTTATCTTCGTGGAACACGAGATATGGTTTTATACTACTCAAAGAATTCTGAGTCACAATTAGTAGGTTATGCTGATGATGGATATCTATCTGACCCTCATAAGGGAAGATCACAGAGTGAATATGTCTTTACTTGTGGAGATGCAGGCATATCATGGAGACCAATGAAGCAGACATTAAACAGCAACATCTTTCAACCATTCCGATATTTTGGCATTACATGAAACAAGTCGTGAATACACATGGCTGAGGTCGATGATTAAGCATATCCAAGAGTCATGTGGATTATCTTCACTAAAGAAGACTCTGACAATATTATTTGAGGATAATGATGCATGTATTGCACAAATTATGAATGACTACATCAAAAGAGATAGAACGAAGCATATATCATCGAAATTTTTCTATAATCTTGATCTAAGAAGAATGTTGACATTGATATCTAGCAGGTACATAAGCAAGAATTTTGCTGATTTGTTTACCAAAGCACTACCAACGACTACGTTTAGAAAGATGATCTACAATGTTAGAATGCGTCAATTTAAAGACCTCATGTCGGAATCAGGGAGAGTGTTGTTGAGAAATATGTTTGAATAATTTTCAAAATCACGATTTTAAGTTGAATACTTAAGAATGTCACACATAAGAATGCCACACATGGTTTTTGTTGCAGGTGTTATAGTCCAACAATTGGTATCAGAGCGAGGCCAACACCATTCTAAGAAGCAAGGTTAACACCATTCTAAGAAGACAAGGTTACACGCAAGAATATATTGAAGCCTGCTTGTCTCAAATCAAAGGTAAATTACACAATGGTCATAGTTTCTCACAAAGGTGAGATGGAAGGTGTGTCTATCCAACGTCCTCCTCTTTTCGATGGTAATAATTTTGTACGTTGGAAACTTAGGATGAGGCTATTCTTAATAGATATAGACATTGATTTATGGTCTACAGTTGAAGATAGGCCGTACATACCAATGAAGGTTGTACCAGTAAATGGGGTAACACAAGAGGTTAAAAAATATAAAAGTGAATAGACAAGTGAAGACAAAAAGAGAATGTCTATGAATGTTAAAGCCATGTTCAACAGACTTACGACTTTTGAAGCAGGTTATGCTTCAAATTGCACTAGTGCACATGACATGTGGAAATATTTAGAATTAAAACATGAAGGAACTAGTGGTGTAAAAGTGTCAAAAATAAATATGCTTATGCCTGAACTTGAGTCTTTCAAAATGTTATCAAACGAATCCATAACATCTATGGATTTGAAAATTACTAACATATTCAATGCACTTAAGTCTTTAGGTAAATCCTTTTCAAACAATGAGAAGGTTCAAAAGGTGCTGCGTAGCCTTCCCGCTTAATGGGATCCAAAGGTAACGGCAATTGAAGAAACAGAGTCTATCACTAAAATGGACGAGTTGATAGGTTCATTTAGAGTGTATGAAGTAAAACTGAATCAACGAAAGTTCGAGTCATCAAAATCATCCGATAAGACTATTGCTTTCAAAAAACTGAATCTTCTTATGTAAAAAACGATGAAAGTAGTACCGATAGTGAATTAGATGATGACTTAATATTAGTAGATGGAAAACTTAGAAAGTTTTTCAAACGGCCTAATAGGAATAGACAACAATCTTCTTCTTCATCATTTCAACTTAAAAAAAAATTACTCAACTAAAAATAGTGACAAATAGTATAATAAAGAATTAAAATGCTATGAATGGGTTAAAAGGACATATCTCATATGAGTGTTCGACAAATAAAAACAACAACAATAATAATAACAAACAAAATAAGGAGTCCCAACGACTCAAGCCAAAGGAGCCCAAGGCAAGAAAAGGCAAAAGGGCAATGAAGGCAAGCATATGGAGCGACTCCTCCGACTCAGAATCCGAACATGAGGAAGCTAAGTATGCTTCATGTCTAATGAGGTAATTTCTTCATCTGATGTAGATTCCGATAATGACAGCTCATTTGAAGGAATGTATGAAGAATTTCTAAAGATGCATGCTCACTGTAAGAGATTATCTAACGAGAAAAAGAAATTGAAGAAAATGACAAGTTGAAGACGTCCAACTTGGAATTTTCCGATCAATTAGAGTCTTTTAAACAAGAGTATACTAATACTTTTGACTCTTTAAAGATTAAAATCGAGTCATACAGGAAAAAATGAACAAACATTGAAAACCGAAAATAGCATGTTAAAGGTAAGGTAGATAGTTGTGAAAATGAAATATCACAACTTAAAAGTCTAAACTGGACTTAGAAAAAAAGTTAGAATAATTTTAGTCTGGAACTAACATGTTAGATACGTTAATATCATTAGAAAAATATGGAAACGATAAAACTGGGTTAGGATATAAAGAAGAAAATGTTAAGGTAGATAAAAACACTAAGTTTGTTTCATGTAGCACAAAACTACCATACAAAGCAACTAAAATAAATTCAACTTTTCCTACTTCTTCTTCAATCCCTAAAGTAAAAATACAACATGCAGCCACAAAAACACCTAGGAAAAGTTTTGCATCTAGAAATTATACCTATATGTATACAAATGTGACTAGGCAAAATAACCAACATTCAATACAAAATGATGCATATAAGCCTAGATATAGGCAATCTCCTTATAAGGTATATAGGAACACACCTATATCATATAATTACACTTATAAGGTGTCGTTTAAAACTCAAAATTGGCCTTATACTCACTATCAAAATCGACCAAGTTATAATGCTATACACCAAGATATAACCACTATAATCATACATATCCATTTAAATGGAATGGTCAAAGATTTGTTAATCCTTTGTATTCTTTAACTTATAATGCTAAATATGTGCCTAGAAGGTGCATCCAAGTTTTGGATAAGCAAAGGGTACATAAACAAGGATGTTGCCACTAACATTCTAGGACCCAAATAAAGGGTACCTAAAACTTTGTCTCCTTTGTAGGTAAATTGTAAAGAAGACAAGAAGGAGACAAAGCCAAAGAATCTAAAAACCAAGTGGTTTTTAGATAGCGGGTGTTCAAGGTATATGACGGACAAACCCAAGCTATTCACCGAGCTCAAACAAGTAGAGAATGGAGGAAAGATAACTTTCAGTGACAGCAACCAATGCAAGGTTGTTGGAAAAGGGACAATTGGGGACCCCTAGTAAGTAATCTTTCTTACAATTTACTTAGTATTTCTCAGCTTATAGATTGTGGATACCATGTTTCTTTTCTCCCTAATTCTTGTGATATAATAAATAAAAAGGAAGAAATTGTGTTAAAAGGAAATAGGGATGGAAATATTTATACCTTTCCTTAAGTAACATGTTAGATGCCAAGATTAAATATTTAGTATCACATGACTTAGATGTGCACTTATAGAATAGATGACTAGGCCATATAGGAATCTCAACCATAGAAAAATTATCTAGGAAAAACCTGATTAGAGGAATACCTAAGCTAAACTTAGATAGTTTTCAAATGTGTGAAATATGGATTAAAGGAAAACATATAAAAGAAACATTGAAACCAAAACATGAAGTGAGTACTAGTCATGTACTAGAATTGCTTAACTTAGACTTATTTAGTCCAAGTAGGATAAGAAGTCGAGGTAGACACTACTATGTGTGTGTCATAGTACATGATTACTCATGATACACATGGACATCGTTTTTAACATACAAAGACGATGTAATTAAGTTTTGTGAAATACATGGAATAAAACAAACTCTCACCACCTAAACCACCACAACTCAATGGAGTTGTTGAACGTAAAAATAGAATAATTCAAGAAATAGCTAGGACTATATTATGTGAAAACAAAGTACCTAGATATTTATGGGCTGAAGCTGTTAGTTGTGCATGTTACATAATAAATAGGCTTTCTATTAGAAAGAATTTAAATAAAACACCATATAAGTTAAATAAAACACCATATGAGTTATTGAACAGTAGACAACCTAAGGTAGATTATTTTAGAGTATTTGGATGTAAATTTTTTGTACTCAATAATAAAGATAATCTAGATAAATTTGAACAAAAGTCTATTGAGAGTATTTTTGTGGGATATTCAACTAATTTAAGAGCATATAGGTGTTATAATCCTGCATCTAAAAAATAATTGAATCTATACATGTAAAATTTAATGAAAATGCATATCTAGAAGCATGTGATAAAATTCAACAGAAACAAGAAAATAATGTTGAAAATATGTTTGATGATGATGACTTGTTACTTGAGCCAGTATGTGCTCATCTAGAACCAACTCCCCCTGAACAAGATATGCATGGCACTTTAGTTGAAGTAATAAGTAATTATGCAATTGGAAGATAATTCATCTAACTTACAAGATGTTCCAACTACATATGATAATGTTCACACTAATGAAATATTTGAACAAGATGAAGGTAAACCTAGTCAACCTAAGAATTGGTGGCACATAAAAGATAAACATAAACACACTACAGAGTTAATCATTGGTGATCCGAGTGATGGGGTAAGAACACGTAGAAATATAAGTCAAGCCAAAGGACATGTCTTAATATCACACATAGAACCTAAGAATTTCAAGGAAGCCTTAGGAGATATATCATGGATAGAAGCCATGCATTAGAAATTAAATCAATTTACTTGAAATAATGTGTGAGATTTAGTACCTAAACCGGAAAATAAATCCATAATAGGTACAAAATGGGTTTTTAGGAATAAAATAGATGAACAAAGAAACATCTCAAGAAATAAGGCTAGGCTAGTCACACAAGGTTATAATTAACAGGAAAGAATTGATTATGAAGAAACCTTTGTACCCGTTGCACGACTAGAAGCAATTAGATTATTACTTGCTATTGCAAGTCTAAGTAACATTAAACTCTTCCAAATGGATGTTAAGAGTGCTTTCTTAAATGGATACATCCAAAAAGAGGTATTTGTCAAGAAACCCTATGGATTAAAGGATCCAAAGAACCCTAACCACGTATACAAGCTTAAGAAAGGTTTATAAGGTTTTATACAAGATCCAAGAGCTTGGAATGATAGATTTGCAACCTTTCTTATTGAAAATTATTATCAAAGAGAGACCATAGAGAATACATTATTTCTAAAAAAAGATAATGATTTATTTATAGTCCAAATATACATAGATGATATAATCTTTGGTTCAACCAACTCTACCCTAGTAAAGGACTTTGAAGAGTGTATGAAGTCAGAATTTGAAATGTCAATGGTATGAGAATTGAATTACTTCTTAGGGTTACAAATCAAACAAACTCCTCGAAGAATCTATATTGGCCAACTTAAGTATATCAATGATATGATTAAGAAGTTTGGACTTGAAGAGTTGAACCCAACACCTACCCCAAGAGTGTTATTACTAAACTAGACAAGGATGAAAATGGAAAACCTTTTGATGACACAATATAGGTCTATGATTGGATCATTATTATATTTAATCACGTCTAGACCAGATATAATGTTTAGTGTGTATATGTGTGCTAGGTTTCAATCTTGTCCTAAAGTGTCCTATTATAATGCAGTGAAAATGATATTTAGATATATTAAACATACACCTCATTTAAGAATTTGGTCGATAGAAACTCTAAGTTGGAGTTGTATGCATTTAGCGATGCTGATTATGGTGGTTGTAAGATAGATAGAAAATCCACTAGTGGAACCTGTCAAATTATACGAACCGACCTGATTTCGTGGTTTTCTAAGAAACAAGCTAGTGTAGATCTCTCTACCACTGAAGCCGAGTATATATCCTTAAGCTTTTGTACTACCCAAATACTTTGGCTAAAACAACAACTTAATGATTTTGGCATTATAATGAATAAGATTCCAATTTTCTGTGATAGCACAAGTGTGATCAATCTTTGTCGGAATCCGGTATTTCATTCTAAGGCCAACACATAGAAGTTAGGTACCAATTCTTACGAGACCATGTTCAAAATGGACATATAATCATAGATCATGTAAGAACTGATCATCAAGTAGTTGATATCTTTACCAAACCCCTTAGTCATGCTACTTTTGAAAACTTATGAACCAAGTTAGGCATGTTGACTTATGATACTATAGCATAGTTCTATCTTTTGCATGATTTGCAAAATAAAGGGGAGATATATAAGAAAATGATTTTAGATTTTAAGTCATGATTTTAAGATTGAATAATAAGTTTAATTGGCTCGGAGCATAGGTTAAAGGGGAGAATATAAGTTGAGAGCGAGCATATATGTTAAAAACATGTATCTAGAAAGAGTTTGAAAAACAATTGGTAAAGAATGTGAAACAATTGGTAAAGAGTGTGATAAAGTGTAAAATGAGATAACTTTTGGTGAAAAATATGACACATTAAAATCATGTAGGATTATTTTAAAAATCATCTAAAAAGGAGAGAATGTTGATAAATATGTTTGGATAATTTTCAAAGTCATGATTTTAATAGTTGAATACTTAAGAATGTCACACATGTCACACATGGTGTTTATTGGAGGTGTTATGATCCAACAAGTGTGATTGCTATATACACGTTGTACTCTTTTTCCTTCGTGCAACTTTTTATCCCACTGGATTTTTCTTGGCAAGGTTTTAACAAGACAGTGCATCACATGAATCAATTTTTATGAATGTGTACTCTTTTTCCTTCGTTCAAGTTTTTATTTCACTGAGTTTTTCTTGGAAAGGTTTTAACGAGACATATTCTACAAAATTTAGACATCTAAAGGAGAGTGTTGTGAATATTATAAAATTGTTGATTTCCAAAGGTGTTTTTGAGAACTACAAAGGTTATATCAATCCAAATGTGTTCTAAAGAACAACAAATGGTGTAACCAATTCAATGTACACTCATCCCCAAAATCCTTATGACACCATATTGGACATATTAACATCTTTGAGTTGTGAAAAATATTTTCTTATCCTCTATTTCTTGTTCTTTTTTTCTTTCATATTTTCTATATTGTATTATTGGAATTTATAATACAAGAAAAAAAAAAAGGAAAAGTTGAAATCCAAGTGTAGGCGAAGTAGTTACTGTTGGTCACACCACATTTTCACCCATACAAAATGAAGTAGTCCTAAAACAAACCACATCACGTCGTCGTGCCCCTTCAAAGTTGCCAACTTCCCAGTCACCATCACAAATTATGAGCAAAAGATGCAGACGAATTTGTAATAGGAAACAACCGTGAAGCTCAAATTAGTTTTATCGTGGGTCATTAATGAATCATAAAATAAAATCAATACTAAAAATAGAAAGTGTGTGCCTTTTAAAAAAAATGTATTTATCGTTCTCATATTCATAATCAATCTTATCACATAGCTTGATAAAAAAATATATTCTCATATTCATAAGGTGTTCATCGATGATATTCTGGTATACTTACCTGATGAAGAGACCTGATGAAGAGACTTACGCTGAGCATTTGAGAAATGTGCTGGAGATTCTGAGAAAGAAGAAGTTGTACGCCAAGTTCAGCAAATGCGAGTTCTTGTTGAAGAGTTGTGACATTTAGAGCTCACGTGGTTTCAGAAGAAGGTATTTTAGTGGACCCGAAGAAGATAGAGACGATTATTGAACGGCAGAGACCTACTAATGTTATTGAGGTGGAAGTTTCTTAGGTCTCGCATTTTAATACAAGAAGTTTATTGAGGGATTCTTGACGATCGCCGTTCCACTGAGTAAGCTGACTCAGAAAAAGACAAAGTTCGAATGGACCTCTGAGTGCGAGCAGAGCTTCGCAGAGCTGCAAAGAGGTTGACCACTGCTCCAATTTTGGCACAACCTTTCGGTACTGAAAGATTCGTGATGTACAATGATGCCTCTAAGAATAGCCTAAGATGCATAATGATGCAGGACGAAAGAGTAATAGCTTACGCATCGAGACAACTGAAACCATATGAGCAGAATTATCCGACTCATGATTTGGAGCTTGCTGCAGTGGTGTTTACACTGAAGATATGACAACAATATCTATAAGGTTAATGATGAATATACATCATATTTAAAAAATACATACAATTTTGTTTGACCATTGGTCATTAATGAATCATGAAATGAAATCAATGTTAAAAGTGGCAGGGTGTACCTTTTTCAAAAGAAAAAAGATGTACATTTATCATTCACTTATTCATAATCAATGTTATCAGGTAGCTAGGTAATATTACCTTTGTAATATAACACGAGCTGAACTTTTTCCGTGGCCATTTTAGGTACTAAAATCAACTAATAGGTAAATGACTTGTTGAATGACACTTTTTTGACTGATTTCGAATAAAACCATAAATACGTTGAACATAAATCTAAGAAATTAGAGTTTACTAGCTACGTGGCTGATAATTAGCTAAAGCTGCCAAACGTTTAGATGTTTGGTGGCAACCGGCCATACTCTGGCCTGATGGTTCTACGGTGTCAGTCCCAAGCAGCATTGTAGAGGATGTAAATTAAGAATTCGGCGGCTTTCTAGGCTGATGAAGACTTTACGTAAGGACCTACAAAGTGTCCTCTGCAAACTAGGCCCTCGGCTTAGCAGCGGTGGAATCGAACTCTAAACTTTTTAGTGACAGATCTAACTCAAGTACCAACTGAACTATGGCCTTTATCGGACAGCTGATCAGCCGTCTACGGGTTCCATAACGTCGATGATCAGCTGTATAATCTATTGTGGAAATATTGATATTTTTTTTCTCATCACACCCTCTTTGAACTTTGTATTTAAATTATACATTGAAATAGTTTGATAATTCAATTTTAAACGAGGGTTTTTAAACTTCCTGTTTCACAATAAATTTTTGGGCCGAGGAAATAATAAAACGAAAAAGGTTATAAGCCTTTTCATCGTTTGTCCGACCTCAAAGCCCGCAACGGTATTCAGTATAGACCCGGAAGGTGGAGGCTCGCGTTTAGGTGGAAATAATTAAAAAGAATACATTTGTTTGAAGCTTGTGTACGATGTCCAGGAAATTCAAGAGACCATTATGATCCCCATTTCGTCATACGGAGCAAATTTAGAGGTGTTGGTTGTGGTACGCAAGTTGCAGGTTTAAGTTCTAGTGAAGTGTGATGTGCCCACCATCTGTTTGAGGGTATGTCTGCATCATCGCGGAATGTGTGAATTTTTTTTAATGCAGTTAAATGTGTTTTGATTTGTTTAACATTCTGATAGCTAGCTACTGCATGAGATAGAAGATTGGTCTGAAGCACCCTGTGGAAACTTCTCTTTAGAGGCATTTTACATCGTGCTCTCCGGTAGTGTTCTCTTCAATGAGAAGTATGACCTTCATTGGATCTTGCTTCTATTCTTGACGTGTTCTTTGAAGTCTTGTTCTTTGAAGTCTTATGCCATTCTTTGAGGAACATGATGAGCTAAAATAGTTCTATTTGTTTCGGTTAGCATACTATCGCTACTTACTTTTGAGCCCCCCTTTTCTAACTTTCAGCTTTTTTTTTCACAATTAATGCTTTTTGTCAGGTTATCTTCTCTCTGGTCTTTTAGTCTTGGATGCATAACGCTTTTGCTTAACATGGCATTTCTCTTTCAGAAATTTCAAGAGGTACTTCTCTCGGCCCTCTGCCTCCCCTCTCACTCCTCACCGGCCGGCCGCCCTTCTCAAAATATAAATAGTTAAATATTTTGGTGCATTATATTCTATTGCAGGCTGTGAAAGTACTTGCCAAAAGTCCAACTTTTGCTAGAGATCCTAGACGCTTTCAATTTGAAGCAGATATAAACCGTCTTTTTCTGTACACTAGGTGAGAAGCATGCCGTACATTGTCATCCAGTTTTTATAGACTAATCATTGATAAGTTGTGGCATCTTCATTTTCTTGATCTTGAAATAATTTGTTCTTCTATGTAGTGATATCTCTTCTGTTATATTCTAGTTATAGCTTTTCGTGATTGTGTAAATGATTTGAGCTATCCCTCAGTAAAATATGCATTAGCAAACTCTTCTAACAAGTTTCTATTTTCAATGGAGTCAAGGACGCACTCTTATTTGACTTTGGAATACGATGGAATAAAGCAAAATGACTCACTAAATTGGCGGTCTTCTTATATTGTGAAGTAGCAGTTGATGGACACAGCTTGACGCATCATTATAGGTCATTGGAGAACAACCTCTTTGTGTTTCTAACACATGGGTATGGTTGCGTACATCCGACCCCTCATACCCCGTCATAGGATGGAGCCTCTAAGGCAATGGGGTAATGTTGTTGTAAACCCTTCTAACACACACTAGAGCTGCTAAATCAAACTTCTTATCTATTTTGCAAAGCAAGAAGCTGTTAATTATCATCAAAATTAGTTGTAAAGGTTTACTTTGTTCAGATTGCGTTTTGCAAAACGTGTTTGATTAAGTTGGGAAGAAATTTGAATTTGATCCTTGTGGAAATCTTCAAATTCAGCTTTAATCGACTAGGAAAAGAGGCGGGTGAAGCAGACGCCGAGGAGATCATTGAAATGTCTAGTAATGCATCCATTGCTGATCAACAACAGCAGGTCCAAGAAAACATTCATTCTCAAGTACAAACCTTCTGCAAGAACATGGATGACATACTTGTCTGCAATTTGCAAACCTTGGATAAGCCCATGGAACCAGATCCTAGTCCTCGTCGAAGTGGTCTAGGCCTTGCTGTAGGTCAGAGTACTCTCTTGGCTGATCATTCTGGTGAGCAATATTGGAGTTGGAATCTTATATAGATATAAGAGTTTTTCTCTGAGTCTCGCTGTCCTCTTACAGCACATAAGTTTGAAATGCATGACTGACTGTCAAGTTCTTAACTTCCCATTTAAGTTATTTTGGCCCTCTTCTTCCAAGGACTGAATGAGCCACTTTAATGGATGTCCTTTTTCTGTTTTTCAGTGTAAGAAGTATGGTTATTTTTGGATAGTTTAGCATCTTAGAATAAATATCTTTGTAATGTATGCAGAAGTTAGGTATATATTGATTTTTTATATCTTTTAGTGAATAAGAAGGTTGGGCATGAACGAAATTTTGGCACCTGCTCTATTGATCCAGGTCATATATCATGTGAGAATTTATGTGCATGAGACAATCATTTTGCTTTGTTTCTAGCATTTAATGTGGTAATACAGGATATTATAATTCCAACATCTTTTCCTTTTATTTTCCTTTTAATGGAACTTTTAGGTCCATAGATTTGTGCCTTAGTTTAAATATATTGTCTATCGTTTCTTTGTGATTTTGTTGGGACGAATTTAGTTATGTTTTTAATCGTCTCCAAATTCTTGAGGCTTCAACGCATGCTAACCTCACCCCAACCAAAGAAAAGGACCCCTTTTTCTTCTATTCCTCTTCTATCTTTTCCTGTATATGGAGCTAATTTTAGCTTTCTGTGGCTTGTTGTTGTCTAGAACTCAGGTAGTAGTCTGTAACAATAGCTCATTATCCCCCGAATTCATTTCCGTTCGGAAATAACTAGTACCTCATTTGACTGGCTTATGAACCTTCAATCTGATCCCTGATAATCTTTTTTATCAGTTCTTCCAGATACACGTCCATTAACAAGAATCGAGGTATCGCAAAAGTTGAAGGATCTGATGGGGTACAGTCTTGAAATTAAGCCATCTAAAATTCCTCATAAAGATGCTGGCCTAGGCTTATTCTTAAATGGTGAAGCTGATGTTGGTTCCGTGATTGCTTTCTACCCTGGGGTTGTGTATTCACCTGCATATTACCAATACATTCCTGGATATCCAAGGGTTGATGCACAAAACTCTTATTTGATCACAAGATATGATGGGAACGTGATAAATGCGCAGCCTTGGGGTCTAGGAGGGGATTCTCGTGAATTGTGGAAGGGTACTGGTTTTACAGAGCCTGTATCTAATGACCAAGGCGTTGGAAAAGGATCAGATAGAATCTGGAAGATGCTTAGTAAACCTCTGGATGGTGCAGGGTCGGGGACTAAAGGTGCTATATTAGAGAGAAGAAATCCTCTGGCTTTTGGTCATTTCGCCAATCACCCGGCTAAGGATATGAGACCAAATGTTATGGTCTGCTCCTACGATTTTCCTTTAACTGAGACGAACATGAGAAGTTATATACCAAATATATCTTTTGCAAACGGACAGGAGGCAAACATGAGACGGTTTGGCAGCTTTTGGTTCAAATCTTGGAAGTCAGCAGGCAGGAATGCACCTGAAATTCCCCTTTTGAAGACTCTAGTGCTTGTCGCGAACCAAGCACTCTGTGATGAAGAGATTCTCCTGAACTACAGGCTGAGCAACTCAAAACGACGGCCATCATGGTATACTCCTGTAGACGAGGAAGAGGATCGTCGAAGATGGAGCTAGGGATGCATGTTATCTCTCTTTCTGTCATGGTTTTATTGCCAGTGTTGCTTCCATCCCTTTCAGTTTAATGCCTTGCTTTTGCGGTTGGCCTTCTATGATAGAGTCCTTAAAGCATTTCGTATGGGTACTGGGAGTAGGAGAACATTGTATTGCTGCCTAACTGCACAGGAGATCTGTTGTCCCAATTTTAGTCATATTTATGTTCGATTTCCCAACTGCACTGTATGTGGTTAGGCTTTGCCATCATTTTAATTAGGCCATTGGGAGAACAGGTAACTGCTTTGATTAAGCTTTCAAATATTTCGGTATCTATTTATACTTGTTGATATAATTACCCAGACATTTGATACTTTTGTTTTTTTTTTTTTTTCAAGAGCATTGATCTGTCAAATATTTTTAATGTCCAATGAATTATTTTTTCTCATCTTTGTACTCGCTCATTCGAGGGGTCAAAATCTCGTGTCTGCTTGCTGGTTAATTAATTGCTAGTGTTGCGAAATTTATAGAAACCAAAATAAGTCAGGAATTTGAAATGATATTGCTTGTAAAGATCACTGCATCTCGTTTGACACAAAAAAATAAACAAGAATTAAAATTTAAAAATTAAAAAGATGAACCCGTCTCCCTATATCAACTAGTTTAGGTTCACATTCCATTTTCTCAGAGTTGATGCATGAAAGAAAGTTCTAAGAAAAAATAATGATATAGTACACGGATGCTGTTCTCTTTTCTTTAATACAGCAGAATTGGGTTGAAGTTCACTAATCTTTCAAAAAGTTAAAAGAGGGCCATACAATTTAATAATTATTATAATAAATATTTAATAATAACGCCCCACTTAATATTTCTCTCGAACAAATATAAACATACCTAGAGTTCGATACATATAGAGTTCGATACAAATACAAACAATGTCCAGTCTCTAATATCAGACGATAAGTGCCAATTCCTTTCACTAGAGCTTTGTCTATATTTCCCATGTATACAAACACATTTCTTATGGGTTGGATCAAAAGGAATCCATGCATCGAGTTGGAAGTATGAGCAGCAGAATGAGAGTCAATCCATTATGTATTAATAGGAGCTTCAGTAAAGTGTGATTAAAAAATAGAAAGGCAGCACGGAGGAAAAATAAAAGTGTGGAGTGGACCGATTCGGCAATACACAGAAAAAATCACAATCATTTCCCTATACAGTATTACTATTCTACGTAAAATCTTAGATTAGATAGTGAGGTCACAGATGGTCCCGCTTAAGTATTGACTTTTTAGATAGAAATTACGTATACGGTCTATTTATCATAACTTCATTGTATCAATAATTCACGTTTTGCATCCGCCACAAACTTTAATACTTCATCAACAAAAAATAATCTGAAATCGGGTCAGATTGAATATGGTTTGACGTAAAGGTTGTTTATGCCTTCTAAGCACTCCACCAAGGACTCACTGGATTGCAATAATATCGTAAATTCTGAAGTCTTTTTGTTTATTCGGCCAGCTCGGGGTTCAAAGAACAGGTGGGCTGGTGGGTCACTTCTCCACACCCGACCACTTTAATGCCCCAGCTCGGTCACAATCCCATGCACAATTGGGCTTGGCAAGGTTGGCCCAAATGACCCAAACTCAAAAATTGCTCCCATTCATATATATATCTTCATTGCTTTCTGCATTCATTTCCAGCACAGACAAAAACCTCCGAAGGCAATTTCAAATCCTTCCTCACAACTTTTTTTTTCATTTAATTCTGCATGCACTCTTCATCCAGGTTGTTTTCTATTGTCACTTTCCAGACCTATTACTAGTTGAATATAACACTGGTGAAGTCGTATCTTCACCAGTGGATTGGAGAAAATCCTTGTGGTATGCCGTCAGCTCTCTGTTAAGGTCTGTCTATAGAACCTAAGAAGGAAAGGTAACGTTAGAGGCCCAGAGTCAATGCTCTGGGGAAACCCTCCAACACTCAAGTCAGTTGTGGACATTTAGTGTATAGCTTATGCTGGAATCAAAGATTGTATAAACCTGTTTATGTGGTTCGGTTGAGGCGTAGTTATGGCAGAGCTGATGACTATTGAGTCCGAGATGTCGTTTAGACTGGGAATAGCTTGAAGAGAGCTTGTCTGGAAAGACTTAGAAAAGACTTCTTCCCTCCCTCTGTTAGGAAGCTCCTATTTGTAGCGGTTAAAGCTGGGAGTTGCGTGTCTCAGAAAGGAGGTGGTAATGACACCTGACTGTCCAAGTGGCAGTTCTACCTTGCATGATTGCCACGCAGCAGCTGATGTTGGCTGTTTGCCCTTGCATGACTGACATGTGGAGATAAACGGTTGCGTTGTTGGTAGTTTCAGGTTGCATAAGGGCCAAGTGGGGCCACGTGTCGGGCTAGGAGGACAAGCTTGCTGTGTGGCAGGACTCCGCTTAGGCATACTACGACCGAGCTAGGTCTGCCGAAGCGCACAATGGCCGAGCTGAATTGCCCTGAGTGGTTTGTCCAAGAGGAACAATGAGACCTGCCGAGCTGAGCTGAGCAGGCTTGCGGTAGGTCTGACCATGTTCTGACCGGGTCGAGTACTTGCCGATCTGAGATGCTTCATGAGCAGTTGAGTAAAAGAGGCAGTTGAGCTGACTTGCTAGAGTCGTCTGACCTTGCATAGTGATCAAATAGAACGGTAGCCGAGCTGACCTGCCTTAGGCATTTGACCTAGCTGACAAAGAACTGACATAGGACTCTGTCCGGACCTAGTTGCATTAAATGATCTACCTAGGCTGTCGGGTCAACTGGCCGAGGTGGACTTACATTGACCGTTATTGACTAACTTGAGAACCTTGTCTTACCCGAGCAGGTGAACTTTGGACTTATCACTTTGCGCCCAGATTAGTTTGGCCGAGCAGACCAGAGAGGGCAGGCTAATCGATTTAGAGCTTTTAATGCGTTGTCCTGTCAAGTAGTGACGTGTCTGTCTCTGGTTGGACAGTAACACGCTTTAATGTCCCCGCATACTACGAGGCGTCAGACTCCTTTTTGCTTTCGGCGGTTGGAGATACCGAGGATGAGGCTTACAAAGCACCGGTTGCTAGGGCTTTAAATAGAGGTTGCGGATACAGAGTTTCATTTCTTCCTCTCTTCATCGTTGTCTACTCTCCTTTTTCTTTAGTTCTCTGCTACTCCGGTGACCTTTCTCAGTTTTACTTTGGTCTTTGTCCTTCTGCTCCGGTAGCCTTCTTCACGTCCTTCCTTAACCATTATCCTTCCTTTGTAAGTCTTCTTTTTCATCTTCATTATGTCTTCTGCCTCCGATTCCCAAAATGTGTTTGAGGACGCGTCTTACGCCGGCGGTGATGGAGGAAGTTTCAGTTCTTTATCATCAGGGATGACAGTTGCCACTGCGACCGTCCTTTGGCCAGGCTGTGTAAGGCCACTGGTGGCTCTGCCGGGCCCAGTAAACGTGCTCAGCCTAGCAGGGCCGTTACTGTAATTGAATTTTCGCCAGAGCAAGCAGAAACTATTCCTGCCCAACGGCTGCCATCCCAGCGACTCTACCGAAAACTTTGCCTCTGCAGACGGGGGTAATTTACAGAGGCCCGTCGTCTGTGCAGGTGCAGGGGTCTTTCCGTACTTTGTCTTGGCTGAGTTGACCCAGATTTGTGATGTGTACAAGATTGACTTAGGACAGTTTAGTCCTCTTCTCCCTCAGCCTGGTCAGACAGTCTATATCATCCAACGGGTTATGAGGCTGTCTACGAAAAATACTTTAAGTATGGGTTTAGCCTTCCTATTCCTGAGTCCTTGGTTCGGATCCTTTAGTCTTATAATCTTAGGCTCCCACAAATAAAACCCAACAGTTTGAAAACCATACTCTGCTTTTTCCTTTTTCTGAGAGTCATTGAAACAAAATTTGACCACAGAGTCTTCAAGGGTCTATTCTCTTGTAGATCCTCTGACAGCTGGTATTCTTTTAGCAAGCGAGCTCTTACCAGCGAGTTCAATTTTGCCATCAATATCCCTACCTTTACGAAAAATTGAAAGGGTAGGTTCTTTTTTTATTAGAAAGCAGGGGTTGCCCAAGTAGGATATCTGTTTTCTTTTCTATTAAAGAAGATATTTCTTTTTTACATAATTCTAAAAATTCAGAATTCATTTGACAAGGTCTAGCCTTTGTCGGAATTCTTCTTTCATCAAAATCCTCTTCATATGGAAGAGAAACTATATGTTTCTTTCTATCCCAGAAAGCATTAGGATGGTCATTACATATTTGTAATGAAAACTCATTCTGTATTATTTTAATCTTATCCTATAATTTAGGATTTTGTAATTTTTCTTCTATAGTTAATATTGTAATTTCTTGCTTTAAGAAATTAATTTGATTTTCTTTTGCTCTTACAGATTCTGTAAAATTATTTATAAACCTAGTTAAAGGTTCTGTTATGAATTGAAAAGTAATTTCTTTTCCTTTGAAATTTCCTATAAAACCTTTTTTATCAATGTTTTTGATAGGAAATAATTTTTGTAAGAATGGTGTACCAAGTATCACCTGGTTAGTAATATTCTTTGCCAATAAAAAACTAACAGGAATACATATATGATCTTTACAAATGTAAGCCTGTGGAAGCTTATAATTTATTTTCAATTTCTGCCCATTCGCAGAGCTTAATGAATGAGTGGTTTTTTGAAAATACCTAGTAGGTATTAATCCTTCTTGAATACAATTCAGATCTGTACCACTATCAATTAGTGCTACTAATTCTTTGCAAAATTTATCATCAATTGATAAATTAATCTTCACATACCATTTTTGTGAAGTAATAATTTCTAATATAGATAAATATTTCTGATCATTTAATTCTTCTAAAATATTTTCAGAAGGTACTGAGAGAATCTCTTTATTTTTT